>OZ012740.1:402306101-402906101 GCA_963859935.3 Lathyrus sativus
GGTTGCCTCTACATCTAACCCCAAAAATCTGAAAGGTATAAAACCTGCTTTGCACACCATAAATTATACAGCAGTTGTAACGTCCGTTTTAATTCGATTAAATCCAATTATGACTTTGCCATGTCTCGTTGCGTCGTAGTCGTATTTGAGTATGAGTTCGTCTTGAAGAAAGGAATTGAATCGGTCGAATTGTCGGAAAAATTCTGGTTTTGTCGAAAAACTTTGAAAATTCATATCTCTTGATCCGTAAGTCGGATTTGACCCCCGTTCGAAGCGTTGGAAAGCTAAAGAGATGTTCTATCTGGAAAAAAAATGAAATTTTGCCGCTATGATGACCGTCACACGAGCAAAAACTGCTGTTATGCAGAATTTGAACGTGTTCTGGTGGAATGAGAATTTGTAGCAAAAATATATTCTCGTAGACTCTTTTACCCTCAATTACATCATTTTGGGAAAGAAAAGACTAAAAAGAGAAGTTACGTAATGGAGAGAAAGGAAGAGAGAAGAATTGTCGATCGGTAGATTTGGAAGATTGTTGCAGAAAAATCACCGTAGAGCAGAAGCGGAATCGGAAAGCGTGGAATTGACCTCAATTCTAAGGTAAGGGTGGGGTTAAATTCTATAACCGTGGGTATGATTGATTTCATGTAGGGAATCAATTCATAGGTATGGTTTCCGTAAATCGATAAATGTTAGGGACGAAGGTTTCTATGTAGGAATGAATGTGTCATGTCGTTATTAGTACGATGCTCTAAGGTTTCCCTAATGGGACAAGGTTTCTATGTAGGAATGAATGTGTTATATCGTGAGTTTGATATAATGTTGTATAATTGCCCTAATGGGACAAGAGAATTACTCTGTAGATAATTTAGTAAGTGAAGGTTATGATGTGCTCTTACGGCAACGTTCGAGTCCCTAATTGTTGAACTGATGTTGATGTTATACCTGTATAGGAACAACCGTTTTGTAGGAATACTTTGAGTTCCTATTTGTTGGTACGATGTTGTAATGTTCCTTTACATGAACAGTCGTAAATGTTGAAATTATGTTGTTATTGTTCCCGTATGTGAACGGGTATAAAGTGATGGTTGTATGAGTTGTATGATGTTGTGATGCTCTGTTATGGACATTCTGGTTGTAGGCTTAATGCCTTGTTATATGGTTGTTATGGTTGTGTTGTAATCCATAATAGATGCATTTCATGGCATGTCATTTGGCCTGGATTGACGACGGTTGTGCCTGTATTGGCGTTATTTGGAGTGTTGGCTCCTACATGAGTTCGGGGTGTTAGCCCTGTCCTGAGTTTTGGAATGTTGGCTCCTAGATGAGTTCGGGGTGTTGGCCCTGTCCCGAGTTTTGGAGTGTTGGCTCCTAAATGGTACCACATGCATATGCATAGTTGAGTTGCATTGATTGAGTCGCATTAAGTTGCATGATTATGTTGGTTGTAGGTGGTTGTGGTATACGTGAGATATGATTTTTCTTGTAGATGATTGTTTCTGATATTTGTAAGTTTGCAAAGATTATATTGTTGTGATACGATTTCTAGTATGACTTCTATCATGCCTTATGTTATATTGTTGATATCTCACCCCTTTACGTTGTATGTTACCTCCTCTGGTGGTAATTTGCAGGTAGTTCGGAATGAAGTTCCGCTTTATCGTTTAAGTTGTCATTGGTCGCTCTGATACGTAGCACTCTTGGGGGGATGAACGATTATTGTTATTGCTCTTATTTATTTTCTTGTTGCTGAATTTTATGAAGTATTTTATTAAGTTGGGTGCTTTGTTAATGTGCCAAATATTGGTTGTACGCAATAGATCGATGGATCGGAAATGCGGATTTTATGGTTGAAATTAGTTATTGTATTAAATATAAGCATGATGATTACTTGCTGAATTTTAATGGAGTTCTGTCGTAAATTTCTGGTATCACGTTGATTATCATAAATGTTGAAAGTGCATTATGTTCCGCTGCAAATGAATATGCTGTTATGTAATTAAGATGTTTTGTGAGTTGTTATTAGTTGTTCATCCAAGATTATGTGCTATGTATCATCACTGAATACATGTTGTCCAATTAAATGGTGAAATGTATGTTTTTGTAGGTCGAATATGTGACACCTCTATTGCGTCTCAGTTTTTGTGCGTGTGACGGTCGTCACGACTCCATGACGGTCGTCATGCCTGCAAAATTCGTGCACTCTGATTTTGATTTATTTTAAATATGCGTTGGGTTAGAACGGGGTGTTACAATTGGTATCAGAGCAGGTCGGTCCGTCCGGCCAAGTTGTCTAATGTTGTTGTTTAATCCCTTGTATGCGGCATGTGTGTGAAAACACTGCCGGTACATGTTTGTCGTCTAGCCTTTGTCTGCAGAAGTGGGAAGGATTCAAGTGGGGGAGAAGCATGTGTTTCTCTGGAATGCTGCAAGTATAGAGTGAAGGCTCAGTGTGTGGTTGAATGCTCTCATAGTTTGGCAAAGATGGTTTGTACCCCATCATGATTTTCGGCTGCCTATTGACAAATTGAGGAACTGATCACCCTTAATCTCTTGTTAATAGTAGACGGGATTGTGTTGGATGGGATAGACGTGTCTTGCAAGCTTGGATGGCGTGAGCAGTGAATTGTTTGGAGTGGAGCTAAGTGCTCAAGAATTGTTTTGATGAGTCGGTCGATGTAAGAAGGTGCAGAGATGTGCATTTTGATTGGAATTTTTGAGAGAGTTGTCGACGACTCGTGTGTTGATTGCTGCCAAACCCGACGGGACTAGTGGTGGTGTTTGGAGATGCTTTGTTGATATGATTTGGAGATATGTTAAAAGTAACTTCAGCGAGTTAGTTATGCTTTAAGGCAACTTGAAGTACGTAAGAAGAATTATCTGACCAGTGTTCAAGAGTTGGTCATTGTTGTAGTTGTGCCGGAGTTGGAGGCTGAAATTGCTTAATCTGAGATTTTGTGAGGAAGCGATGTTTTACAGACGAAAGTCGGAGTAGATTGCATAGTTGTGTCGGGTAATGTTAAGCCGTGATTGAGGATGCTTGTTTTATAAAATGTGGTTGATTTGGCAAGTTTTGGCATTTTGGAGATTTGAGGATCTAAGATTCGGATTGAAATCGGGCGTCGTAGAAATCGCGTTTGATGGTTCTAATTCAATACCATATGTTAGGGGAGTATGAGTATGTGTTTGTTTCGAAGAAATAAATTGAATCAGTCGAATTTTCGGGCAAAAATGCAGAATTCCCGCAGCAGATTTTGGGCAAAATTCTGGTTTTTTTGGAAAACTTCGAAAATTCATAACTCTTGAACCGAATGTCGGTTTTGACTCCCGTTCGAAGTTACGGGAAGCTAACGAGATGATATTTCTAGTAAAAATGGTTTTGGAGTCAGTGAATGAGCCAATTATAGCAGAATATTCGAAATGTGTCATTTTGGCAATTTTACCGTCGTGAACGGGTGCGGTTGATGTGTTATCATACTGTGTGTTTTCGGTATATAACGTGGTAGCTGATGCTTTGATTTGAAAACCTTACCGGTAACGATGATGATGGTGAAAAGAGTTAGAACCGATTGAGCAGTTTGGCGATACAAGTTTGGTCTGTGAAGAGACTTGTTATGGAGTTAAGCCGTGTGTGTTAGAACTTACTAGTAGTATTCTTGAGGAGATTCGAGAAGGTCAGAAAATCTGGTTTGAGTTGGTAGATTGGTTGAAGTTGATCTTTCAAAGTCGAAGAGTTGATTTTCGGATTTGTGGAAGTGGTATCGCGATATGTCGTGATGGAGTTTGTGGTCGACTTAGTTACGGAAAGTAGTCCGATATTGAGAACTCCACATTGTATGTCTGTTTGGATGGTCGAGGAATTAATTTGATTGAGTGCTTTTGAGACTTGTGTCTGGGGTGTATTCTAAGGCAGCAGATTATGAAGTCGAATAGAGGGTGGACAGTGATTTCTGGTGATTGTGAGAAGAGGTTGGGCGTGGAAAGCAATATTGGTGTACTTGAGGTTTAAAATATTTCAAGTTGAAACTGTGCCGAATGGTTTCCTAAGTGTGAAATTGTTGTTGTACGTCAAATTCTAAGATCGCAACTTTTTACGGAATCGAAATCGGACATACAGAAGTCGTTTAACGGTCAAAAATAGAAATCCGGACTGTCATGTTCGCCGAGAGATTCGCCTAGCGAAGTGTCCTGGGCAGAAAAATGTTGTTGAGTGGAGTAAGAATACTCTTGAAGAAGTGCCTTGAGATAGATGGAGTATCCATCCAAGTGCCATGAGGATGCGACCGAATTTAAGGAAATTGTTTTGGTGGCCATAGATAGAGAGTCACGGGAGTAAGTTAAGTATTCATCCGGGAGCGACGAATATGTATAGTTATTTGAAGAATCTGTTTTGGTGGCCTGGTATGAAGCGTGATGTAACACAATTTGTGTATGCATGTTTGACTTGTCAGAAGTAGAAAGTTGAGCATCAGAAACCTGTTGGGTTGATGCAACCGTGAGAAACTCTAGAATGGATATTGGATAGTGTTTCCATGGATTTTGTGACGGGTTTTCCAAAGAATTTGAAGGAATATGATTCGATTTGGTTGGTTATGAATGAATTGACAAGATTAACCCATTTCCTACCAATGAGGGAGAACCAGTCTATGCTGAAGCTAGCTGAGATGTGTATCGATGAAGTTGTGAAGTTGTATGAGGTGCCGTCGAATTTTGTGTCAGATGGGAACCTGAGTTCTTCATTGAGATTTTAGGAGAGTTTTGCAGACGTTTGAATGTCATGTCGAAGTTGGATTCTTTCTAGCATCCGTGGACGGATGGGCAGACAGAGAGAACTATTCAGTATGTAGAGGATTTGTTGAGTTATGTTGATGTATGTCCGGCGAGAGTGTTGTGCTCGGACATGAGATTGTGTAAGAGATGATTGAAAAGATTAAAAGGATCCAAGATAAGATGTGTTTTGAGAGTTACGATAGTAACTGGTGTTGGTCGAGCGTGAGGTCTCGGAAATACCACTATGTTTTGTTTATCTGTATCAGAGTGGCGCAGCGGAAGCGTGGAGAAAGTAGCATGCTAGGCTGTTTTACCGCTGTCGCTTGTGGGAATTGCATGATGTGTTCATGTGTCCAAGCTGAGGAAGTACATTGATTCAGATGGATAGTGTACAAGTGAAGGATGATTTGATTGTTGAGGCATTGCTAGTTCAATTTGATGGACGAGAAGCAACTTCAAGGTAAAAGGATTCTTTGGTAGAGGTAATTTGGAAGATTGGGATGCGAGAGTCGTATCCGGAGTTGGTTGAATCGAGGTAATTTCGAGGACGAAATTCTTTTAAGTGGGGGAGAGTTGTAACGCCCGTTTTATTTCGATTAAATCCAATTATGACTTTTCCATGTCTCGTTGCGTCGTAGTCGTATTTGAGTATGAGTTCGTCTCGAAGAAAGGAATTGAATCGGTCGAATTGTTGGAAAAATTCTGGTTTTGTCGGAAAACTTTGAAAATTCATATCTCTTGATTCGTAAGTCGGATTTGACCCCCGTTCGAAGCGTTGGAAAGCTAAAGAGATGTTCTATCTGAAAAAAAAATGAAATTTTTCTGCTATGACGACCGTCACACGAGCAAAAACTGCAGTTATGCAGAATTTGAACGTGTTCTGTTGGAATGAGAATTTGTAGCAAAAATATATTCCCGTAGACTCTTTTACCCTCAATTACATCATTTTGGGAAAGAAAAGACTGAAAAGAGAAGTTACGTAATGGAGAGAAAGGAAGAGAGAAGAATTGTCGATCGGTAGATTTGGAGGATTGTTGCAGAAAAATCACCGTAGAGCAGGAGCAGAATCAGAAAGCGTGGAATTGACCTCAATTCTAAGGTAAGGGTGGGGTTCAATTCTATAACCGTGGGTATGATTGATTTCATGTAGGGAATCAATTCATAGGTATGGTTTCCGTAAATCGATAAATGTTAGGGACGAAGGTTTCTATGTAGGAATGAATGTGTCATGTCGTTATTAGTACGATGCTCTAAGGTTTCCCTAATGGGACAAGGTTTATATGTAGGAATGAATTTTTTATATCGTGAGTTTGATATAATGTTGTATAATTGCCCTAATGGGACAAGAGAATTACTCTGTAGATAATTTAGTAAGTGAAGGTTATGATGTGCTCTTACGGCAACGTTCGAGTCCCTAATTGTTGAACTGATGTTGATGTTATACCTGTATAGGAACAACCGTTTTGTAGGAACACTTTGAGTTCCTATTTGTTGGTACGATGTTGTAATGTTCCTTTACATGAACAGTCGTAAATGTTGAAATTATGTTGTTATTGTTCCCGTATGTGAATGGGTATAAAGTGATGGTTGTATGAGTTGTATGATGTTGTGATGCTCTGTTATGGACATTCTGGTTGTAGGCTTAATGCCTTGTTATATGGTTGTTATGGTTGTGTTGTAGTCCATAATAGATGCATTTCATGGCATGTCATTTGGCCTGGATTGGCGACGGTTGTGCCTGTATTGGCGTTATTTGGAGTGTTGGCTCCTAGATGGGTTCGAGGTGTTGGCCCTGTCCCGAGTTTTGGAGTGTTGGCTCCTAGATGGGTTCGGGGTGTTGGCCTTGTCCCGAGTTTTGGAGTGTTGGCTCCTAAATGGTACCACATACATATGCATAGTTGAGTTGCATTGATTGAGTCGCATTAAGTTGCATGATTATGTTGGTTGTAGGTGGTTGTGGTATACGTGAGATATGGTTTTTCTTGTAGATGATTGTTTCTGATATTTGTAAGTTTGCGAAGATTATATTGCTGTGATACGATTTCTAGTATGACTTCTATCATGCCTTATGTTATATTGTTGATATCTCACCCCTTTACGTTGTATGTTACCTCCTCTGGTGGTAATTTGCAGGTAGTTCGGAATGAAGTTCCGCTTTGTCGTTTAAGTTGTCGTTGGTCGCTCTGATACATAGCACTCTTGGGGGGATGAACGATTATTGTTATTGCTCTTATTTATTTTCTTGTTGCTGAATTTTATGAAGTATTTTATTAAGTTGGGTGCTTTGTTAATGTGCCAAATATTGGTTGTACGCAATAGATCGATGGATCGGAAATGCGGATTTTATGGTTGAAATTAGTTGTTGTATTAAATATAAGCAAGATGATTACTTGCTGAATTTTAATGGAGTTCTGTCGTAAATTTCTGGTATCACGTTGATTATCATAAATGTTGAAAGTGCATTATGTTCCGCTGCAAATGAATATGTTGTTATGTAATTAAGATGTTATGTGAGTTGTTATTAGTTGTTCATCCAAGATTATGTGCTATGTATCATCACTGAATACATGTTGTCCAATTAAATGGTGAAATGTATGTTTTTGTAGGTCGAATATGTGACACCTCTGTTGCGTCTCAGTTTTTGTGCTTGTGACGGTCGTCACGACTCCATGACGGTCGTCATGCTTGCAAAATTCGTGCACTCTGATTTTGATTTATTTTAAATATGCGTTGGGTTAGAACGGGGTGTTACAGCAGCCCCCAAGAATGAAGAGTCTACCCCAATTCCATATAAACTACTTTTCCAAAATTTTATACGCAAGCTTGAAAGCAATTAGAAGCCTTTCAAGATTGATTTCATACCCCATAAGTCTTGCCACGAGCCATCGCTGACAAGCATTATATTGTTCATAAATTGCACAAGGTTGACATATCCCTCCTTCTTCACCTTGAAACCCTTCAAAATACCTCTAGAATTCGCTTGCCTCATCGCCTCCGCAAGACCCTTAGCTGCCAATGAAAACAAGAAGGGAGACAAGGGCCCCCCTGTCTAAGGCCCCTTGATGCCTTAAAGTCCCTAGTTGTGCCTCCATTAACAATGACAGATATAAAATAATTTAAAGTGCCTCATTTTATCCAACTAATCCATTTTGGACAGAAATTCATCACCAGTAGAACCTTTTCAACAAATGGCCAATCTACACAATTGTAGGCTTGTGCAAAGTCAACTTTGAAGATAATGCACCTATCTTTCCTCCTCCTTTACAAGTCTAATAGTTCATTCACTAGTAGAACACCATCCAACATTTTCCTTCCTGGTATGAAGGCAATTTGTGTTTTGACACCAAATTTCCAATGACCCCACTCAACCTTGTTGCCATCATCTTAGCAATCATCTTATAGACGCACCCTACCAACCCTATTGGTCTAAAATCTTCTAAGCTCTATGGATTTTCTCTTTTATGGATGAGCGCAATAAAGGAAGAAACCATAGCCTTCGGTAAGTTTGCGTAATTATGAAAATGCCTAATTACTTTAGATACATCAAATCCTATCGTGCCCTAACAACGCTTCAAAAACTCAAGGTTGAATTTGTCAGCCCCTACACTTTTATTGCCATCACCACCTAAGATAGCTTCCCATATCTCCTCATCAAAAAAAAGTTTCAACTAACAACTTGTTATCCTCCTCCGAAAGTTTGTTAAATCCAGCCATGCTCAAATGTAAGCCAACACTAGCAACTTTCTTGATTTTTTCTTCAAAGAAGGCCTTGATGATGTTCTTTATTTGATCCACTTCTTCCACAATTAGATTTCCAGATTTCACTATTGTAATGTTATTTCTTCTTGACCTTACTTTAAGCAAGGCGTGAAAATATCGTGAATTATTGTCACCTTCGCATCCATTTTGACTTGGATTTCTGCTTAATCATACTTTCTTTACGTTTCAGATTGCTCCAAATATTATCAATTTCATTGCTCCAGTTTGAGTTTCTCATCCGAATTTAATCCATCTGAGCAATTCATATCTTCCTCTATCCCTTTCAGGGTTTTCACACCTGTTTCTATATTCAAATCCACCCACCCAAATATATTTTTATTCCACTACCTCAATCTATCTATTAGATATCTAAACTTTTCCACTAGAATATGACTAGGGCTGCTCATAATTTGAATAGAGTTCCAAGTATCATGAACAAATTCTAACAATGTAGGATTGTCAGACCAACAATTAAATACCTTGAAGGGTTTTGGCCCCCAATTTTCCAAATTTTCTTTCAACTAGGTTGGCCTGTGATTTGATATATCCCTTTCCCCACCAGCTGAGCCACCACACCCACTTGGATAAAAGGCCATCAGAAATCAAGAATCTGTCTATTATGCTCTTGCAACTCCCATTAGCCTTAAACCAGATAAATATATTTCTTATTACCAGAACATCAATCAATTCCATAACCTTGATGAAAGTTGAGAGGTCTACCATTTCCGAGACACAATTGCTTCATTTGCCCTTCTTTTCTTCATTTAATTTCACGGCATTAAAGTCTCCTGCCACTATCCACTCTATTGTGGTGAGAATAGGATATCAAATTATTAATTAATTTGAATCACATCTTTAGTTCACAACTGATCTTTGATTTATCCGAAGGAAAAGGTCAAATGAAGGAAAACCTAATTTTTGCATCGTAAACAATGCGGGGAGAGCTCTAGGTAAGGGGTTGGTTAAGCTTAGGGAAGGTATTAGCACCCGAACTTCTGTAGTACTCTACAGGAACCTTTTGTTTACTGTTACTATTTTGCTTGATTATTTACTTGAGGGTATATACTGAGCTAAAGGTTAAGAGTGACTGAAACACCTAAGGGTTAGTCCTAAGTTTACTCGGCAAAATTCGCATCTTGTGCCTACGTATCCTGGGTAGGGGATGGAATCAGAGTAATCGTAGTTCCCCTTGAAATGGAGGTTAGAAACTTCTTGATTGTGGTCAAGGTTTCAATTGGGAGTAAGCGTTTCTTAAAGAAAGCGCTTACGTGGAGTGCAGCGACTCCTATTTCTATGTTGAAAATGAATTGAAATTAGGGTTAACTAGGTATTCTATGTAGGGAAACCCTAAAATTGAGTACGGCGATAGGGTAACCTAATGATAGGGTAAAAGATATTTTCATCCACGACGGGGCACATAGGCAATTAGGGTTTTGAATGTGTCAAAGGAGAGGACTATTGACTCGGCGATCAAACTGTTAGACCTAATCCTTTGGAGGGGCGTTAACGGTAAATGATGCAAAATAATTAAATGGCAGTATGAAAATATGGAAAAGTGCGAAAACATTAAAGGACATGCACAACGACGATATACTCGCATAAATTACAACCAAGAGAAAGTAAAATGCGAAAAGTAAAGGAATTGCAAAGTGACGATATACTCACGTAAATTACAACCAAGAGACAATAAAATGCGAAACGTACGGGATTAATACCCACAGACACAGGAGAGATTTAGTTAGATGAAAATTAAACGGGAATATTAAGCATTTTTATTTTAGAATTTTTAAGTTAGAAAATTAGAATGAAAGTATGAAATGTTAGAAATTTAAAAATAAATAATGTTAGAAATTTATTAAGAAAAAGTTTGAGTTAAAAAGTTAGAGTTTTAATAAAAAGTTAGAAATATATGATATAAAAAAAAAAAGAAATTAAAGTGCTAGGATCTTAATTTTAAAAAGAGTTTTAGAATTTAAATTAAAAAAAAAGGAGTTAATATTAATTTAGAAGAAAAGTTAGATTTGATTTTTTTTGTTTAAGAAAAGGGAAGGCTAAATAAACAAACAATCATTAAAATAAAATAATTCGAATAAATAAATATAAAAAATATTAAAGGTTAATTATGATTTTAAAAAAATGGTTAATTTTAAATTTAATCATAATTTAATAAAATAAAATAAAAGAGTTAAAGAGATGGGGTTTTGGAGATTTTGAAAAAAAGGTTTGAATTTTATGTCATTACTTTAAAAAATAAAATGTTAGAATTTTAACTTACAGAAACAATTAAAATTTTAATTACAAGAATTATATTTAAATAAAAAGGGGTTAATAACTAAATTAGGAAAAAAATAGTGTGGGATTTTTATGTTAAAAAAAAAGAGGTAATTTCAATTTTTATAAGACGGTCATATTTTTGCTAAAAAAATGAGTTTGATTTTTATTATTAAAATATGGGAGAGTTTAGAAAAGATTGGTTTCAATTTGAGAAAAGTCATTTTACTTTACTAAAAAAGTATTCTTAAAAAGAAAGTACGTTTTAAATTTCTTTAATATTTTTTCTAAAAGGGTGAATTTTAGTTAATAAAAAAATTAGTTTCTAAAATTAAAACATTAGTTTTGATTAAAAGTTTTAGTTTAATTTATTTAAGAACTTGAGGTTTTAAATTATAAAAAGTTTTAATTGAGTGGAAAAGGTTTTATTTTGACAAAATGTTTTGATTTTAGAAAATACTTTAATTAAAAACAAGTTTTAATTTAAAGTGCTCTAACTACCTAATTATTAACTTGTAAAATGATGATATCAGTAATTCTAATAAATTTGCAACAGTATAAAATAATAAATTAAAAAATAATAATAAAAAAAGAACAAATAGAAAGAGCAAGCCATTAAATTGGGAGAGGTATGGACATTGGCTGAACGTTTCATTTTTTAGGGTCTTTTAGAAACCTCATCTTCTTCTTCCTCAGATGCGCCGCTATGACTGCCATTGTTGACCCATTTTGCAGATTTTTCCAGTTTTTCTTTCCTTTTTCCTTGCATGGCCTCTTCATCCGTTCATACCTGAAACAAAACAAAGCGAAAACAACAACCATTAACGTCATAAGCTCACGTTTTTGGTTTTGGACGGCGAGATCGTGGGCGGTGTTTGGTCGTGATTTTGATTCGGAGCTCGTGGTTTCACTTTACTCGGACGATGATGGAGAACTGAGGCTGTGGGGTGGTTGTCTGCCGGAAGCTTCGATTCGGTGATGGTGATGGACTTAGGGTTCGTCGCCGCCGTGTTGGATCTTCCGCGATGATGACGGCTCCTTCTTACTCTTATAGGTTTTGTTACTTTTGTGATGAATCCTCTCCTCTCATCTGAAGAACTGATGACACTATATTTTTTCTTGATGGGCCTGGATTCCTTGAATTCGTTGCGATTTTGTTGCTTAGGTCGCGTGATTCACGACTTTGATACGTTTGGGGCATGACCAAATTTTCTGGAGACTCATTTGACTTATTTGCTGTGATTTTGGGTGAAATTTGGAAAGCTGTTGCAAACTTCACGATTTCTTTTCCTGGTTTTTTTTGCAACTTTACTGATTCTATTGTTGCCGATACTTCGCTTCGAGTTTGGTTGTGGGCTTTGACCTTGTTGCGTTTTGGATTGCGTTTTGGCTGAAGTTTGCTGCTTCTGTGTTCGATCCGTTGGATTCATAAATTTTTAGAAACTGTGTTAAGGCCCTGTTTGGCAAAATCATTTTTCCAAAAAACGCTTTTCCAAAAGTGCTTTTTCTAAAAATCACTTTTCTGAAAAATCACTTTTAAAAGTCACTTTCTCTCTCTCTCTCTCTCTCTCTCTCTCTCTCTCTCTCTCTCTCTCTCTCTCTCTCTCTCTCTCTCTCTCTCTCTCTCTTGGCTTAGAACAGATACTGTCGGGTTTACCGAGGTTGAGAATAAGTCGGGAGCTGGTTTCGACTTCGTCGTTGCCCTCCCGACACACCTGATGATGAGAATTTTCTGAGGGTGTCAGAGTCCGAAAAAACCGACTTTAACTAACCGTTAAAACTGTTGCTCTGTTTGTTGGTTTTCTTCCAGGTTCGAAAAAAATAAAATCGGAGACTCGAAGAAATTGGAAGCGGAGAACATTCTAGGACAAACTAAGAGCTTTTAGGATTTTTAGGATTTTAGAAAAACAAAATGTAATTTAATTTGTAAATTTAATCATTATATTTAATTCATAAATTTATTTTTTTATATTAAATAAAAGCATAAATAAAATATTATTTCATTATTTGGATATGGCAACCAAAATAATAAAATAAAAATTCTATCTTTTATTAATTCGAAAATCTCAATCCAACTCTCCCGATTAAATCTCATCTCCGATAGCACTCCCGAATAATTCATCCGATAACCATCTTTTGTATCGAAAATTCTAAACGCATCTTGACTGCTTTAACTCGGCCACCTGAAACAGCTCGACTACGTCTGTTAAAAGAAATTCCACAAACCACATACTTGCACCGATTTAAACCGAACCAACTGACATCTTCAACGCATTCAGCTCTATACGGCTTATGAATCAAACAATATTTAGGAAAACCAAACCGTTGAACGAAATGATGTGTCACGAGAAATCCAACATCAAAACCACCATGAAGTTCCGCTCATCATCGAACAAGTTACATGACTCGGAGATATAAACCCCCCAATCACTCGAGGGATTTCTGAAGACGGCTCAACCTCACAAATTGTCAGCGGGCTGCAAATAACTGACCATTTTGCCCTTCGCCCATTAAACTGCACACAGTGTGATTTTCCTGCAAAACCAACAGACTGAGCAAACTGGTTAGCGATTAGTTATAATGCAATGCAAAATGACACGGAATGCGAAATGAGCCGACCAATCTAAGGGTCAAAATTTGGGGTATTACACACTCCCCTTGAGGAAGCCTACTTTTTGCTTTGATTAGATATACCATAGTTTCCTGTAAAAAGCAAACATTCGCCCTTCCCTCTGATAGGATTTGACGCACCCTTCTCCTGTTTAGTGAGGATTCACACCCATGTACAATGTATGATACACAATTCATGGGACCCTAATTTCTGCCCCCTTCGTTTCATCAAAAATCTCCCTATCTCTACTATCCATTTCCCTTATAACCCTTTCAAACACATCATCATCCTCTTCCCCTTCTACTCAAATATCTTTGATTTAATTCCAAACCTTGGCTAGAATACCTTCAATAGACTTCAAAATTCTATTGTTTCCATGGTTGATATATGAATTACTGATTGATTTGCAATAGAAAATAGACCCACCTGAATATTGCGATGACACACCTCCATCCTTCGATGAGCTTAAACTACTACTTATGTTAGACACATCAACTCTAAGAACAGGTTTCCGAGTGACAAAATAATGGACTAAAGTTGAGATATAAGATGGGCAAACGATATTTTGATGTTATCGTATATCTCATTAATCAATTTGATTTTCATAGGCTTTGAGACAAACATAGGCCTAATGGGTCCAACCTCAGTGCATTGAATTAGATCCATAGATTCGACATTTGGGCCCTTAACAGTTGGGTTAATCGTCTCTCGGTCCCCTTGGATCCATTTGCACAATAGCCAACATCACATCCTTACTTTTCTCCAAGCCCTCAACTTTTATCTTGACAGAAAATCCAACAAAAGCATGATTACTTTTGTCAGATTCAACAACTCCAAAAGGTAACTTTTCACCTACCATCACTGTTCCTCAGTACGTTTTTCTTACCACCTTCTCCAATGTCCTTCCCAAGATTATTTTCCGTTGAATTCGCAGTTCTGGAGGTGTTGGAATTAGAACCACTATTATTACTTTCACCTCTATTGTCATGACCCCCACCCCCACCTTCCTCTGAATCCACTGAATCATCAAGTGATTCTCACACGCCATCATCATCCTCTGATTCCGACGATGATAGTTTTGATTCACTCACCTTCTCAACCTTCTTCATTACCATATTTCTTTTTAGACCATGATGATCTTCAACAAGTTTAATCCTGTAAATATTATTGTTGACCTTCACATTAAAAACTTCATTTAGATTAATTAAAAATTTTGTTTTAATCAGGAATCTAGCCACATCAAAGTTTATTTGTTTATCCGTCTCTTCATCGTATCAAATAAACTCCCTAACACAACCTGAAACGAACTTGAAGAATCTATGACTCCATGTGTGACAGGGCAGACCGAAGCATTCTAACCAAGTAAGACGCCTGTTATCTACGTCATCCGGCGACCAAGGATGGATTTCATCAAACCAGCTTTCCACCCAATCCCTCTCTTCTTCCACGAGCATCTTAATCTTCCCAATTTCCATCTCTTCGAGCAGTCAACGATTTGCACCCAATGACGTAACTTTAATACTAAAGTACCCTCTCTCATTGAAAGCTTCCTGGATTCTATATGTTGATCCAGACTTACCAACAACTTCCACGAAAGCTTTTTGAAATCTTATCATCTTCGGTTCCCTCACATTGAATTGTAGGTGAGCAAAATTTCTTAACTAATATTTGAAATTTTCAAAAATTTAATATATATATATATATATATATATATATATATATATATATATATATATATATATATATATATATATATATATATATATATATATATATATATATATATATATATATATATATATATATATATATATATATATATATATATATATATATATATATATATATATATATATATATATATATATATATATATTCGGTAAACATATATATAATATGATATGTTTTACTGGTAATGTGAGACGTATGTAAAGCAAAATTTATCATTCAATTTATCTTTATATAAAGGTATCAAAATACGAATCACGTTATATTTATAATCATTAAAAAAAGACCGACTTTTATAATTGCTAGCCAAACATGCACTAATATAGAAAAAATATAAGACAAAGGCATGCCGGTACATTTAACGTAAATAATTCAATCATGGATAACATGGCTTCTATGTACATATGGTATGATATGATATTTGTGCATTTTTAGTGTGATATTTTTAATAATAATGAAAATAAATAGAAAGAATATTCTTGTTTTGCTAAACAAATAAACGTTACAAGTCAGTTCTTGAGAAGAAGACTACGACATGTCGACAACCTTATATATGAATCAATTAGTTTAAGTGGAAAAAAATTGGTGGCAGTAACATGGAAGGTGCAATGTCTAGTCCAACCAAATATTTTCACTTCCATTCATGTTAATAGAGTATATTCGTCAAGAATCATCAATAAATATTGCTCTAATAAAAATAAACTGTCTATAATTATTATATTTTGCACGGACGATTTTGTAATAATTATTAGGAGATCACAATGTGATTTATTTTATTCTTTAACATGCAAAATATAGAGCTTGGAAAATAAATTACAAACACTGATTGAATCATTGATTACATTAATGATTCCATATTTAAAAGCTTTAATAGAATGTGTGTTAGAGAAGTGTAAATCTCTCTTAACCTGAATTTGAAAACGAAAGTTAAAACACAACCTTCAACCTAACAGTTGTTGAACGATTCTTGTTGTGCTGTTTTTGACACCATAATTAGAAAGTTAGACCAAAATACCAATGCATATGTGTTTTGCATTATAACAAAAACTACTACGACTCTTTGATTGGATGTAAGACTAAGACATGAAACTAAAGTGATAATAATTCTAAGGATAAATCAAGATTGATAATAGTAAATAATAGTCAAAGCAATTTAAATTTGTTAATACTTTTTATATTTATAGTAAATTTGTATCTATATATTCCATAATGAAACAATTTAGAGCACTTTAAGTAAGTAGTCAATGCTCAAACTCTAATTATTGACTACCAAAATATTTACTTGGAAGGGGAAAATTAACCTTATGTGCATTATGATGGGAAAGAAACATAAACAAATTTTACGTATGATTAAAAAAACATAAAAATTAAAATTGTATAATTTACAAAAGATTTATTGTAACTTGCAGAATTTTGGTAGTTACATGTTAAAAGATTCTCAAGTTTTTCAAAAATCTAAATCTAAGGCGATTTTAACTTTGGTTTTTTCTACTAAATTTTTGTCAAGAGTATGAGTAGGAGAAATAATATTTTAGCCTTAAAGGTTTGAGATGTTTGGTTTTAAGAGGGTGTCTGGAATTTGACAAGAAACTTTTAACTACTTTTCATATATTTTTAACGAGTCAAATTTTAACAGATTTAACTTGGATCTAATCTCCCGCTATCTATATTCAGGATAATTTTGCTCTGACCACCTCTTTTATTCTTTGAAAATTAGATGACACAGTTGCCTCGTGTTATGGTAATAAGAATACTGATCTTGATGGGTTATGTAAGACTCCATTTATTTATTAAATTGAATTTGCATGTATTTAGTTATTTAAAATCAATTTTTATATGCCTTTGGGGTGTTTGGATGGCTGATATTAGTATTGAATATTTTGGGTTGGTGGTACATAATTTTAGTTATTTGAACAAATAACTAGAATATAGTCATTTTATTTAATCTATTAGAATAAAATAAAAAATGAAATTTTTGGGTGGAAAATAGAATACTAAAAAAAATAGTAGAGAATAAGGGAGAATATTATTAATCCTAATGACGTCCTGATCATCATCGCTCTGGAGGCGCTGACGGGCGTCAGCTACTTGACAAGTAGATCGTCATGGTTCCCAGGCATAATTGGTTAGGACGGTGTCATATGGATGACGTGTACAGTGGCATGCGTCACCTTGGTGACGAGTAACCCGTCAAGCAACCAGAAAGAGCGGCATTCACTCAGTTGTGTTGAATTGACTTGTTGTTCCAATTTTGGTGTGTTGCTATGGTTAGGCTATTGTTTGGCCACTATTTAGAGGTATTTTATGTTGTTATGTTGTTTTGGAATTTAATCCACTTGTTTTGTTTAGAGATTCATGTTGTTTATTATGGTGATTATATGGTGATTATAGGTGATCATTTAGTGATATTGCACGTTATAGTGAATCATGTATCATGGTGTACATACTTCGGTACAATTTTGGGGTGCTCTGTTCGGGTAGTATGGATTCGGGAGCGAATAACCGGTTCCAGATGAGAATCAGTGAAGCGTTACTTATGGTGATAGTAATGAACTGGCGTGCTCTAGTCTAATGGTGTGGATTCAGAAACGAGTATCTGGTTCCAGATAGGAATCAGTGAAGTGTTACTTAGGGTGATATTAACGATTTCGTATGCTCTGGTCCTATGATGGGAATTCAGGACCGAGATGGACATCTGTTGTCCATAATGGTACCACGTGCACTTTTGAGTCGTGGTGTCGAGTACATTTGTATTCATTATTGGCATATGTGTTGAGTGGTTATGTTGGCATTGGTGATTGTGAATGCTTTAGGGAAATATGCGATTGAATTGTGTTGAATAATCATTGTTGTTCGTTTAGGTAACCCTTGCATAATTTTGCACCATTATATATTATGACTGTATTTGTAACACCCCCCTTTCTATACACCCAAATAATCAAATAAATCATTTAGGCACGTAATAAAAATCTATCAGAATATAATTATAATCATGGTATAAAAGAGGCATGTCACATTATACTTGAAATCAAAACATACAACACCTGCTCAATAAAGATATGCAATAGTGGGGTAACTTTCAACAGAGGGACTTAGTCCTCATACCCACATCTCAATATTTAGAATAAAAATGAAAACATCTAAACATTGCATAACATCAAACATATATACATATATGTCTATCATCCATCATGATTCAATCATCATAAAACATGTTTACATAAACATTCAACATCCAGATACATATACAATTGTATCACAAAAGAATCAAAACAATCCTAGCTACCCGGTGCTACATATCAGAGCCAACCGACCAAAAAGAATGAAGCCACGCTTCACAAAAGACTTCCAGCAAACCTACTCTGTAATGCCTCATAGAACATCATAAAACAGCAGAAGTGTGAGAAATATTATCATAATATCAATGCATATAATTATATATATCTTAGCATTAAATACACTTATTCTGCATTCTCACCACATTCATCACGGATCCATACATACACATCACAATGTGTATATATATATATATATATATATATATATATATATATATATATATATATATATATATATATATATATATATATATATATATATATATATATATATATATATATATATATATATATATATATATATATATATATATATATATATATATATATATATATATATATATATATATATATATATATATATATATATACACACGACCAAACATATTCATCATTTGTACTTCTACAATTCACATCATTTCCACATAAACATTTACATTTGTGTTATTCACCAATTCACAACTCTCAGTTCGAAAATTCATACACATATGCATACCTTCATATAACAATTATACATATGCCATGTGACTCAATGCAACTCAATGCAACTAATGCCATGTGGTACCAACACTTGTTATTATTTTTTGGTTTTTACATTTAAACCGGGTCCGTCCTCTAGACCAATAACAAACAAAAGCCCATCCCCTATGTAACACCCCACTTCCCGTATTAAATAAAATATAAATATTATAATAATAATCAGAGTTTTCACCAAAAAGTGGGATATCACATCTCCAAATTTTATAAAAATACTTTATTCATTCTTTTCAAAATAATACAGCGGAATTTGTTTCATAAAGTAAAATACATCAAAATATGATACGTCACAGGATTTCAACACGTTTGACATAAGACAATTACAACACCCATATCCCGTGTTACGTATCAGAGCATCCTAGACTCGACGGTCACACCAATATCCAAGCTAGCTAAACACCTGGATTATCTGTACTTCCGAAGAAGCACATACCACAACAACAACAAAGGGGTGAGAAATAATGATCAGAATATAATGGTAATGTAATACATGTAAATAAGGTAGTAAAACACACCAACACACCAATATTCACCCCTAACAACTCCATATGACGAACCTACTGTTCAAATTACAATATAACATATTATAATGCAAATATGCAACTCAACACCATGCATGCGGTACCGACTCATTGGTTCATTCAATCGAACCTGAATAGATCACTTACGCTCCTCCTGAGACATGATCTATCCCCCACCATTCTCCACAAAGGAGTACGGATGAATCACTTACGCTCCTCCTGAGACATGATTCATCCCACCAAAACACTATGATATGCACACACCAATGCATAACTAATATATTTAGGCACTCAACGTGCACACGATCCTCCTGATCATATCATCATACATCAATGCATATATGTACAGATATAACATACACCAACACCATATAAATCAATTCACACAGTGAGCAATCTCACATTCTAACACCAAGTATAAACACATCCCAACACTCGGGGAATACACGGTCCTACTGATCACTGCACCATAATCATATACATGATACACCCATCATTCATTTTAATTAAATTAGATATTAAACGAGTTCACACTCTAACACCATATATAAACACATCTCAACACTCGGGGAATACACGATCCCACTGATCACTACCCACATATATATCAACTAATTGCCCACCAGTCATTATTACGGGAAACATGTACTATCACCGAGTACACAAGTTAATTCCCACAGTCATCATTCATACATGGCATCAAGGCCAAAGGAATCACACAAGTCCAGAGCTCAAGGCCAAAATATCACAACACTCACATTCTGGTTCTGCTATGTTCGCTGACATTCGCCAGGCGAAGCCCCGTAGCGAACCTTCGCTAGCATTCGCCAGGCGAAACTTCGCCAACACTCGCCAGGCGAAGCCCAGCGAATGCTGCGATTCATCAGTTTCCTCACAATTTTGCAGTACTATTCTAGGCCAAATTATGCCTATCATCTCAACTCAGATTCCCAGCCTATTCTAGTACCAATCTTGCCTATTACCGTAAGCAATCGGTTTCTAATCCCTATTCCCAAAATCATCACCTACACACTTTATCGATACCTCAAAAGCCATACAGAACTTTCCCTAAAAACTGTAAAACACCCTATATGCCCTATATGCCAAATCAACCCAAAACACCAATTCATTAACATTGACTTATACTCCATCACTATCAATTACTAGTTATCATCAAACACAAACACACCAATAAACATTATACTTACCAATTATCCTATACTTCCTACTCTAGAACCAACATTACGGTACATTACCGACACTTCAGAGTCACTCTGAATCTCACCAAGGTCCTAACCATAGTCATTAACGACACTATAGGGAAACAACACATAATTTTCCCCAAAGCTATAATCATGGTCATTACCCACACTACAGTAACAACACAGAATCTCACCAAAACTCTATTTATATTTACTATCAACATTGCAGTAACAACATATAATCTCACTAACATCACCATAATATATATACACCAAATTCACCAATACCAATCAACAATTCATCAATATCAAGCATCAATTTAGCATTAGAAACAACAATAACAAGCATGCCAATATAAAACTTCATAGATCGGAATTTTCCTACGGGGTTAAGGACTCCCCTCTACCCTATACATGTATATACCATCCCAATCAAGTTTCTCCCCCCTTACCTTGTTAATCGGTTGATCGATGAAAGAACCCTCCAAGGTTTGGCCAATTCTGATTTTCCCCTGTATCCTTCGTTCTTTGCTCCCTTTTCCGTTCCCTTTTCCGTTCTCTCCTTTCTATCGTTCTTTTTCCACTTTCTCTAACTTCTCACAATGTATCGTAAAACTACTAATCCCTCACGTTTCTATTTTAATTCTCTAATCCCAATAATAATAATAACTTAATAATAATAATAATAATAATAAATAATAATAATAATAGTAATAATAATCCTATTATTATCTCACCAAAATAATAATAATGTTAATAACTTAATAAAATAATAATAATAATAATAGTAATAATAATCCTATTATTATCTCACCAAAATAATAATAATGTTAATAACAATAGTAACTATAATAAATATAATAATAATAATAATATTCCCACCAATATCAATATTATACACTATATTATTATATTCACCAAAACACCACCAATAATCCTCCCATATCAGGGACACCCACCAATAATAATATTCATACCGATGATAATAATAATAATAATAATAATAATAATAATAATAATAATAACAATAATAATACCACCAATATTACTATTAACTATTATATTATTATCTCCACACCACCAATGATCCTTATATATATCAAGGATACTCACCAATCACATACCAACACACCCCACCTAAGGGCACACCAACATAAAATAATTAAATTAACACCAAAATGACTAAATAAATAAAATGGGTGTTACACCCTAGGCTTTCAAACCCCACTCTAGGTTTGAGACAAGTCACTAGTCTCCACGAAACTAGCAAACATTGCCTCTTGACAACAAATGATGCGTATGAAATCAACAACCATATGCACTTAAGACCATTCTCGCATCTTAATCTCATGCATTCTCAAATAATTCATCACACAAGAATTATAACATGATTTCATACACAACACATTTCATAATAATCAAAGTATTCATACTTTCAACACCATCACTATATTTATCAAGCAATGCACAAGAATACACATCTTGATGCTTCACAAACAATTGCATACAATCAATATGCATTCACAATATCGCGCCAAACAGCAACGAACTCCATCACAATCATCATGCACTTTTAATCAATTTAAACAATGCATATATTTGCCAAAAGGCTACATTTCACACTTCACAATTCACAATCTAGGATTTACGCCATACGGCTACCCACAACATATCATATAACAGCACACAAGCTATGCGTTGAAGAATCAAAGCATCAACATTGGGTGTAAACAACAAAAATAAAATGTTGTTCTATCACGTTCGCTACACCATTCGCCTAGCGAAGGTCATCGCGAACGCTCGCTACTAGCTCGCCTAGCGAACATGCTAGTGAAGGCTGTCTAAAAGCTACTGGAAGTGTTCGCCACACAGCTCGCCTAGCGAAGGCTTAGCGAATACTCGCTCCAGCGAACAAGGGTCTTTTTGGTTCTGTCCAAGTCTGGGACCATTCGCTATTGGCTCGCTGGCAGCTCGCCTAGCGAACCACTCGCTAGCTTCTCACTTAGCGAGTTCTGCGATGCTCAAAATCCTCTACTATCCAAAAATTCCAAAACTTCACAAAATCTCCCGATTTAATTTCAACAAGTTACCATAGTCTTAGCCTAACATTCTTCGACTAAACTACACCATTTATTCCAGATTCTAACCGTAAAAACATCATTTTTTATCGATTAAACCATTTTCGACCTAAAATGGAAAATGGGGAAAAACATCCAAACAATCCAACAAAAGCATACATAATCATACACATTGAGAAGATAATAAGATTTCACACCCTTACCCGATTAATCGATTCCTAGATGTTAATCTTGAGCTATCCAAGCTTTTCCTCTATATTCTCCTCTTCTCTCTTCTTCCTCCTTCTTTCTCTTCTTTCTATTTCTATCCTTTTTCTTTCTCCCCTCTTTTCCACTTATATCTCTTTCTATTCTATTTCTCTCAAAACATCTATTAATCCATTTTCTCACAAAATATCCAACTCAACATTAAATAAGAAATGTCTAAAATACCCTCCAATTTATTTTCCCCGAAAACTCTCAAAATCGGTAAAATAACATAATAATATTCCAATTCCACAAATAAAATAATAATCACCCAATTAAATCAAAAGACTCAACAAAAATGGGATATCAGAATCGGGGCATTACAACTCTCCCCCACTTTAGAAATTTTCGTCCTCGAAAATATTACCTGATCCGAACAACTCCGGGTATGACTCTCGCATCCCACTCTCTAATTCCCAAGTCATATTGCCTTCCGCAGCGCCTCCCCACGCTACTTTCACAAGCGCAATATCCTTGCCTCTTAGCTTCTTAACTTCACGGTCCAGAATTCTAATCGGTAAATCTTCAACCGTAAGGTTATCTCTAACCTCAACCTCGTCCACAGGAATAACATGTGATGGATCCGGAACATACTTCTGAAGTTGCGAAACATGGAACACATCATGGAGATTAGCAAGCGACGACGGTAAAGCAACCCGATAGGCTACCTCTCCTATCCTCTGCAAAATCTGATAAGGACCTATAAAACACGGCGTCAAATTATGCGACTTCAACGCTCTACCAACACCAGTTATTGGGGTAACTCGAAGAAACACGTGATCTCCCTCCTGAAATTCAAGTGCTTTCCTCCTCTTGTCATGATAACTCTTTTGACGACTCTGAGAAATCTTCATCTTCTCTTGAATCATCTTAATCTTATCGGTAGTCTGCTGGACTATCTCAGGTCCAACCACAAAACTCTCTCCAGACTCATACCAACACAATACCGTCCTACACCGTCTACCATACAATGCCTCAAACGGTGCCATACCAATACTCGAATGAAAACTGTTGTTGTAAGTAAATTCAATCAAAGGTAAGTAGTTATCTCAAGCTCCTCCCTCTTCCGATACACAAGCTCTCAAAAGATCCTCAAGTGATTGAATCATCCTTTCAGCCTGACCATCAGTCTGCGGATGATAAGTAGAACTCAAACGTAACTTCGTACCCAAAGCACTTTGCAAACTCACCCAAAATCTCGAAGTAAACCTCAAATATCTATCTGACACAATGTTAGACGGAATACCATGCAAACTGACAATCCTTTCAATTTATAGCTTTTCCAATCTCTCCAACGGGTAATCCATTCGCATAGGAATAAAGTGAGCGGATTTGGTCAATCTATCCATAATAACCCAAATAGCTTCAAATTTACTCGGCGTTCTAGGTAAACCAGACACAAAATCCATCGATATGCTATCCCATTTCCACTCAGGAATAAATAACGGTTGCATCAAGCTCGATGGTTTATGATGCTTAATCTTTGACTTCTGACAAGTCAAATAAGAATACAAAAACTCGGCAATATCCTTCTTCATACGAGGCCACCAAAATACTTTCCTCAAATCTTGATACATCTTAGTAGCAGCCGGATGAATACTCAATCCACTACGATGTCCTTCTTCAAGAATACTCTTCTTCAGCTCAACAATATCGGAATACAAACTCTATCACGACATCTCATGATACCATTGTCATCAATCTGAAATTCACCACCTTAACCTTGATTGATCAAAGTCAACCGATCAACTAAACTCAAATCAGATTTCTGTCCTTCTCGAATCTCGTCAAGAATACCACTAGTAAGCTATAACATGCCGAGCTTAACTCCATAAGAAGTCTTCTCACACACTAAGCTCAAATCACGAAATTGCTCAATCATTTCCAACTCTTTTACCATCATCATCGAGATATGCAACGATTTCCTACTCAATGCATCAGCTACTACATTTGCTTTACCCGGATGGTAATTCAAACCAAAATCATAATCCTTCAGAAGTTCCAACCATCTCCTCTGCCTTGCATTCAATTCTTTCTGATCAAAGAGATACTTCATACTCTTATGATCACTAAATACCTCAAATCTCGAACTAAACAAATAATGCCTCCAAAGCTTCAGCACAAATACAACGACAACCAACTCTAAGTCATGCGTCGGATAATTCCTCTCATGCACTTTGAGTTGCCTTGAAGCATAAGCTATAACTTATTTATTTTGTATCAACACACCTCCTAAACCCATCAAAGAAGCATCACAATACACAACAAACAGTTCTGTCGGATTCGGTAAAATCAAAATAGGAGTTGTCGTCAATCTTCTCTTAAGCTCTTGAAAACTTTCTTCACACTTTGCATCCCAAACAAAAGCTTGACCTTTCCTAGTCAACTGCGTCAACGGCAATGATAACTTGGCAAATCCTTCAATGAATTTCTGATAATAACCTGCCAAACCAAGAAAACTTCTAATCTCAAAAACTGATTTCGGAGCCTCCCAATGCGATACCGCTTCAACCTTTGATGGATCAACTGCAATACCCCTACTCGAAATCACATGACCAAGGAAACTCACTTCCTTCAACTAAAATTCACACTTAGAATGTTTAGCATATAACTGCTTTTCTTTTAACACAGATAACACAATCCTTAAGTGCCCGACATGTTCTTCTTCACTCTTCGAATAAATCAAAATATCATCAATAAACACAACCACAAACTTGTCCAAATAAGGATGGAAAATCCTATTCATGTACTCTATAAATACACCTGGTGCATTAGTCACACCAAATGACATCACAGAATACTCATAATGTCCATACATCGTTCTAAAGGCAGTTTTCTGAATATCTTCAGCCTTCACACGAATCTGATGATACCCAGATCTCAGATCTATCTTACTAAATACGCTCACACCAATCAACTGATCCATCAAATCATCAATCCTCGGAAGTGGATACTTATTCTTGATGGTCATCTTGTTCAATTGTCTGTAGTCCATACAAAGTTTCATAGAACCTTCTTTCTTCTTAACCAATAAAACTGGTGCACCCCATGGTGACACACTCGGACGAATAAACCTCTTCTCAAGTAGATCTTCAAGTTGACTCTTTAACTCTTTCAATTCCGATGCGGACATACGATATGGAGCCATCGATATCGGACTAGTCCCAGGAATTAAGTCGATCGCAAACTCCACTTCTTGTTCCGGCGGTAAATCTCTTATCTCATCAAGAAAAACTTCTGGAAAATCACGGACAATTGGTAAAGCATCAATTGCTCCATTTTCACCAATGTTCAAAGTTGCCATCAACATAAATACCTTCGCACCATCTTGCACTGATTCCTTCACTTGCTTAGCAGTCATAAGCAAGTCTCCTTCATCATCAGGTTCAGGAAAAATAACCGTTTTGTCAAAACAGTTAATATAGACACTATTGAATTCCAACCAATTCATCCCAAGAATAACATCAAGTTGATCTAAGTGAAGACACACTAAATCAACTCCAAAGTCTTTACCAAAAATACTCAACGGACAGTTCAAACATACAAAAGGGGTAGTTACTGAACCCATAGTAGGAGTATCAATAACCATACCACCACTCATAATTGACAACTCAAGATTCAATCTCTTAACACAATCAAAGGAAATAAAGGAACGTGTAGCTCCAATATCAATTATAGCGACCAAAGGTATACCATTAATGAAGCATGTACCTCAGATCAACCGATCTTCACTAGCAGTCTCCGATCCTGATAGAGCAAACACTTTCCCATTCCCTTGAGTCTTCTTTGGCTTGTCACATTTGGTACTAATGTGCCCTTGCTCACCACAGTTATAGCAAGTCACATTCTCACCACTCTTGCACTCCATAGCTTTGTGGCCTGACTTGCCACACTTGAAACATTTCTGCTCAACGCTTTTGCACTCAGGAGCATGATGTCCTTCTTTACTGCATCTATAACATCTCACCGGAGTGGAAACTCCTCCCCCACTCGGTTTCTTGTCGTAACCAGTTTTTTGTTTCCCCTTATCAGCAGGAGTCACATACGGCTTCCCTCGGAATTGTCCTTTTCCCTTCTTGTCATTTAAACTCTTATAGTGGGCAGATCTAGCTCTACTATCTTCATCATAGATTCTGCTTTTGTTCTCCAACTCAGAAAATCGCCTAATTTCTTGATAACCAACGGCTTGCTTGATTTCAGGCCTCAAACCATTCACAAACTTGAGACACTTGGATCTCTCAGCATTGGTAGTGTTGTAATGGGGACAAAACTTAATCAATTCTTTAAACCTTTCTGCATACTCGGCCACAGTTGAGTTACCCTGCTTCATCTCAAGGAACTCAATTTCCTTCTTACCACACACATCTTCTGGAAAATACTTCTCCAAAAATGCCTCTCTAAAAACATCCCAAGTAACCACAATCTCATATTCTTCAAACCTCTGACGAGTGTTACTCCACCAGTCCTCAGCTTCCTCTTTAAGCATATGAGTGCCAAACTGCATCTTCTGCGCATCTGAATAGTTCATGACTCGAAAGATCTTCTCAATTGCTTTCAGCCATACTTGTGCTTTGTCAGGTTCATGGGTTCCCTTGAAAATTGGCGGATTGTTCATTTGAAACCTTCCCAAAGTACGAAACTCGTCATTGGCGTTGTTTCTAGCATTCACGTTGGCTTGTGGATTATGTCCAATCACTCCAGCCAACATCGCCAAAGTTTTGGCAATCGCTTCATCATTCCTGCCGGCGACCATTGTTCTGGATCCCAACAACAAAACTTCATAAGAACTAACAATATCGATAGTGTCATACACACATATCAGATTTATATATATATATATATATATATATATATATATATATATATATATATATATATATATATATATATATATATATATATATATATATATATATATATATATATATATATATATATATATATATATATATATATATATATATATATATATATATATATATATATATATATATATATATATATATATATATATATATATATATATATATATATATATATATATATATATATATATATATATATATATATATATATATATATATATATATATATATATATATATATATATATATATATATATATATATATATATATATATATATATATATATATATATATATATATATATATATATAGGGGAATAAACACATTAACAACTTGGTCAACCGACCAACCGACTCTGATACCACTAATGTAACACCCCCTTTCTATACCCTCAAATAATCAAATAAATCATTTAGGCACGTAATAAAAATCCATCAGAGTATAATTATAATCATGGTATAAAAGACACATGTCACATTATACTTGAAATCAAGACATACAACACCTGCTCAATAAAGATATGCAACAGTGGGGTAACTTTCAACAGAGGGATTTTGTTCTCATACCCACATCTCAATATTTAGAGTAAAAGCGAAAACATCTAAACATTGCATAAAATCAAACATATATACATATATGTCTATCATACATCATGATTCAATCATCATAAAACATGTTTACATAAACATTCAACATCCAGATACATATACAATTGTATCACAAAAGAATCAAAACAATCCTAGCTACCCGGTGCTACATATCAGAGCCAACCGACCAAAACAGCAGAAGGGTGAGAAATATTATCATAATAATCAATGCATATAATTAATTATATATATCTTAGCACTAAATACACTTATTCTGCATTCTCACCACATTCATCACAGATCCACACATACACATCATAATGTATATATATATGACCAAGCATATTCATCATTCGTGCTTCTACAATTCACATCATTTCAAAATAAACATTTACATTTGTGTTATTCACCAATTCACAACTCTCAGTTCGATAATTCATACACATATGCATACCTTCATACAACAATTATACCTATGCCATGTGACTCAATGCAACTAATTCCATGTGGTACCAACACTTGTTATTATTTTTCGGTGTTTACATTTAAATCGGGTCCGTCCCCAAGAGAAATAACAAACAAAAGCCCGTCCCCTAGGCTTTCAAACCCCACTCTAGGTTTGGGACAAGCCATTAGTCTCCATGAAACTAGCAAACATTGCCTCTTGACAACAAATGATGCGTATGAAATCAACAACCATATGCACTTAAGACTGTTCTCGCATCTTAATCCCATGCATTCTCAAATA
This sequence comes from Lathyrus sativus, assembly GCA_963859935.3. Lineage (NCBI taxonomy): Eukaryota > Viridiplantae > Streptophyta > Magnoliopsida > Fabales > Fabaceae > Lathyrus > Lathyrus sativus. The sequence goes on from OZ012740.1 coordinate 402,335,364, forward strand.
ATTCATCACACAAGAATTATAACATGATTGCACACACAACACATTTCATAATAATCAAAGTATTCATACTTTCAACACCATCACTACATTTATCAAGCAATGCACAAGAATACACATCTTGATGCTTCACAAACAATTGCATACAATCAATATGCATTCACAATATCGCGCCAAACAGCAACGAACTCCATCACAATCATCATGCACTTTTAATCAATTTAAACAATGCATATATTTGCCAAAAGGCTACATTTCACACTTCACAATTCACAATCTAGGATTCGCGCCATACGGCTACCCACAACATATCATATAACAGCACACAAGCTATGCGTTGAAGAATCAAAGCATCAACATTGAGTGGAAACAACAAAAATAAAATGTTGTTCTATCACGTCCGCTACACCATTCGCCTAGCGAAGGTCATCGCGAACGCTCGCTATTAACTCGCCTAGTGAACATGCTAGCGAAGGCTGTCTAAAAGCTACTGGAAGTGTTCGCTACACAGCTCACCTAGCGAAGGCTTAGCGAATATTCGCTACACTACTCGCTCCAGCGAACAAGGGTCTTTTTGGTTATGTCCAAGTCTGGGACCATTCGCTATTGGCTCGCTGGCAGCTCGCCTAGCGAACCACTCGCTAGCTTCTCGCTTAGCGAGTTCTGCGATGCTCAAAATCCTCTACTATCTAAAAATTCCAAAACTTCACAAAATCTCCCGATTTAATTTCAACAAGTTACCATAGTCTTAGCCTAACATTCTTCGACTAAACTACACCATTTATTCCAAATTCTAACCGTAAAAACATCGGTTTCTATCGATTAAACCATTTTCGACCTAAAATGGAAAATGGGGAAAAACATCCAAACAATCCAACAAAAGCATACATAATCATACACATTGAGAAGATAATAAGATTTCACACCCTTACCCGATTAATCGATTCCTAGATGTTGATCTTGAGCTATCCAAGCTTTTCCTCTATATTCTCTTTTTCTCTCTTCTTCCTCCTTCTTTCTCTTCTTTCTATTTCTATCCTTTTTCTTTCTCCCCTCTTTTCCACTTATATCTCTTTCTATTCTATTTCTCTCAAAATATCTATTAATCCATTTTCTCACAAAATATCCAACTTAATATTAAATAAGAAATGTTTAAAATACCCTCCAATCTATTTTCCCCGAAAACTCTCAAAATCGGTAAAATAACATAATATGCAAACATAACATAATAATATTCCAATTCTACAAATAAAATAATAATCACCCAATTAAATCAAAAGACTCAACAAAAATGGGAAATCAGAATCAGGGCGTTACAGTATTCTCACCCCTTTGTTGTTTGTGTGGTTCTGTGTTCCTTTAGAGGTACAAACGAGCAGGTAACTGAGTAGCTTCTTAGAAGCTGAAGGATGACGTTGAGGTTGTTCTTCTTTTTCCTATTTTATGCGATTATTTAGATTTTGTTGCTCTGATCTGTAACACTGGATGGGCGAACATTTTGTCTCATTATTTGTTATTTGTTTGGAAGTTGTTGATGTTGAATGCAATTGTCATGACTATGTTTATATTATGAGACTTAATTAGTTATTGGATTATTTTAAATTGATTATTCCGTTGTGATGAGCCCATGTAAAGGTTAGTAAGCAATAACTAATGTTTAATTTCATGCATGTCTTATACAACACGTGTTACGGAGTAGGTTATGTTGTGTTTGAGTGACACCCTATATGTGTAGTTGTTTTTTATAAGTTCAATCTTTTGAGATTGACATTAATTTTGGTAAAAATAACTTGATAGCAAGATGTTTGACAAGAGGTCCTAACATGAAGAACAAGAAGTTGGACAATATGTATTATCATGATGATTCGACATCTTTGTTTGTTACTTTATAGTTTTGAATACTGCTATTTTATTTCCAGATTTCAAAATATTCAGGGAATATTTGTTTATCCTAGGTGGCGTTCAAGATTGAGGAATCAGAGATTCTGTTGGAATCTGAAGATGCTATTTTCTAAGTGTGGAGTCATTTTAGGAAACTTTGGATTGAAGAAACTATTCTTTTGGAGAATAAGTTGCAAATTTTGTGTAACAGAATTGCTGCGTTTTTGAAGCCCATGTTTATTCTAGTTTATGGTTATAAATATGATGGATTTAACCTAATCAAAGTGTGGAAAATACATTGTTGCTTAGTGAGTTTTAGGGTTTGTATATTTGTGAGCCTCTCTTGTATCGTGTTGATACTAGAGCTAGACTGTTTGCATTGAGTTGTAATTTATGTCACTGCTATGATTGAAAGGGAATTGAGAAGGGTATCATACCTAGGAGAGTCTTAGGTGTGAGGGCAAGGTTCCTTAGTCCTTATTTTAATGATGTCAAAACTTGTATTAGCTCGTACTTTATACTTTGAACGATATCATTGTGTCTTAGATTGCATTCATTCTTTAAGATGCACAAAATTGTCTACGTTCGTGTGGCTATACATATAGGAGCATCTCATATATGATATTTACTAACTTGATCATATTAGATACCTTAGGTCTACACAAAAATGGTTTAGGTGGACCAAAATAGTAACAAAGAACTTATTTTTGACATTTTGAGGTCTTTGCGTCGACGCACAATCCTGTGGAGGTCAACACATACATATTGATTAAAGATAAATTGCTCTCGGGTCTGCTCACATTGACCCATAGGTCGACTCATACTAGAAGAACAAAAATCAGTTGTTTTGAAGTAACCATGTGTCGACGTTTGACCCTGTTTCGGTCGATACATAACTTGATTTTTTGTGTAGTTTTGCATTCGGGTCTGCACAGGTCGACCCAACTAATGCTTAGGTTGATCCCTCACTGTTATGAGTCAATTTATATGGTCTTTTGTGTTTCAAAATGTTGTTATGTTAGTTATTGGGTCAAGGCATCATATATATTCATTTTGTCTCATCATTACAAGCAAGAATAAGAAAAGTGAAAGATATAAACTGGATTTTTACTCATCATCTTCATTCTCACTTCCATTTTTCAACAATTACACATAACATTTTTTATTGATCTTGTGCATTGTCGAGGTGATAACGTCCAAACATAGGATTGTGTTTCTAGTTTGGGTTAAAGATTTAGTGGGTTTTTCTTGAATAAAACCAATGGGGTTTTTCCCTACAAGATCTTGAGGATTTTGGGGTTTTTTGCACAAACATTTGCCTCACAGATTCAGCCGAGTGAAAGGTTTGAAGAACGGTGGGTTTTTTCAAACGAGTAATAGTAACTAGAGGATTGTTAATAAAGATTTAGGGTCGGACGTCTTACAATCAAAATCACCCGAGCAAAATATTTGAAGAACGGTGGTTCGTGCAAATAAGTAGTGGTAACCAGAGGTTTGTTTGGAGCGTTTGATGCACTTGATTTGACTTAAATCAAGGGGAGAGAAAATAATAGTATCAACTTTAACAATTAAGATTGAGTGGTGGTGACTATTACTTCTCTTATATAAACTTTGCAACGTGATGATAAATATCTCAATTCTAGTTTTAGAATTGGGGGCAGACGTACCTGAAGCGAGGACAAAAAGTGGAACTGCCTAAACAAATTTGGTGTTGTTCTCTCCGTTTCTATATCTTTTATTTTTGTTTTTAATATTTGTGTGATTTTGATTATTCGATAAATTTCCTCTGTTGTGTAGTGCTGAAATTCTATTTTACAAAACTAATTACAATTTCTTAGATTGTAATTGTGAAAAATTCTGCACTAGAATTACAAGGAAATTCAACTTAGGGTGTTCTGCACACCAAGTGTTTGACGTGTCGAGTGCACAAAAATTGTTTGTAATATTGCCAATTTAAATTCACTTTTTACAATTCATTGGAAATAGGATAAACGAAGTGAAAATTACTTGTATTGATTAATTGGCAAATCATTAATTCGATTTCTCATTCAATTTCATTCCATTTGGCTTTTCGTATATCTGATCTTTTCGATAATGGTTCGTTTAGATGATTTGGTTTCTCGGTCACTTCCGCACATTTTAAAAACCAAATTTTAAGCGCCGACTCTTGTTTAAAAAGTAGCGATCTATTCAACCCCTCTTCTAGATCATTTCCATCATTGTAGGAATTAAGCACGGGTAGTGATTAATGATAAGTTATAAACCAGAGGTTGTAGCTTAGAATTAATATTATCTAGTGGATTTCATTCATGGCTTGGTAACCCCCAGACGTAGGTGTTGTTGTACACCGAACTAGGCTAACAATTACTGTATGTTCATTTACTTAGCAGATATCAAGTGTATCGACATCTATTAGGAAATCTTAGATATGCATACTAGAATTTCAGTTTTGTTTTCATATTATTATGCCTTTTCGGGGTTTAGGGTGTTACATAGTGGTATAAGAGTAGGTCGGTCTGTCCAGACAGGTTTTGTCATGATGTTTATTTCCTGGTACGCGATATGTGTGTGAAACACTATTGATACTCGTTTGTTTTCTAATCGCTTATTAGCAGGAGTGGAATTGATACAAGTGAGGGAAAATCTTCTTCTTCTCTGAGATATTTAAGGTGTGGAAAGTTGGTTCGTCGTGCCGTTGTTTGCAAGGGTGTTAGTTTTTCTACAAGTCGGTGTCATTTCCAGAGTTTGATGCAAGCGACGAAAAGGTTATGTCGGCCAAGCAAGTGGATAAGTTCATGAATGATGAAGCTGAGGTGTTTATAATATTAAATTCTATAAAGGTTGAGAGTAACGTTGCAATTAATGAGTTACTTGTGATGTGTGATTTTTTGGAAGCATTTCTAGATGATATAAGTGATTTGTCGTCAGAGCGCGAGGTTGAGTTTGCCATAGACTTAGTACCTAGTACTAGTCCGGTTTAGATGACACCATATAAAATGTATGCTTCATAGTAGAGTGAACTGATGAAGCAATTGGAAGAACTGCTTGAGAAGCAGTATGTCCAGTCGAGTGTTTCTCCGAGGGGTACACCGATGTTGCTAGTCAAGAAGAAATAGGGTAGCATGAGGTGGTTTGCTGACTACCGGCATTTGAACAAGGTTACTACTATCAAGAATAAGTATCCACTTTTGAGGATAGGCAGTAAAAGATATTTGAGCTTATCCTCTTCAGAAATTAAGTTTTTGTATTTGTTTCTTTTGTACTTCTGCGCCTTCTGGCGTTTTGTTTTTTATTTAATGAAGTTGTTTCTTTTTCTTTTTTGTTCGTCTATATCTTTTTTATTGCTGATAAAAAGAGGGAGAACCATGTTGATTTTGATATATATATATATATATATATATATATATATATATATATATATATATATATATATATATATATATATATATATATATATATATATATATATATATATATATATATATATATATATATATATATATATATATATATATATATATATATATATATATATATATATATATATATATATATATATATATATATATATATATATATATATATACATACAGGAATTAGAACCCAAATATTTTTAATGTTTCTTCTAACAATTATTTAAGAATATTTTGTTAGCTGTTTCAGGGAAAGTAATGAACTATCAGAAGCTCCTGAAATTTTCAAATCAGATCTCAAGACAACTAATTTCTGAAGAAATAGTTTCTAAGTTTGAAGAATTAATTTCAAGGTTGAGAAAGACTTTTAACCAGGTGTTATGTTTGGAAAGCTTTAACCAAGATCTGAAGATCTTTTAATAAGATCTCAAATCAGGCTAAGTTTTTCAAACCAAGCTTCTAAAGCAAATCTCATCAGAAGTGTTGACTCTGACAACCAGGATTCTGGATTAGTTCTAGTAACTTCTAAAGAAAACCAGATTCTGACAGAAGATCATTCTGGCTCTACAAAAAGGTTAATTAGGAAAGTGATATTTCATTTTGATTTTATCTTTTTGGGACTGTACATCTCAGGGGGAGCTTTGTGCTTCTTGCTGATATGTGTTTTTGTGATTACCCTGTATGAATTGTTCATCAAAATACATTGTTTTGTCATCATAAAAAAGGGGTAGATTGTTAGAACAATATTTGGTTTTACATCTATACCTTTGAGTTTTGATGATAACAAGGTAGTATTTGTGTGAGAATAATTTTCATACTCTAACGGTTTGTTATTGTGTAGCTTTAACAGGTAATTATGATTCTGAAAAAGTGACGTGCAACGTCATCAATTTTTGAACTTTATGTTCTGAAATGCGCTTCTGCGCTGATTCACTTCTAAGAAGCTTCTGAGAAGACGCCATGTTGTTGCTACAATGTTCTCTTGGTTTGTACTTCTAGATGTGACTTTGATCATCAAACTTCGAAAGAAAGGTAAACTTATAAATTTTCTAGTTGAAGATTTTGAAGATCTCAAGTCAGACGCTGATGTTATCAAGATTCTAGTTGATGAATCTGAAGATTTTAATTTGAAGCTACGTAACTCTTCAGTTCACGCTTCATCAACTTTTCATTAGCAGCCAATGAATTTGAAGAAAAGGATAAAGGATGCGTTATCAAAATAGTTCATAATAATGAAATTGTTCCTCCACTACCTGATTCTGTGGGTGAAATGATGGTACTACTTATCACACCTGTCAATATTCCATTAGTGGACAACTACATTTTCTTATTCCTAGTTTTCTCTCCAATGGTTCCTTTTTCATGCTATATATATGGGGGACTTGGAGACTTGAAGAAAGTTTCCGAAATTAAAGACTATTTCTATGTGAAAAGCTTTCAACTTTGTGCAAACTTTTCTTTGAGTATATTATGTATTTTATTTGTGTAAATCTGCTTGTGTAGAAGCAATTTTGTAAACACATAACCTTTATTCAAACTATTTGTTTGTAGTTCCTTAAGAGACCAGTTAGGTATGTATCCTTGAGAAGACATTGACTATGTGTCTTTATGGTTTGTTAGTTACCATCTGCAGCTAGTGCATTTGTAATCAGTTTATTATAGTGGATTAATTCCTTGTGTATAAGGCGATATCACCTTGGCGGGTGGACTAAATTAGCTTTGAGTTTCAAGTGAAACAGGATAGAAATCCTTGTGTCTCTTTCATTGTTCAATCTTTTGATTGTTGAGTTTTTGAGTTGGTAAAAACTTTTGTTTTAAAAACCCAATTCAAACCCCCTTTCTTGTGTTTTCCGCACCTTCAATATTATGATGCAATTATTGTAGGATATGTATATGTGTGTTGATACCATACCTTGTAGTATGTATTACTTAATTTATTAATGTGATTTCTCATCCCTTTGTTGTTGTGGTTGTGGTCTGTGCTCCTCTTTGGAGTACAGACAAGCAGGTAACTGAGTAATTACTAGAGTGGAGGATGACACAAGGTTGTTCTTATTTTATTTTCATTTACATATTTAGAATTACATGCTCAGATTTGTAACACTGGGTGAGGCGAATGATGTCTTTTTATTATGTTTATGTTAAATTGAGAGTTGGATGTTATACTCTCTTTGATACTTATGTTGTTTGGAGGTGATTTTTATCGTATTTCATTTGAGTTTAATAAAATAGATTCATGAGACTTATATATTTTCAGAGCATGTTTATCTTTATAATTATGTTGCGATGATACCCTAAGTGAAGGTGAGTATGCGATGACAAATGTTGAATGTTTCATTTTAAATTTAAGTGTTACAGTGCAGATGTGGTTGACGTCGAGTAGCATCCTAAATGCGAATACATGTTTTCTACATGTTTTATTTTATAGTTATAAGTGCGGGGTTTTAGGGTGTTACATTTGAAGCAAGGGAACTCCTTGACTTTTTTCCTCTTCCTACTTGTGGCTAAAGGTTTATGTGGTTTAATTAGTAAAGTTGTTGATTTTGGGCTTCTTTTTGGCTCTATGGTTGGTGACTCTAATTTTGTAGTATCACATCTTAAATATACATATGATACCTTTATCTTGGTGAATCCAACTGTTGAGAATATTTGAAATATCAGGGCTATACTTAAGGGGTTTAATTTAGTTATTGGCCTCTAGATGGATTTTTTTGTAATAGTAGTCAACTAGGGGTTAATGTGGACTCATCGTTTTTGGAATCTACTAGATACTTTATTTGGGGCTCCTAGTTGGATTTATTCCTAGTCGATGAGCTACATGATTCTCTCGTTAACTTGTTATCTAAGAGACTTAATTCATGGAAGCACATGTTAGTTAGCTTGGGGGTAGGTGGTTTTACTCAATTCAATGCTCAATGTTATCCCTATCTTTTTTCGATCTTTTATGAAAATAATTGTAAAGCTGCAGAGGAAGATAGTTTGAATCCAAATGAGATTTTGTTGGGTGGTGTTAAGGTGGATTAAAAAATATTTTGGGTTGAATGGGTCAATGCTTGTAAACGAAAGACCAAAAGTGGGTTGGGGCTAGAGATATTCTTCTAGTAAATTTAGCTCTTTTGGCTAAGTGGAGGTGGAGACTTATTTCGGGTGCTTATGTTCTTTAGAGAGATATCCTCGTGCTAAATATGGTTAGTGTGAATAGTCCAACCTGAGAGGAGGATGATAGAATGGACCTTGTAAAAGGAGGTTGATGAAGAAAAACGACAGTGTATTGATTCTGAATTATATCAATAACATGAATAAAATGAATCAAAAATGACATGAATTAAATGTATCACTTTTCCTATTTGAATGTCCGAGAGAATTCATGTAATACCCCAAATTTAATTGGAATATTTTATTTAATTGTTTAAATAAGAATATTTATTTTTCGGTGATTTTCGGTAGTTTGTGGATTATTGGAAAATTGTGCATTTTTGGGTTATTTATTTGATTAATAGTATATAATATTAATTTATTAGTATTATTATTATTTAAAATGAATATAAGTGAAATAAGGGTAATTTGGGTATTTGGAGGAGTTAGTAAGGGTAATAAGGGGAAAAGCCCAAATTGTGAGGCCCAAGACTAGGTTTGACAAAATAAAATTCTAAAGGGAATTAGGATTTATTTGTTAATCGTGAAAAGTATTGTGGCCAAAGAGCTCTGAGGAGAAGATTAGAGGCAGAAGATTCCCGAAGATAATCGTGAAGGCTTTGAATCGACTAAGGTATGGGGAGTATAGCTTTTCATGATTTTCCATGTGTGCCTTTCAATGTAATTATGGACGATTTTAGGTTTAAGGGATTTTGGGTCGATTATGGGAAAAGGGAAATTGATGGTGAGGACCCTGATGGTTGTGGTTAGTGGTAAGTATTCCTGACTGTTAAAGCATGGAGATGAGAAATAGTGACCTTAGGCCTTCGTGGCCAAAAACCTTGAATTGTTATATGTCTAACCCTGTAGGAAGAGAATATTGGATAGTGGTAACTCTAATGCCTTAGGGTGTAATTGAAGGAAAAATTGTGATTTAGGACATGAATATGTTACGGGATTGACCTAATAAACCGTAGGTTTTGTGCCTTTATTGCCGTAGGACCTTAGGGATGATTTAGGGATGTTTTTGGGGCATTGTGTAAGTGAATCGTATGGGCATTTGAGTGGATTTAAGTTCTGGTGCGTAGCAGATTTTGTTGTCATCGCATTGTTCGCCTAGCGAAGAAAGCCTCACATAGCGAACCATGTTGTTCCCAGACTCGCCTAGTGAAGAAACTCCCCTCAGACTCGCCTAGCAAACATGCCAGCGAATGTAGCACAGTTTCGCGTATATTGATCGTGTGCAGCAACACCTTGATGTTTGATTTTGTGATGAGTTACCTCGGGGGTAACTATGATTTTTATGTGATTAACATATGATGTGTATATGATTACATGATGGTTTATATGATGTATTATGATGATATTACCATGACTTTGATGAATTATATGATGACATGAGACATGATAATCATTATGATGATGATGACTATGATGAATGATGCGCATATGTTGTTATTATGAGGATGATTATTGACGTGTGTATCATGCATTCATGTGCATCCGGACTTCGATTCAGAACCTCGATTACTTTGGCTTCAATCCCATTGTGTGGATGTGAAGTATTTTGATGTGCTCCGGTTCTCTAGTAGAATCGATCTTATTGATGGGGATCTATGAAGGGTTGATGGCCCAGTGTCCATCGAGTTGTGATGATTGGTACCACATGCATTGAGTTGTGTCGCATCTGCATTTATGAGTCCTTTTTGTATAAATTATGATGTTGTGGCCTTCAAGGCTTATTGATGAATATGAAGGTTGAATATGATTATGATGCCATTTATATGTTGATTTTCATACATTGATTATTATGAATTGTTTTACTCATTCTGCCTGTTTGAATGTTACCTCCACGTGGGTAATGTGCAGATGACCGAGTTTAACCGTGGACGCCGTCGAGGAGTTATTTTTGAATTTTTGAGTCGTTAGCCCGTTTGGTTCACTTAGAGGATCTTGCTCTGATATGTAACATCGGGTTGGGTTCTTTGAGTTAAACTATATACTGTTGAGTTATTTTGCTTATGTTCCCTGATGAGGAAAACCTTTACTTATGCCTTTTGAATTCTGCTGTTTTATGCTGTTTTATGTATTTTGGGAAAAACCCGTTGTTTACGGAGCCGTGACCTATTTTGATGACATTGGGAAATGTACGCCCTTTTGGTGGCTTTTTGTGAAATTTAATAATTACTCTGATATCTGTGTTATTTTGCCTTATTATTTGCGGGGTAGAAAAGGGTGTTACATTAGTGGTATTAGAGCAGGTCGGTCCGTCCGTCCAAGTTTTTACGTTGTTAGTCCCCTGTCAGTCCATAGTGTGAGAACACTATTGGATGAGTTGTTTTCTTCTAACCTTGTTGGTGGTTGCAATGATCGTGCTATTGGTGATGCGCTAGAATCACTTGCCTAAGTGATGGCTCAGAATGGTGGACCTCCAGATGAGTTCCGTGCTTTGGGAAAGTTCCAGAGGAACAATCCGCCGACTTTTGCGGGCACTCATGATCTTGATGGTGTGTAGAAGTGGCTGAAAGTGATTGAGAAGATTTTCCGAGTTATGGCGTGCACTGATGCTCAGCAGGTATAGTTTGTTACGCATATGCTAGCAGAGGAAACTAAGAACTGGTGGGATAACACTCGTCAGAGATTGGGAGATACTGGCATTGCAATAACTTAGGTTGTGTTCAAGGAAGAATTTTTTAGAAAGTATTTTCCGGAAGATGTTCGGGGCAAGAAAGAGGTGGAATTTCTTGAGCTGAAACAAGGGAATATGATTGTGGCTGAGTATGCGGCAAAGTTTGAGTCTTTGGTAAAATTTTGTCTGCGTTACAACCGTGATGACGCAGGGATGTCGAAGTGTCTCAAGTTTGAGACCATAGATTAAGCAAGGAATTGGGTACCAGCAGATTCTTCGGTTTTTGGAACTGGTGGACAAGAGCAGAATTTATGATGAGGATAGCCGAGCTCGATCTACTCACTACAAGCAGCTGAGTGAGAAGAAAGAGAAAGGTCAGTATAGAGGGAAGCCGTATGTGACTTCTGGTGATAAAGGGAAGCAGAAGGCTTCTGATGGGAAAAATCCAAGTGAGGGAGCGGCTATTGCTCTAGGTAAGTGTTATAAGTGTGGCGAGCAAGACCACCGTGCTGAGAATTGCAGAGCGCTGAGATGTCATCGTTGTGGCAAGAGGGGTCATAGAGATACTGATTATAAATACGAAGCTCCGACTTGCTTCAACTGTGGAGAGAAGGGTCATATCAGTACCCAGTGTCAGCAGCCGAAGAAGACTTCTACTGCTGCTCAGACAAGTGGCAGAGTGTTTGCTTTGAGCGGTGTCGAAGAGTCCAAGACAGATAACTTGATCCGAGGTACTTGTTTTATTAATGATGTTGAATTGATTGCTATAGTTGATACTGGTGCTACTCATTCGTTTATTTCGCTTGAATGTGCTAAGAAGTTGAATTTGAAATTGTCTTCTATGATTGGGAGTATGGTTATTGATACCCCGGTTAATGGTTCTGTGACTACTGCGTTCGTCTGTTTGAGTTGTCCTCTGACTATTTATGATAAGAATTTTGTGATGGACTTGGTTTGTCTACCCTTGCATCAGATTGATGTTATTCTTGGAGTGAACTGGTATGAGTACAACTATGTTCATATCGATTGCTACAACAAGACTGTGAGGTTTCCTGAGTTTGGTGATGGTGGGGAGCTAATGTTTGTATATGCCAAGCAAGTAGAAGAACTCTTAGAAGATGAGGCTCAGATGTTTGCATCGCTTTAAATTGATGACGAAGCAGTGAGCGTGGAACTACCACTTGTTCGGGAATTTCCTGAGGTGTTTCCAGACGACATGAGTAAATTACCTCCTGAGCGTGAGGTAGAGTTTACTATTGATGTGATACCGGGCACTAGTCCTGTATCGATGGCTCCTTACCGGATGTTTGCATCTGAGTTAGGGGAATTGAAGAAACAGTTGGAAGATTTGCTTGAAAAGAAGTTTATTCGACCGAGTGTTTCTCCGTGGGGTGCTCCTGTGTTGTTGGTGAAGAAGAAAGATGGTAGCATGAGGTTGTGTGTGGATTATCGGCAGTTTAATAAGGTAACAATTAAGAATAAGTATCCACTTCCGAGGATTAATGATTTGATGGATCAATTGGTGGGTGCTTGTGTGTTTAGCAAGATTGATTTGAGGTCTGGTTATCATCAGATTCGCGTTAAGCCTGATGACATTCCGAAGACAGCTTTCAAGACGAGGTATGGACACTATGAGTATATTGTGATGTCGTTTGGTGTGTCTAATGCACCTGGTGTATTCATGGAGTATATGAATAGGATTTTTCATCCTTATTTGGATCAGTTTGTGGTAGTATTCATTTATGATATCTTAATATATTCTAAGTCTGAGGAAGAGCATGCGCAACATCTAAGAGTGGTATTGCAGGTTTTGAAAGACAAGAAGCTTTATGCCAAGTTGCCCAAGTGTGAGTTTTGGCTGAAGGAAGTGAGTTTCCTTGGCCATGTAATTTTTAGTGGAGGAATTGATGTTGATCCGTCGAAAGTTGATGTTGTGTTGCAGTGGGAGACTCAAAAGTCTGCTATTGAGATTCAAAGTTTCCTTGGATTGGCTGGTTATCATCGCAGGTTTATAGAAGGCTTTTCTAAGTTGGCGCTGCCATTGACTCAGTTGACTCGAAAGGGTCAAGCTTATGTGTGGGATGTTGCTTGTGAGAAGGGTTTTGTAGAACTTAAGAAGAAGTTGACGACTACTCCAGTGTTGATTTTGCCAAACCCGAGTGAGTCTTTTATAGTGTATTATGATGCATCGAAGATGAGTCTTGGAGGCGTATTGATGCAGAATGGTCAGGTAGTTGCTTATACTTCCAGACAACTGAAGGTTCATGAAAGGAATTATCCTACGCATGACTTAGAGTTGGCCGCTATGGTGTTTGTGTTGAAGATTTAGAGACATTATCTTTTTGGATCTAGATTCAAAGTGTTCAGTGATCACAAGAGCCTAAAGTATTTGTTTGATCAGAAGGATTTGAATATGAGGCAGAGAAGATGGATTGAACTTCTGAAGGATTAGGATTTTGAATTGAGTTTCCATCATGGTAAGGCTAATGTTGTGGATGATGCGTTAAGCAGGAAGTCTTTGCATATGTCAACGATTATGGTTCGAGAATTGGGACTGATTGAGCAATTCGGAGATATGAGTTTAGTTTGTGAAGAGACTCTTAATAGTGTGAAGTTGGGTATGCTGAAGTTGACTAGTGGTATTCTCCAAGAAACCAGAGAGAGTCAAAAATCTGATTTGAGTTTGGTGGATCGTCTTACATTGATCAATCAAAGTAACAGAGGTGATTTTCGGATCAATGAGAATGGTGTGATGAGGTTCAGGGATAGAGTGCGTGTTCCCGATATGTCAGAAATCAAGAAGAGTATTCTTGAGGAAGGTCACAGAAGCGGGTTGAGTATTCATCCTGGTGCCACAAAGATGTACCAAGACTTGAAGAAATTGTTTTGGTGGCCGAGTATAAAGAAGGAAATTGCAGAGTTTGTGTATGCTTGTTTGACTTGTCAGAAGTCGAAGATTGAACATCATAGACTGTCGGGTCTGATGCAACCGTTGAGTATTCCAGAATGGAAATGGGATAGCATTTCTATGGATTTTGTGACAAGTTTACCGAAGACTTTGAAGGGATATGATTCAATTTGGGTGATTGTTGATAGATTGACTAAATCGGCTCATTTTATACCGATGAGGATCAATTATTCGTTGCAGAAGCTTGTCGAGTTATATATTGATCAGATTGTGAAGTTGCATGGTGTTCCGTCGAGTATTGTGTCGAATAGAGATCCAAGGTTTACATCGAGGTTTTGGGAGAGTTTGCAGACAGCCTTGGGTACTAAGTTGAGGTTGAGTTCTGCCTATCATCCACAGACGGATGGACAGACAGAGAGAACTATCCAGTCTTTGGAGGATTTGTTGAGGGATTGTGTGTTGGATCAAGGTAGATCGTGGGATAGTCATTTGTCATTGGTTGATTTTACCTACAATAATAGTTATCATTCTAGTATCGGAATGGCACCGTATTAGGTTTTATATGGTAGGGGGTGTAGGACTCCTTTGTGTTGATATGAGTCAGGCGAGAGTGTTGTACTCAGACTTGAGATTCTTCAAGAGACGAATGAAAAGATCAAGATGATCCAAGAAAATATGAAAGCGTCGCAGAGTCGTCAGAAGAGTTACCATGATAAGAGGAGGAAAGTGTAACACCCTTCTAACCCCACAAGAAAATACATAATTAATCAGAGTAAATTAACATGCTTTCACAAAAGGGCGTCACACAATTTACAAATATCAACATTCACCTGTCATACTCATGTAACATTGAAATAGATAGCCATGCATTTAAATTTTCATCTTGAATGTAGCAGCGGATTCAATTTATTTACATAAATCCCTTTACAGAATATTCGTGTTCCTCACATAGACATCAACACTTAAGCACAGAGGCCATTATCACATATTTCAAATACATTTAAAACACAACTTAGAATATATAATATATCTCTAAGGCATAAACCCAACGATCCTAGTGTTACATAACCAGATCATGACTCGACCCAACATAATTAAAATATTAAACGTCTGCACCAGCAGAGGCCTCGCAACTACTAGCAGTACAACTCTAAGATACCTGCACGATGTCATAAAGGACATCATTCCAGCAGAAGGGTGAGAAACATTACCATAATAATCAATGCACATAATCATGTATAAATGCACAAGTACAGAATACATATATCCCACCTTTTCTCACCACAATGCATATTAACATGATGACAAAGCATATAATATATTTCTATAACATAGAATATCCATATTATACTTCTCACCACAATACATCACCACTCACTAACATACATTACAATGTATATATATATATATATATATATATATATATATATATATATATATATATATATATATATATATATATATCCAAGCATCTCATCATGCATACATTCACGATTCGCTCATATACATCGCTCTCTACATATAAACAAATATGTATAATCATCAAGCATATTTAACATGCGTACATCCACAATCCCAATCAAATCCATGTAACATACAAATTATGTTCATTTCATCACCAATTCACATAACATTCACATTAACTCAATAAACACACACAACATGTTTATTCCATCACTAATTCACATAAACATCTACATTCATGTTTATTTCACCATACATCATATAAAGATGACAACATGCAACTCATAGAGACCGACACGCGACTCTATGCAGATGCAAATGCGGTACCGACTTATTTCAGCAGGTTCAATTGAAGAACCAAATAACCATCGCTCACACCCCACATGGGCACACGAGGTTCTGCGGATTCTATGTGGAATCAAATATAACCATCGCAACATACGAGGTTCTGCAAATCCACCGAGGGATCAATAAATAACCATCGCTCACACCCCACAAGGGCACACGAGGTTCTGCAGATTCACCGAGGAATCAATAAATAACCATCGCTCACACCCCACAAGGGCACACGAGGTTCTGCAGATCCACCGAGGGATCAATAAATAACCATCGCTCACACCCCACAAGGGCACACGAGGTTCTGCAAATCCACCGAGGGATCAATCGACACAAGAATGCATACCATGATGCTTCATATGCAACATGACTCATGACACTCTTGAAAGGCACACATGTTTACAAACATACTCATGCATTCATCACATTGATCACATATATTCATTATGCACTCACAATATTCAAACATGGTTCACATTTACAATCATCATACATCATATACCAGCACGTATATTCAATATGCATTCACAATATTCAAACATGGTTCACATTTACAATCATCATACATCACATACCAGCACGTATATTCAATATGCATTCACAATATATATATATATATATATATATATATATATATATATATATATATATATATATATATATATATATATATATATATATATATATATATATATATATATATATATATATATATATATATATATATATATATATATATATATATATATCACAGTGCATATATACATATGTTCATCATTCATCTCATATCGCTTCATTCTAGATTCACATTTATAACTCACAATTCAATAATTCATACACATCAGCATCCTTCCTACAACAATGATATTTATGCCATATGGCTCATATAAAACTCATCAATTAACACCAATCCCTTTTTGGGAGTATGGGTACATCACTTATACCCTACCAGGAACAACATCTCAGTTATTCTACCCCGATAATTATTCCACCAGGAACGGCATCTTAGTCATTCTACCCCGGTGTATACAACCACGACACTATACCTCACTAGGAATAACATCCTGTTATTCTACCCCAGTGATTACTCCACTAGGAACGACATCTTGCCATTCTACCCCAGTGAGTATGACTCAACATATATACACATTTCCCACACCATTCTTACATTACCCAACAATGCACATGTACTCGCCATATATATACTCATGCATTCTTCATCCACCATCGCATACAAGCAATATACATTTACAAATATCGTGCCAAACGGCAACAAACTCAATCAATTTAAACAATGTATCACATATGCCAAAAGGCCACATATTCATAATCGATTCATAATCTAGGATTCACGCCATAAGGCTACCCACAACACATCATATAACAGCGCACAAGCTATACGCTACATAATTATATCAAATACATCAACATTGGATGAAACCAACCAAAATAAAACAAATGATGTCACATTCGCTGACCTTCACTTCGCGAATCCCCTGGCGAACCTTCGCTACTCCGTTCGCCTGGCGAACTTGCCAGCGAAGACCACTGGGAGTTATTCTGGAATTACTCGCTAGCACACTCGCCTGGAAAACCTTCGCCACTCTCATTCGCCTGGCGAACTTGCCAGCAAAGACAGGGTGGATGCTTCTGACTTGGTTCGCTGCTGCTCGCTGGGCTTCGCCCGGCGAAGCTTCGCTGCCATTTGCCTGGCGAACCTGCAAACTCAGAACTCCCATGGTTGTCCAAAATCCCAAACCTCACAACCCGACCGATTTAATCCAAATCAGTCCCAGTAGTACAACCCACTCATCACCCGACTATACTACACCGTCTATTCCAAATTCTAACCGATAAAACTCAATTTCTACCGATTAAACTCATTATGCCCTAGAATGGAAGATGAGGAAGAACAACCAAACAAATCCAAACAATCTATACATAATCACATACATTGGTAAGATAACAATGCTTCTCACCCTTACCTCGATTAATCGGAAGCTAGAAGTCGTTCTTGAGCTTTCCAAGCTTTTCCTTCTTTTTCCTTCTACTTTCTCTTCTTCCTCCACTTTTCTTTCAGGTTTTCTATTTTACATTTTCGTTCCGCTCCCCCTTCATATATCCTTCCCTTGGTTTCTCTCCAATTTATTCCCTCTCTCAGAACATCTATCAATCCATTTAAACAATCATCTAATTATTCAAATAATTAGAATAATCCAAATAAACCAATTAATTAACACAGATAATTAATTATTGAAAATTGGGCTGTTACAGAAATCACTTGAATTCCAAGAGGGAGATCACATGTTCTTGAGGGTTACGTCGGTAACTGGTGTTGGCCGAGTTTTGAATTCTCGAAAGCTCACATCGCATTTTGTTGGTCTGTATCAGATTTCACCGAGGGTGGGGGAAGTAGCATATCAGATTGCTTTACCGCCGTCACTTGCGAATTTACATGATGTGTTTCATGTATCTCAGCTGAGGAAGTACATTCCAAATCCGTCGCATGTGATTCAGATGAATGATGTACAAGTGCGAGATGATTTGACTGTTGAGGTGTTGCCTGTTCGGATTGATGAACGAAAAGTGAAGCAACTGCGAGGTAAAGAGATTGCCTTGGTGAAGGTAGTTTGGGGAGGACCAGTTGGAGAAAGTTGGACTTGGGAGCGGGAAGATCAGATGAGGGAATCGTATCCGACTCTATTTTCTTGAGGTAATTTTCGAGGACGAAAATTCTTTTAAGTGGGGAAGATTTGTAACACCCCGAATTTAATTGGAATATTTTATTTAATTGTTTAAATAAGAATATTTATTTTTCGGTGATTTTCGATAGTTTGTGGATTATTGGAAAAGTGTGCATTTTTGGGTTATTTATTTGATTAATAGTATATAATATTAATTTATTAGTATTATTATTATTTAAAATGAATATAAGTGAAATAAGGGTAATTTGGGCATTTGGAGGAGTTAGTAAGGGTAATAAGGGGAAAAGCCCAAATTGTGAGGCCCAAGACTAAGTTTGACAAAATAGAATTCTAAAGGAAATTAGGATTCATTTGTTAACCGTGAAAAGTATTGTGGCCAAAGAGCTCTGAGGAGAAGATTAGAGGCAGAAGATTCCCGGAGATAAGTGTGAAGGCTTTGAATCGACTAAGGTATGGGGAGTATAGCTTTTCATGATTTTTCATGTGTGCCTTTCAATGTAATTATGGATGATTTTAGGTTTAAGGGATTTTGGGTCGATTGTGGGAAAAGGGAAATTGATGGTGAGGACCCTGATGGTTGTGGTTAGTGTAACACCCCCCTTTTCTATGCCCCCAAATAATACAATTAATCATTTAGGCATAAATTTAAAATTTCATCAGAGTACATTTTCAACATGGCATAAAAGGGAAATATCACATTATCATAAAAATTCCAACACATGCAACACCTGCTCAACAGATATGCAACATCGGGATACACCCACAAGAAATATTTAGAACAAAGACGGAAATATCCAAATATTTCATAATTCACCAAACATGTATTCACATATACAGTTATCATTCATCATGTTTTACAAAACATATCAACAGCAGATACATACTCAGATGTATCACAAAAGAATCAAAAGTAAATCCTATCTACCCGGTGCTACATATCAGAGCCGACCGACCAAAAGGGAAAAAGCCACGCTTCACAAAAATACCTCCAGCAATCTAATCTGCAATGCCTCATAGAGCATTAAAAGAAACAACAGAAGGGTGAGAAACGATATCATAATAATAATGCATACAACACATTAATATACATGATACCCAATATACGTCTTTCGCATTCTCACCGCAACTCACCTCGTCATACCGTACATCGCAATGTATTCACATTATCTATTTACAAATAGAACATCATGCATATACAATATGCGTCAACAATATTTATATCGGTTCATAAACACATAAAACATACATATTCATATATTCACACACACACATGTGTCTTCAAGCATACCAATCATGCCAATCTTCAGCAATTCATATAAACATTTACAATTATGTTCATTCACCATACACCATGCAGGATGTCAACATGCAACTCATAGAGACCGACACACGACTCTATGCATATGCAAATGCGGTACCGACTCATTTCAGCAGGTTCAATTGAAGAACCAAATAACCATCGCTCACACCCCACATGGGCACACGAGGTTCTGCAGATTCTACGCGGAATCAAGATAACCATCGTAACATACGAGGTTCTGCAAATCCACCGAGGGATCAATAATTAACCATCGCTCACACCCCACAAGGGCACACGAGGTTCTGCAGATTCACCGAGGAATCAATAATTAACCATCGCTCACACCCCACAAGGGCACACGAGGTTCTGCAGATTCACCGAGGAATCAATCGACACAAGAATACATACCATGATGCTTCACATGCAACATGACTCATGACACTCTTGAAATTCACACATGTTTACAAACATACTCATGCATTCTACACATTCATCGCATATATTCACACAAACATCATAGATTTTTAATCAGGCTAAACAATGCACATAATTGCCCAAACGGCCACAATTCATAATCTAGGATTCACACCATACGGCTACCCATAGCACAACACAAACCAGCATATAAACTACTAAATCAAAGAAGGGTCGATCGCAACCGAAACCCCAAGCCACGACAGCACCATGCAACAGGGAAAATTCATCCTGCTACGTTCGCTACACGCTCGCCTAGCGAGCTGCTAGCGAGCGTTCGCTACCTCCTCGCCTAGCGAACTGCTAGCGAGCAAGAACAAAGGCTACAGACCTCGTTCGCTACACCGTTCGCCACAGCGAACCTCCAGCGAGCTCCTCGCTACTCCCTTCGCTGCCAGTGAGGGACATTAAAACCATTATGTCCCAAGTCTGGGACCGTTCGCTGCGCACTCGCCTAGCGAACTACCAGCGACCATTCGCGACCTGCTCGCCTAGCGAACTGCTACCGAGCGTCTGCGATTTCCACTTCTCCCCGCTGTTCAGAATCCAAAACCACCGATAAAATCACCCGATGAATTCCAACTCATATCCAGTAGCCTTAGTCTAACATATATTGACTAATCTACGTCATCTAATCACGATTCTAACCGTTAGACAACGATTTCTATCGATTAAACCAAATTCAACCTAAAATGGAAAGTGTAGAAAAACTACCAACAATCCAAAACAATCCAACAAAATCATACATGATTATACACATTGATAGAATAATAAAGTTTCACACCCTTACCCGATCAATCGAAGGCTTTAGCAATGATTTCTTGAAGTTCTAGGTTTTCCTCTTCTTTCTCTCCTCTTTCTCTTCTCTTCCTTTCTTTCCTTTGTTTTTCTTTTCTATCTTACTAACTTTCTCTTTTTCTCTCATATACTCATATTCTCTTTTCTTTCCTCTCAAATTCTTTCCACACACTAATTAATCAATTCTCATAAAATATCCACTTAACATAATTACTAATGCCCAAAATACCCTCCGGTCTATTTTTACCCGAAACTCTCAAAGTAGGCAAAAATAGCACAATATGCACAAATAACATATTAACACACAATTCCACATTTAAAATAATAATTCAATTAATTAAATCAGAAAGGACTCAAAATAAAGGAAATTCAGAATCGGGGCGTTACAACTCTCCCCCACTTAGGAATTTTCGTCCTCGAAAATGTTACCTGATTCGAACAGCTCAAGATGCGACTCACGCATCTTACTCTCCAATTCCCAAGTCATATTGCCTTCCGCAGCACCTCCCCATGCTACTTTTACAAGCGAAATATCCTTGCCTCTTAGGTTCTTAACTTCGCGGTCCAAAATCATAACCGGTAAAACCTCAACCGTAAGATTATCTCTTACCTCCACCTCATCCATAGGAATCACATGTGACGGATCCGAAACATACTTCCGAAGTTGCGAAACATGGAACACATCATGCAAATTCGAAAGACTCGGAGGCAACGCCACACGATAAGCCACCGCACCAACTCGTGCAATAATTTGATACAGACCAATAAAACGAGAAGTCAACTTCTTCGACTTCAAAGCACGACCCACACACGTAACCGGTGTAACTCTCAAAAACACATGGTCACCTTCTTGAAATTCAAGATCCTTCCTTCTCATGTCATGATAACTCTTTTGCCTATTCTGGGAAGCTTTCATCTTCTCCCGAATAAACTTCACCTTCTCCGTCGTTTGTTGTACCATTTCCGGTCCAACTACCGATCTCTCTCCGGTTTCATGCCAACACAAAGGTGTTCGACATCTCTGACCATACAAAGCCTCAAATGGTGCCATACCAATACTTGCATGAAAACTGTTGTTGTAAGTGAACTCAATCAATGCCAAAAAGTTATCCCAAACACCACCTTGCTCGAGCACACAAGCACGCAACAAGTCCTCTAACGATTGAATCGTCCTCTCAATTTGGCCATCCGTCTACGGATGATACGCCGAACTCAATCTCAACTTAGAACCTAAAGCCTTTTGCAAACCTTCCCAAAATCTTGAAGTAAATCTAGGATCTCTATCCGACACGATACTCTTGGGAACCCCATGCAACTTCACAATCACCCGAACATAAATCTCGGCTAACTTTTCCAAAGGGTAACTAATATCAATCGGAATAAAGTGAGCAGATTTCGTAAGCCTATCAACAATCACCCAAATAGCATTGTGACCTCTTTGCGTATTTGGTAAACCCGCAACAAAATCCATTGATATACTATCCCATTTCCATTCCGGAATATCCAACGGTTGCATCAAACCACTAGGCTTCTGATGTTCCACTTTAGACTTCTGGCAAGTCAAACACGAATACACAAACCGAGCTACATCCCTCTTCAATCCGGACCACCAAAAGATTTTCTTCAAATCTTGATACATCTTATTCGCACCCGGGTGAATACTCAATTTACTCCGGTGTCCTTCCTCCAATATCATCTTTCTCAAATCCACATCGTCGGGAATACAAATACGACCACGGAATTTCAAAACTCCAAAATTGTTAACCTTAAAGTCCTCATTCTCATTCATCATCAAATCCACAAATTTCAAATCCCATTGTATGGATGTGAAGTATTTTGATGTGCTCTGGTTCTCTAGTAGAATCGATCCTATTGATGGGGATCTATGGAGGGTTGATGGCCCAGTGTCCATCGAGCTGTGATGATTGGTACCATATGCATTGAGTTGTGTCACATATGCATTTACGAGTCTTTTTTGTATAAATTATGATGTTGTGGCCTTCGAGGCTTATTGATGAATATGAAGGTTGAATATGATTATGATGCCATTTATATGTTGATTTTCATACATTGATTATTATGAATTGTTTTACTCACCCTGCCTGTTTGAATGTTAACTCCACGTGGGTAACGTGTAGATGACCGAGTTTAGCCGTGGACGCCGTCGAGGAGTTATTTTTGAAGTTTTGAGTCGTTATCCCATTTAGTTAACTGAGAGGGTCTTGCTCTGATATGTAACATCGGGTTGGGTTCTTTTAGTTAAACTATATACTGTTGAGTTATTTTGCTTATGTTCCCTGATGAGGAAAACCTTTACTTATGCCTTTTGAATTCTTCTTTTTTATGTTGTTTGATGTATTTTAGGAAAAACCTGTTGTTTACGGAGCCGTGACCTATTTTGATGACATTGGGAAATGTGCGCCCTTTTGGTGGCTTTTTGTGAAATTTAATAATTACTCTGATATCTGTGTTATTTTGCCTTATTATTTGTGGGGTAGAAAAGGGTGTTACAATTCATATTAACACATCTAAAATAACATTTCATGTTATAAGATTCCACGTAAATCCCTTAACAAATTGACCATGATAATTACGAAAGATACCACCACAAACAGACTAACCACAAATGTAATAGCTATTCATGTTAATGTTCACAAACAATGTTAAGAGTCCCACATCAGACAATATGTGGCATTAACATGTGTTTATAAGTGGGGGTAATCCTCACTCTACCAACCGGTTTTGTAGGGTTGAGTTAGGCCCAACCACATTTCTTAACATGGTATCAAGAGCCTCGTTTAAGATCCGGTGGGCAACCTTCTATGGTTTCTGCTATCGGGCCACCCACCATTTATTTCCACGCTTCAGTTATCTAGTCCTGAGCGTGAGGGGTGTGTTAAGAGTCCCACATCAGACAATATATGGCATGAACATGTGTTTATAAGTGGGGGTAATCCTCACTCTACCAACCGGTTTTGTAGGGTTGAGTTAGGTCCAACCACATTTCTTAACAAACAAAGATGAAGGTGTAATTTACTTAATGTTCCCTTCATTAACACTTTCATCTATAGAAATGAGATGATAATTTTATTTCTCGATAAGATATGACATGTTTACAATTTTATCGACAAAATGAATATCATATTAAGTATATGTTTGATTTAGTTTTGCAAATTTTTTATTTTTTATTTTTTAGAATTTGAAAATGATAAAACATGTTTTGTAGACTAATTTTACAAAACTAATTTTAAAAACTATTCTTTAACTATAAATTTTAAAAACTAAAAAACTAAAATAGGTTTTAAAGGTTTTGCTTTTTAGTTTTTTGTTTTGAAAATAAGGAAGAGGAAAAAAATAAGAAAAAGTGATACACTTTTCATTAATGAAAAAATTGTAGTATTGTAAAACTTTAAAAATTAAGGATATTGAAAGGTCCACCCAAATTTAAAGAATATAATATCGATTTATATTCAATGTTAAAAATAATATCTTTAACAAAAAAATTAATTACTATTATTTATTGATAAAATTTTTAATATTATTTATTCTTATATACTAACTTGTATTTATGAATATTAAACCTTTTATATTAATGAATCCTTATTTTTTTCAATCTATTTAATTATAAAATTTTCAAATAATTTTTCAAGGAAACAATATTTTTTTTCTTTTTAAAATTATTTCTTAAATACATTGTTAATTTTTTTTTAGAAATTGCAATATGCAAAATTGACATTTCCTAAGTAAGGGCAGATACAAATGTAAGGAATTGAGGCCTCAAGCCACCACAACATAAAAATAAATGGATTTCTTATCCCACCATATGTGGTGAAATAACACCATTTGAAAATCTGAAAATTGTTGGGACATAGATTTAGGGGGGTTAACACAAGGGAGTATTTTTATTTTGAAGTTTTTCTTTAAGAGCAACACACCTTTTGTGAGAAACACACAACATACTCACCAAAAACCTTAACGTGATAGGTGTGTGGATTCTCCCACTTATAAACGCTCAAGTATTCATATTTTTAACCAACGTGAGACTTTCTCACACCACTCGTACTTGTTATTCTCAACACCCCCCTCAAGTGCGAGTCTATCCACAATTCTCTCTCTCAAGCGGAAGTTATTTAATCCATATACACTTGAATCGCCTGTTGATACTCTTCAACAGGACACCTCTTATCCACCACACTTGTCGAGGAGTTCGGGGAGCACTAGAAGTGTCAATTTGATAAACGTTTATGGGTCTAAGAGACCTTATGCCACATATCCACCCAAAACCTTAGGGCATTAGGGGTATGAGTCATTTCTCTAATAAATCTAACATTTCTTTCATTTCTAGTCGACGTGAGACTTAACCACCCACGCTTGACTCCCAACAATTCCTCCCACAAGTGTGAGCCAACCACATCACTAATCTTGATCTATACTAGGATCCACTTTCGCTCCCCTACCGAGCCTAACCATGGCTCTAATACCACTTTTGGAACATCGATTTGGGGGGTTCAATACGTTGAAGTATTTTTACTTTGGGATTTTCTTTAAGAGCAACATATCTTTTGTGAGAAACACACCACATACTCACCCAAAACTTTAAGGTGGTAGGTGTGTGAGTTCTTCCACTTATAAATGTTTAAGTCTCCATATTTATAAACAATGTGGGACTTCCCCACACCACTTATACTTATTATTTTCAACAAAAATACCTCTCAGAATTTGGAGATGTATCTTCGACACACACACACACACACAACTCATTCATTTTTGGACCACGACTCTATTTTATGACTAAATTTTGTCCGAAAATACATTTCCTGAACCTGTAAGAACCGAACTGCCCACACTGATATTTTTTTCTCAAATTCAGTTTCAAATCTCATTTATTACCCAATCATGAAAAATGTTACTCAATTATTGCTTTATTGAGCATAGATTCCGTAAGACATCAGTAATACACAAAACCTGTAAAAAAAAAAAAAATCAAACATCACTTTCAAAAATCTCCTATTTTTTCAATTAATTTTTTCCACTATCCAATTCTGAATTTTATCTTTTGAGTTTATCTAACCCATAATTACTCCACTCAACAAATCTTCAATAATTTCACATTTTTTTAATTAATTTATTTTTTACTTCTCTCTTTCTAGTTTAATCTTTTGTTCATGATAATAATAATAATTTCTTACAGGTTTTGAAATGTATTTTTGGAGACATTTCGAAAATATATTTTTGAACTAAATTTAATCATAAAATTGAAGCGCGCCTCAAAAGCAAATGAGATGTGTGTGCGTTGTGTGCATCCGAAAAAGCATCTCCAAATTTTGAAGATGTTTTGAACGTTTCACGAAATGTTCTAATAAATCATAAAATGCATATAGAAATTCCCAAGAATAATTATATTTAATTTGATTGTATTTGAATTAAAAATATTAAGCCCATGAAAAATATTAACTTATATTTATTTATTATCATGTTTATAATTTAATTTTTTATGACAAATATTTTCATAGTTTTTGATAAATATTTTCCTATCAAAGTCTTTTAACTCCCTTAACTTTATTCTTATTCTCCTTAAATGTTAAACATTCTTTATATATGTATGTATGTATATATATATATATATATATATATATATATATATATATATATATATATATATATATATATATATATATATATATATATATATATATATATATATATATATATATATATATATATATATATATATATATATATATATATATATATATATATATATATATATATATATATATATATATATATATATATATATATATATATATATATATATATATATATATATATATATATATATATATATATATATATATATATATATATATATATATATATATATATATATATATATATATATATATATATATATATATATATATATATATATATATATATATATATATATATATATATATATATATATATATATATATATATATATATATATATATATATATATATATATATATATATATATATATATATATATATATATATATATATATATATATATATATATATATATATATATATATATATATATATATATATATATATATATATATATATATATATATATATATATATATATATATATATATATATATATATATATATATATATATATATATATATATATATATATATATATATATATATATATATATATATATATATATATATATATATATATATATATATATATATATATATATATATATATATATATATATATATATATATATATATATATATATATATATATATATATATATATATATATATATATATATATATATATATATATATATATATATATATATATATATATATAGGAGTTAATTAAAATGTACTGATAATTTAAATTTTTTTTACACTATCAGTTAATCATAATCATTGGATGTTAAAAGAAGTTTGACTTTTATTTTAATCATTAATAAAGTAATATCAACAGATGATGGTGATGAGTTGACCGTGTAAAACTTTTTACACTGACAGTGTATAATAATCACATATACCAACGGATGATGGTGATGAGTTGACCGTGTAAAATTTATTTTCTTACTTTCTCTTTCGATTTTTAAAGTTTAGATTTTGTTCCTTTAGGATCAATTAGTTTTTGTATATTAGTGCATCACTCATAACTAGTGTAAGGTTAGAGTTTTTTAAATCAATTTTATTTTAATTTTTTATTTCTTTTTAACAATTGAAAATTTATTGTAATTTTACATAAGTGAATATTTTGTTAGTTTTACCTTAAAAATATTTATGTTAGTTTAATAGCAATTCCCGAAAGATTCTTTTTTGTCATAAAGTTGTAAATAAAAAGATACAATTATATAAGAGATAAATATTTAAATGAATGTTTAGTTTTAAATATAGAGAATAACATATTAAGAGTTGTTTGTTCCACAGTAAAACCTCCAGTTTTTAGTCCTACCAGTGGGGAATCCCAGTCAAGTCCACAAATGCAAGCTTTTTTTCCTCTCCTACCATACACCAAAATATCTGTTGAACTAAGTGTCGCGATCTCCCTTCTTGTTGGCCAGTCAAGTAATTCACAGATGCACATCTCTTCACAAATACTCTGGCCCATTGAAATATATCAAGTAGGACGTCTTTAACAATGTCATGTTGGTATTTGAAGCATGGAAGCTCCTTACAATAAATCATGTGTTCTCCAAATGTGTACAAGCACTCCTTAGTTCTTACGGTAAATAGGGTAAACCTCATCAATAGGAAATAAGGGAATCATAAGGCGATGTCTAAGGATAGTACAATACTCTACCAATGACATGCGTTGGTCTAGCCCATCAATAGGAATAACAAGGAGAAAATCCTGAGCACGTCTTGCTTGTAAACAACCAAAAACAATTTTCTATCTTGTGGTCATATCAAATTTTACGTCCATTTACTAAACACTTTTACTAAAAAGGACACTTACTAAAATATGTTGTGCTTTAGCATGGATGATGTCCTTGCTAGTAAAACTACTAAGGTTAAAATCTAGAATCGTACCTCTAAGACCATCCAAAGCTCTATCAAAATTAAAGTTCATACCATATACCAAATTACCTCTCAATATATGACCTTGTAAACCTAAGATTGGGCCTTAGAATCCACAAAACCGTTATGTAACAGCCTCAACTCAATCCCTAACTCTAATGGGTAAAAAAAACCACCCTATATTGAAGGCCTCCAAAAAAGACCTATACCAATCATGAAGTCTTCAACTAAACTTCACATTTCTTTAATAAACCAAATAATTGTTTCCTACATCTGCTTAGTTGACAATTTTTTAGGGCAAAAAATAGTTTGGTGATACCCATGCAAGATCGAAGTGGAAAAAACTTAAATTTAGCATCTCTTAGTTGTGGCAGAAGATGCATTAACTCAACAATCCTTAGTAGCTTTCTTCATAGGCAACCCCATAATAAAACCTTCATCTTGACTTATAGCCCCTCCAAGCAACTTCATCCACGAGATCGGCCTCAGAATATCCGATGGGAACAAGTCCCATGAAGTTTACTACCATCACATGAAGGCCAAAAGATTGTAGTCTTATGAACATTCAATTTGAGACCTAATCCTAGACCCATCTCCCGAATAATGTCAAAGACTTTAGCCATCACCTATAAATCTCCTACTATGGTTTTGTCATCTAGATATCAGACATGAAGAAGAAATTTACAATTGTATCTAATCTAATGAATGAGTGGGTGTAATTCAAGAGGAAAAAGATGAGGCTCTAACGGGTCACCTTGTTGCACTCTAGTGGTTGATATAATATGTCTACCCACAAGGTATAACATCGCTGACTGACCATAAAGAAATTCAACCCACAAAAAAATAGATGAGCATCTCATCCTCACCTCGCGCAATAGGATTGATCAATCTACCATGTTAAAAGCATTCGAGAAATCTACTGTAAGCATAGCCAAAAAAACCATCTTTATGTTGCTTGTTTAACATTCTGTTGAAATTGTGCAATATGATATAAACACCACCCAATATCCTAACCTCAAACTGAAAGTCATTGAAATACTGTGCTACATCTTTACTAACCCCATTCATAGCATCCTTAGTTGTATCTCCCAATCAAACTTTAATCATAGCGCCAAAGATACAAAAGCAGCAAAATCGGTCAAACTCATCAGACATCTTTCTACCAAACATAAATTAACAATTATATTTATATTTAAAATAGTTAAATAATTATATATAATAATCCCATAAAATTTATCTACGTCTAGTTATTTTTAAATAATATTTGTAATTAAAATTATTCTTTTTCAATTATATGATAAATAAAATAAACATATGTCGAGCTTGAGCTTGAGACAATTCAATTGGATAGAAATACCTAACCTATAACAAACAAAACAATCCAACTTTTTTTAAATAGATAAATAATTACCTATTTGGTTTGATGCACATAAAAGAGAGAGAGAGAGAGAAAAAAAAGAGAAACTTAAATATTACGTGTCAAAATATTTCTTCTGTATTTTTTATTTATTCCATCATATTACACCATCAGCAAAACATTTTCTATTCTACTTCAAGAGTCTCCCCCACTCTTGAGATGCAAATTGTAACAAGTTTTGAGATAGAGATAGTGCAACAAAACCCACAATAAAAACCAAACAAGACTTCACAACATAGATAACATAGAGAACATAGAGAAACAAAAACACACTCTCTCTCTCTCACACCATTCCTTTTTTGCATGACCCTTCAAATTAACAATAACCAAATCATTCTCTTTTCTATAACCAAAATTAGTTAATTTATTCAACTGGGTCATTTCCCGTGATAAAAAAATGGAAGCTTTTCAAGAGGCTAGATATGGACTTGGTTTACAGCTTGAGTTTATTTGGAGGCAAATCAGAGAGCCATTGATCGTACCAATACTGAGAGTTTCAGTGTTTCTGTGTCTAGCCATGTCATTGATGATGTTGGTTGAGAGAGTTTACATGGGAATTGTGATTTGTTTTGTGAAGCTGTTTGGTAGAAAACCAGAGAAGCGTTATAAATGTGAGTCTTTTAAAGATGATGTTGAGTTGGGAAACTCTAGTTATCCAATGGTTCTTGTTCAAGTTCCAATGTATAATGAAAGAGAGGTGAATTCTTTTCATTTGCTCATTTTTTAATATATTTCTTTATGTTAAGTATGAGGTTTTAAAAGCTTAAGTTGTATATGGTCTTAAAATGCAGGTTTATCAGTTATCAATTGGTGCTGCATGTGGACTCTCTTGGCCTTCTGATAGAATCATCATACAAATTCTTGATGATTCAACTGACCCAACTATCAAGGTATATCTATGCTTCAATATATATATATATATATATATATATATATATATATATATATATATATATATATATATATATATATATATATATATATATATATATATATATATATATATATATATATATATATATATATATATATATATATATATATATATATATATATATATATATATATATAAAATACATAAACTTTAATTGATTTAATATATCAGCCAAATATATCAACTTTTGTAGACTAAAATTTCCTTTATAAAAAAGAATTTGAAGAAGTGTATGTTAGGGTTTCATTTTCAAGTTTAATGAGGGAAAATTGATTTTGATAAAAGTAATATTGATTTTTCCTTTAAAATTAAAATTAATTTTAATTAAAATAATTATTTTTTTGTTAAATGTGACTTTTATATTTAAATTTATTGTTTAATTAATTTTTATTCAATTATTATAAATGTAAGTTAAAAAATCAACTTATTTTTATTCAATTAGACATAAATATTTTATATTCAATTTAATTTTAATTAAATTTTATTTTACAAAATCAATTTTTAATGTCAACCAAACAGTTAATGAGTTTTAGTTCCTTAAGATAATTTTAGATTCTAGTTTGATTTAGGCAAAATATTCTTCTTGTTCTCTTAACTATATCTCGGGGTTTATTTTGATCCCTTAACTTTAAAAAGTTCCATATTGATCCCTTAACTCTTCAAACTTTTCATATTAGTCCTTTTTGACCTATTAGCGACGGAAAAAAATCAAAAAACCGTCCGTCGTTAATAGGTCAAAAATGACTAATATGGAACATTTGAAGAGTTAAGGGATCAATATGAAACTTTTTAAAGTTAAGGGACCAAAATGAATAAGTAACCAAGAAAATATTTTGCCTTTGATTTATAAGTTTTTTAATTCTACTTTTGTCTTTAGTTTTCATTTTTCATTTATACACTTAAATTACAAAAAGTTAAAATCTTTTATTGTTTTCTGTCCAGATTGAGCCGGTCAAATATTTAATATTAAAAAGTCAACACTTTAATATTCTAGAATTAAGTTGAATATCAATACTTTTATTTAATAAATTATAAATATTTAATATTTTATTTTAATATATTTTTATTTAAAATAAATTAAAATTTTAATTTAATTTACATTAAAAATAACTGTATTTAACAATAATAATAAGATTAATGATGTGATTAAGTTCGTATTAATGGTGATTGTGAATACAGGAGTTAGTACAGTTGGAATGCCGTAAATGGCGAAGCAAAGGAGTAAACATAAAGTACGAAGTTAGAGACAATAGAAATGGTTACAAAGCTGGTGCTCTCAAAGAAGGAATGAAACATAGCTATGTCAAACAATGTGATTATGTTGCAATCTTTGATGCTGATTTTCAACCACAACCTGATTTTCTTTGGCGAACTATTCCTTTCCTTGTTAATAATTCTGATATTGCTCTTGTTCAAGCTCGCTGGAAGTTTGGTATTTCCATTTTTCCTTCTAATTTCATTAATCACATTAACTACAATTAAGCAAGGTTGTTGAATTAACTTATTAATTAACCATGTGTGTCTTTGTTTTTGTTTTTGTTTTTTTAGTGAATGCTGATGAATGTTTGATGACAAGGATGCAAGAGATGTCACTTGATTATCATTTTACTGTGGAACAAGAAGTGGGATCTTGCACTTATGCCTTCTTTGGCTTCAATGGTAACTACTCTAAATTGCGGTTATATAATCGTGGTTGTGGATTACGCTGCGATTCTTGATATTACAGTCAAATGCAATTAAATGCGGTTAATATAATTGTGGTTGCTATGCTGTTGCAGAAACTTGTAAAAAGTTTTATAAAACGATGTTCATGACACAGGGACTGCGGGTGTATGGAGAATTTCGGCGTTGAATGAAGCTGGCGGGTGGAAAGATAGGACCACAGTGGAAGATATGGACCTAGCTGTACGTGCAAGTCTCAAAGGATGGAAATTCGTATACCTCGCTAATTTACAGGTTCGTTTCGTATTTCAATCTGAAAACTCATATCTATATGTAATGTTACCAAAACTTAAAGTGAGAATGTTATGTTACATTCGTACATTCGTTTAGTAATATATGTTTTTCTTGATATATAGGTTAAAAACGAATTGCCGAGTACTTTAAAGGCCTATAGATACCAGCAGCATCGATGGTCATGTGGACCGGCCAATCTTTTCAGGAAAATGGTTATGGAGATTGTCACAAACAAGGTAAGTTTCATTCATATACCTTGAATACATTGATCATGCAGTTGAACTTAATATGACCAAAATTTATTCATGTTTTTGTTTAATTTGTCCGTTGCAGAAAGTGTCATTGTGGAAGAAGATATATGTTGTTTACAGTTTTTTCTTCGTTCGGAAGATTGTGGCGCACATAAACACATTTGTGTTCTATTGTATTGTGTTACCTGCAACTGTTATGGTGCCTGAAGTTGTTGTCCCTAAATGGGGGGCCGTGTATATCCCTTCCATCATCACCCTTCTAAATGCTGTTGGAACTCCAAGGTTATTTTTTCATTGAAATAACATTGTTTAATTTAACGAACCCATCGTGCCACCCAGATGAGGTCGACTAGGCCTAAAGCCCTTGCTTCAGTTGCTTAGGCTTTGATCCGACTCTGATGCGCTTACAATCTATTTTCACAAATATAGTAAAATTTAGATAAACATACATAGAGTTTGATTACGGTAAACTTGTTTTGCAATTAGAACTTTGTTGAAGTTACTAAGCGTGCTTGTCGTTTTTCAGGTCACTCCATTTACTTGTCTTTTGGATTCTCTTTGAGAATACCATGTCTCTACATCGAACAAAGGCAACAATTATCGGTCTACTAGAGGCTAGTAGAGTGAACGAATGGATTGTCACTGAAAAACTTGGAGATGCTCACAAGGGTAAAAGTGGTGGTAAAGGACTCAAAAAATTCCGATTTAGGATCGGAGACAGGTATAAAACGCATAAAATATCACTACATTCGATCTCAAATGTAAACAAAAAGAGGTCTATCTCATAGACTTTTTTGCTTATATTTGATACCCTTGGGTATATCGTTCAATAATTTTCATTTTCTAGTGATATTTAAGTACTTACTGATCCATATATTGTTGTATTTGTGTTCAATATTTAGGATTCACATGTTAGAACTTCTTGTTGGATTCTACCTCATATTCTGCGGCTGCTATGATGTTATGTATGGGAAAAATCACTTCTTCATATTCCTATACATCCAAGCCATTGCTTTCTTCATTATGGCATTTGGATATGTTGGCACTTTTGTTCCCAACTCATAGAAGAACATGGCATTTGCAGTACTCCATTCTCCGATTTCGGGTTCTGTGGCTTCAATTTATATCTACATGATGTATAGTGTAATTAATATTCATTATGCACAGCTTGTTACATTAGAAAAGTTAAAGTTTGTTGATGTAAAAAAATACATGAAGGGTTATTCTTTAAGGTTCTGCCGTTGATACATAAAGAATTTACATGAGTACAGAGAGATGAACTCAACAGTCCACAAGTATAAGTGTGCATTTGAGTGGTAGATTATCTTTAAGCTTTCTTAGTTTCTTCAAATTTTTATTAGTTTCCATTCTTTTGCTTTTTTACATTGTATTTGTTTGAAGAAATAAACAACTTCAATAAAATGGAATAGTTTATACAAATTTTATCTTCTGTCTTACAATCCATCTCTACGTATTTAGTTCTTTAGTAGAATATTCGATTGACTTCTTGATTTGCATCACAATAACTACTTAACTTCAACTTGTTTTACACTGGAAAAGAATAGCCCTTGCCAAGGTGTTCATTTCAAATATCGAAGAACTTGAATTGCTGCGTCTATTTGTGGGTTGCAATGAGCAAATGTTTCTTCATAATTCATTCCATCAACATGTTGTTGGCTTCAAGAAGAGGAGATGGAGAAGAACATGAGTCAAGAGCATTAGAGCATGTAGCACCACCATCCCCAAGGAAGACAAGGGTCAAGGCATGTGCCTCACCCAGAAAGAGGCCTAAGCTGCCTATAGACAAGAACAATGTATGAAGAATGTTGCAATATTTCTGTATCATGAAGTAGAACAGTCCCTTTAATTGTTGTTTTACACTTTCATTTTCAAGTTGCAGTTTTAAATTTTAGCTTTATAATAATGTTATATTTTTCCATATACACAATATGTGTCAAATGATAGAACAACAACGGTTGGGCGTTGTTACGGGCCGGCTGAATCTCTTTCTATCCGGCCACCCTGATATAGACCATTTTGGGTTGAAGTTTAGGATATTCATATACGCGGTCGAGCTTTTAGAAACTTCTTCTGACCAATAAGCTATCATGCACTTCACTACAGGAGATCTACACCTCAAGCACATCCAACAGTCATCCACATTCTACATATGAAAGATAGTGAAACCGTTATTCCTTTCTCCTATATAGAACGGTGCAATTTCAGGTAACAAATTTCAAACATAATTTAAATATTCTCTACTCTTTCACATACTGACTTGTGTTGGAGTACTAACATTGTAGGCACACTCCCGCTCCACCGCATTGGAAGTTCTACTCTGTTTAGCTTCTGCATCTCATTCTATTTCTGGTTCTAGAACAAAACAGTGGCGTCGTATGTGGAAAACGACTTTTGATTTCTGCGTTCTCACCATTTTGAACCTCTACGTTCAACTTTCGAACGCTAAGTTCTCTTTGACGCCTGAACGATGATCTAGAAAATCAAGCACAAAATTCAATTAGGATCAATCAATTATAATCCTACATCTTGTGCAATCCATCAACTTTCCAGATCTTCAATCTTTGTTAACTCCTACTTCTTCTTCTAATTAGTGAAAATGGTTGGATCTAGAGTTACTCGTTCTCCCACTTCACGCAAAGTCGCTCTAGTTGTCGTCGTCGTGGCATCGACGACTTTCAATCGGTTGAACGTCACTCCTCCTCCTGCCGAAGTGAATTTCAACACTGACGTCCCTACAAAGCCATGTCAAATCCTTCCTTCTTAGAGAAGGAGGACTGTCCAAGCTCCACCGCTTGGAATTTCAACTCCTCTACCTGTTAAACGAACTAAGGTGTCGCACGGTTTCAGCATCCTCGAGGCAAACCTAGTCACCCAGGGCACAAACAAAGTGATCAATGGCATCTACAACACTGTTTAGCAACAAAAACACCAAGGCAATAGAGGAAAGGTTCC
The DNA here is from genome assembly GCA_963859935.3 of Lathyrus sativus. Classification (NCBI taxonomy): domain Eukaryota; kingdom Viridiplantae; phylum Streptophyta; class Magnoliopsida; order Fabales; family Fabaceae; genus Lathyrus; species Lathyrus sativus. The sequence goes on from OZ012740.1 coordinate 402,371,486, forward strand.
TTCGGAAAGAGGAAAGCCCCATTACGCTCAAACCCAAGCATATTCAGTTCAAGAGGCCACATCCGGGAGAAATCGCACCAACAGGTCGGAGCCATCAGTGGCGAAGGGGAGAAAAATCTAGAAATCAAAAGACCACTCTAAAGGAGAAAAACATAATCCTCTTCCTCATAATCCGGATGGACACTGAGGCAGTTATGCTCTATCCCCGGTACACCGTCCAGGTTCAACCTAAGCATCCTCTATGTGGCTGGATCCTAGAAAGCAAGATCCCCAAGTCAATGTTAAACCCTTATAAATTAGGGGGTATAATGGAAAGAGAGACCCAAATGAACATGCCCAACTCGTAAATGACCAACTGAAGTACTACAGTGTTAATAATGCTTCCAAGTTCAAGCTATTAGTATTAACCTTGGTCGGACAAACCAGTTTGTGGTTCATGGTCTTCCCGATGGTTGTATTGAGTCATGGGTAGATTTTCATGATCACCTCACCGCTCACTTCACAGTCTGGAAGAGGCAACTGATTACTATATCTGCTCTGAGCGAAAGAGAACTTGCGATCATACACTGATCGATTTACTCAGGTTGCTGTAGATGTAGAGGGAGCCGAAGAGGCCTTCCAATGCTGGATCTTTGAGAATGGCCTCCTCCGCGACCATCCTTTCCGCACCAAATTAGGGAAAAGGAAGGTAAAGACGACCTAAGAGATGTTGAGCCTAGCCGAACTCTATATGACCCTGGAGGGAAAGCTGAATACTCTCTTCTATAACCCAACCTCGACTACCGATGCAAACCCTGAATACTCACTTCGATAACCCAACCTCGGCTACCTTGGTACATTAAGTACAAGTCTTTAAATACTTCCTGAGATAAGACTTTCCAAGAATGTGTCAATACCAAGTTCAGGAAAGCATGGATTCATCCCCTTACCCTGTTTGGGAGACTGGCCGGACAGAAAAATCAAAGTAATTCCGCTTTCATAGGGGGCACGACCATAACACAGAAGATTCCATCAAACTTAAATATGTGTTTAAAGCGCTAATAAAAAAATGCCATCTATCCAAATGCGTAAAGGGTGGAAAACAAGACCGAGAAGAGTCTCCAAGACCAAGTCCCCCGAAAAAGCTTTTGAAGTCGGTCCCAGCGGCGAGAGAAGAGAAACTGAAAAAGGGAAACACCCATATATTGTCACCATCATTGTGAACCCTAGGAGAACCAACCCTCTAAAGGTACAATCAAGCGGAAGATTGCCTAAATGATGGTCGTCTACCGAAACCAAGGAAGCTCATAATCCAAAAATCCCGACCGACCTATGCTAGGGTATCGAGACTGAGAATGTTGGAGGCATATCAAATGAATTGTTCCCCATAGTAATCATGGCTACTATATGACAGTTCGATGTATCGCAAATTTTAATTGACGGGGAAGTAGGGAGTGGTTGGTTTATTCACGTACTCCATCCATATTCAAAATAAATCTATTTATTTTAGCAGGTTGTTATAATCAATCCATATAAATGATTTTATTTTTATAAAATTAATTATAAATTGATTATATCTATAACTAAATTTTATAACTATTTATATATTTTATGGGTCTTGTTAACGAGTGCTTTCAGGGCACTATTTAAACATTTCATATTAAAAAATTATTCTTTAAAAAATTCAAACATTTTTATTTTCAATGCACATTATTACACATTATTGCACATACTTTTATAAAAATTTACTATTTAAAGTTTTAAAAAGTGCCCTGAGGGCACTGGTTAGCATTTCCCATATTTTATATATGGTTTTAGAGTTCATATTCGATTTTCAACTTAAAACCGGATTTGAATATAAAAATCCAGTTTTTAAAACTGGACATTCATTTTTTAACAATCGGTTTTTTAACTAAAATCGATTTTTGACTTAAAAATTTAGTTTTTATAAATGAATTTTAAAAAAAGAAGTGGAATTGTCTTCTGTTCAGAGTCTGTAGATCTAACATTACAAAGCTCTGCAATAACTAAATTCACCATTTACCATTGTCCCAGAAATTAAACCAAAAAGTGGAATTTTCACCTTTGATCTTACATGGACCGAGATTCGAATAGTAAAACGTAAATACTTCCTTACAAATATGCAGAATTAGTTTAGTAGTAACTTATACTAGTTCAACAATAAACTTACAAGATATAAACTTACAATAAACTTCTACTACTAACATTGCAGACACATCCATATACAACTATTTTGTTTTCATTCAAGCAGAAACACTAATAGAGATTCAAAACAACAAAAGACAGTAGTTGTATATATCAGCAGTAAGATGGAACGTCGACCGGTTGGTAAACAAAAGTTTTGACTGTGTATATCCCCTTAGCATCTGTAAATGCCTGATAGTTTAGAACATCGCCGGATTTGGTGATGCAAAGAACAACAACTTCAGCACCTGCATCAAAGCATCAGGGGACTCGATTTTAGTCAGTAACCACAGAACATTATTAATTTAATTATTACATCAAGAATAAAATAAAACTCAAACTCCACAGAACATGTTTTATAAATACAACCAAACAAAGCTAGAATGAGAAAATTGCAATCAAATAACTAGTATTCCAACAAGCAGAACATAAAAAATGCCAAGACTGTGCCTTCTGTATCAAAACCCTGCTAAGTTCTTCGGCTAGAAAACCATGATTTCAGCCAACCTCAAGAAGGTTGGCATTAAACAAGTAGGATGAACATATACCATATTTGTTTGAATCATACAGTCTTAATATTTGTTGTATGCTGTAAATGTCTGATGCCAAAAAATCAGGCATGATGGATGAACTTCAGAAACTTGTATCTGAGTGGCCTTCGGAAGTTCTTAAGCACAAACAAGAAGAGGAAAGAAAGGTATATACATTATTTCATTGCAAAGAAGTTTTAGTTGTCATTTTAGTTCAACTGTGTTTCTGTTAAGACAGTAACATGTTTTTTCTGCTTTATTGACAGACATTAGCAGCCTCTTTGAAATTTGATATTTTTGCAATGGTTAATGATTTACTTGACATGGGACTTGAGGCAAATGTAAGTTTGGAAGACCTAAACAAAAGAGAAGGTGTTCCATAATAGCATGAGTTCAAGTTTTTGAATATACTTGTTTGAGGAGTGTCTCTTTTATCAAGATGCTTCATAGCCGTCGATAGATACCAAGTCTCTGATAATAGCAGATGTTGTTTACTAAATGGAAATTAATTTATACAAATCAACAAAAAAAACAAAATCAAAGTCAGTAACCATTGACATTAGTCATGTGACAGAGCCATCCAAGTGGGCATGTGACACATTATACTTATGTTAGTCTTAGTTTCCATAGTTAATAGCAAACAATATTCATTAAATTCTATGTTGATGCAATCACCAATAATCAATAATTCCATATATCCTTGACAATTAAAGCTGCAAGAAAATACCTGATAGTTAGAAGTCTCCTTTATCTTCAATCCTCATCAAAAGTATCATAAGAATTACCTCCGTTAGATTGGTTTTGCAAAAAATATTCTGAAAAATAAGGTAGAAGTCTTTAAAAAAATTATATGAAATAAATACCATCTTTAATCAAACTTTTTCAATTTATTATTAAATTTAACTTTACCTCGTTCAATCTTCTCAAGCTCTTCAATATCATCTTGTGTGGGCAATGGTGAAGGTGATCCGCCAAGCCAATCTTTTGTGCATATAAGTGCTTCCACAAATTTAGCAGTTAGGCATCTACGATATTCATTGAGCACCCTTCCTCCAGTACTAAAGGCGGACTCAGATGCCACCGTTGAGACGGGTATAGCTAATAACTCTCTCGCAATGTTAGATAGGATTGGAAGTCGACTTGAATACACCTTCCACCAATTTAAGATATCAAAGTTAGGAATATCATCTTCTAATCCATCTTCTAGGTTCTTTGTTAATTCAGATTTCACTCCACTTGGTTTGACACCACTTGATTGCAAAAATACTCCATAATAATAGTCGGGATTTCCAATTCGTCCAACTAATACGGGTGGTTTTGCAGAGTCACTTTGAGATCCACCTGTCCCACCACCGTTATACTCCTCAAATATTGTTTTCAAATCTAATTCTAATTTATCCTTCAAAAAATCAGCCTCTTTTTTGACAAAGTTTTTTTTGATAAACCAACGAGCATACATCATTTTCTTCTTGGGATCTAACACAAAAGAAATTAACAACAACATGTTTAATTTCTCAGGACTTCCCTAGTACTTATCATATTTCTCCTTCATCTTTAAAGCTATTTTTTCTTGTATGAGTTAAAGATAGATCCTTAGACAAACACATGTCTTTTATAGCCAAACCAATTGAAAATACCTCTGCCAAGTACATATTACTTGTCACGTATGTTGAACCCGATATGCGCAAAGTGGAAGCCTTAAAAAATTCCAAAAATTGAGCGACCCCACGTGCCTTTTCCCAATCTAAAGGAGTAGGAATGTCGCTCCCACTCTCAAGTTCTTGACAGTATTTTGTATCAATAATACCAAGCTCAACAAATGCCATTTCAAGTTGTAGAGCAGCCTTCAACATGTCGTATGTTGAATTCCATCGAGTGTCACAATCAAATTGAACACTACCTTTGTATTCAATCTGTCTACTTCTAACACATGCCAAAAACTTATGTTCTCGGCCCGGAGAAGACTTAACATACTTAACAGCACCCCTGATTCTAGAAACAAAAATGTGAATTTCTTTTAAACCATTTTTAACCACTAAATTCATGACATGTGCACAACATCTTGTATGAAAGTGATCTCCATTAAAAACCAAATCATTCCTTAACCTTAGCCTCTTTTTTAGACTTTCAATCCCACGATCATTTGATGCCGCATTATCAACAGTCACACTTAAAACATTATTCAACCCCTAATTGTCCAAGCATTTTGCAACTGTATTTGCTATTACTTCTCTTGAATGACTTAAGACCCTAACAAAACTCAAAATCTTTTTGTGTAATTTCCAATTGTTGTCTATAAAATGTGTTGTTATGCACATGTAAGTCATGTTTTGACATGAAGTCCAACCATCTGTGGTCAAGCACACGCTTCGACAATGTTGGGAAAGAAAGGTCTTCAATTTTTACCTTGCAAAATCTCATAAAGCCAAAACATCACGTGCTATTGTGCTTTGGGAGATTGGAATAAATCTTGGTTGCAATACACTCATACAATGATGAAAAGCTTTATGATCTGCATGCATATACGGAAGCTCCATTTCCAAAATCATATCAACCACTGCCTGCCTACATTTCTCTTGGTCAAATTTTCCTAACACAATTGCTGAAGGAGAAGTCACATTTGTTGTTGATGATGGGGTTGTTTTCAATCTCTTATTTGCTTCACTATTTGGGTTACTCTTGCATATTTTTGAATGTCCGGCCATAAAAGTCGTTCCATTATTGGACTTTAACTTAGAGTCACAGTAGTTGAATCTAGCTATTCCAATCAAATCTGGATCATGAGTGAAGTGGTTCCAAACAGAAGATTTGTTTCTTCGATGGGGTGGTGCCCGAGTAAAAGTAGTTCCCGAGTTTTGTGTTGTCTCATCTGTCATAAGATTATTATGTTTGGGCATTTCTTGCTTTTGATAGAACAACCAAATGTTAAATTAATTCAAAGAAATAAGAAATTAATAAAAATTATGCAGAGATGTTAATAAAAATTACTAAAAGCATAGTGATTTCAAAATTAAATGGAGTAAAAGTATAGTGTATAACACCATAGAATATAACACCATAGAATAATAAAAGTAAAGTATCTTTCACAGTTGCTAATGCTTGGACAATTCCAAACACGGAGTAAAAGAAGTACAAAATGTTATAGAAATTTTGGAAGCTTGTCCAATTTTGGAAGCAGTACAAAGGGATGAAAAGAAGCCTAATGTGTGTTGTGGTGACTACTACTGTGTAACTTTGCAACCTCAAGCAAATGAACCTATTGTGAACAATGCAGCAGTGGACTTGGCTTCTAAAATGACAGAAAAAACATCTAAGGATCCCTTCTTCCCATTTGATTTGGATTCTTATTGTTCCGTAGATTTGTTAACTGGATTAGCAATCGGAGAACCTAAATAACTGTACTAGTTATTAGGTTTGGGTTTTTAGGGGAATGATGTTGCCTTTGCATCAAGTGTTTTTCCCTTTTTGTGACTCTCAAGCCATGCTAAGCTGTTGTGTATTTATAGTTATGAAACAGCAGCAACCAAGTATTTGATGAATAGACATCAATGTTTTGCACTAGTGAAGTGAAGGATGTATATAAAACCCAGTGTGAGATGAACATGTTGATGTTATTCTAGAAAACAAATGGTAAGGTATATCTGGTTTAAGAATGGTAACATTTGAATCAACTAAAGTTTTTTTCTTTCCTTAGAAAAATTTGCTGGCATTTTCTACAGATGTTGTTTTCAGAACATAATCAATTATTGAGAATATTTTATTAATAGGTATCAAGCATTAGTTTAGAAACAGATATATTGACAGATAAGTTAAAGTTGGCAAGTTTCAAACTTGAGCAGCTATAAATAGAGCAATCTCCCACATCAAAACACTCACAGAAAACAGTCATAGACATATTCGAATGTTTCATTTCAACATCTATGTCAGTTCAATAGAAATGGTTCATTCAACAACTTCTAAAATAGTCATAGACATATTCTCAGCAAGAAATGTTTCATTCAACAACATCTATATCAGTTCATGTAACGGCACCTTAGTTATGTATGTGATATGCAACCCCTATTTTAGAAAATTGATAGATCGATGAAGATATGATCAGTGGTAATTGTCTCTACGATGCTAATGAAAATTCTTAAATTCTACCAAATCTGAAATTTGAGACATGATCGGTGGTAATTGTCTCTACGATGCTAATGAAAATTCTTAAACTCTTCAAGATTTTTGATATTAGGTTTATGAAGCAAGGAGTACAAATGAAGAAAATGCGACATCAAATCTTTCATGCACTGTTAGAAATGGATTTGATTTACATGCGCCTATCAGTCTCCAGCTAAGCCAGCCACTATCTCAATACAGTGAACCAGCAACCAAAATCATGAAATTAGGGTATTCCCTCGAACTAATAATGTACCAGTTTATGCTTTTTCTTTTTGATTTCTTTAGAAACTAAGCCCTTAAATTCTTCACTAGATTACAGCTGCATTCCTAACAAGCTGTCATGAACCAGTTCAAATATATAGTCATGCTGCTATGTGTACCTAGAATGATATGTTAATCTAGGATCTCCCATGTCTAGACTAAGTCATTGTCAATAGGTGTTAGTGATAAAATAGTACTAAATAGTTAAAAAGAAAAAATTATTTACATTACATGGATGAACAACTGTTCCAGTTCCAATTCCAATTCTAATGCTCAGATTATAATATAATAGGTTCCATTGATAAATTAGTTGCTATTATCTAATATTAAACTATACACTATTTGAATAATTTTCATCAATTGCTAAAATAAAGTAGAAATAAGGCACCTGATTAATAAAATGTCTGGGGTTTTTCTAAACGTTTGTTGAGGTGAAATTTCCAAATTAAACCTGCAATAAGGACTAAAAGGCATCATCAAACTCAAGAATGCAATCGAATTAAAGTCATATATAAAACTAAATTGAAAATAAAACTAAATTGAAAATGGAACACCATCAAACATAAAATCAGAAAATGGAATGGTTGAAATATAAGTAACAAAATCGAAAATGGAACACATATCAAACATAAAATTCAAAAATTGGAACAATTGAAATACAAGGAACGTAAATGCATTTACTTGAGTTGAAAAGGAGGACGATCGTTTACGTTAGGGTTTTCCAATGAGATTGAAAAAAGAAGAAAGAATACATCGATTGAGATTGAGAGAGAGGAACAAAGAATACATCGATTGAGAGAGAAGAACTGAGACTCGTTTAGGTTTAAATTAGGGTTTCACAATGGGAATGGTATTGAGAGAGAAACACATTATCTTCGATCAGAGAGGAGAAGAGAAAATTGCAATTGGGCTTCTTCTGGATTTTTATTTGGTTGTGGTTATCCATTCAATTGGATGTGGGTGTCCAACTAATTTTAAAAATGGATTGGTTGAAAAACCAAAACAAAATTAACCGGTTTTTGAAAATCAAATTCGGATATGGTTATGGATAAACCATCAAACCGGTTAATTTGAGCATCCCTAGGGGGAAGTTCATGTGATATCTTCTACTCGTCACTGTTTGAAAAAATGGGTCTAGAAAGATGAAACTTAATATCATATCAAGGCTCAAATTTATAAGCATTCAATGGAACTACCACTTGTCCCTAGGGTTACTTAGAATTAATGGTATAAATTGGAGAGGACGGGGACCTCCGGTCCATCAACACTCAATTCTTGGTCATCCCATGCAAAAGCCTTTACAACTGCATCCTGGGTAGCCTCTTCACCGCATCATTGAATGATGTAACCTCACTCGTGTACTTAAAGCTCACATACCACAACCTTCATGGAGAGCTGGTTATTTTATGCGAAGACCTTTAAGCGGCCAAAAAGACACATCACGCGCTCTAGAGGGATCAAGGGGAAGTGGTATGTATCTAGGGTACAACCAACGTAGTTGACACATGAAGTAAAGAGTTCAGCGTATTTTCAAAGACGCTTTGCATGTCCGACCAAAGAAATCAAATCCCTTCAACGCCTTGTGCGCCTTCTAAGTCCAGGGGTGCTATTGGAGACGCTTTTCACTTCCGACCAAAGAAATCAAATCTCCTCGGTATCGAGCGTGCCTTGGAAGTCCAGGGATGCTGTCGAAGACGCTCTGCATATATGACTATGACAATTATCTCCCACAGTGTTTTGCATGCCATCATAATTTAGCGGAGATGTCAGAGACGCTTTGCACGTCCGACTACAACAACAAATTCCCTCAGGGGTGCTACCGGACTCGCTTTGCATGTCCGAATAAAACATTCAAATACCTTATGTCAAAGACTTAGACACAATCATGCGTTACTGGTGCACCCCTTACTTAGATTTAGCCAATCCAAGGTACATGAGTGGTGGAGCCTGGAGACATCCACCTTGATCCAAGCTAGCACCTCGAGGAGAGGTACAGGGATCCTCTATCCTTGGTCAGAGAGTGATTCTCTATGATACGAAGGGCCTTCAAAAAGCATGGCTGCATCTATCCGGTTCCATGTCCCTTATCTATATGTATGATTAAAATCATTACCTCGGATAGTTGATTCCATGTGTAATCATTGAAAGTGCAATTTAAGGCATTACATAAACAATTATAAAAACATTTCAATTACAATCGCATCCGACTAGCTCAGCACAAAATAATATGTACATCTTAATGCAACAAATTCACAAATGAAGCATTCATACATGGCCTCACGAAAAACCTAAGGTTATTTGCGCTTTAAGCAAATAATATCTAAATTTATTTATGTAATAATAAATTATAAAATTAAAAGATTCAGAAGGAAACCCTGGTATCGTTCAACTCAATCAGCTAAAAATAATGATTGAGAGGAATACAATGAAATAGTAAAAAACAAGGATGTGAAAGGTAAATAATATAAAACAAATTGTTGTTTACAAAAAATGGGGTAAACAGGAGACTGTTTGAGAATAGATATGATCCTCTCATCTACGAGTATCTTCCCCGACCAGATTTTCTCCCTCAAAATAACTAGTGGACGGTGAAAATGTTACACATGCTACAACGCATTCTGAAAAGGCTTTGTAACTTCCCCAAGGTTCACGAAAGCACATTATTTCAATTTTTAGGTCAGAGAAGCATTTTAACTGCAAATGAGCTCCAACTCTTTCTGAGAGAATTAAGACCTCAACCTTTTCTCCGTCACTCTCACCAGATACATCATGACTACTCGCAGAGCCAGGAAAAATGAATGAAGCCAGGACTTCCCTTTCCTCTTACAAATAGGAATAACATCTATATAACTCCCTTAAATACGTATCTCGTTGGAAAGTTAAGCTACTGATGCTCCTCTCCAATTGACGTTTTTCATCATGAGCCCGGTCCGTCCAAAGGGCTTCCCAGTTCTCGGATTCCCCTAGAGTAAGAGAAATAAAAGCCAACTTAGCAGATTGCGCCAGATTATGCAACTCCTCATTCAAAGTCAACATTGGCCAGAGCATGGTTAACAATATTGAAATGATCCATCAAAGTCAATCAAGAGTCAATTATAAGTCACAAACCAAATATAAAGATTAATGGAGGACCTTTGAACCTCTGAATAATGTAATTAAATGAATGATGTATTGTATGATAAAATGGAGTGCATGTCATGCTGATGCAGATGAAACAAAGGAACCTTTTATGTAAAATGTCACATATGTTGCAGATGAAATAAATGTGAATGATCCCTAAATGAATGATAAAGAGAAGCATATTTGAATATGAATAAACCTATAAGTCAGATGAAAAATAAAAGGATAGGGAAAATTTTGAGGTATGACAATAATTTAAAAAAATTCATAACCATAAATGGTACATCAACTATCTAACTAAGAATGAAACATGCATCTCATCTCCCTAATTTACCCTTTTGAATATATTTAATTTACACTAAATCTTGCCCTTTTTTGTAATAAATTAATTAACATTACATTGCTAAATCAAAACACCATTTTTCATCCACCTGGCTTATTCTTACGGGTACATCATGTACCTATCTCCACCTAAACCAATTCAACTTGCTACATTGGTTTTCCCTCTCTCCTTTTTCAGATCGAATATCTTCCCTCCTCTCTCGTCTCATAGTTGAATCTTAAGAAACCCATTTCCTCAAACTAGTTCCAAGATCTTCCCATTTTTCCTAAGTTAAAATTTTCTTTGAACCTGGTTTTTTCTCTAATCGCCTTCATTTGATGTTTCACATATTTCATCTTTAACTTCCTTCTTTGAATCTTGGGATTTTCTCTAAACCTGTAAAATTTGTTCCAGATTTATATACTATGTTTTATATTGTGCATTTTCTGGTATATATGGAGTTTGTCATTCTTACAGTCTGTACTGCTTTTGTTTCACTAGTTCCAAATGGTTTTGTTTTCTTTCGAGCTTTTTAGTCTTGAAAATCGAACTTTAATTTTTTTGTTGTTTTTCCATTTCGTTAAAATGTTTTATAGCTTCAATTTAATCCTATATGAAAATGCTTTATAGCTTCCAGATGGTTTAGCTTTCAAATGATTTTTTTTTCCGAACTTCTTAGTCTTGAAAATCGATTTTCATTTCTGTTCTTTATAACGATGGTTGTTGATGTTTTTTCCTTTTTGTTAAAATGTTTTATAGATTCTATTTGGTCCTGTATGAAATTTTTTTTATAGCTTTTAGATGGTTGTTGTTTTTTCCAATCAATAAAGTGAAAACCAAAATATTTTTTAAACTTTCTCTCATGTATGACTTTTTCAGCTCTTTGTTAAGTGTTGTTTTTTCTTCTTCTTTATGTGTCTTAACAACACTTATATAAATTGAGTCTTCCTTCACACTTTTAAAACTCATATTTTTACAGCATAACATATCCATGTTCATCATTTTTCCGTATTGAGTGTTTCATTACTTATACAACTTTTTAGATTAGGACAAAATCATGTTAAGACCATAAATCCCGATCAGTTACTTAAATCCTAATTAAAATGTATGGAAAATGGCTATTTGTGTAGTGGATCTTGTCATACCATAAATTTGCCCATACTTTTTTTGTTAATCAGAAGGCATTGGTACAATCCATCAGAGGGTTGTCAAAAAAATTTGAGATTGTTTTTATTGGTGTGAGCATGAGGTAGAAGCTTGTTGGGTACCTCATAGGTCATGGTGGAGTTGGAATGATCACCCAGTTCATCTGCACAATGCCCAGGCAAAAGGGGTGAAATTAGGGTTTCAATTTTAATCAGGATAAATTTGTTTTTTTAGGGCAGGACTTGTTTCCATGGCCTTCCATGTGTCCTAAGGTGTGTGAGGACGGGAGGTTGACCATCAATTTTAATCAGGAAAGCTTCAATTGATCAGTCAATTAAAAATCAGGAGATTTGGGGAAAAAGTCAACTGTAGTTTGACTTTTGATTTAAATGGTGCTCCAATGGTGGGTTAATGGTCCATGAAGTTAATATGGATTATCAAAGTCTACTCAAGAAGTTTTAAGGCCTCAGAAGACCCGGAACATCAATAGTCGACTCGGTAGTCATCGATCGATCGTTTCGTTGACCAAAAAGTCAACTCTTCAACCATAAGGAGTTTGACCTCAAAGTGTGAAGAAAAAATGTTCCTAATGCCATATTACACCTACCCATGAAGTTTCATGACAATTGGATTAAGGATGAAGGAGTAATCGAAAAATCGGGAAATTAGGGTTTTGAAAGGGGCAAGACCATAACTCCCTAACCACACATCCAATTGAGTTGGTTCAAAGCTCATTGGAAAGCTCTTGTCAAGTCCTACAAAACTCCCACAATGGTCCATGAGCATAAAATGCATAAATTTGGAGTTATGGCCAAAATCATTACAAGAGGGAAAAATAACTTAGAAAAATTCTAAGTTATTGGCTTTTTAGGCATATTTTTCAGCAACTTTGAGTGGATTTTTGACCTAGTTCCACTTGGAATCTGAGGATCATGAAAACATGAAAGTTGTAGAGCTTGATGAGGGCTTTCCAAAATGTACTAGAACTCCTCCATAGCCCTTATGAGTTGAGAGTTATGAATCCAACAAGTTGGGGTTTCAACACTTGAGTTCAACATTTTCACTTTTTCACAAACTCACCTTTTGATCACTTGAACCATTCTCAGCCCTTGGATCATGTTTCTATCTTATATTTAGAGAGTATGATGAATGAAAATGCAGAAAACTAAGGGGTTTAATGGATTTGGCAAGTGGTAGACAAGTTGCATTATTTTAATGAAAGAAATGAGGAAAGAGAAAACTTTATGGAAGAAGTCTTGCAGCTGACTCCCTAGCCATACTTCAGTCACTTCTATGTCATATTCACCACTTGATTTATGCATAAACTTGAGCCAAGAGCCTGAAATTGCAGCCGTACACAATATTGAACAAAATTGCATTTTTATAAAATCCCTCCAAATTACCAAAAGACAAATCTGCCCCAAGCCTTTCCTTGCGTATAAATAGAGGTTTCCTCTATGTGGAAAGGTACACCAGAGCACTCTAAAACCCAAGAGAAAACCCTTGCTCTCATCTTGCTTTGCATTTTCTTACAAGTGAAGAAAACCATTCCAAAATACCTAAAAATCTGCCTTGAGCAAACCATCTTCCAAAGTCATTTCCACCCATTCAAAATCACCAAAAACCATCCACACAATCCACAAATGATGTGTGGGAGGTGTTCAAACTCTTGAACCAGCCAAAAACTTCATTTTCCCAAAAATCAACTTTCAACCAAGGAAAGTTTGACTTCACATACAAAATCTGCCAAATCACATACCAGGCCTATTTTGATCATTGTAAACCTCCAAACACCTTAGGTTTATGATGTATCAACTGTCCATAACCTGAAATATCATCATCATCACTTGTTTCAAGTTCTGGTCCAAGATTCACTTGTTTACTTCAAGTGCAAGAAAAGCTGTCATCTTTACCAATGCATTGGATTGGATCTTATTTGGAGGCTTCAAAGTTTTCCATATTGCACAAACTTGCTTGGAGGTCTACAAGAGGTTGGTAGTTACTATCTCCCTTTAAATTGTCATGAATGTGTTTGATGTGCATTAGTGGTTGCAATGTGTTTTGAGTATGATGCAGTTCATGTTGAATCTGTCCTATCTTGCTTGTCTTGCTCATTAGTGTATATCACTTGTATAGTCATCATACCATATTGTGTTGTTATGATGCTAAACCTTGAGATCCTCTTAAATGTCATGTATGAGCATATGGGGATAGTTGCATTGTCATGTCTTGATGCTGTTTGGTTCTGTTTCTGTGTGAAAGATGATGATTTGCTTCTGTCAAAGCAACTGTTTTAGACCTTGATCTGTTCGTTGGTATTTTGAAGTAGAAACCCTTGTATTTTGATTCATGTGATATTCAAACATTGTACCATTTGAACTATGTTGGCTCTGCAACATTTCTGTTCTTGCATTTTTCAAAATCATGTGCATTTTCAACTCATAGGTCATTTTCATTTCTAGCTTACTTTTGAATCATTTGTGAGTTCAAACTTGGTTTATAGCATATTTTAGGTATGTTTGTAAGTTGTTTGGTGTTGTTGGACCTAAGATGGCTCTTGTGACTTTTTGAAGCTTGTTGATGACTATGCCTTGTTATGTTGTCTTAATATTAGTAATCATCATGCTATATGCCTTGATATTCTGATACTTGCCACTGTCATGATAAGTGAATATCTGAGATAGCCTGAACTATTGCTTGGTGTTTGGTCTATATTTGTTAACTTAAGATATGTGTTTTTCATGTGCATCTTGTTGGTGGATAGAGTGACTTTATCATTTGTGCATCAATAGCTGTCATCACTTAGGCATTATAATAGGTTTGTGTTTGTAAGTATGACTTGTTCATATCATGGTTTTGTAGTCATTTGTGTGCCTATGTGTTGCACCCCAAAATTTGACCAACCGGGTCTCGTATCGGGCTCGATGTTTCGACGCGTAATCGCATTCGCATATGCATATCGCATACATTGCATTTTTCATTCGTTTTGATTTTATCAGGGATCACAGCTCCCGTCTCGTGTTTCAGGTGTTTTTTTATCAGTTTAATTAGCTTTTAATATTTTTAGGAGTTAATAGGATTTTTAAATAGATTTTTAATCATTTTAGATATTTTTAATAGTTTTAATTCTTTTTAAATAGATTTTATCTTTTTTTAATAGGATAATATAGATTTTCTTTTTAAATAGAGTTTAGATAAATAATATAGATTTTTAGAATAATTGAATTTTTAAATATATTTTTAGATATAGGATATTAATAGATTTTTTTCTTAAATAGAGTTAAATAGATTTTTCCTTTATTTTCTTTTATAGAGTTTATAATAAATAGTTTTTTTATAGTTTTATTAGAATTTTATTGGAGTGTTATTAGTTTAGCAATTAATTGATGTTTTTAGATTAACTAGTTTACTAGTTAATTAGGTCTTTAATCACAATTTTAGATCAGCTGTTTAATCCCATTTTTGGTCATTAGTTGTTTTAATGCAGTTTTTTTTATGTTTATAACTCATTTTCGTTTGGGCCATGGGTGGGGCGGAGGCCCATTATCTACTCATTCAGCAAAGTGCCAGTTTTTGTCCAGATTTTTTCAGCAAATGGTCCAGTCAATTCCAGCTTTTTCCAGCGATATCTAGAACATTCCAGAAGCACCCAGATTTCTCAGTGCTATAAAGGCTTCAGAGGCCACGTGTTCATCGAGGATGGCCCCACGTTCTCCTTCAGCACACACGCCACGCCGTCTCTCCATTCTCCTCTCTCTCTGCCACGTGGTGCACATGCGTGCAACCACACTACCACACCACGCGTCCTGCATGCAGGAGCGCCACCCCACTACCCCCATCCACGTGTCCCCACACCAGGCCACCACCAGCTCCTCGCCTGAGACGCCCACCGGCCGGCCTGCATGGCCGGCGGCCACCGCGCCATCGCCGGAAGCCCCCTAAATCTCCAGATTCTGGCAATCTTCATCCCCCACCTCCTCTAATCTTCATCGGAAAACTCAACAAAAATCAAATCCACCAACAAACCCAGATCTCCGATTATCCTTCATCCATCTCCGATCACCAACCTCCAGATCTCCGTTCAACAAATTTCCAGGAAGAACAGATTCTTCATCAAGAATCCCAGAACTCCGATCATCAACATCACCATCTTCGTGATCTCCAAATTCATCATCTTCAAGATCAGATTCCCAGAAAAAAAAGCTCCAACGAACTTCAGTTCAACAAATCATCATCATCCAGAAAACCGTCAGATCAAGAACACCTTCCAGACATCTCCAGAAACGAACTTCTCCAACGAACCTCAACAAACTTTCATCAACATTCATCATCTTGTTTTTCCCAGACGATCTTCATCACGATCCAGATTCTCCATGAATTCATCAACCTCCAGATCCAGTATTCAAGATCTAGGCACCACGCTTCAAGACTATCCACAATGACCAAGAACACCGGCGTGTTCTTCAACCAAAGCCTCCAGGTTCGTCCAGGATTCGTCTACGCTCTTGCCACATTTTCCAGAAGCTATCAAGCTAAGTTGTTCTTCGTCAAGAACACAGAGCTTCCATGAGTTCCTACGAGAGTGTTGAGAGGTGGATCTTGTGGTCTAGGTCATCATTGACTGCGTTGGTGTTTGTTAATATTGTTGAGGGTGAGATTCGCTGGGTTGAAGAACAAGGGAGAAAGAGATACGTGATGGAGGAAGATCAAGAAAGGAGATTCAGAGAGTTGAGGGAGAGATTTTGAGACTGAGAGAGACAGGTGGAACGGAGGAGACGGAGAGCTCAGAGAGAAGGGAACGGCGGCGGCGGCTGAGAGGAAATTTTTAGGGTTTCAGAAACTGAAGGAGAAAGAGAGGGAGGAGAAGGGTGGGATTGGGCCAGGCCCAATAGTTTTTTTGGGAGACGCCTCCCCTCACATTTTTGGCTGAGAGTGGGCTGGGCCCAAGCACGCCAATGTTGCTGCCAACACCTCCATTTCGCCGTCTGCGCCCCCCTCTGATTTTCCTACTGATTGGGCTGGGCCCAATTTCATTCCCATTTTTGTTTTTTCTTTTGCCTCCCCCTTGTAATTGCAAACCCCCCCCCCCCCCCTTTATTTCTTCTTTATTCTTTTAAGTCTTTTGTAATAGTTTTTTTAGAGAAAAATTTAGAAGAAAAAGAATGTGGAGAAAATATTTTAGAAAAAATATATTTGAAAAAAGAAAAGAAAAGAAATATTGAGAAAAGAAGTTGAAAAAGAAAAATATAGAAAATATGTGAAAAGAAAGAGAAAAATGTATAGAAAAATACATAGAAAAATGAAAAAAGATAGAAAAAATATATTTGAAAATAGTGAAAAAATATGAGAAATATTTTGAATATGTTGAAAAGAAAAGGAGGAAAAAAGGAAAAAATATTATTAGTAGACTTAATATTTTTAAAGTGCATTTTCTTTTAGGATATATTGTCATAGAGGTTATTTTACGATTTTAGGGATAGTTTAGAAGCCCATTTGTTAGGGGGCTATTTTCCATTCGATTTTTAGGATAGAATAGGATAGCGTTTCCTAGGAGATTTATTTTCAGTATTCACCCATTGTAACCATTTTTTCAGAGATTAATAAAACGAGATTTGAGCTGTGGTCCCAAAGTAGCCGAACTACGGCTGCTTTGATTCTTCGTACCAGACGAAGATATGTAGGCATAGGATGCGATATCCTAGCGAGCACACTAACAACTGACTTTTGTTCTCTCGCGGCTGTGCGACCGAGACTTTCTCGCTGACGACTAATTGTAGCCTTTTTTTTTCTCTTGCCCGAGTGCATTTGAGACCAAGCCATAGTTTTACCCATAGGTTCCCGACCCTGGGAAACCAGTTGTTTGTCTCACTGCTGTGTGAGAATGTTTGTTTAGCCGTAGTTAGTCTGAACTACGTAAAGCTCTGATCTTCCATGCAGTGGAAGTACGTAGGCACAAGACGCGAGGTCTTGGCGAGCCATTTTCCCGTAGTCCCGAACTACGTTGACTCTGACTTTCTCTCTCGAGAATACGTAGGCATAGAGTGCGACGCTCTATCGAGTCAATTCCCTTCCGTTTAGATTTAACAGCCGTAGATAGATTGTTTTGCATCCAGTAGACAACCCAAGCAAGCGTGGATCCCGTCGAGTACGACGGACGTGAGGGGTGCTAATACCTTCCCCTTGCGTAACCGACTCCCGAACCCAGGCTATGGTTGCGATGACCATACCTTTTCCCCGTTTTTTGCGAGGTTTACTTCGAGTGTTTCCTTTCCCGCTCTGAGGGATAAATAACGCACGGTGGCGACTCTTCTGTCAGCCGGCGCCGATTTTCGCAGTAGCGACACTATGCTGTTTTGGCAAGCAAGGTTTGCTGCCAGTTCTGTTTTCACTTCATGTGCTGCTATCTCAATGTTAAGTCTTTCTTGCAATTTGTGCTCTATTCATGTTTTTGATATGTATGAGAATCAGCCTATGTGTATGTCTTGGTGCTTTGTAAATCATGTGTGCATTCTGTCTCAAATGTGCTGGTGAGCATCATTGGTCAATAAGTTGGTATGTGCATGTAGAATTAGGGCTAACTGTTGATCATTGGCATTGTCCTATGTTATTGCATAAACTGTCTAATTTATGAACCACTACCATGCTGCACTTTTGGTTTGAGTTTGTTTAGACAAACTGATAGATGTGTCAAGCCTGTGTGTATTTTGTTTTAATTGGTTGTCTTGAGGAGAGTTTAGCCACATTGTAACAAAAGACATTTTGTTTCTGTTTTCAACCAAAATCTTTGCTTTTACAATGAAAGATGTTTGAGCTTGGCTTTTATGAGCTGTTGTTGGAACTAGTCAAAATTCATTAATATGCCAAAACAATAAACTGTTATGAAGAGATCTTTGGACCGGCATTATTTCTTTCTTATGACAAATTTTATCAACTTTTGAAAAACACTTTAGTTTGGTCTACTGTTATTTATTTGTTGGAGCTATGATTGGAATCCATCAATAAGACATTGATTGGAATACCAAGAGCTGGATGCCAATTGCTACTTTTGAGACTATCTTAGGATTTGAGTTAGTCAACTTATGCCCAACTTCTGTCTAATTTATGCTAAACTTACCACTGCTGAAACTGTTTTGGATTTTGAGTTAATCAACTTATGGCTAAGGTTGTTTCTACTTAGTGTTCATGTTAAAGTTTGTCTGTGGTGGTTTAATAAGTTGTAACTTATGAGAAGTATGATTAATCATTAACATTGTTATGTTCAAGTTTGCATCAGTCACTGCCAAGACTTGGTATACATGCTAGAATTTGAAATCCTTGCTAGGATGAGGTAGTGAATTTAAGAGCAATGCATTAAGGCTATTTTGTTTGAGTTGTTATGCATTGTTGCCTTGCACTTTGATTTAAACAATTTTTATCAGTTCACATCTAGGGCCTTCCAGCTGCTGTTTGCTTTCATTTTCCTACTTTCCAAGTTTTGCAATGTGTGTGTGTGAAGTTTTCTGGTTTGTGACAGGGTTTAGTGTGTTAGCTGTGCAAAACCATTGAACCATGTTTAGTTTGTTAGGACATTTTTTTTAGGATCAATATGCCTTGGTATGTAAACTTTATATGTGTGCATATGATGTTTTGACAAGTACAAGCTGCTGCAAGTTTCTGTTCAAGTGTTTTACTTCATGAGCCATCAGTCTTTGTATTGAACTTTCCTACAATTTGTGTTCTTGATATGTATGTGAATCACTTCATGTGTATTAAGTTGAGGAATGTATGTTGCATGATGAATTGTTCTGATTTTCCCAAAACAGCATGCCAAGCATTTTGTCCAAGTTGCAGCCCATATACCAGTTGTTGATTGGAGTTGTTTTTGTATGTTCTATGCATTTGAATTCCATAGGTTATATATTTAGAACTTGTGCACACCATTACTTGATCATAACCAATTCTGTTTGGAATCACAGCCACCATAATGCATTTCCAAAGCAATTCTTGCAACTTGCATACCAGTTTTGGTTTGAAGTTGTTTTTAATTGTCCTAGGCATCTGAAATCCATGAACCATGTATTTGCAACTTGTGCATATCTCCATCTGATCATATTTCTTTCTGTTTTGTGCTGTGGCTGTCAAATTGCATTTCCAAGCTTCACCTTGCAACTTGCATACCAGATCTTGTTTGGGTGTGTTTTTGTGAGATGATTGCATCTAGAATCCATGTTTAACATATTTGAAACTTGCTCAGGCCATTACATGACTTTAAATGCATCTGGTTTGGTCCTTGGATTTCAAAATGCATATCACACACTCACATTGCAGCTGCCATCGAATTTTGATTTGTGGGCCTTATCTTGAAAAATTGACATTGCCATTACATTCCTTGTTGAATTCACGTGAGATAGACCTAAATTTTGCTAAAAATGGTTGAGTTTTGAGTGATTTATGAGGTTACCGTTTTTGCGCCATGCCTTGTGTTCATGCTTGCTTGCCTTGCCCAGAATTGCTTGAATTTTTAGGTCCGTATATTTAATGGGGTGGCATAATACTTGGATGTATCACCACCCCAGTGGTTATGCCTTAGACTTTCACACGCCTTGCACTGCCATGTCCTGGGTTCGATCCATTGTGGAGATCAAACCTTTTTTTTATTTTTCCATTCTTCATGTTTTCACTACTTTGTTCTTTCTTTCCTCTCATTTTCACATGCGCGCCCATAGTTGAGTTGGCCAAGTTTTGAGCTGGCAATCTAAAGGTGGGGGGTTCAACACCCACCAAGCGCCTTCTTATCTTTTTAATCATAAAAATGTTTATTTTTATTTTAAATTTCCAAATTCAAAACTTTGTCAATATTTATTATTTTTGATTGATTCTTTTTGCAATTGTTTTGTATTTTTGCATAGTTTCACATGATATTTTAATATCCTAAGAATTTTTCATTTTTGAAAGCACTTTGCATTTAAATTTTTCATGCTTCTTTTAGGGTTTTTACCCTCCTAATCGTTCAAATTTTTGATTCATTTTTATTAAGTAAGTTGTTGTGCTTGATGTGAGCTTTTTGTTTGTCAACCTTTTATGTTTGTGATTGTATTGTTTTTATTTGTAAGCATCATATTTGTTTCACTTGATTAACATGTAGAATCCCCTTGAAGTTCTTAAAATTCACACTTACATTTGTTGTGACTTCATTGCATAGGCATGATGCCTGTAAATGCATGTCATCTTGTAAACCCCTTTGAAACCCCTTTCTTTGTTAAGATTTTGTTTTGGTTTTCATCTTTCGTTAGGTTTGGATAGAACCTCCCCCCCTAATACCTCGGTCCCGTACCGAGGACCCCTTTTCAAAACACCTCTCAACAAACAATCATAATATCTCTTTATATTAAATTAAAAAGAAGAGGATTAAATGTAGACTTCTTCCTCTTCGAGTGTTGGGATGCTCACTGTAGTGTGGGTGGTTTTGATGCTCGTCCTTCAATACGAAGACACTTATACGCTTTCAATCCCTTTTCTCTTAAAAAACCCTCAGTCCCGTACCGAGTCCATTTTAAAAACACTTCCATAAGGATAAATCAAATTATCTTTGTATTGAATAAAAAAGATAGGATTAAGTGTGGACTTCTTCTTCTCCGAGTGTATGGATGCTCATTGTAGTGTGGGTGATCTCAATACTCGTCTTTCAATATGAAGACGCGACTTTATCCATCACCTATCTCTTTCTACCACCTCCTTTCCCAACTTCCCTCCGTAATCTTTCTCACCTAAAACCTCGATCTTATACCGAGTGCATTTTCAAACTCTTTTCATAACAAAAACTTGAATGGTCGTGGAGTGGTTAGGCGTAGGCCTTCTCCTATCCCGAGTGCTTGACATTTACGGTAGGGTTTACAGTCGCAAAAGCACTTACCATTTAAAACCAAAAACATCTTTAATAGGAGAACGAAGTTCTCTTTGCATTGAATTAAAGAGCGAGGATTAAGTGTAGTCTTCTTCTTCTCCGAGTGTCAGGATACTGTCATACCCCAAATTTGTCTTACTCTTACATCCTCTTATATCAAGCATTGGTGCTGCTTCATCTAAACTTTGGTCACAATCCTTTAGGATTTAGGTTACAAAAGTTGCGCGTGAACTCATAACCCCATTAAAAGGCGTGTTTCAAATATGACTTAAGAGTTTAAAAAAAAGAGTTAAATCTTATTTAGCTTTGTTTATAAACTTCAAAGGATCATTTATCTTTAAGGTATGTTTGTTTTGTTCCACATTCACCATGTTGGTTAGATTAGTGAACAATTTGTCCAAGGAGTTCGTGGAAACCTTATCTTTGGAACAAGGGATACTTTCAAGGCGTGACAAATTTGTTTCAAAACATGTGTAAAAAAACAAGATGGTGTCACACTTGAATCATGCTACAAAATACAAGACTTTGTCCACGTAAGTCATTTTCTTCGAAGGGATGATACGTGAGAATAATAATTTGGATTATTACTTTAAGCACTTTGCAATTATGAGTATTATTTTAAATTCACAAGTGGTATTAAGTTGAGAAATTTAAAATTCTTATCCATGAGGAACCAAAGCAAATTCTACTTATGACAAAATTAACAAAGGATCTCTATGAATTAAGGAAAAGCTTTAAAATGCAAAGGGCCTACAAGGGCAAAGTCACAATTGACGGTGATGAGGTTCTAAAGTAACAACAGAAGGGATGGTATTGTATTCAAAATATGAGTCATCACAAAAAAAAAGGGTTCATTACAAAGTGTTAACTTTTTTAAGTCCTCATTATACAAATGCACCCAAGCACTCTCTATGTTGAAGAATAAACTCCTCAGCCCTAACACCATCTCCCTAGAGTTCATTCACTTGCAGTCGAATAGGATAACACCGAGTGAGACGACGAGAAGATGCAATGTTGCTCTTAATGCTGCTAATCTAAAAAAAAATCAATACATAGATGTTATACCATTTGACAAGAACAGGGTTGTTCTTAATTTCAATTCAGGTTATAGGCCTGAAGCACTGGGGTATGTCAATGCAAGCTTTATCTCGACCTCTTCCCCTGTAACTTTGCCCGAGTTTATAGCCACACAAGGTCCACTGCCACACACTTTGGAGGATTTTTGGGAAATGATGATACAATGTCACTGCCCTGCAATTGTGATGCTTACTAGGTTGGTCGACAATTACAAGATGGTGAAGTGTGGAGATTATTTTTAATCTGAAAATAGACCTAGAGAATTCGGGAATACCTCTCTTACACGTAAATGGACGAAAACTACTAAAACTTCACTTGTGCTGCGACATTTGGAAGTGAACCGAAAAGAGGTAGAAGATACACCGTTGTCCGGCTTTCATATTCAGTATCCTAAGTGGCCCGACCATGGAGTGCCGAACAATACTTTGGCCGCGCGTGAAATTTTGAAAAGATTATACCATTTGCCACCAAATCTAGGCCCGATAGTGGTGCACTGCAGTGCAGGTATTGGTAGAACTGGAACATACTGCACAATTTATAACACAATTCAGCGGATACTTGCTGGTGATATGTCGGCTATAGACATTGCCAATACAGTATATGTGTTCAGATCTCAGCGTATTGGAACAGTTCAGACAACAGGAGCTAGTTGCATCGAGTCTAATTTTCCGTTGGGATGGATAATCTCTATGCCAGCTTCGCGGTTACACAGGCCACGGCTGCACCAAGTTATCATGACAATGGGCGTTAGAAAGAGAGTTCTGCACAACAAAAAGAAGCAACAATTAGTACACCAAAACTATTCCTTGCAAACTCAAATGAATAAAAGACTTGCAAATCACCAAAATACCAAGTTCCAAAGAAGAATGTTGAGAAACGTCTTTTGGATATTCGGGTCTCTGACAGGGCATTGTTACTGTAGAGTTGAAAATGTAGGGCGTAGCAACATTTGATGAAGTTTCCATGTAAATCAATGAGAACTTCGATCCTTCGCCTTGAAGCCTTGACTTTGTTTTTGCAGCTGCCACGGATTGCTGTGAAAAATCGCCATAGTCATCATCATGAAGAAGTGATTAATTGGTTGTCTTGAGCAACAAGGATGGAAGGGACTTGAAGATTTATGCCGTAAACCGAAGATCTCTTTCATGCCAAGAAACGCACAACAAAAGAGAATTATAGGAGTATCCTGAAGCTTTGCCTTCATTCCTGAATCTTCTAGCAGCTTCATCAAAAAGCGTCCTTAATCAAAATTGCCGTCAGACTCTTCATCCAAGTGTAAACATGAAAAGGAATTTGAAGAAATATTAGTATGAGATGTGAATCATCTACTGAAGTTATATCAGAACTTTGAAAATGATGAAATGATTCCTTACAGTGCTTTCATGGCAAAGAAAACGGCGTCACCCCCATTCTTCCAAAGGGATCACCATACGCCTTATCCTTTCTCCCTTTGATCACTCAAATTTTCGGCACTCTGAGCTTCAAAAGCGTCTATAATCCATTAATAAAACATGAGTCAAGAACGTATTAGCAACAGGTGTTAACGTGCATACCAGGTCCTGAATTCTTGTTTAGACTTCCCTTGAGCAATTTGGTTATAGGAGACGTTAACAAAATCAGGGTATTGACTCTCTTGACATCCAAACCTCCATGTATTAAGTTGCCCATGGTAATACCTGAAATAAGAAACAGTTGTTAGATCAGGGTCAAGCACCACAAAGTTGGACACAATCCTTAAAGTAAGACAATGCACAAGGCGTTGATATCAATAGAATCCAAAGTCAAAGAGGTCTATTCCAGGTATCAAGTTTGCTGATACCAATTAACCATGGTTCCTCGCCAAACTTCAAAATCATCCATTGTGTCTACCTCTTGCGACATCAAGAAAAAACTGAATGACAAAAAACTAGCATCAGAGACAGCATCATCCTAAAAAAAATACAATGACTTCATAGAGTAAAGTCGAAATCAGGCTAACCTCGGTTTAAATCCCTCGTGCTTAAGCCGTGACCCCATTGTTGAGCTCTTCATCAACACGAGCTTCACGACAAATCTTTTCAACCTTCACTCGTCATGCCTGAGACCAAAATGCAAGAAATAAGTAGTACATACAAAGTCCAATGAAAAAAACTCACGATCAATTGAGCAGAATTACCAAAAAGAATTTCTACACTCCATTTCCGACTGAATATAACAGCACCGATACTTAGCCAAGTCTCAAAAGTAGTAATCACCTCTAAGAAGTTAAGAACCCAGTTTCATTCTCACAAAAAGTTGTGTCCTTCGTTTGAGAACTGCTTCTCAAACTGTGTTCATCAAATTCATACCTAGACACACAAAAAAACATGAGTATTTACAGGTGAAAATAAGGGAGCAAAACACCATACTATAACAGATAACCTGCAGCAAAAGGGGGCTTTCATCGTTTCACTCGAGAAGTAGGACTTGCATAGTGTTCATGACTCTCCTTCTTGGTTCATCTTCTTGACTTTCACAAAGACATTTTGTTCCATCAACCTAGCCTCCTCAACACATTGAGCCATCAGCATCATCATTCTCATATTGTTTATCTTCCATCTTTCTTCGAAAAATCACCAACAACATCAACAGACGACATTTTATTCTTCGAAACCTACTGTGAGCAAAATAAAGTTCAAGTGTGAGCAGCACATACATGAGTTAAGGAAACACAACAAGCAAAGAGTTCCCTCGTCATACCGGGTCCTGTTCGCCATGCTGAGTATGCCGCTTCCAATACTACCTCGATACGAGCTTCAAACTCTGAGAGGTAAAACAGATGGTTTATTCTCCTATCAAATTCACACAACACAAGGAACATGAGAGTCAAGACCAAACTGTGGTTAATCCATGATAAAAAATCAAGAACAAGTCCTAATGCATACCAACAATAATAGGATGATCAGTTTCAGCAGGCCAAAAGTCGTTTTCAGTTAGGAATAAAGAATACCACATCAAAAGTTCTTGACAGTAAAATAACCATACTATTACACAGTAAAAATTACAAGAGTTTATGGTAAAAAAAGGGGATAAAATGGTATCTTTTCGCAGTGAAAATCTGGGTAAAAACAGATATTCCCAAAAATGGTTAACAAACAAGAAATCACAAAGAAAGGGGTTTGAAATCATGCTGTTTTCACCCAGAGATTTACATGAATTGAAAAAACCCTAGCATCAAGCAATATATATTAGGTTACTATTCACTCAAGAAAGGGAGGCGGAAAGAAGAGAAGGAAAAAACCCTAAAGTTCTACACAGAAAACCCTAGAAATTTCTTACCCATAAACTTAAAGAAACCTTGTTTTTGCTTTGGAGTTCCGAGTCCTCAAGCCACTGAAAAAGCGAGACAGAGAAGAATTAAAGGAAATATACATAGAGACGAATCAGTAGAAGAGGAAGATAAGCAGAATACCTTCGCCGGAAAAGCGTTCGGTTGGATTCACTCCGATCCAGGTCTTTCTCTTCTCCCTTTTAAACTTCTTGTTGTTCGATTTGAATGCCTCGTATGATTCGCTTATTTTCCCCTTTCGATTTGAATTTGTTTCCGCCATTTATGTTAGGTTTAGGGTTTCCGATTAGAAGTTTTAAGGGCGAGTTAGAGGAAACCGAGTCCGGATTCGGACTCAGGATGTGTTTCCATGTGAGGTTGAACGTTTGGTTTGGTGTTTGGCCGGAGAAGAGGGGCGGCGCTGCCGACAACCACCGTCTTCTCTGTCGGGTTAGGTCCGATGAGGTGGCTTTCAGAGAGAGTTTTTTTTAGAGAAAGAGAAAGGTTGAGTAGAGAGAGAAAGAGGTATTGAGAATGAGGGTCAGAAGAGCGAGACATCTATCTTTTGTCTCTCTGGTTCCTCACTGGTGGAATGGGTGGTTTGCTGACACATGGCATCCTGTTGACAGGTGTCAACGGAGGAGGGGTTTCCTCTGTAATCATCCTATGTGAGCGTCTCCATGCGTCTTACCGTGTACTCGCGTGCTTGGTCTTCAGATCTAGAGTCAGAGTTGACTCTATGAGATCAGGCGGTCAAATAGCATTTTGACTGAGGGTTCACTGTGAACCCTCCATCCGGTAGACTCTTCTGCGTAGGCCAACTGTCCTTGGGCCTGAGAGTTTTTATTCACACCCCTTTTTGTTCCCTTTATTCTGACTCATTTGTTCTTATTTCTACTAACTTTTTATTATTAGCTTTAATATTTTCAAAAAAAAAAAAACTTCAAAATAACTTTATTATTATTAATTTAATTAATTTCATTAAAAATTTCATTTAATGATAACTCATTTACTTAGTAATTAACATTATTAAATAATTGATTTTAATTTGATTAATTGTTTTTTTTTAAAATTAGCTTTTTCTTTTAAATTCTAAGACAATGCAAAAATAATTAATCTTAATTTTATTTTCTATTTTAATTTAATAATTATCTTAATAATTTATCTTGTCTTTAAATTCCAAATAATCTAAAACAAATTAATTTGATTCCTTTTATTTTACTAATCTTAGATAATTAGGATATTAACTAAGTTAACATGCCTTGATTAACCTATTCCCCATTTTATTTAATTTATGGCCTTTTGTGTGATGTTTGTGCATGCTTGATTATTAAATTTCAATTATATTTATGTTGTGCACATTTTCAAAACCGATTATAAAAAAACTAATATCTTGACTTAATGTCAAGCCCATTTATTGTAAGCCAATATTTTTTACGATCGCCATCGACCTTATAGCCTCCTCTTGGGCTTTGTACAACGATATTTTGCCATAAATTTCCTATACAAAATTAAAATCTAATTCTTTTCCAAACTTGATCCAACGTCAAGTATTTTCAAACAAATTTAATCATCAACTTCCAATAACACTTAATCATATCAAATCCTCCTATCCTTGTAAGTCGAGTGCTTTGGCCTCGCCATCGACCTTACCCTGTACCATAGGACCTCCTATCCTTTAATTCCACTTTGCTCTTTCCACACGCCAATTTCAAGCCTTGATTCATATCAAACAATTTTCTTAAATCAAACTAAAATACTTAACAACTATTTAAATATAATTTCAATATTAGATGAAAAAGAGAAGAGTCCCAAGTCTTTGGTTCTCTCTCCCAATTGTTTGGGTCTGAGGAGTCTTTCTTAAGCTCAAATAATTGTCTTCTAAAAATGATAAACAAATTCAAACCTATTTTTCCTAAACA
This sequence comes from Lathyrus sativus, assembly GCA_963859935.3. Taxonomy (NCBI): domain Eukaryota; kingdom Viridiplantae; phylum Streptophyta; class Magnoliopsida; order Fabales; family Fabaceae; genus Lathyrus; species Lathyrus sativus. The sequence goes on from OZ012740.1 coordinate 402,399,375, forward strand.
CTTAGATGAAAAAGAGAGAGCTCCAAGTCTTTGGTTCACTTTCCCGATTACTTAGGGACCGAGGAGTCTTTTTCGAGCTTTGAGTGATCGTCATCCAATTAATACACACTAATCACATCAAACATCTTTTATAATATTAGATGAGAAAAGAAGAGAGTTCCAAGTCTTTGGTTCACTCTTCCGATTACTTAAGGTCCGAGATGTCTTTTTCAAGCTTCGAATAATCTTCATCCGTTAAAATACTTTTACCACGTCCCATCGTTCAAAGTCTTCCAAACATAACCACTCTTTGAGATGAAAAAGAGAGAGTTCCAAGTCTTTGGTTCACTCTCCCGATTACTTAGGGACCGAGGAGTCTTTCTCGAGCTTTGAGTGATCGTCGTCGGGTTTACTCAAACTACATCTTATCCTTTCGCATTAGGGATGAAAAAGAGAGAGTTCCAAGTCTTTGGTTCACTCTCCCGACTACTTGAGGTCTGAGAAGTCTTTCTTAAGCTTCAAGTAATCGTCACCTCGAGCTAAACATCCAATACATCAAACCTCGTTTCCTCGCCCCCGTGTGATCGAAACCCTAAAACCTATTCAAATCTACCCTCTTTTCAAAACCAAAATACTTAACCAGTCAAACTCTATTCTTCGCCCCGTGCGATCCATAACTTAAACAAATTTTCTTAAAGGACATTGTTTAGTCCCTTCTTCCGCACATAACAAACTAGTGCTTCATCCTCCCCTAGCGAGCCGACAAGCCAACGTTTAGCAGTTAGAATGCGACCTAAACACTCGTTCCATTCAAATACAACCTTCTTTTCACGATGAAAAAGAGAGAGCTCCAAGTCTTTGGTTCACTCTCCCGATTACTTGGGTCCGAGAAGTCTTTCTTAAGTTTCAAGTAATCGTCATCCGTACCCCTAAACCTTTTAGCAAACCGTAAGCCGAACTACGGCTGTTATGATTTCTCATTTATCAATGAGAATACGTAGGCACAAGATTGTGATGATCTTGGCGAGCACAATCCCCCCTTTTTTCCCGTAGTCCCACGAACTACGAATGCTCTGATTTTCCACTTCTTACAAGTGAAGATACGTAGGCACAAGGGCCCCAATCCTTGGCGAGCACCCTATCTTAAAACCACCCATTCCCCCCTATAGGAGAAACCTTATAAGAAAACAAACAAGCGTAGTTAACTTTACTCTCGAATCGATCAAGAGGTTCCCGTTGAGTACAACGGACGTAGAGGGTGCTAATACCTTCCCTCTATGTAATCAACTTCCGAACCTAGAATATTGGTTGCGATGACCATGTTCTTATCCCTTTAAAGATTTTATCGATATTTTCCTATTCCTCCCTTGGAATGAATAAAGTTCGGTGGCGAATCTGTTCGAACGTATTTTCCGCGTCCATCGCGAGGATCGTATTTTTCGAGGTACGACAGATACTCACTGTAGTGTGTGTGGTCTTGATACTCGTCTTTCAATACGAAGATGCTACGTTCGCCACACCACCTTTCATAACAAAAACTTTGAGATAAAGAATTGGGTACTACCCGTAGGGGTTACTATCCGAGGACTTATCTCGCCCCCTAAAAAACAATTCAACCAATCAAATGTGACATCTTGCCTCGCATGGCGAAAACCTAATCACTTCAAAAAGAATATGTTACATCCGTTTTACCGCAAATAGGTAACACTTAAGTCTCCTCACATGCGAGCAGCAAAAACACCTAAACTGTTAGAATGCGCACGATAACATCATCCATAAAAACATTAACAAACTGTAGGTCAAACTATGGCTGCTCTGATTCTTTACTTCTTTTTAAGTAAAGATACATAGGCACAAGGGCCACAATCCTTGCCGAGCACATTCCCCCTATATCTGTAGTTCCCCGAACTACGTCGACTCTGAATTTCTCATATCTATTGAGAATACGTAGGCCTAGGACCGCGAAGTCCTACCGAGTCTGTTCTTTCTCTTTTATTCCCTGTCCTTTCATTCCTCCTAACCTCTCATTCTCCTGTTTCAATCCCTTTTCTATCCCCCTTTGGAACACTCTTTTATAGCATAATATTTAAGCAAATAAATTCACACATGCGACAAACAAATGGTTCCCATCGAGTAAGATGGATGCGAGGGGTGCTAACACCTTCCCCTCGCATAACCGGCTTCCGAACCCGTTCTTGGTTGCGAGACCATCTTATCCATTTCTTTCTTAAGGTTTTCTCGATATTTTCCTTTCCCCTCATGGGATAAATAAAGTTCGGTGGCGACTCTTCTGTCCTTCCTTTTTCTCCTCCCCGTTGTTGCACGATGCATTTTTCGAGTAGCGACAGCTGGCGACTCTGCTGGGGAATAGCTAAACCTAGTTTGCCTGTCGCATGTGTGTTTTATTTGCTTTTGTTTTTGTTTGTGTTATGTTCTTTATAACTTGTTGGGTTTATTTGGGATTGGTTTGTGATAATAAATCTTTCTACCCGAGATTTCGAGTATACACTAAGTTAGGAGGTGGTTTTCTTTCTGATTTGCGAGACTTAGGACTCGTTGAGTTGGATCGAATTCCAACGCTTAGATGAGACCCCGTTGGGATGATTATGTCTTACGTGTAGTCGTAATGGCGTTTTCATTTCCGACGTGGGAGACCGTGATTCTGAGGACATTTGTAGAACCTTATTCCAAAGGTTGCTAAAACATAACTCTGTGTTCATCCTTTGAAGGGATTACCATCTTACGAGTAGTCGTTCTGATGGGAAACTTTTGAGGGTTAGTGCATGGGACTTTGTTTAAAGCCTTTTGGGATAATATCTCTTAAACCAATAGATTGCCCACCCGATGGGAAAGATACCTTTTGTGTTATTTTGCGGGACCTGTGACTTTGATCTTGCTATTGTTCTTTTATCATATGCATACATAAAACATTGCATTGCATATCATTTTTTGCATATCAAGGGACTTAAGAGACTGTGATTATCTCAGGTATTAGTGAACACAATGACTGATCAGAGAAAGGGAAGCACAAATTCCATCAAGTTTAGAAAACCAAAGTTGGAATTGATTCAAGACATTCTGATTGATGTGCCAAAGGCTATCAAGATCAACTTTCAGGGGAAGTATGGGAAATTGCTTGATCTCCTCCATTCTAAGGTCGATACTTGGGCTTTGTTCGCTATGGCTCAGTTTTATGATGCGCCTCTTAGATGTTTCACTTTTCAAAACTATCAGTTGGCCCCTACTCTTGAGGAATATTCTCACATTTTGAATATCAAGATTAAGGATCAACCTATTTACACCGGCTTGGAAAAAGAACCAAAGCCTCCTGCCATTGCTCTTACTCTTCGTATGACCAAAGAGGAAGTCAAAAATGGGTTAGCCAATAAGGGAGGAGTTCAAGGCTTTCCTTTGAAATTTCTGCTAGATAAAGCTGCTCAGTACAAGACTGCGGGAGATTGGGAAATGTTTGGTATTGTTGTTGCTTTAATAATTTATGGGATTGTTCTCTTTCCAAATGTAGATAATTTCATAGACATCGCTGTTATCACCCTCTTCATGCAAAAAAATCCTATCCCTACCCTCCTCGTTGATGTCTACCACTCTATTCATTGGAGAAGTGAGAAGAAGACTGGAATGATCCAATGTTGTTCTCACCTATTATTCAAATGGTACACCTCCCATCTACCAAAGGGAGGACCATTCATGGAAAACAAGAAAAAACTGAAGTGGTCTTAACGCATTATGTCTCTAGAAGCCGATGATATTGCCTGGTATTCTCATGAGTACTATGATGTAGAGATTATCTTTAGTTGTGGGGAGTTCGGTAATGTACCTCTAATCAGTAGGGTTGGTTGCATCAACTACAACCCAGTCATGGCATTGCGCTAGTTGGGCTATGCTATGGAAGATGAGCCCGAAGCAGAGAAAGTTCAAAGCTTCTTTTTGCTTGCCACAACAGAAGATCCTGTGTTTTCCAGGAAGATTGCTAAAGCATGGGCTAAGATTCATACAAAGGGGAGGAAAGACTTGAAGAAAAATAATTATGTGGCTAAAGAGCCATACAACCAATGGTTGCTAGCCAGAGTGGCTGAGAGGGGGCTGCTGTTTCCATCAGAACCATCTATGCGAGAAGGACCTCCTGCTCTCACCCATGTATCTATGGAAGAGTATGAGAAACTAAAGCTAGTGGTAGAAAGATTGACTAAAGAAAATCAGAACCTCGAGGTTGAAATTCACCAAGAAAACATGGAGAAAGGCCAATATAAAAGGAAAGTAGAGTTTGAACAAGACCGAGCGATTGAGAATAGAAAGAAGTTGAAGTTAGAAACAGACCTGAGAGTCAAATACCAACAGGGTTTCGAAGGGGCTGATACATCATTAACAACTCTTCGACAACGCCTAAAAGAAACTAAGGCTTCTTGTGATAGAGCATGGAATTTCTTTGAAATAGCTTCTACTGAGAAGAAGGAAACAAGAGAGAATCTTGAGGCTGATATTGAGGATCGTGAAAAGCAACTAAGAAATGCCTTGACCTTAGTGGAAGACGAGCGACAACTCAAGGAGGAAGCATTAAGGGCTTCATATGTCACTCCTGACATGTGGAACAACAAATGTTTAGAATTGGAGACCGCCCGAGAAACAACTACTCTGTGGAGGAATCGTTTCGACGCCTTGCAAAGGGATAGTGCACAGTGGCTCAAGAAGGAGGCTCAGCTCAATGAATTGTTGGACACCCATGTGGATTATATTTGTTACTACCAGTAGACTCTAGACATGTGTCGCACTAGGTATAACAATCTGGTGGAGCATTACAACCTCATGATCCATGATATCCCATGGAGGTTGGAAAGTGCAATTCAAGACTTGGAAGGAAATGATATCCCTCCTTCTATTCATCACTTTATCCAGCTCTGCGACCAAATGGTTAAAAGATTCATGTTCGAGACAAAAAAGCTTGAAGAATGTCTCCGAAAGAAAGAGTTTTAGTTATTCATTTTTTTTCTTGTAGCATGAATTGTTATTTTCAGCTTATTCAACAATCGTTTGTATTGAAAAGAAGAAGAAAATAAGAAAGTGAAACTATAGCAGATGTTCTTTTCACCATGTTTCTATGAATTGCTTCAGATTGAAGAAAGTGAAACTATAGCAGATTTCTTCATTAGAGTTACAAAGCTGGTGAATAAAATTAAGGTATGTGGAGAAGTGTTGACATCAAGATCAGTTGTTACAAAGCTCTTGAGGTCATTGACTCCAAAGTTCGACCATGTGGTAGTAGTCATAGAAGAGTCAAAAGACTTGTCAACATTGACGAAGGAAGAGCTTCAAGGGACGCTTGAGTCTCATGAACAAAGGATGGCTAAGAGAGTTGTAGGAAAGTTAAATAGTGATATGGCTTTGCAAGCCCAGTCAGAAAAGGAAAGGAAAGGCAAAGGAAGCTGGAATAGAAACAAAGGTAGAGGAGGCTACAACAATTTGAATGGTCGAAATCAGCAGGAAGGAAAATGGTCGAACCAAAGAAAACCCTGGAACAAAGGCAACCAAAGAGGTGGTGCTGAAGATATAGGAAGAGGTGGTGGACGAAAGCCTGAACAAAGTCATATTCAGTGTTTCAATTGTCATAAGTATGGTCAATATTTTAGTGAATGTAGAGAAAAGAAGAAGAATCAAGAAACTGATGCAAAGATGGCGAAGCATGAAGAAGAAGAAATGTTGCTAATGGTCACAATAAGAGACGAAGAGAGATTCCAGGACCAGTGGTACTTGGACTCAGGATACTCATCACACATGACTGGAAGGAAAGATTGGTTTATCAACATTAAGCCCTCGTCGAAGAACATGGTGAAATTTGCAAATGACAATACTCTAGCAGCTGAGGGTAATGACGATGTTTTGATTATGAGGAAAGATGACAAGAGGTCAATAATTTCTAATGTGTTGTACATAAAAGGCATGAAGAGTAATTTTCTCAGTATAGGACATCTAGTCGAAAAGAACTACAAGGTGTCAATCTAAGACAAGATGATGAGAGTTCTCGACGTAGGTGGTAGGTTGATCTTGAAGGCTCTAATGTCCCAGAATAAGACCTTTAAGATTGAACTCAATGTGATGGAGTGCAAGTGCATAAAAATTGTAGCCAGCAGAGATGAATGGTTATGGCATTTTTGACTAGGCCATCTTAACTTCAATGACATCAGAGAGCTAAAGAGTAGAAATATGGCTTCAGGATTACCTGAAATCGACATTCTAAGTGAAGTTTATGAAGAGAGTTTTTAGTTGAAACAACACAAGAATAGCTTCAGCAAGGATGCAAGAATGAAGTCGAAGGAAATTCTGGAAATCATATACTATAATGTATGAAGTCCAATCCAGGTGGATTTGATTGTAGGCAATAGATACTTTTTCACGTTCATAGATGATTACAGTTGAAAGTTATGGGCTTACCAGATCAAGAAGAAAATTGATGTGATCGAGGTACTTGCCAGATTCAAATCTATGGTCGAAAGACAGAGTGGTAGAAAGCTGGAAATTCTGAGGACTGATGGTGGTGGAGAGTATGTGTTAAAAGAGTATGGTGCATTATGTGAAAAAAAGAAGGGATTGTGCATGAGGTGGTGCCACCCTACACTCCACAGCAAAATGGAATTGCAGAAAGAAAGAAAAAAACCATCATGAACATGGTGAGAAGTATGTTGAATGAAAAGCATCTACCCAAAGAATTATGGGGAGAAGCGGTTTCGACAGTAACATACATATTAAACAGATGTCCAACGAAGAAGCTTGAAGGAATCATACCAGAAGAATGTTGGTCTGGTGTCAAGCCTAGCCTCAATCACTTGAAGGTGTTTGGATCTATAACACATAGAAATGTGCCAGACTAGTTAAGAAGGAAGCTTGTTTATAAGTCAAATCAGATGATCTTGATAGGATATCATTCGAATGGAGGTTACAAGTTGTTCGACCCATTCAATAAGCAGGTAGTAATCAGCAGGGACGTGATCATAGATGAGATTAAAGAATGGGATTGGACTGAGAATGTCAAGAAGGATTCAATAAGAATATCTTGTGAAGAACCAGCCACTGAAGTCGAAAGAAACGTTCAACAGGAACAAGTCAGAGATGAAGCTGGCCCAAGTAGACCTCGACGAACAAGGCACATGCCTGCAAGGTTGCAAGAATGTGTGATTACATCATATGATGTGGTATATGAAGAATGTGAGATGGTAAACTATGATTTTTACGCAGATGTGATCACATCAAGGGAAGAAGGCAATTGATGTGAAGTGAGTTTAAAAGGTAAAGGTGAATCCTAAAGGAGAAGTAACTCGATACAAGACGAAACTTGTGGCGAAAGGATTTCTTCAGAAGGAATGAATGAACTTCGAAGAAGTTTTTGCACCTGTTGCTAGGATCGAAACAATCAGATTGGTTGTTGGTCTAGTGTTGCGGTGAAAACTGGATATCAAGCTATTAAATTAACTTGAATCTTAATTCTTTTACAACCGAACTTTATTTTATCCAAAGGAAAGGTCTAAAGAAAGAAAAACCTTTTTCGCGATGTAACAGCAACGCTTAAGAGATTCGGGGATCGGGGGTTGGTTATACTTAGGGAAGGTGTTAGCACCCTAAGCATTTGTAGTACTCTACAGGAACCTTTTGTTTGATTGCTTGCTAAGTTTGTGGAAATGTGCTATGGATTGGGAAAAGATATGAGTTGAAACCTAAAGTTATATACACTAAGTTTGCTCGCAAAGACATCGCGTCTTCTGCCTACGTATCCTAACTAGGATAGAATCAGAGCAATCATAGTTCACCTCACAAGGGATGAAGAACACTTGATTAGGATCAAGGTTCAAGGGGGAACAAACATGACAATGTTTGTGTGGAGTTTTGACAAAACTCCCTAATCTAAATTGTAACACTCAAAAGGGGAAGTAAGAAATCATGGCGATGATTCTTACATAGAGTTGACAAACTCTATCCTAGGGTTCTAGTTGAAGAACACTCCTAGTACAGGTGGGTCTTTTAGACTTAAAGCAAAGTCTAATGGCTTTAAAACTAAAGTTAAAGTGACTTAACAAAGTCAAGGGATGGTGAATGAACTATTCATGACACAGGGGTCAATGGAAAGACATTTCCTTTGGAAGGAGAGAGGGGAGGCAACTTGGACGAGAACTAATGAGTTCCATCACTTGGGGAAAGAAAAAAAAAGCAAAGTAACAACATGATAAAGATGCATTCATGGTGACAACCATGAAATGAGCATGAAAAAATAAAGATGCATTGATGGCAATCAAAGTAGATGATCAAGCAGGAACTGTGACGACAGATCGAGCTCAAGTAAATTCAACAAGGGGGACAAAGTAAACATGGTAACAACCAAAGAAGAAATCCTAGCATGTTAACTAACATTTAAGAACATGAATACAAGCAAGTATTACAAACAATCACAAGTATAACAAGAGAAAAATTCATCTGCATACGCGAAAACGATCACAAAACGCACTTAACTTGCACATAGCCAAAGGGGATGAAAAATTAGGCAAACATGGAATCTAAAAATACATCATGAAAGTAGGCATCAATATGAACATAATTCAAAAAGAATGGGTGAAAAATGATAAATATTGAAGGAGATATGAATTTTTGAAAATGGGATGAAAAATAGCAAAAATTAATAAAATGGTTGCCCTCCTCAGGGGTCGAACCCAGGTATGCAAGGTACAAGGCGCACAGGTGACAAGGTGAATACCACTGGGGTGGCTGTACATCCAAGTACAAATGCCACCCCATAAATATATAGGGTAAGTTTTCAAACCAGGCTGGGCCAAACACACATACAAAAACCAGTTTGCATTTTGGTCATAACTCTTTCAAATCTTGATGGATTTTCACAAAGTTTTAGTCTAAATCATGTGGAATTTCACAAGGAACAAGATGGAATTGTTGGATTTTTGAAATTCCCTTTCCATTTTAAAACCCGATGGTGCTTGAATTAGGATGCTTTGAAAATGCATATTAGGATGAAGCATACGTTACAGTCAGTTCTAAATCAATATGATCATGCACACACACCACATAAACATTAATGAATGAATTCATGCAAGAGGTAGAGTTCAAATCATGCTGTAATGGAAAATACTATGTGAAATGCAAATCTGTTATGAATGAGATGCATGAAGAGATGAAGCTTCAGTTCCAAACATTTTCTGATCAAATTAATTGTACACATAGCATACATACATGATTTTGAATGAGTTCAAACACAAATTGAGGCTTAAAACAAACTGGTGTGAAAAAATGTATTCATAGTGCAATCTTGTTTGTGATGTGCATGAAGGTACTCAAATCTGGTTTTGTGTACATACAAGTCACATAGATCATACCTACACTATACATACATGTAAACAAAAGAGTCCAAGCAAGGAAAGTGGTTTCAAACTGGTTGGTATGAGAACTGATATACAAACTGTATTTGGTGTTTTTGGAAAGCATGAGAAATTCAATTTCAATCTTTGTGCACATTTTGATCATTTAACCTATATGCACACCTCTTATGTGCATTAACAATCATGCTCAAGCATACAAATGATTCCAAAACAAGTCACAGTTGAAAATGGCATGTGGGCTGCATTTTGATGTTTAAAGTATGCATGACAAGGTTCAAAACAGGTTCTAGGTGTATTCACATCAAACCAACAATTCAAGCAAGCTATAAATGTGTATTCAAGTGCTTCTAAACATGTGACCTAGTCTTAAAATCAGTGGTGATGCAAATGGCATGTTCAAGGCAGAAATGACATTTGAGAAGCAATCAAGAAATGCAAAACAGGTCCAAACTCATATTCATGTTGAGCAATCATTCCACACAGATCATGAATCATATAAATGAGGTTTTTAAACTTTAAAACTGATCAAAGACCATGAGGAAACAAGGCTGCTATGGTGATGGCTTATCTTTTGCTGAAAATGCATCTTTGAGTGCAATAGATCAAATCATGTAAAACAGGTTATGCAATCCATACATACATGTCATAAATGTGAAATCAAGTGTGAACAAACTCAAGAATAACACATACTTCAAGTGGAATCAGTTATGTTATGTTGGTGGCCATTAAGATGCATATGATGCACTTAGGATGTGAAAAGTGAAAGAACAATTGACATAGGTCATGCTAATCACATGTACACAATATAAACCAGAAATTGAGCATGATTCAGCTTACCAATCAAACATATTGCCTTCAAAACAGAATTTTGACATATGACATGAAAATAACACTTTTTCAACACTACCACAAGCTCAAAAATGCCAAAACATGAAATTATGGTGTAAAGCAAAGATGGAGTGTCTACATACCTCTAATAGACTGTGTTGAGTAAGTTAGATCAACAAGAAACCCAGAGAAGACTTCAAATGCACCTAGCCTTGGAGATTTCTTCTTCTTGAAGCAAGAATGCAAGTTTCAAGACAGTTGGAGAAATAAAATCCACCAATGGTCCTCAATGCTTTGGACAGTTGAGAAATGATATATGTGAGGTGTTAGAGTGATTATAACACTAAGCCAATGCCTAGAACAAGTTTTGGCAGATTTTGTGGCTTTTGGTCAAAGTATCTTGGTGTGGAAGTTGACTTTTTGAATGGTGAGGTTTTTGAGTGGTTCAATGGTTGGAACACCTTCTATATCATATTTATGGGTTGTGGGGATGATGTTTGGTGAGTTTGAGTGTGGAAAAATGATTTTGGCAGCAATTGTAGCAAGACAGATTTTGGTGGTTTTTGGTGAAAATGTGATTTTGTAATTTTGAAGCAAAGTGTGCAAGAGCAAAGACTTGAGCTTCCTCTGGTTTTTTAGAGTAGATATTGTGTATCAAATGAAGTGGTGAGGGCCTCTATTTATAGGCAAATGAATGGAGGGGCAGATTTGGAGATTTCCTTCATAGGAAGGAAAGGTTTGCTTTTTGGATCAAACCTCCACAAGGGGTTTTTCTTGGAAGATAGGTAAGCTCAATAGTCAAGCAAAATGATGAGTTTGAAAGGGATAAATGCAGGCTAGAAAGCATAGGTTGATGGCTGGTTCAGATTTGCCTTTACACCTCATGCTTGCCATTTTCACTTTAAGTGCAAGTTGTAAAGCCACTTGCAAGCCCACATGCAAGCTTGGCTAATTCCACACTTTCTGCATTTCCTTTGTACTTCCATGCTACCAACTCTCTAAATATCAGATAAAACATGTTTCAAAAGCTGAGATTGGCCCAATTGATCAAAGGAATGATTTTTTGAAAGTTTGTCAATGTGGGACTCAAGTGTGAATACACCAACTTGCCAAATCCATAACTCTCAGCTCACAAATGCTATTGAGATGTTCTAGTACTTTTTAGAAAGCCCTCAAATAGATCTAAAACATTCATGTTTTCATGATCTTCAAATTATCAAAGGAACTTGGCCAAAAGACCTTTCAAAGTTGCTAAAAAATGAGCTTGAAATGAATTTGGTCATAACTCCAAATCTATGCATTTTCTGATCATGGACCACTTAGGGACTTTTGTAGGATTTTTCAAGAGCTTTCTAATGAGCTTTGAACCAACTAAATTGGGTGTGTGGTTAAGGGGTTATGGTTTAGCCCCTTTCAAAACCCTAATTTCCCGATTCTTCGATTACTCCTTCATCCTTGATCCAATGGTCATGAAAATTGATAGGCAAGTGCAATATGACATAAGGATAATTTTTTATTCACACTTTGAAGTCCAATTCCTTAAATTTGAAGAGTTAACTTTTCGGTCAACCGTACGATCGATCGGTGACTACCGAGTCGCTCGTTGACACTCTGGACTTCCTGAGACTTTGATACTTCTTGAATGAACTTTATTAAGCTATATGAAATTCATGGATCATAATACCACCATTAAAACACCTTCCAACACCAAAGTCAAACTATAGTTGACTTTTACCGATTAGAAAAACCCTAATCGGGTGCCCTGAAATGCACTGTTCTTGATTCTGGGGTAACAACCTCAAATTGGATTCTCAATTGACATCATATGATACCCTTGATCTTGTTTCATGATTGAATTAGCCTAAAAATTTGATTGATCACAAACCCTGAAGCTTCGATTTGACTGTACAAAACCCTGATTCATCTGTAACTGGACAATGAAAAACCTGCACTAGGTTAGGGTTAGATGATTCATGAGTATGCTCCTAAAATGATAATGAGAATCTAAGGGGTCAAAATTTGGGGTGCAACATCTATCAAATATGAAAAATTGACACATATGTCAGATGGATGTGAAATTTGCATTCCTGAATGACCCTTTAGACGAAGAAGTTTATGTTGCACAACCAGCTCGATTTGTGAAACGAGACAAAGAAAAAAAGGTGTACAGGCTGCATAAATCCTTGTATGGACTTAAGTAAGCTCCAAGAGCTTGGAATAAGAAGATCGAAAGCATGCTAGCTATCAACTTGGCGAAGAATCCAATAGCACACGGTCGAAGCAAGAACATCGAAATGAGTTTCCATTATCTTCGAGAGCATATAGCAGAAGGGAAGATGAATTTGGAACATTGCAGAACTGAGAATCAGATTGCAGACATCATGACAAAGGGAGTGTCAGTCGCAGTGTTCAAGAAGCTAAGGTCTATGATGAATGTAGATAGTTTAGACACAACGAATTAGGTGGTGCGTTAAATATGTAATTCATTGTTTTAGAAACATTAGACTTGATTTAGAAAATCATATTTAATTTAGAAAGATTAGATTAGATATTTTTGGGCTTTTATAGTTTGAGTTTTGGCTTGGGGTGCATGCTAACCTAAATATATAAATAGGGAGAAACCCTTATTTTGTAAACATCTCATCTCATCTCATCATATTTTGCAATTCACAATTTGCAATTGCAAGTGAAATAACAGAATTTCCACAGTTTATGGGTAGAGAGTTCTCTGCAAAAAATTGTTCATCTTCTTCTTCTCCATCGTTTACTTTTTTCTTTCTAAAATTTTATTTCATTGTCATTACATGAGTTAAAACAATCTTAAGATAAAGATTGATTGAGTGAGATTCTTCATAGGTTGTGGTTGAATTTCCAACAAGAATTGCCAAGGACAGTATTGGCGGGAAGGTCGTGAAGTTGGCTGCACAAATTCTAAAATATGGTGTTTTGCTTCTAGGTAATGTAGTAGATATTAATTATCATGTACACTAGATAAATTTTATGTAGATGTTTCATTTTGGCATTAATGGTTGAATGTTTGTTGAATGTATATATCGACGAGATCTAAACTTAATAGGTGTTATGTTTTTTAACTGTGATAATGCCAACAATCTGATGCTTACACCAAATTAGAAGACTATAAAACTGAATGATTTTGGTATTACAAGAGAAGAATCGATGACCGGAATGATTACTATAGAAACTGGAACTTACCGATGGAAATGACCAGAGGTATGCTATCTTTTCTGGAACATAATTTTATTAATTCATTGATAACTATCCAAAAATGTGAATCAGAGGGTCCAATCACAATGACACTTTTCGGTGCTTACAACGTATCATTTAGCAAATTCTTTTATAATCTCTTGTAATCTACTAAAAATGTTTTATGTATTTCATGAAAATACTTTTTATCCATAGATTTTTCTTATGACAGCTTGAATTTTTGCAGTTGTACAACATGGTAACATTATGCCATGGAGAGAAAAACAATATAGCAACAAGGTTGATGTGTGTGGTATTTGGGATCGAACTCTAGTATCGACAATGGTAGTTTCGTGGTTTGACAGGAGTTGTGCATGCTGGAGACGAAGTCAGTTCAAGCATGTTGTTGAAATATGTTAGCTTTGTGTTTAAGTTTGCATGTCGAATTGGGCCTTACTTGTAAGTCCAATTGTTAAGTTAGATTATAGCCTAAGTTAGCTTAGTAATATATAAATAGACTAGTTCTCTCAGGTTATTGAGACAGGTTAATTGTTGGTATTCACTTGTAATCTTTGAATCCTTATTTAATAAGTGAGTAGTAAAACATTTTTAACCAATTCTTATTTTTCTTCTTCATTATTCTCTCCCTTTTGTAAAATCTAATAGGGTTTCTTGTGTTTGTTCAAGAAACTCAATTTTTTCCTCATATTTTGATTTGTTCTTGACGACATCAATTCACAGCAAACAAGTGCGGTGAGCATGGAGGAGAAGATATCGTCAACAAAGTATGAGGTTGAGAAATTCACCGGTGCGCATAATTTTAGTTTATGGTGCTTGAAGATGCACGACCTTTTTGTTCAACAGGATTTGTTAGAAGTGTTAAAAGGATCGGAGAAGGACAAGACAATGATGGTCGAGAAAGCCCACATTGCCATTGTATTAAGCCTTGGTGATAAGGTTCTCCGACAGGTTTCAAAGGAGAAAATTGCAGCGGGTGTGTGGACGAAACTTGAAGGTTTGTACATGATGAAATCATTGATTAATCGTATCTACCTGAAGCAAGCTTTGTATTCATTCAAGAAGAGTGAAGACAAAGCCTTGGCTGAGAAGCTAGACATGTTCAATAAGTTAATTCTTGATCTTTAAAATATTGAGGTCAAGATTAATGATGAAGATCCATCATTGCTTCTGTTGTGCTCTTTACCTAATTCTCATGATCACTTCAAAGAAACTTTATTATATGGAAGAGAGTCATTGACCTTTGAATATGTTCAATCTGCCTTATACTCTAAGGACTTGAAAGAACGAAAGAAGCACAAGCCATCTTCTATTGGTGAAGGTTTGCCCGTTAAGGGGAAATTCTTGAAGAAATATGATAGGTTTGAGAAGAAGAAAAAGGGTAAAGTTCTACAGAGTTATTATGGTGGTAATGCTCATACTATTAAGTGTTATCATTGTAAGAATGAGGGTCATACAAGAAAAGTATGCCCTGATCTCCAAAACAATCATAGTGGAAAGGATAATGGTAATGCAACCATTATGCAAAATGGTTATGAATCATCTGGTGTCCTGGTGGTTTCAAGAAGTGACTCTAGCAAGGAATGGATTATTGATTCATGATGTAGTTGGCACATGACTCCAAACAAAGACGTGTTTGAAGAATTGTGTGATCAAGATGGTGGATCAATTCTGCTCAGAAACAACAAAGCTTGCAAAATTGCAGATATTAGATCTATGAGATTCAATCTTTGTGATGAGTAAATAAAGTTATTGACTGATGTCAGGTATGTACCTGATCTTAAGAGGAATTTGATTTTTCTTGGTGAATTCAACAAGAAAGGATATGTTTTCAAAGGAGAGCAAAGCTTCCTAAGGGTAATGAACGGGTAGAGAGAAGTCTTGAGAGGTGTAAAGAAACAAGGCTTGTATACCCTTGAGGCTAAGGCTGTAGGTGGTTTAGCAAATATGGCATCCACGAAACCTATGTAGAAGAGTGAGCTATGGAACACGAGACTTGGTCGTGCCAGTGAAAGAGGCCTGGTCGAATTGTCAAAACAAAATCTGTTGGATGGTGACAAGGTCAAAAAATTAGAGTTTTGTGAACCTTGTGTATTTGGTAATTCCTGTAGAATGAACTTTAAGAAAGGTAAACAAAGAACACATGGATCCCTTGATTTCATGCTGATCTTTGAGGGCCTGCTAGGAATTCTTCACACTCAGGTGCAAAATATTTTCTATCCATAATTGATGATTACTCCAGAAATTTATAGGTATTCATCCATAAGACTAAAGATGAAAATTTTGAAAAGTTCAAAAGTTGGAAGACTAAGACTCTGGTCGAAAACCAAACTGAAAGGAAGGTCAACATGTTGATGACCGAAAATGGTCTTGAATTTTGCAATGAGGGTTTCAACAACTATTGTGTTGGGTATGGTATTGCAAGGCACATAACTACTGCAGGGACTCCCCATCAAAATGGTTTGGCTGAAAGGTTTAATACAACCATTATGGAAAGGGTGAGGTGCATGTTGGTAAGTGCAGGATTGAAGAAGGTGTTTTAGGCAAAATCTGTTGTGACTGTAGTGTCATACCCCAAATTTGTCCTACCTCTGTATATCACTTTCATCCTGTTGTCATAACCTAAATTTGCCCGCCAGCTTTTGTAAATATTTTCGCATTTTTTATTTTGCATTTTTCATTTAATTTCATACCGTTTAGACACGTGTCTGCCCCGATTGAGCATTCTTCAAATCTCGACTCTTTTATCCAATAGGAGCGCGACACGTGGCCTAAGGGTATTTTTCGTAATTTTAATCCTTTGTTTATTTTCTCATTTTTCTTTTCAAATATTTATTTTCTGTATACATTTTTGTTTTAACTTTTTTAATTTAATTAAGTTTAGAATATTTATTTTTTTTATAAATATTGAATAAGTTTTTATTATATTTTAGAATTAGAATAGTTATTTATTTTTTCTTTAGAATATATTTTATTTTAATAGTTTTAACATAGAATATTTATTAGTTTTATTATTATTATTATTATTATTATTATTATTATTATTTTTAAATAGTTTAGAATTAGTTTAAATAGGTTTCTTTTTAATATTGTTTAAAAATAGATGGATAAAATAGTTTTTAGTGTATTTTTAGTATTAGAATTAAATAGATTTTTTTATTAAAATAGAATTTGAATTAGGAATAGATTTATTTGTTTAGAAATTATTTAATTCCTTTTTGTTATTTAGAATCAAATAGAATAGAACTAGAAAATAGAATCAAGATTTTAGAATTAATTATATTTGATTTAATGTTAGAGATATTTTAGGATTTTAAAATTAAGTTAATAATGTTAGAGATATTTTAGGATTTTAGAATTAAGTTAGTAATGTTAGAGATATTTTAAGATTTTAGAATTAAGTTAGTAATGTTAGAGATATTTTAGGATTTAAATAGTTTTTAGATTTTGATTTTGATTTCAGAGTTTTAACCGTTTTTAATTTTATTAGAAATAGTTTTTATTTTAAATAGATTTAATTATATAGTTTAAAAATAGCTTTTAGGTTAAATATAATTTTTAGTGTTTTTTATTTTATTATTAGGAGCTAAATAGAGTTTTATTTTATTATAGAATTATATTTTGTTAGAATTTTATTAGAGTTATTAGAATTGATGTTTATTATTAGAATAGATTTTTATTAAGATTTTATTTTAATTTAGTATTTTATTATTAGAAGTTAAATAGAATTTTATTTTATTTTAAGAACTTTTGTAAATAATTTTATTTTAAATAGAGTTTTTTTTATAGATTATTTGTTTAGGATTAATTAGCTTTAATTATTAATTATTATTATTGTTATAATGTTATTTGGATTAATTTAGTTAGATTAGAATAGTTAGGATTTAAAATTACGATTATCATTTGGTTTTGTTTTAATCATGAGTTATTTTTATTTTAATGCAGTCAATTAGTTTAAGATTTATATATATATAAATCTTAAAACATCATGCCAAGTGTTATTGTTATTAATAATTAAATATATTATATATAAATATTAGAAGGTTTAAGATATATATATAAATATATATATAAAAAAATATATATATATATATATATATATATATATATATATATATATATATATATATATATATATATATATATATATATATATATATATATATATATATATATATATATATATATATATATATATATATATATATATATATATATATATATATATATATATATATATATATATATATATATATATATATATATATATATATATATATATATATTTAATTATTAATAACAGCATGCCAAGTGTCTGCCATATATAAGACCTCCATACCCTAAACTTAAAGGACATCAACCCTAATCCATGAGTCACAAATCTAGCCGCCCTGTCTGTTTCCTTCGACTCCCAACACCCATCTCCTATGTACTGACCGCCATTCGTACATCATCTTCTTCTGCTTCCAATAAACCTTCAAATCACTCCAATCAAATTCTCAACCTTCGTTCCCATTTCCGTCAACCATCTACCTCCATTTTTTCCGATCTAACAAACACACCCACCACCAAATCTACCCAGAAAAATGTTTGTTCTTCACCATTAAACCTTCAAACTTCTCTTATTTCAACTTCACTATTTACAGATTCACTTTCCGATCTCTTTCAACCTATCAACATCCATCATCATCTAAAAATCTTCAGAACAACACAGCAAACCAAATCATCACTCTGTCAAAGGATAAAAACCCATAAACGAAAAAAAAAAAGAAGAAGACGGTTCATACGAATGAAATTTCCTATTCACCACAGAACCAAACACCTCAATTTAATCTCCAGCCAACTCTACCTCCTTCAAAACCAACTCAACAGAAAGCCAACCATAACCTCCATCCTCGAGTTTCCTTCGTCACCATAACATAATCCCCAAATCCATCTAACCAAAACCAGAAGAGAGATTTTGGAGCGGAAGTGATTGAAACAGAATCGGAAACAGAGACGGTGAGAGAATTAGTTTATTAGAGTGAGATCGATATAGAGAGTTGAACGGAGAGCGAGATTTTGAGATGAAAGAGCGTGAACAGAGGGACCCCAAACCTGGACCAAGAATGAAGAAGAGGATTCCACCGTTTTATTTTTTATTTACTGGTTTTATTTTATTTTATTTTATTTATTATTTGTTTTGATAAATGTTGATGGGCCTCCGACCCTCTTTTTTTTTCTTTCTCTGTTTACATATCACCCCCTGTTCTCCTTTAACCTTTTTTAAAAAATTGTTAAAATTATTTATTTTATCTTTGTTGATATGTAAATATATATTGTAGTATTTACTATGTATATATATTTATGTATTTTATTTTTGTAAATACTATATGTTTTTTTTTATTTTTATTTTATGTATTATATTTATAGTTAGTATTTTATACAATATGTAAATATATTTTATTTTATATTTTCTAACTTTTTCTTTAGAATTCATATTATATATTATTCTAGTTTTATATTTTATTTCTTTTAGAATATGTAAATAGATTGTATATTATTTTCTTTTTAGTTTTATTTTATATATATATATATATATATATATATATATATATATATATATATATATATATATATATATATATATATATATATATATATATATATATATATATATATATATATATATATATATATATATATATATATATATATATATATATATATATATATATATATATATATATATATATATATATATATATATATATATATATATATATATATATATATATATATATATATATATATATATATATATATATATATATATATATATATATATATATATATATATATATATATATATATATATATATATATATATATATATAGATTTTCTATTATATATTTTTAGATTATTTCATATTTTTAGAGTTAAATCTCATTTTCTCTTTTGTTATTGGTCATTTTTGCCTTTTTGGTCGATGACGAGACTTCCACCGTTTAACTGTCACATTATTGGCGTGAAACAAAGGATCTGAGACCACCTTCTTTTTCCGATTTTATTTTGATTTTTGGATCGATGAAGTGTTTTATTCGTAAGCATCGCGTATCGAAGTTGATAACCTTCTCGATTTCAAATCTATGGTGAATAACCATTGGGGTCATTTTCCGTACTTTGGGATCGTGATAGGCTACCTTCGATTAATCGACATTATGTTTGCGATTAAGACGAGATCCATTCTTTCGTGTCCCGATTCGATTCAATAACCATTAAATTTAATTCCTGTTAAATATTATTGTGAATATTATATTATTCATATTATCATATCTCATTATTCATATTCATTCACCCATATTCGAAAATACCTAATAAATTATCGAAACTCCTAAAAGCCAAATTGGTGGACTGTTGGATCTTTGGTCATTTGCAGGTATCCTAACTTTGAGTCGTGCCCGACTTTACTCAAGGCGTAGTTTAGGACACAATGCACACACACGGCTTTCTCTTGGGCTACCTTACAATGAGACCCCTTTATTTCGTGCAATCCCGTGTAACTTACATGTATCCCTTCCCCATTCCGATGTATGTTTCACATTTCTTTGATTATTAGTTTATCTCCTAGGAGCACCCATAGGGACTAGAGCGGATCAAACTATTTTCAAACTAATTCTCGATTCATCATCGAGCCATTTTCAAACCTTGTAAGTCGAGTGCTCATACGCATTCGCCATCAACCTATTATAACTCGACCCTTGATGCGTAAGTCAAGTCGGTCTCTTCTTTCAAGCAATTTCATTTCCAACACGCTTTGCACGCGATAATAAGTCAAACCCTTGATCCAACGTCAAGTGGATTTTCGTAATAAACTATCAATCAATTAACAATTATTCAATTCTTTTCAAGGTGTAAAGAGTAGGTTCAAGTCTTTGATCTTGCTTTCTGTTGTTTATATGCGAGATATCTTATTCGTGTGTGAGCAATTGACGCCTTTAAATAATATTAACAAACTCGATAATACTCAACCATCTCCAATTACTCATCCTTTCACTCACTTTTCAAACAACTTCTTTTACGATGAAAAAGAGAGTGTCCCAAGTCTTTGGTTCGCTCTCCCGACTACTTGGATCCGAGAAGCCTTTCTCAAGCTTCAAGTAGTCGTCATCCGACCAATCTCATCCTTTTATACACCTTTTCAAATTCAAACAACCTTCTTTTATGATGAAAAAGAAAGTGTTCCAAGTCTTTGGTTCGCTTTCCCGATTACTTGGGGTCTGTGAAGTCTTTCTTAGGCTTCAAGTGATCGTCATTATTTCAACCTTATCCTTTCAAACATATCATTCCTTCATGATGAAAAAGAGAGTGTTCCAAGTCTTTGGTTCACTCTCCCGATTACTTGGGTCCGAGAAGTCTTTCTTAAACTTCGAGTAATCGTCATCCATACTCACTTCAAATCCAATTCAAACCTGTTTCTTTCGTGGTCGTATCCACGAACTACGGACGCTCTGATTCTTCATTCATTCTTGAATGTAAGATACGTAGGCACAAGATTGCGATGATCTTGGCGAGCACAATCCCCTCCATCTTCCATTTCCCCCATCCTTTCCCGTAGTCGAACTACGACGCTCTGATTTCTCATTCTCGTCCGAATGAGCATACGTAGGCACAAGGGCCCTAATCCTTGGCGAGCACCCTATCTTCTAACCACCCCCTTTCCCCTAGTGTTTTTATCCCTTTATAGTATCCTTTAGCATTTAGTAGCGAGAAGAGAAGAATTAAGTTTAGCTAACATCCATTAACTCGAATTAAGAGGTTCCCGTTGAGTACGACGGACGTGAGGGGTGCTAATACCTTCCCCTCGCGTAACCGACTCCCAAACCCAGGAATATGGTTGCGACGGTCGTGTTCCTTCCGCGTTTATGAGGTTTTCTCGATATTTTCCTCTCCCGTCTATTCGGGAAAAATAAAGTTCGGTGGCGACTTCTGTCGAACCGCATTTCCGCGCCTTTCGCGCGAGGGTCGTGTTTTCGAAATGAATTTTCGAGGTGCGACAGGTGGCGACTCTGCTGGGGATCATTGCTCCATGCAAGAGAGAGTCGAGCCTATCTTAGTTTGAGTTGTTAGCTTTTTGTTTTTATTTTCTTCTGTTTATTGGTATCCTTGTCTTTGTTACTTATGCTTGAGGCATTGTGGGGGTTGCTATACTTATGGTTACTTTGTGAGATGGCTCTACACCCGAGTCCGAGTAAAACCCTAGGATTAGGATGGTGGTTGTGTAGTGGAGACTTGCGTGGAGTCTTTCACGTTGAGTTGAAGCGAAAACCCCGCTTGGAGTAGATTCCTTGGAGATATTTTAGTGGTGGTGAGTCTTTGCCATAGCAATAATGTTTTTGAGTCTGAATCGTTGATCCCAAGGACCATAAACCGTTTTATCCATGGTGGTTGGTAGTGTTAATTCTTTGTGAATTAATATGAACACCCCAATCAGATGAGATCCATTGAACGTATTACTTTCTTATAGTAATATTTTCAACCTCGATCTATGACTCTGAGAACCTTTTCTAGAATCCGTGTGTTGATGGTTGTGTAGTTGATGCCTCCGAGAAGTCTTTTTCGTGTGGAAGATACGAGAACCTCACCTAGAGGAGATTCTTTTGAGGATATTATCGTCGTGATGAGGCTTTGTCACGGCAGTAATATCTTTGAAAGATGTCCATGGCTCTAGGCACCTACCCACTTTAGAATCTTACCTGTGGGGGTTTTCTTTGAGCAGTGACTGTGATCCCTGAACCGTCCACCCGGCTAATCTCAGAATTATTTGAATTTGTGATCCTGTGATCCTGGATCTTGCATCTTGCATTGCATATCATTTGCATTGCATCTCATTTGTTGTGCATCTTGCATTCTCCTTCCTTCAACAGTTTCTCATGTTTCTCTTTTCTTTATATCCAGTAAATCAAGCTGAGTCCTCGACACCAGTACGCAACTAGAGCCAATACAAGACGAATGATGGAGCAGATTCAACAAGAGCAAGTTGCCTTCAGGGAAGAGTTGGATTCTATGAAAGGAAAGATTGACCAGATCCTCGAAGCCATCCTCGCGGCCAGAAGAGAGGAAGAACAGCGTGAAGCCGCTGCTGTCGTCAACAACAATGGTCAAGGACAAGGGTCTACTTCCATCCCTTTGGTTCCAATTCCAAATCCTCATGGGGTGCCGTTGAACTTCAATAACGCAGCCGAAGGGAACACTTCTCATCTAACCCCAGCGCCCGGAGTTACCATTGGAGCTATCCCGCAAGCTCAGCCTACTGCTGTGCAAATCCCAGTTCCTCATATCGAAGATACTCGGATGGATCAGTATGATGACGTTCAGAACTATCATGCTGCTATCCCCATTGCCAGTCCCATTGCTGCTCAGGATTCAGAAGCCATGAAGATGTGTCAAGATCTAGCCGAGAAACTCCGAGCCATGGAGGGGCACAATTCAAATTCTTTCAGTGCTTTGGAATTGTGCTTGGTGCCTGATGTTGTCATTCCTCCCAAGTTCAAGGTGCCCGAATTTTTGAAGTACAAAGGTCTCAGTTTCCCGAATATTCATCTGAAGATGTACTGTCGCAAGATGGTTGCCTATGCCAGAGATGAAAATCTCATGATTCATTGCTTCCAAGATAGTTTGTCTGGGGCATCACTCGAATGGTATATGCAGCTGGACCGTAACAGTGTGCGCACTTGGGCCGAGCTAGCCGATGCATTTGTCAAGTAGTATAAGTACAACGCCGATCTTGCTCCGAATCGCACTCAACTTTAGAGTATGACTCAGAAGGACGGCGAATCCTTCAAGGAGTACGCGCAACGATGGAGAGAGCTAGCCGCAAGGGTGCATCCACCTCTTGTTGACCGTGAACTGATTGACATCTTCATGGGTACTTTACAAGGCCAGTACTACGAAAAGTTGATCGGTAGTGTCTCAGCTGGATTTTCTGACTTGGTGATTGTTGGTGAGAGAATTGAAGAAGGGCTGAAAAGTGGAAAGATCCCAGGAGGTTCTAACAACCAAGCCAATGCCAAGAAGCCTTTCAACGGATACAAGAAGAAAGAGGGCGAAACAAATGCCATCTCTTTGCAGAAAGGGCAAGCTTCTCAACAAGCTCCCGCTCCTATGCCTTATCAAGTTCCCTATTATCAGTATCCATATGTTGCTGCTGCCCAATATGCTCCAACGCCTTATCAGTCAGCTGTTCAAGCAGTGCAAGCTCAGATGCCACAGCAACAGGCTCCTCAGCAACAAGCCTACAACCAGCAAGGATATCAGTATCCTCCTTAGCAACAGCAGATGCAAGCTACTCAACAACGACAAGGTGCTCGCCCACAGCGTCAGCAGAGAACATGGAGGCCAGATAGAGTCTTTGATCATCTACCAATGACATATGCTAAAATCTTTGCTCAGTTGATGGAGAAGAAAGCTGTTGTTCCGAGAGATTTGGCTCCTCCAACTGTCATTCCTGCCGATTACAATGCAAATGCTCATTGTGAGTTTCATAAGGGCGCTCCAGGTCACACCATTGAGGACTGCAGAGCTTTCAAGCACATAATTCAGGACATGATCGACAGGGATGCTATCAACTTCAATGGGAAGTCTCCAAATGTCATCAACAATCCGATGCCACCAGTCAACTAGTGCCAACATCAGATCGATTCCAGTCGAGTTAAAGTTCATCTCCCCGAAGAAGGCAGTCACGTTGTCATTTCATATTTCACATTTTTTATGTTTTGTCTTTGTTTGCTTAAGTATTGTATTCTTTGAACAATTTCCATTCGTATTTGGTTTTCATTAATGTATCGTTTATGCATGTTTTGAATTAGTTATGTCGTATTCACTCATTTTCACTTATCACCGACACATTTATTCACTCCACTCTATTCATTGTTGTTTAGCTTGATTTGAGGGAGGATGATGAGAACGAGATACCCATAATTGCAAACCGTATGCTTTCAGATAGAATCTCGTCAATGATGTACAGGCATTGCTTCAATCCCCCAAACACCGGAGATATAAGGAGTTAATCCCTAGTAAACAACTTCGAGCCTAGGAGTAGCAGTTTCCTTCGGATATTCAAACCTTTTACGCTCAACCTGGGGCAGGGTAGTGTTCAGTTAATTCAACTCCGCACTTGAATCAACAAAGCGAAATCCCAAAGACGATGGTTCATCAAAGACCCATGCTATGGCAGTCACAACCTTCCCAAAAATAAAAATCAAAAGCCTGCTAAGTCAAACACCGTAGGGGGGACTTAGGCAAAATCAAGGCAATCCCGATGGATCTGACAAGCAAAGTCAATCCATGCAAAAGTTAGGGATCAAAAACGAAAACAAAAGAGGACCCCGAAACCCTCAACAAAAACAAAATAATATTCAGTGGCCACCCAAATCAAAAGGGTCACTGACATCCATCAAAAACCAAAATAAGGTGATTGTCACATCGAGCAAACCTTGAACCATCAAGTTTATACCGTCAAGATAAGTGCAGAATTAACTGAGCGTAGGACTGGAGATCGTTAAGAAGAATGGGTGGGTACAAATCATACTTTGAGCCTAATATCCTTTGTTTCATAACCGCAAACTAGACCACGTTATAACCCTCGAAAGACCTAATTGAGGCGTGGTTTGTTCTGAAAGCATACTATCGCAAGGTTGCGTAACCTGACTCCTCACATGATTTCTAATCATCAGCATTGGTGTCATTTATCTTGATGTATCTTTCACACCAATCAAAATTGGTACTACGTTTGGGCTAACTGTCCGTTCGTCTCATTATCACGACACTCTCAATAAATGACACACTTTTTCAAAACTTACATTGAACTTTGCATTAATATTACCATTTATGAATGTACAATTTTAATTGCAAATCAGTGCTGGGTATTCAAGGACATCTCAACGAGGGACAATCAAGGAGGAATTTGACTTTCAGTGGCTATCACGAAGCAAGACTATTTCAAATCCCATAGGCTGGGGCAAATTATTCAACAGCTCGAGCAGGGGCAAGCCATTAACAAGTTCCGACTGGGGGCAAGACCAGGTCATCCTGACCATCAAGCAGAGTTGCAACCTTCTCTGAAGCAAATTCATAAGCACCAAGTACCCAGACTTGGAGGCATCCAGAGCATCATCTTCTGCTTCAATCAAGACATCTCCAACGAACTGCGTGTCGAGGAAGTCAATCCCTCTCGCCACCCAAAGTCCAATCAACATTGGCAACTACCAGAGGCCACCATGCTAGCGTTTCCACCTGCATTTCCAATCACCTGTCTGCAATCATGCGCATCATATGCATTGCATTCGCTATCATAAGCATCTTGCATCATATGCATACCCAACCATATCATACTTCCACAGCTCTTGCATCTCCGTGCGTCAGCATTTGCATTTGCACTTCCACTCGTATGGAATATCATTTATCATCCAGCATTCATATATGCAAGTCAAGGTCCAGGATCAATTTTGAAGATTTCCAATACCATCATCAGCCCGGTCAGAGGCATCCTTCACAAAGGTCGTGGATTTCTCCCACGAATATTAAGAGCTTCAAAGCAATCATCAGCCCAGTCAGGGGAAATCTTCTGCAATTGTGGGTCTCTCCCATCAAAATTCGAAGTTATTCAAAGCAAGATTCAGCCCAGGCAGGGGCATTTTTTTTCAAAGACCATGGGCGTCTCTCATGACGTATTTCAACCTTGTGGTTGATCAGATCTTCAAAATCAACATTCAGCCCAGTCAGGGGCATACCATTCAACACCGTGGGCGTTCCCCACGAAGTTGTTCAACCTTTTGTTGGGCAAATCCAAGGAGTTCAGTACAAGATCCAACCCGAGCAGAGGCATCTTCAGCAAAATCGTGAGCGTTCCTCATGAAGTTGTTCAACCTTTTGTGCAGCAAACCAAGACATCAGGATAAACTCGGCCCAGTCAGGGGCATCCTCTTCAGAGCTCATGGGCGTAACCATGAAATCATTTCAACAAAATTATGATCTCTAAGCAAGTCAGTGGTCGTCCCCACTGATTCATTTCAACCCAATCTTCTTCTTGGGTGTTCCCCAATGAGTTGTATCTCGCAAACGTGACCGTTGTCAATTGCTTTACTATCATCCTTTTGGTGATAGACGAACTTCGTCGGTTCAACCTAGCCTGCATCCTTTTGGTGTTAGTAGCCTTCAATTTGTGTTTGTTCTATCATCCTTTTGGTGATAGCAACCTGTGTGTATGTTTCGCTCCGTCATCTTTTTGGTGGGAGGTCTGTCATAGTCATTAATGATAGATTGTGCGATAGTGTTTGAGTTTCGCTCCGTCATCCTTTTGGTGGGGGGGTCTGTCATAGTCAGCAATGTCAGATTGTGCGATATTGTTTGTGTTTCGCTCCGTCATCCTTTTGGTGGGGGGTCTATCATAATCATTAATGATAGATTGTGCGATAGTTTGTGTGAGTTTCGCTCCGTCATCCTTTTGGTGGGGGGTCTATCATAATCATTAATGATAGATTGTGCGATATTTGTTTGTGTTTCGCTCCGTCATCCTTTTGGTAGGGGGTCTATCATAATCATTAATGATAGATTGTGCGATAGTTTGTTTGTGTTTCGCTCTGTCATCCTTTTGGTGGGGGGTCTATCATAATCATTAATGATAGATTGTGCGATATTTGTTTGTGTTTCGCTCCGTCATCCTTTTGGTGGGGGGTCTATCATAATCATTAATGATAGATTGTGCGATATTTGCTTGTGTTTCACTCCGTCATCCTTTTGGTGGGGGGTCTATCATAATCATTAATGATAGATTGTGCGATAGTTTGTGTGAGTTTCGCTCCGTTATCCTTTTGGTGGGGGGTCTATCATAATCATTAATGATAGATTGTGCGATAGTTTGTTTGTGTTTCGCTCCGTCATCCTTTTGGTGGGGGGTCTATCATAATCATTAATGATAGATTGTGCGATATTTGTTTGTGTTTCGCTCCGTCATCCTTTTGGTGGAGGGTCTATCATAATCATTAATGATAGATTGTGCGATATTTGTTTGTGTTTCGCTCCGTCATCCTTTTGGTGGGGGGTCTATCATAATCATTAATGATAGATTGTGCGATAGTTTGTGTGAGTGTCGCTCCGTCATCCTTTTGGTGGGGGGTCTGTCACTTGGATTGGTGATAGATTGTGCGATATTGTTTGTTTGTGTTTCGCTCCGTCATCCTTTTGGCGAGGGGTCTGTCACTTGGATTGGTGATAGATTGTGCGATATTTGTTTGTGTGTGTTTCACTCCATCATCCTTTTGGTGGGGGGTCTGTCATGGTCATTAATGTCAGATTGTGAGATTGTGCTTTGCTCTACCATCCTTTTGGTGGTAGTAGTCGTATGCGTTTCATCCCATCATCCTTTTGGTGATGATGACCTTCTTTCCAGTTGCTTATAGTTTACTCAGAGGTATACTTCATCCAGCGTGTTCAATTCCCGAGCATTTCTTTTCTTTTTGGACAAATTTAAGGTCTTCTTCATATCTAATTGACTTCTACCTCAGGAGAATGAACGCTGCAGCAATTCATTTCCTTTGGTTTAAGCCAATTAGATAGGGGCATCTGTCATACCCCAAATTTGTCCTACCTCTGTATATCACTTTCATCCTGTTGTCATACCCTAAATTTGCCCGCCAGCTTTTGTAAATATTTTCGCATTTTTTATTTTGCATTTTTCATTTAATTTCATACCGTTTAGACACGTGTCCGCCCCGATTGAGCATTCTTCAAATCTCGACTCTTTTATCCAATAGGAGCGCGACACGTGGCCTAAGGGTATTTTTCGTAATTTTAATCCTTTGTTTATTTTCTCATTTTTCTTTTCAAATATTTATTTTCTGTATACATTTTTGTTTTAACTTTTTTAATTTAATTAAGTTTAGAATATTTATTTTTTTTAGAAATATTGAATAAGTTTTTCTTATATTTTAGAATTAGAATAGTTATTTATTTTTTCTTTAGAATATATTTTATTTTAATAGTTTTAACATAGAATATTTATTAGTTTTTTTATTATTATTATTATTTTTAAATAGTTTAGAATTAGTTTAAATAGGTTTCTTTTTAATATTGTTTAAAAATAGATGGATAGAATAGTTTTTAGTGTGTTTTTAGTATTAGAATTAAATAGATTTTTTTATTAAAATAGAATTTGAATTAGGAATAGATTTATTTGTTTAGAAATTATTTAATTCCTTTTTGTTATTTAGAATCAAATAGAATAGAACTAGAAAATAGAATCAGGATTTTAGAATTAATTATATTTGATTTAATGTTAGAGATATTTTAGGATTTTAAAATTAAGTTAATAATGTTAGAGATATTTTAGGATTTTAGAATTAAGTTAGTAATGTTAGAGATATTTTAAGATTTTAGAATTAAGTTAGTAATGTTAGAGATATTTTAGGATTTAAATAGTTTTTAGATTTTGATTTTGATTTCAGAGTTTTAACCGTTTTTAAGTTTTTATTTTAAATAGATTTAATTATATAGTTTAAAAATAGCTTTTAGGTTAAATATAATTTTTAGTGTTTTTTGTTTTATTATTAGGAGCTAAATAGAGTTTTATTTTATTATAGAATTATATTTTGTTAGAATTTTATTAGAGTTATTAGAATTGATTTTTATTATTAGAATAGATTTTTATTAAGATTTTATTTTAATTTAGTATTTTATTATTAGAAGTTAAATAGAATTTTATTTTATTTTAAGAACTTTTGTAAATAATTTTATTTTAAATAGAGTTTTTTTTATAGATTATTTGTTTAGGATTAATTAGCTTTAATTATTAATTATTATTATTGTTATAATGTTATTTGGATTAATTTAGTTAGATTAGAATAGTTAGGATTTAAAATTAGGATTATCATTTGGTTTTGTTTTAATCATGAGTTATTTTTATTTTAATGCAGTCAATTAGTTTAAGATTTATATATATATATATATATATATATATATATATATATATATATATATATATATATATATATATATATATATATATATATATATATATATATATATATATATATATATATATATATATATATATATATAATTATTAATAACAGCATGCCAAGTGTCTGCCATATATAAGGCCTCCATACCCTAAACTTAAAGGACATCAACCCTAATCCATGAGACACAAACCTAGCCGCTCTGTCTGTTTCCTTCGACTCCCAACACCCATCTCCTCTGTACTGACCGCCATTCGTACATCATCTTCTTCTGCTTCCAATAAACCTTCAAATCACTCCAATCAAATTCTCAACCTTCGTTCCCATTTCCGTCAACCATCTACCTCCATTTTTTCCGATCTAACAAACACACCCACCACCAAATCTACCCAGAAAAATGTTTGTTCTTCACCATTAAACCTTCAAACTTCTCTTATTTCAACTTCACTATTTACAGATTCACTTTCCGATCTCTTTCAATCTATCAACATCCATCATCATCTAAAAATCTGCAGAACAACACAGCAAACCAAATCATCACTCTGTCAAAGGATAAAAACCCATAAACGGAAAAAAAGAGAAGAAGACGGTTCATACGAATGAAATTTCCTATTCACCACAGAACCAAACACCTCAATTTAATCTCCAACCAACTCTACCTCCTTCAAAACCAACTCAACAGAAAGCCAACCATAACCTCCATCCTCGAGTTTCCTTCGTCACCACAACATAATCCCCAAATCCATCTAACCAAAACCAGAAGAGAGATTTTGGAGCGGAAGTGATTGAAACAGAATCGGAAACAGAGACAGTGAGAGAATTAGTTTATTAGAGTGAGAGCGTTATAGAGAGATGAACGGAGAACGAGATTTTGAGATGAAAGAGCGTGAACAGAGGGACCCCAAACCTGGACCAAGAATGAAGAAGAGGATTCCACCGTTTTATTTTTTATTTACTGGTTTTATTTTATTTTTTTTATTATTTGTTTTGATAAATGTTGATGGGCCTCCGGCCCTCTTTTTTTTTCTTTCTCTGTTTACATATCACCCCCTGTTCTCCTTTAACCTTTTTTTAAAAATTGTAAAAATTATTTATTTTATCTTTGTTGATATGTAAATATATATTGTAGTATTTACTATGTATATATATTTATGTATTTTATTTTTGTAAATACTATTTGTTTTTTTTTATTTTTATTTTATGTATTATATTTATAGTTAGTATTTTATACAATATGTAAATATATTTTATTTTATATTTTCTAACTTTTTCTTTAGAATTCATATTATATATATTATTCTAGTTTTATATTTTATTTCTTTTAGAATATGTAAATAGATTGTATATTATTTTCTTTTTAGTTTTATTTTATATATATATATATATATATATATATATATATATATATATATATATATATATATATATATATATATATATATATATATATATATATATATATATATATATATATATATATATATATATATATATATATATATATATATATATATATATATATATATATATATATATATATATATATATATATATATATATATATATATATATATATATATATATATATATATATATATATATATATATATATATATATATATTTTCTATTATATATTTTTAGAGTTAAATCTCATTTTCTCTTTTGTTATTGGTCATTTTTGCCTTTTTGGTCGATGACGAGACTTCCACAGTTTAACCGTCACATTATTGGCGTGAAACAAAGGATCTGAGACCACCTTCTTTTTCCGATTTTATTTTGATTTTTGGATCGATGAAGTCTTTTATTCGTAAGCGTCGCGTATCGAAGTTGATAACCTTCTTGATTTCAAATCTATGGTGAATAACCATTGGGGTCATTTTCCGTACTTTGGGATCGTGATAGGCTACCTTCGATTAATCGACATTATGTTTGCGATTAAGACGAGATCCATTCTTTCGTGTCCCGATTCGATTCACTAACCATTAAATTTAATTCCCGTTAAATATTATTGGGAATATTATATTATTCATATTATCATATATCATTATTCATATTCATTCACCCATATTCGAAAATACCTAATAAATTATCGAAACTCCTAAAAGCCAAATTGGTGGACTGTTGGATCTTTGGTCATTTGCAGGTATCCTAACTTTGAGTCGTGCCCGACTTTACTCAAGGCGTAGTTTAAGACACAATGCACACACACGGCTTTCTCTTGGGCTACCTTACAATGAGCCCCCTTTATTTCGTGCAATCCCGTGTAACTTACATGTATCCCTTCCCCATTCCGATGTATGTTTCACATTTCTTTGATTATTAGTTTATCTCCTAGGAGCACCCATAGGGACTAGAGCGGATCAAACTATTTTCAAACTAATTCTCGATTCATCATCGAGCCATTTTCAAACCTTGTAAGTCGAGTGCTCATACGCATTCGCCATCAACCTATTATAACTCGACCCTTGATGCGTAAGTCAAGTCGGTCTCTTCTTTCAAGCAATTTCATTTACAACACGCTTTGCACGCGATAATAAGTCAAACCCTTGATCCAACGTCAAGTGGATTTTCGTAATAAACTATCAATCAATTAACAATTATTCAATTCTTTTCAAGGTGTAAAGAGTAGGTTCAAGTCTTTGATCTTGCTTTCTGTTGTTTATATGCGAGTTATCTTATTCGTGTGTGAGCAATTGACGCCTTTAAATAATATTAACAAACTCGATAATACTCAACCATCTCCAATTACTCATCCTTTCACTCACTTTTCAAACAACTTCTTTTACGATGAAAAAGAGAGTGTCCCAAGTCTTTGGTTCGCTCTCCCGACTACTTGGATCCGAGAAGCCTTTCTCAAGCTTCAAGTAGTCGTCATCCGACCAATCTCATCCTTTTATACACCTTTTCAAATTCAAACAACCTTCTTTTATGATGAAAAAGAAAGTGTTCCAAGTCTTTGGTTCGCTTTCCCGATTACTTGGGGTCTGTGAAGTCTTTCTTAGGCTTCAAGTGATCGTCATTATTTCAACCTTATCCTTTCAAACATATCATTCCTTCATGATGAAAAAGAGAGTGTTCCAAGTCTTTGGTTCACTCTCCCGATTACTTGGGTCCGAGAAGTCTTTCTTAAACTTCGAGTAATCGTCATCCATACTCACTTCAAATCCAATTCAAACCTGTTTCTTTCGTGGTCGTATCCACGAACTACGGACGCTCTGATTCTTCATTCATTCTTGAATGTAAGATACGTAGGCACAAGATTGCGATGATCTTGGCGAGCACAATCCCCTCCATCTTCCATTTCCCCCATCCTTTCCCGTAGTCGAACTACGACGCTCTGATTTCTCATTCTCGTCCGAATGAGCATACGTAGGCACAAGGGCCCTAATCCTTGGCGAGCACCCTATCTTCTAACCACCCCCTTTCCCCTAGTGTTTTTATCCCTTTATAGTATCCTTTAGCATTTAGTAGCGAGAAGAGAAGAATTAAGTTTAGCTAACATCCATTAACTCGAATTAAGAGGTTCCCGTTGAGTACGACGGACATGAGGGGTGCTAATACCTTCCCCTCGCGTATCCGACTCTCGAACCCAGGAATATGGTTGCGACGACCGTGTTCCTTCCGCATTTATGAGGTTTTCTCGATATTTTCCTCTCCCGTCTACTCGGGAAAAATAAAGTTCGGTGGCGACTCTGTCGAACCGCATTTCTGCGCCTTTCGTGCGGGGGTCGTGTTTTCGAAATGAATTTTCGAGGTGCGATATGTAGCATACTTGATAAATAGGTGTTCCTCGACAGCCTTGGTAATGAAGACACCTGAAGAAGTATGGTCAGGACATCCACCTAGTCTCAACAGACTTAGAGTATTTGGTTGTTTAGCCTATGCTCATATTAGGTAAGACAAGGTCGAACCTAGAGCTCTGAGATTATGTTCCTTGGATACCTAGAAGGAGTCAAAACTTATAGGTTATGGTTCCTAGAGCGTGGTTGTCATACCCTAATTTTTACCCCTAAGATCCCAGCTCATTTACATCTTTGCAATGTATCAAGATCACAAACTTGGTTGTCTCATAACCCTCTCATCTTTAGGCTTTCCTTTGCAGAGATCATCAAGCACCTTTGTGTATCTTTTTACATTTTTGTACTTATATGATTTATAATTCACTAAACATTAATCAAAATACAAAAAAAAATGTGCCTTGTCCCTTTTGTTGCTTTTGCAAGGTAGGGTTTGGAATCAAGAGCATCAAGTAATTGTCTCCTCAACTAGGTTTAGAGTCCCTCAAGTCAAAGTGTGGTCAACCATTAATTTTCAAAGTTTATTCATCAAAGCATGACCTCTAATTTCAAAGCATAGGGTCTCAAGAATCATTCAATTTCATTTAATCAAAGATACTTCAAAGTTTGGTAGCTTGTTCCTCAAGAAATCTCAAAGGTTCACGTGTTTATTTCCATGACTTCATCAACAAGTTTCCTCAAGCCATTGCAATTTTAATCAAAGTAAAATTAATAGCATATAATTTTGATTTCATATGATCATCAATGTTCCTTGAAATGTAAGAAAAAGTGCAAGGTTGCAAGTTTGTTGAAAGAGGTTTGACTAAAAAGTCAACATTTCAAGTCCAAGTTCAAAATATCATAACTTCTTCATACCTCAACATTTTTTAGTGCTTCTTTAAGTAAATGAATCTTTTTTATATCTCATAC
Source organism: Lathyrus sativus (assembly GCA_963859935.3). NCBI lineage: Eukaryota > Viridiplantae > Streptophyta > Magnoliopsida > Fabales > Fabaceae > Lathyrus > Lathyrus sativus. The sequence goes on from OZ012740.1 coordinate 402,433,496, forward strand.
AAATTCTTTTCACAATTCAAGAGCCAATTATGATTGGAAGGTCATGAAAGAATTGAAGACATTATAGGTCTTTTTGTGGACTTAGAAAAATTTGACCTAAAACTCAAGTATGGCATGCCTATGTTCCAAAGATCATAACTCCTTCAATTTTCAACTTGTATGGGTTCTTCTTTGAGGAAAATATCCTTATTGATGTCCTCTACAACTTTGCTTTAGAGTTCAAACATCAATTCATGCTCCAAGGACCTCAAATCTTGAAGGGCATTTATGCACAAAACTAGGTCATAACCTGTTTTACCTAATTCCATACCTATTTTCAGTGATTTTTCCACAACTTTACAAGCTTTCTATTTTCTTATCAATAATCCAATTGAGTTGATTATTTTTACATTGACTTCCTTGCCATAAAAAGAACATCTGGCTCAAGAAAGATCACAAAATGCACGAGGGAATTTCATTTGGCCTCAGTTGGAACAAGGTGACCTCAACTATACTTTGTGAAGTGACTTGTAATTTGGGAATCATAGCTCAAATGGGATCACCTAAATCATGTGCAAACTCATTCTAAATGGTAAAACACATCTGGTACTACTTGAAACGACCTGAATGAGCTCATAATCACGCATTCCATACTTCATTTCACACAGTTTTGGATCTAGAATTTTCCAAACTTGATTCCCATGAGTAAGACTCAATTTGGCGTGTGGTGACCTTATTCACTTCCCTATAAATAGAGAAAGCCTTTGCCTTCATTTACAATCTTTGAGAGCCAAGAAACCTCTGCTACTTTGAAACTTGAAACCTCTCAAAACCAGAAAATTAAAACCTCATTTTCTCTTCATTTTAACTCTAATTCTTTGCCCAGAATCCATCACTGGTCTCTTCTGAAGCTAACCAAAGTATTACAGAAGCTTATCGTGACCTCTAAGCACTAAACCAATTCCAACATTCTTAAGCTTTGAAGCATATTTGAGAAAGGTAGTTACGAGTTCCATTTTCATTCAAACAAGTTGTCATTCTCTTCATCTTGTTCCACTGATCATTTCCCCTAACCTAATTGGAATTTAGTCTTCATATTTGGAATTTAATTTTACTTTGAAGTTGCTAGGGTTCTTGCATATTTATGCAAATTCTCCTTGCTCAGATCAAATAAATTAATCTTGAGCAAGGACACATGAATGATGAAGGATGAGGAAGCTTGCACCATGAGTGTTTGAGCTTGAAAATCCAGTTCATGATCATGCCATAGTGTCACATCTCTGTGAAAAAGGGCCAGAAAAGATAGAAGAGTTGCCACCGTTCATTATTTATCCCAAAGAGAGGGAAAGGAAATGATCAGACAAAACCTACGAAAATGGGAAAAGACAAGGTCATTGCAACCAAATCTTGGGTTCGAGAGTCAGTTACGCAAGGAGAAGGTATGAGCACCCCTCACGTCCGTTGTACTCAACAAGATCCACGCTTGTTGTCTATCTAAAAGGGTGTTAATCTATCAAAAGGCTGGCTCACAAGGACAAAAGAAAAGAAAAGAGACTCGATAGAGCATTGCTGCTCTATGCCTACGTATTCCCTCGTGCAATGGGAAAGTCAGAGTCAACGTAGTTCGGAAAACTACGGGTGAAGGTGGGGGAAGTTTGCTCGCCAAGACATCATCGTCTTGTGCCTACGTATCCTCATCTGGTATGAGAAATCAGAGCAAATGTAGTTTGGGCTGACACAACCACTGGTTAGTTCAAGTGTTTTAACTGAGTAGGGTTAAATCTTCGTTCCAGCAGTTAGGGACGTTGCCTGTTTGCGGTAGAACCAAGACTTAACACACTCTTTCTGAAAATGATTTTCAAAAAATCCCGAAGGATAAAAAGGTTTGATGTTTTGTTTTGTCTTTTTTTTAGAAGAAGTGAATTGAGTTAAGTTTGTAACTCATGTCGCACTAAAGACTATGACTTGAGAGCGAATGCATCACATATCGCCCAAAGGGCATACACTAAACACTCTAGACAGTATGAGAGGAGGCCCTCCATCTATCATTCCTCAAGTACTTAAGGCTCGTAGCGTACAACATTTATTATCCTTTATTAAGTGTCTTATAAAAGTTATGAGATGAGAAGAGAAGACACAAACTCTAAGGGGAAACTAGATCAACCCTAATGTTATCATGTAAAATGATCATAAAGTTGGGATTGAAAGGGGAAATTTGTCCTAATGTTATCATGCAAATGATTGAACACCTAATGTCTCTCCTACTCCCATCTTAAACAGAGGGACTAGGAATCCTAAGGGATCATGGCAAAAGACCAAGTAAACACTTAATAATTCAATCACAAATGAAAAGAGATGACAGATGAAAAGTGACTCGAACAAGTCAATGCAATAAGAGATGCAAACATGAAAAGAAAACACAAATGCAAACAAAAAGTAAGAAGACTCAACAACAAAAGAAGACTCAAACCCAAGAAGGATGAGATGAAATGGGAGAAGCAAGCTCCTAAAACCATCAACCATCAATCATTAAAGAAAAGGTGTTATCCTAAGATGCACACACAAAGAAAAGAGGGAGGAAAAAGTGTGGGGCAGAAAGCACCACAAGCACATCTCAACCATACAATTCTTAAAGACTCAAGCAAAGAAAGCAAGTGATCACCCATCACTTGAACAACATCCACATGATATGCATTCAAGCGGAAACCAAACATTACGTGTCGAAGAATCGAGATTAGACATTCAAGAACAGTGAAACATGTCCAAAATGATCCACATAAATGCATCATATCAATCCATGAAGGTTAAAGGTGGGAAGAAATCAAAACATGCTTGAAAACAACCAAAAATTGCATTTTGGTCCAGTGTTAACCGGTTAACACTTTCTAGTGTAAATTGGTTAACCGGTTAACCACTTGAAAAGTTTAGAAATTGCACTGGTTAACCTGTTAACCAATTTATACTGCAACTTGTTAACCCGTTAACACTGCACCAGAAGCAGAAAAACAGCAATTCAAAAGCACTTTCAGCAATTAATCCAATGTGCAATCATCCAAATGATCATGTAATCAATTATGCACGAATTTAACACCAAAAATCAGTGATCAAACATCAATTAAACTTAATCAAACATTGAGATCACAAAGATCAAAGATCAAAATCAACAAAGTGGATCAAAAAAGCATCAAAAGCCATAGATCTACATTGTGATTGTCTAAATAAGCTCAAATAAAAATTAGATCTAGAATTGTCAACCTACAAAGCAGAGATTTGCTTTGGTGAGTGTTGATTCACTTGAAATGAGCAGATCCAAGAAAGAAACCCAGAGATTCTTCAAGATCCAAGAGCTCTCTTGTTGTAGAAATGAAGATCAAGCAAGATCAAGCAAAAACGATCCAAATAAGCACTTCCAAATTAGCTTCCAAATTCAGATCCAAATCCAAACGAAAATTGAATGGTGAATTGGAGATGATAGAGATGAATGATGGAGGTTTAGCTCTAGAATTCTATGATTCCAATGAAGAATCAAAGGACTCAGGGGAGAGCTCTAATGGAGGTTTTGGGAGTGAAGAAGTGGAGAGAAAATTTCAAGAGTGAGAGTGAAAGATGAAAATGAAATGTAATTGTTAGGATTTTTTTATTTTGGTTTGGAGCACCTCTGGAATAGTCTCAAGAACGAGAGCCCTGCCAATGACAAAAAACAAAGTGTCCTGTATGCGACAAAAGCTATCTCGGTTACCGTTCATGACATCATCCAAGCAAATCAATGTATCAATTATGATTAGCAAAGCCCACAAGTTTATGTATGCAAAGTTTTATCAAAAACATCAGGCGTCTTTTGCAAACAAAACAGTAAAAGGCAAAAATAAGAAAGCTTTATGAATAGTATACTTCATTGATAAATGGCCTGTAAATAGGCAGATTTACATTAGATGCAACTCCTGAAAAGAGAGAGTTGCGCAAAAAAGTACAGAAATGCAAAAGGCTACAAAATGTCGGCAATGTGGTATAGACAACCACCATGTGTCGATTCGACTATGACTCACATGACTTCGATATTTCTCCAACGCTTTGCCTTCCAAAGAGACTGACTTGATTGACTGACCCTCGGGTCCTCCTAGAATCCACTATGCTTAAAGGATTGGACATAAACCGCAGTCATTTGCTCTTGAAATCCCTAACTTTTGCCTGAACCTCTCTTTCGTGTTTTCGATTCACTAGGATACCCATTTTTGCCGAAGTCGCCTTTTCAGGTTTTCAACTTTGCGGGTTTACATATTTTTATTTTTATCCCTAAGTTTTGCCCGAACCCATTCTTTTTACGGTTCGCCAGGATGCCCCATTTTTGCCTGGATTTTCTTTTTTTATTCCAATGGGTCTCTTTAAGCAAAGTATTTTTTAATTGCGTCTGCGTTCACAAGGGACGTGAAATCTTTGCCATGCATGGTTGAGAGTAGAAAAGCTCCTCCAGAGAAAATTTTCCTTACGACATATGGACCTTTATAGTTGGGAGTCCATTTGCCCCTGTGATCTGTCTGCGGAGGGAGAATCTGCTTCAACACTAAGCCACCTGCCTGAAAGCTTCGAGGGCGCACCTTCTGATAGAAAGCTTTCTTCATTCTACTTTGATACAAATGGCCATACACAATGGATGCCAATCTCTTCTCGTCCATCAAGCTAAGTTGATTCAATTTGGCTTTCACCCATTTTGCCTCATCGAGTTCGACGTCAACCAAAACTCTCAAGGAAGGAATCTCGACTTCCAATGTTAGGACAACTTCCATACCATACACTAGCGAGAAAGGAGTTGCCCTAGTTGAAGTACATACCGAAGTATGATATCCATGTAACGCAAAGGGTAACATCTTGTGCCAATCTTTATAGGTAACAACCATCTTCTGCACAATCTTCTTAATGTTCTTATTGGCCGCCTCGACAGCACCATTCATCTTTGGGCGATAAGGAGAAGAGTTGTGATGTTCGATCTTAAAACTCAGGCACAGTTCATTCATCATCTTGTTATTCAAATTTGAACCATTATCAGTAATGATTCGTTCGGGCACTCTGTAACGACAGATGATGTCCTTCTTGATGATTCGAGCCACGACCTGTCTGGTGACATTGGCGAAAGAAGCTGCTTCAACGCACTTAGTGAAATATTCAATTGCCACTAAGATGAAGCGATGTCCGTTGGATGCAGTTGGTTCAATCTTACCGATCATATCAATGCCCCACATGGAAAAGGGCCATGGAGACGCCATGACATTTAGAGGACTTGGCGGCACATGCATCTTATCAGCATAAATCTGGAATTTATGGCATTTCTTGGCGTATTTGAAACAATCAGACTCCATGGTCATCCAATAGTAGCCTCCCCTCAACAACTTTCGAGACATTGCATATCCGCCTGCATGCATACCAAAAGCACCCTCGTGGACTTCTTCCATAAGCAATCCTACTTCCTTTTCGTCCACGCATCTCAATAGAACTAAGTCGAAGTTCCTTCGGTAGAGTACATCATCTTTGTTCAGATAGAAATTTCCAGACAATCTCCTCAAGGTCTTCTTATCTCGGCTTGATGCCCTAGCCGGATACTCCTGATTCTTGAGAAAGTTTCTAATATCGTAATACCACGGCTTCCCATCTGATGTTTCCTCTATTGCAAATATGAACGCTGGCCTATTGAGGCGTGAGATGACAATTCTCGGAGCGTCGTTCCAATAATTCACCTTATACATCAAGGATAGTGTAGCCAAGGCATCTGCCATCTGATTCTCCGCTCTTGGTACGTGATTAAGCTCTACCCTGTCGAACAAAGGTAACAACCTCCTTGCATAGCTCATGTAAGGTAACATATTAGGTTGATGAGTCTCCCATTCTCTCTTGATCTGATTGACTACCAAAGCTGAATCACCATAAATATCAAGGTTCTTGATTCTTAAAGCAATCGCTTCTTCAATGCCCATGATACATGCTTCATACTCAGCTTCGTTATTGGTGCAAGCAAATGTTAACCTGACAGTAAACAGTATGTGGGAACCATGGGGAGTTGTAATGATTTCCCCAATTCCACTACGGTAGGAGTTAACATCACCGTCAAAGATCATCTTCCATTGGGAGCCTATCTCAGGACCTTCATCAGGTAACGACTCATCACAATCTTTCATCTTCAAGAACATGATGTCCTCGTCAGGAAATTCAAACTTCATCGATTGATAATCTTCAATCGGTTTCTCTGCGAGATATTCTGACAGAACACTCCCCTTAATGGCCTTTTGGGAGACATATTGAATATTGTATTCTGACAGAACCATTTGCCACCTAGAAATCCTTCCCGAAAGCGCTTGCTTTTCGAACACATACTTGATCAGATCCATCTTCGAAATCAGCATGGTTGTATGATTCAACATGTACTGCCTTAGGCGTTTGGCGGCCCAAGCCAGTGCACAACATGTCTTTTCTAACATCGAGTATCAGGATTCACAATCTGTGAACTTCTTACTCAAGTAATAGATGGCATGCTCTTTTCTTCCTGTCTCATCGTGTTGACCGAGTACACAACCCATGGATTTCTCAAGAACCGTCAAGTACATTATCAAAGGCCTTCCGGCCACCGGAGGCATCAGTATCGGAGGCTCCTGCAAATACTCTTTTATCCTTTCAAATGCCCTTTGGCAATTTTCATTCCAGACAACCTCCTGATCTTTCTTTAACAGCTTGAACAATGGTTCACAGGTGGCCGTAAGGTGAGATATGAACCTTGCAATATAGTTCAATCTACCTAGAAAACCACGAACCTCTTTTTCTGTTTTTAGCGCTGGCATTTCTTGAATCGCTTTTATTTTTGCAAGATCAACCTCGATTCCTTTTTCACTGACTATGAACCCCAATAGCTTTCCTGACCGTACACCAAAAGTGCATTTGCTCGAATTCAACCTTAGTATGAATTTCCTTAACCTTTCAAATAGCTTCAAAATATTAATTAGATGTTCTTCCTCCGTTTGTGACTTCGCGATTATGTCATCAACATAAACCTCGATCTCATGATGAATCATATCATGAAAGAGAGTCACCATCGCCAGCTGGTAGGTTGCCTCTGCATTTGTCAATCCAAAGGGCACCACCTTATAGCAAAAAGTCCCCCACGGCGTGATAAAGGTTGTTTTCTCCATGTCTTTCGGGGCCATCTTGATCTGGTTATACCCGGAGAAACCGTCCATGAAAGAAAACACTGAATATTGAGTTGTATTATCAACTAATACATCAATGTGGGGGAGCGGGAAATCGTCTTTAGGGCTCGCCCTGTTTATATCACGGTAATCTATACACATCCTGAACTTACCATCTTTCTTAGGTACAGGCACAATGTTAGCGACCCACGGAGGGTAGTTCATCACGGCAAGAAATCCGGCGAAAAATTGCTTCTGAACCTCCTCTTTAATCCTAGCTACCATATCCGGTCTAGTCCTTCTCAACTTTTGCTTTACATGTGGACACTCTTCTCGAAGATGTAAGCGATGAACCACAATATATGTATCCAATCCGGGCATATCCTCGTATGACCAAGCAAAGACGTCTCTTTACTCTCGAAGCATCTCAACAATTCTTCTCTTGACATCATCTTCTAAAGCAGCCCCTATTTTGACCTCTTTCTTGGCTTCCTCTGTACCTAGGTTGACAACTTTGATCTCTTCTTGATGAGGCAGAATAACCTTCTCCTCTTGTCTCAGCAGCCTGGCGAGCTCTTCAGGCAGGTCTTCGTCTTCTTCAATCTCTTCTTCAGCTTGAAAGATTGGACTATCAAAGTCATACCGAGTCATAGATGAGTCTGAATCGGTGGCATCTATGATGTGAAACCTGCATGATGATGATTTAATTCTTAAAATGATAGGCAAACAAACACAAACCACATTGCCATTTTATTGTTGAAATAAAAACAGAAAAATAGGGATCACAATATTTGAATGCAAAAACACCTTTTGATTAATGATAAAAGCAATTGTTCAAAACATAAACAAGATAAGGCCCTGCAAACAAAGACCACTATGTTCCGGGTAGAACATAGGGCTACACATAATTAGAAAATAGATAATTACTTTTCACGGGTCACTTGGACAACTTTTTCAATAATCCAGTTGCTTAGACTTGGCCGGGAACACATGGATGGATCCATGCGTCCATATCATAATCACTATCCCCTTTATCCTCGGATACATCGTTGATTCGGTCGAAGATAACCCCACCACTTGTAAATTGAACTGGTCCTCTGTAACATGGAGTGTTCTGTGAGGAAGAAGATGACAGGCTGTACCCCAAATCGAACTTATCCTGCTTATGGGGATACTCAACACCTGACCCCATCCTTGTGAAGAACCTGACTCCACCACCGCACGCGCTTCTTTGAAAGAGGACACGGAAACTTCCGAAGTTCTATCCAAAGCTGGCGCCTTTTCTCTAACCTGAACAACTTCAAACGCTTGGCACAAAGTCTCGTGAATTTCCCCATCTACTTCAACGTACTTGAATGATGACAACTGTTTGATCATTATGTCCTCCTCACCACAGACGGTGACAATATTACCCCTAACCATGTACTTTAACTTCTGATGTAAGGTCGATGTCACTTCCCCTGCAGAGTGAATCCAGGGTCGACCTAACAGACAACTGTATGCAGGCTGAATGTCCATTATATAAAAGACAGCATCAAAAATTTCAGGCCCTACTTGAATAGGGAGAGTCACTTCACCAAAAATAGACCTCCTCGTTCCATCGAACGCTCTCACAACCAAGTCACTAGGAGTGCATATCACGCCTTGGGTGTCTAGCTTCATCAAAGCCTTTTTAGGAAACACGTTGAGTAAAGACCCAGTATCCACCAGAACATGTGATAAAACAGCTCCTTTGCACTCAATAGAGATGTGCAAGGCGTGATTGTGATTTCTTCCTGTAGGCGTCAGGTCCAAATCTGTAAATCCCAATCCGTTGCCAGTGTTCACGTGGGCTACAACCCCTTCAAGCTGGTTCACTGAAATCTCTTGTGGCACATACGCTGTGTTCAGAATCCTCAAAGGGAATTCTGGTGTGCCTCTGAGCACAATAGTAAAGACAAAATTGATATTTTGGACGGAGTCTGTTGAAGATGATCAACAATTTTGTAATCGCTCTTTCTAATCAGACGCATGAATTCTTCAGCGTCTTTCAGCAGAGCATCCTTCTCACCTTGTTGTGAACTTTCTTCCATAACGACTTTCCCTTTTCCTTTATCCGGCCTCTCAACATTAGCATTAGGCGGTGAAAACACCCTGCCACTTCTCGTCATTCCACTAGTTCCAATCAAATTATCCACAGATGAACCATCATACAATGTTGCTCTCAATTCTTGTTTCTGACCATTACAAAAGACTTCGGCCCCATAGTTCCATGGGATCGCTTTAGTACTTTCATAAGGCACTGGTCCTGCCTTGGTGATTATAACAGTTGCTGGCCTCGGCGGTGCAGATATGTTAATCGTTCTGAAGGGGATAGAGATCATAGAAATCTCATCCTGTCCCTGATTAATCACCTCCACGTCTTTCTGTTTAATAATCCTGTCAAATTGTAACACACCTTCATCTATTAAACACTGAACATGATTCCTCAAACTTTCACAACCTCCGGGATGCGCTGCACACCCTTCACAATCTTCTCCACAGCCATGAAAAACTCCACCTTTTAACAACCTACTCTTGACAAAACTCAAAGGAGTTCTTAACTCTGCAACATCCGTTACCAAATTCAAATTCTCCTCTTCGACAATAGCATTGACACCGACAACTCCATGGTTGGGCATCGGGTTTTGAATAACATTAGGCGCGTCATTTGTAAAGTTAATAGCCTTGCTATCAATAAGGTCTTGCACCTTATGTTTGAAGGCCTTGTAGTTATCTATGTGGTGACCTGGAGAGCCTGAATGGAAGTCACATCTGGCGTTCGCATCGTAACCCGGAGGTGGTGCGCCAGTCAAAGGTGCCATTGTTCTCTTTTGGACTAACTGAAGTAACAAATGTTGCAAAAGTTGTGAATACGGCATCAGTGGTGTATCGAATTGTCTATTCATTGTTCTCTCTCGGTTCTGAAACCGGTGTGGCGCATAATTCCGTTGTTGCTGTTGTTGTGGTGCTGCAGCGGGAATAGTAATACTTGCAACCTGTGGCTGTTGCTGATGATATTGTTACGAACATTACACCCTATTCCTATTCTTGTTTATGTACCCTGAAGCTGAATTTGCTTCTCCTTCCCTCTTCTTGTTACCAAAATTCTTTTTTCCTCCTCCAGATGAGGATCCCTCTCCTACTTGAATTCTTCCCAACTTAATACCGTTCTCAACTCGTTCACTAGTGATGATTAAATCTGAGAAACTACTAGATATATTCCATATCAGCTTTTCATAGTACACTCCAGGAAACGTAGCTACAAACATATCAATGAGTTCTCTCTCCACCATTAGAGGTTGAACTCTTGCAGCCAACTCACGCCACCTCTGTGCGTATTCTTTAAATCCCTCATTACTTTGTTGCGACAGATTCTACAATTGTACACGGTTGGGTGCCAAATCACTATTGTATTGATTGTGTCGGACGAAAGCCTCCGCCAGGTCTCTCCAGCTTTTAATATTGGTTGGCTCCAAACCCATGTACCGCTCTAAAGATGGGCCAGACAGGTTGTCCTGAAAGAAATGCATTAGTAGCTTCTCGTCATCAGAATAGGCAGACATCTTTCTATAGTACGACCTGAGGTGTACTTTGGGACAAGTCATCCCCTTGTATTTGTCAAAGTCTGGGACTTTGAATTTTGGAGGGATCTTCAGACCCGGGATCAGTCCCATGTTAGACATGTCAAGACCAAAAGAATTCTGATTCTCCAAATTCCTCATTTTCTCTTCTATCATTTTGAACCTCTTGTCTGTATCAGACTGCAAGCCCGCATCTAGGTCCCTCATCGAGAAAATATCATCCTGTTCGTCCTCCTCCCACTGAGGACTAGCATTTCCATGTACAACGCCCACAACGCCTGGAATATGACCTCCCGGTGGATTACCTCCGCCCGGAGGAATAATAACTGTTGGGATAGCATTGGTATGAGGAATGCCATTGTCAGTTGGAGGAGGAACAACAGTAGTCCTACCATGCAAAACTCCACTTTCATCAACCCTCGCAATCAGAGGTTGAACCAGCGTCCTCAACTACTCCTGACCGTTAGTGACCCCCTGCATCTAGTCCATGAATTATGCCATGCGGTCTCTGAACTCTTGCAGCTCAAGTTGAATATGATCCATCGCATTCTGTTGATTTCCCCTAGTCGAATAGCGGTGAATTGTCCGATCTGCCATCCTGAAACACTGCTAAGAGAAAAACCACAAAGAGGAATAAGGTCAACGGAATCAGAATACCTGCAATGCAATACGACAAATGATGCAAAATGCAAGCATGTAAGTATGCTTCAGGGAAATTTTCCCCTTGATTCTAGTTCCACAGAAGAAAAAGGAGACTGAAGAGCCAACATATAGAACCACAAAATCCCTCTCATAAATAAAAAGAGAATCAGAGTTAACGTATACAACACAACGCCCGGGAAATACAACAGAGTTAACAAAAAGACCTCATCCAACAAGCTTGGTGATGGTCCGAATACAAGATAAATACAGAGGAATAAAGGAAACATCGCCAAGTAACCCTCTCCTCAACCACGGTAGTGAGCCTGGAACTCCTCTAGCAACATCTTCGTATCTGGATGCTTAGGTCTTGCCACCAACGCCTGAAGGAGCTTCTCTCTCTCGCTGATGACATTCTTCAGACCTTGAGCGTAATCTTCCCAAGCGCCTTCTCCGAAAGCGTCCTTCGGGGGTTCTCTCAAAGCATAGCCAAATTGTCTAATGGCAGGAGCGGGATTATAATTGATGCCGCCTCTCCTTCCTATCAAGGGAACATTTGGGAAGCTTCCATAACTGAAGATAATTTCACTGCCAAGAAGATCTCTGTTGAACCACACAATATTCTCCGAGGTCAAGCCCATGAGCCTTTCTGGCCAATCAACAGTGTCTGCCATATCAACAAAAGGTCTAGCCTTAGGCAGATGCGAAATAAACCATATGTATAGCAGGGGCGCACAACAGGAGACGTTGTTTCCTTGTCTTTCTCGTTCTTGTGGTGGATTGAATGGTAGACATCACCTAGGAGCGTAGGCACAGGATTCTTAGAAGCAAAAATATGACACGCATCCAAGTCCACGAAGTCAGGTATATTGGGGAAACAGGACTATCCCACAGATGTACAAAGCCAGGATAACGTTGAAAACCAACCAACATCCTTCCTTAGCGAAGTGTTGAGCTTTACTCACCAAGAATGGTAGCGGAAAACCAGGAGTTCCAACCCTCCATACCAATTTACCCTCTAACTCAGAGACATCGAGATGAATAGCACTAGCCAACTTGGTCAAATCAGGCTCCTTTTCAGAGTGCACAAAAGGCATTTCTTCCAAGACGAGAATTCCTATCAACTGAGCAAACTCCTCCAAAGTTGGCAACAAAACATATCACGGGAACGTGAAGCAACGCAATTGAGGATCATAAAATTGCAGCAGCGCGTAAACGCCATCTGACTCAAACTTGAAGACCTTACAGACAAAACTCATAATCTTCCTATGCTTCTTTCTGAAGTCTTCCATCATACTACAATCAGCCACAAAAATAAGCTTAAGTAGAGGTCCTATCTCTGGTGTCGGGAACTTGTACAACACAGTCTTCTTCAAATCAGGCTCCATAATGATAGTGAATTAGATTACTATAATCAAGGAGAAAATATACACCTGAAACATAAACACATGCAAATGTTAATATGCAAATGAATATGCACATGCAAACATGGGATCAAGATTGTTGTGCTGCTGACTGAGCTGAACCAGAGCTTCGCTTCGGCGAGAAAATAACACAACACTGATATAGGGAACCCACTGTATCAAGGATCAAGAGTTCACACTGACGAGAAAACCGGGTAGGTTGAAGGTCAGTTTTCCTGCATAACCCTCCCACTCACAGGTATGGACCTAATCTATGATAAGGTTCGGCATCTTATGCGGTCATCAGTGTCACAGACTTTCGAGAAACGATGATACGTTCACCATTTCTGGTTAGGCATCATAGTCAAACGAAGAGGCCTCACTTAGCTGACTTCCAAATGATCGGTCTCCAGAGTCGACAGTTTCCATATTCAACACCCCCTCCCGACTAATGTACAAGATAGGATGTCTTCAAAGAAAACCTCGTCTCAACACGAATTTCATGAGGACTAGTGCATGCTGAAACATACAGGTCCAATACTACTTTCCACACTAATGCTATGGATATCCTCAAGCCTGGATTTTGGCTTATCACTTAATGGAACAGTCCCACCCAACAATACAACAATATGATAATAATGTAGAAAATAAAATACAAATGTGATAAAGTACGGATACAACACAAATGCACATATATACACACCCACAGATAAAAACACACAAGCGCTAGGATTGACTCACATAGGGGATGGAAAGTAATCCCCAACAGAGTCGCCATCTGTCGCATCGTTGCGAAAAAGGGTCGGCAAAAACAGAAGAGTCACCACCGTTCGTTATTTATCTCAAAGAGAGGGAAAGGAAACGATCAGAGAAAACCTACGAAAAAGGGAAAAGACAAGGTCATCGCAATCAAATCTTGGGTTCGGGAGTCAGTTACGCAAGGGGAAGGTATGGGCACCCCTCACGTCCGTTGTACTCAACGGGATCCATGCTTGTTGTCTATCTAAAAGGGTGTTAATCTATAAAAAGGATGGCTCACAAGGACAAAATAAAAGAAAAGAGACTCGATAGAGCATCTCCGCTCTATACCTACGTATTCTCTTGTGCAATGGGAAATTCAGAGTCAACGTAGTTCGGAAAACTACGGGTGAAGGTGGGGGAAGTTTGCTCGCCAAGACATCACCGTCTCGTGCCTACATATCCTCATATGGTATGAGAAATCAGAGAAAACATAGTTCGGGTTGACACGGCCACTGGTTGGTTCAAGTGTTTTAACTGAGTAGGGTTAAATCTTCGTTCCAGCAGTTAGGGACTTTGCCTGTTTGCGGTAGAACCAAGACTTAACACACTCTTTCTGAAAATGATTTTCAAACAATCTCGAAGGATAAAAAGTTTTGATGTTTTGTTTTGTGTTTTTTATGAGAAGAAGTGAATTGAGTTAAGTTTGTAACTCATGTCGCACTAAAGACTATGACTTGAGAGCGAATGCGTCGCATATCTCCCAAAGGGCATACGCTAAACACTCTAGACAGTATGAGAGGAGGCCCCCCATCTATCATTCCTTAAGTACTTAAGGCTCGTAGCATACAATATTTATTATCCTTTATTAAGTGTCTTATGAAAGTTATGAGATGAGAAGAGAAGACACAAACTCTAAGGGGAAACTAGATCAACCCTAATGTTATCATGCAAAATGATCCTAAAGTTGGGAATTAAAAGGGAAATCTATCCTAATGTTATCATGCAAAGGATTGAACACCTAATGTCTCTCCTACTCCCATCTTAAACAAAGGGACTAGGAATCCTAAGGGATCATGGCAAAAGACCAAGTAAACACTTAATAATTCAATCACAAAAAAAAGAGATGACAGATGAAAAGTGACTCGAACAAGTCAATGCAATAAGAGATGAAAACATGAAATGCAAGCACAAATGCAAACAAAAAGCAAGAAAACTCAAAAACAAAAGATGACTCAAACCCAAGAAGGATTAGATGAAATGGGAGAAGCAAGCTCCTACAACCATCAACCATCAATCATCAAAGCAAATGTGCTATCCTAAGATGCACACACAAATAAAATAGGGAGGAAAAAGTGTGGGGCAGCAACCACCACAAGCACATCTCAACCATACAATTCTTAAAGACTCAAGCAAAATCACTTGAAAAACATCCACATGATATGCATTCAAGCGGAAACCAAACATTACGTGTCGAAGAATCGAGATTAGACATTCAAGATTAATGAAACATGTCCAAAATAATCCACATAGATGTATCATATCAATCCATGAAGTTTAAAGGTGAGAAGAAATCAAAACATGCTTGAAAACAACCAAAAATTGCATTCTGGTCCAATGTTAATCGGTTAACACTTTCTAGTATAAATTGGTTAACCGGTTAACCACTTGAAAAGTTTAGAAATTGCACTGGTTAACCTGTTAACCAATTTACACTACAACTGGTTAACCCGTTAACACTGCACCAGAAGCAGAAAAACATCAATTCAAAAGCACTTTCAGCAATTAATCCAATGCGCAATCATTCAAATGATCATGTAATCAATTATGCACGAATTTAACACCAAAAATCAGTGATCAAACATCAATTAAACTTAATCAAACATGGAGATCACAAAGGTCAAAGATCAAAATCAACAAAATGGATCAAAAAAGCATCAAAAGCCATAGATCTACATTGTGATTGTCCAAATAAGCTCAAAACAAAATTAGATCTAGAATTGCCAACCTACAAAGTGGAGATTTGCTTTGGTGAGTGTTGATTCACTTGAAATGAGTAGATCCAAGCAAGAAACCTAGAGATTCTTCAAGATCCAAGAGTTTTTTTGTTGTAGAAATGAAGATCAAGCAAGATCAAGCAAAAACGATCCAAATAAGCACTTCCAAATTAGCTTCCAAATTTAGATCCAAATCCAAACGAAAATTGAATGGTGAATTGGAGATAATAGAGATGAATGATGGAGGTTTAGCTCTAGAATTCTGTGATTCCAATGAAGAATCAAAGGACTCAAGGGAGAGCTCTAATGGAGGTTTTGGGAGTGAAAAAGTGGAGAGAAAATTTCAAGAGTGAGAGTGAAAGTTGAAAATGAAATGTAATTGTGAGGATTTTTTTCTTTTGGTTTGGAGCAAATTCATTTAAATATACTATAGGTTAGGAGTAGAATTATGGTTTGGATTGAGGTTATAAAAATTGGAATGGGATTAGGAATGAAAAATTGGAGAGAAATTGAATTAATTTTGAAAATTAATCCAAATTTAAAGCGATTCTAGATCCTTCTTCTGGTGTAAAATCAAATTCACAAGTGATCAAAATGGACCCCAAAAGTGGCAGCATTGAAAATGCATGTATATGGGCAAATTTTGCTATGGTTAACCGGTTAACCATTTTTAGTGCAAATTGGTTAACCCGTTAACCACTCACAAATTTCAAAAATGGCGCCATTTGGAGGGAAACTTGCACATTCGCTCGTTTTCACCCGTTCTGAGCATTGCTAAGCCTCTGAAACTTGCCCTTGAATATCATAACTGTGAGAATGCCTGAGATAGCCTGGGTGTTATCTCCGGAGCTGAAAATTATCTTGTTGAAAAAATAAAATCGACCGCTCGATCGCTGGGCAAAATAAATGTCGGAGCCCCTGATGCTCGTTGTTTAGACTCTTGCATCAAAAGAGAACCCTGAGCCACATAAATACCTTGATCCCATGCCTCAAGAACAAATGCTATGATATGAAGAAATGCGAAAATGAAAAAAAAACATAAGCCAAGTTAAAAGAAAAGGTTGGTCAAATTTTGGGGTGCAACACATAGCAACGGTTTTAGAGGTTGAAGATGATGCTTCGCGCATTTTCGTGGAAAAATTTGAATCTTGACCAATGAGAGCGCGCCACTTCTGCTAGCCGTTTATCATTTTATTTTAATCTCTTTTTATTTCAATTTTTATTTCATTTTCTTAAAAAAAAATCATTAAAAATAGCTCTTAATTGATTTTTCATTCCAATTTTTTTTTTATAATTTTCTAAAAACAATTTTCTACCTTATTTGTTATTTTTTCTTTTCAGATTTTTATTTTTAGCATTTTTTTGCTAATTTCTTCTTATTTTCTTTTTAATTAAATTTCATCATTTTCATTTAAATCATTTTCAAACATTTTGGATCCAACCTTTTGAGATCTTGATCCTTGGAATTTTCTTTATTTTTCATAATTTTCTTGAGCTTTTATTTGATGTTATGATTCTTAATTTGGATTTTCTCTTTTATTTTCAATTTAAATAATTTAAAATACCATTTAATTCTATTTTAATTCCTTTTTCATTTTTAATTTTTGTTTGACTTCTGATTGCCCTGGGTCATGAATTCTTGATCAAAATCTTCCTCAATCTCAATGGACTTTGGGTGTTGATGAAGTTAGATGAATCTTCATCAATTCAAACTTGTTATTAAATGATCATTTGGATCATTTTTAGTACTTTATATTGATGGTAGGTATAGTGTCTTAATCCACCAAGAGAGATGATTGAAATTGATGATAGATGAATCTCAAGTCATGGTTTAATTTGACTTCTCTCTTCATCTCTCCTTCTCCTTCTTTTTCTTTTCTCTTGATCAATTAGATGATTTAGTGTCCATCTATTTAATGAAGTTTGGATTGATGTTTGATGAACTTTCATCATTTCAAATCTACCTTTCAATTGATCATGGATCATTTGAGGTACTTTGGATTGATGCATAAGTTTGTCCTAAGTTATCATGAAGGATGATTGATGTAATGGATCAATCTCTTTGCCTTAGTGCTTGATCCCTCCTTAGTTTTTACTTGTCTTACATGTTTTAGGAGTATGATTTCTATAATATCTCATACATGTATGGTACATAAATTGTTATGACTGGCCTTCCATAATATGATATTTCTAATAGATTATGCTATGATTGCTTAACTTAGCACTAAATTTGTCCCGAATCGAATCATTAACTCTAACATTAATACTAAAATCATTATTGTGCTAACTTTTACTTTATATCATTTACTTTTCTTGCCCTTTAATTTTCTTGTCATTTAATTTCTTGCTCTTTACTTATATATCTTTACTTTTAGAATTTATATTTCATATTGTTTATGTTTATGTTTCTTTTTCCTTTGTCCACTTGGACTTTTTTATTTATTTTTAAAGACATTAATAAAGGAAAAACCTCTAAAAAACTTTAATCTCTATTGGACTAATGGTTACTATCCTTTGCTTAACTTGAAGTTTGACCTTTGGACTTATGGACCTTGGTTACTTTTCCCTATACTATTGGATTTATCTAATGCTTGAGACCTTTGGTTGACCTTTGAAGACTTCACTCTGATACATAGCTTTGACCTTATAGCTTGAGTTCTTCTTTCAACTGATGCTTATCTTATCTTATTCTATGCTTATTGCTTATGGCTTACTCCAAAGGAATGAGATGTTGGTTTGACTCTTATCAAGTGATGGCTAGATCCTGGTTAGTTCACAATGCATATACTTTCTCTTTATGATTTTTTTTAGGATAGTCTCGTCATCTCATCCCCCTTCTTAAAATTTCAAAATATTCTCCCTTTTTCAAAACTTTCTTGTTTTCAAACTTGAACCACTTTGTCAAATGATTTTAAAAAAAAATTCTTAAACAAATGCTAAGACATCTTAAGCATATCAAAAAATTTCAAAATACTTAAAAAAAACAAAACTCATTCAAATCTTTTGTTTATGCACCTTTTTCCTTTTGAAACCTTTCCAAAGAGTGGTCATTAGTTGTGTTCTTGTAGTGATGCAACTTCTATACTTCTACAATAATGTAGAAAGTGATGACATTGTTCACTTAGATGTTGAGTGATAGACTTGTTGATTTCAATCCAAGCAAAAGTCATTCATCACAAGATGATGCAAATGCTCATTCCTCATTAATTGTGGATAGTAAGTTGAGTTTCCACTCGAATATGATGAAATGCCTATTCATTTAAAATCAATCAAAACAAACACTTTTGTTATTGTTACCACGAACTACGAGATTTTGATCCTGCATTACACTTTGTAGCTACGTAGAAACGAGGCTCAGGAAGTCTTGTCAAACACGAAAATCTTAAAATATATTTCTTTTTCTCATCTCCCCAATATTTTGCAAACAACACCCATTTTTTAAGCCAAACACATACTTTCAAGAGGTTCCTATAGAGTACTATAGATGTTTTAGGTGCTAACATCTTCCTTTTGCATAACCAACCATCGTACCCTTATATTTCTTTATTTTATTAGTTTTGTTTTAAAACTTCTGTGGATTTTAATCATTCTTTTACCATTCCTTTAAAAATAATAAAGAGTGGTTGCGAATTTTGCTTTGTGAGTTAAGTCAACCAATAGCTTAACCTCCAATTTTTCACCGCTACACCGGTCACAGGAGGTGTATTACAAGTCGAGATGTAGTTTTCAATGAAGTTGAGATGGCTTTCAAGAAAACTGATGACATTGGTCGAAGATTGAAGATCTGTGAAGAAGAGCTGGAACAAGAAGAGATTCATGTTGAGGTGGAGCATAGTGATACTGAATTGCATCACCCAGATGAAGTCAAAGAAGAGAGTCAAATTGCTGATGAAGATGAGGAGACTGATAATGACTACCTGTTGGCAAGAGACAGATCGAGTAGAGTCATCAAGCCACTTTAGAGACTTGGTTATATAGATCTTATAACTTATGCCTTAATCTCTGCAAGTGAAGTTTTAGACGAAGAACCTAGAAACTATAAGGAAGTTATGAGGAGTCGAGACAAGACGTTTCCGAGTAGTAAGTTTTTACATTGTATGCAGTTGATAAAATTGCATGATGAAAACTAGTTTGTTCCCTTGTTAGTGTAGAGTTTGTTCCAAGGTGGAGATTTGTGGTATTTTGGATCGAACTCAAGTGTCGACAAGAATAGTTTCATGGTTCGACAAGAATTGTGCATGCTGGAGTCGAAGTCTGTTCAAGCATGTTGTCGAAATATGTTAGTTTTGTGTTTAAGTTAGCATGTCGAATTGGGTCTTACTTGTAAGCCCAATTATTAAGTTAGCTTGTAGCCTAAGTTAGTTTAGTAGTCTATAAATAGACTAGTTCTCTCAGGTTGTTGAGAGAGGTTAATTGTTGATATTCACTTGTAATCTTTGAACACTTATTGAGTAAGTTATTAGTAAAACAGGTTTAGCTAATTCTTATTCTTTTTCTTCCTTTTTCTCTCCCTTTTGTAAAACTTAATAGGATTTGTTGGGTTTGTTCAAGAGAATTAATCTTTTTCTCATATTTTAATTTGTTTTTGACGACATCAATTCACAACAATATAAATAGCTTTGTAATCTACTAATTTCTGCTTATGCCGCTGCTTTCAAGGTACTAAATTCTAAATTTTGGATTCAAATTTCTCTATCATAATCTAAGGATAGACGTAATAGACCTTATAACCTTATCGTTAGATCAACAATTCTAATTTAAAAGAAATCAGATACAAAAATGCAAACAGAGAACATACTGAACTTGATCACAGAACTCGACCAATTTTTTATACATCCCCAACTACAAAATGGTTGGAGAGCCTTTCTATTATGCATGTTGTTGAAGGATTAAAATTAATATATTAGTTTCATTCTTTCGAAGCTATTTTTTTTAGTTGCTATATTCTAATCAAGAAATGATTGGCATTAAAGATTATTATCATGCTGGTGTTGTGCTTCCTAAACCTAGAGATCTAATTGATACTGTGAGGACTCTATCCATGTAACTCACTTTATCGTTTCATATTATATGTGATTTAGTTTGTAATTCCTTTGTAGAATAATAGGTAATGATGAAGTAGAATCTTAGTTGAATGCCAAAGGAGATTAATGGAGGAAATCAGTTTTTGTTGATGCTTGATTTTTGCTTTGAACTTCTGACAATGAAATAAATTAGTAAGTAATTTTTATTTCTTTAAATTTTATTTAATTCAATTTGTTTTACTATAATTTAAAAGATAAATCATTTTAATATTAATTTCTACATCAAATAAAAAATCATATATATATTTTAGTGACATTTCGATCAAATTATCTAAGATATAAATTCACGGTAGACATCCTTTACAAACATATTTTAGACATTACCTTATACATAATAACACTAACACACGTCTATTTGGTGCACATGTATAATTTTGTCTAAAAATACAAACTTTACGTTGTAAATTTATCATAATAGGTGAGAGAAAATAAAAACATATTAATTAATAATAAAATAAAAAAATATCGAATGAAAAATGTAGAATAAAAATATCTATAAATAAATAAGGACTTAAGAACTTAACAAGAAATATATTCAATGTTTCAATATAAAAGAAAAAATTCAATGTTTTCAATGCAAAAATGTTCTTTTTGTATACTCAATTATAAAATCTACTATTTTCTTCTAATATAAGATACTTTCATTTTATTCTATACTAAATGACTCATTTATGAAATTACTCTAGAGAATGAATAATTGAGAACTACAAAATATTTTCTCGTTTTTATTATATCATTAATTATTAAAATAACACATATTTTAAAGAAGTCTTATAAAAGAACGGAATGAATGAATTATAGGATTTGTTTGGTTGAGGGTAAATGTGTTGGTGTAAAGGTAGAATAAATGATGAAAAAGAGAAATATTCTATTAAGAGAATGACGGCTACACACTACTACACAAATTGCAATGATTGCTACCCTATTTATAAGCTAAAACTAAGGTTACTAGAATAAGATAAAAATACTAAAATACCCTCTAACAAACTTAGGGGCTAAGAAAATAGTACAACTAATAAATATGAATTACTTCTAATACCATCCCTTAATTCATATTCCATCAAAACTTGTAACACCAATTCCATCCCTTAGTCTGAGAAATTGATCCGTCTTGATAGCTTTCGTCAGAACATCTGCCAACTGTTTCTGAGTGCTGCAGTGTACAACTTCTAACACTCCACTCTGAACTTGATGTCTCAGAAAATGATACTTGGTCTCAATATGCTTGCTTCTCCCATGCAACACTGGGTTTCTGGCAAGATTGATTGCAAACTTGTTGTCAATCATCAGCTTCAGAGGTTTGTTTATTTTAATCTTCAGATCCTGAAACAGATTCAGAATCCACACAGCTTGGCATGCAGTAACAGCACCTGCAATGTATTCAGCTTCACAGGTTGATAATGCCACAACAGGTTGCTTCTTAGAACACCAAGAAATGAGACCTCCCAGAAATTTGAACAAGTACCCAGAGGTACTTCTTCTGTCAACTCTGTCTCCACACCAATCAGAATCTGAATAACTCAGAAGTTCTGACTCATTCTTTCTTCCAGAAGGAAATAACACTCGATACTTCAGAGTTCCCTTGATATACCTTAGAATCCTGACAGCAGCTTGGTAATGGGACCACTTAGGTTTACTCATGAACCTACTAACCATCCCAACAGAATAGCAAATATCAGGTCTGGTATTGCACAGATACCTCAGAGAACCAACCAACTGTTTGAAGGTTGTAGCGTCCACATCCTTTCCATCAGAGTCAGAATCCAGTTTCTGATTTGTATCAGAAGGTGTGACAGCAATCTTACAATTCTTCAGTTCAAATCTCTTCAGAAGTTCTAATTCATACTTGAGCTGATGCAAAATGATACCTTTCTCAGAATATCTGAACTCCATCCCTAGAAAGTATGTCATTTTGCCTAGATCAGTCATTTCAAATTCATTCATTAGAACTTTTTTGAACTTGGCTATCTCCTGTTTAGAACTTCCAGTCAATAGTATATCATTAACATATAAACATACCAGAGTCATATTGCCTTCAGAAGTATGCTGAACATAGACACCGTACTCCATCTCACATTTATGAAAGCCTTGCTTCTTGAAAAATGAATCAATCTTTTGATTCCAAGCTCTGGGCGCTTGTTTCAATCCATATAGAGCTTTGTATAATCTGTACACCATCCCTTCCTGATTCTTTTTCACAAATCCAAGAGGTTGTGACACGTAAACTTCTTCTTCTAATGGACCGTTCAGAAATGCAGATTTTACATCTAAATGCATCAGAGGCAAATTCCTGTTAGCAGCTATTACAATCACCATTCTGATTGTTTCATGTCTTGCTACAGGTGCAAACACTTCAGAGTAATCCAGCCCAGGTTTTTGTAGAAATCCTCTGGCTACCAACCTTGCTTTATGTTTGCCAATTGAACCATCTGACTTTAACTTCTGCTTGAAAACCCACCTGGCGCTGATGGCTTTCTTGTCTTTTGGAAGTTCTGTCAACTTCCAAGTCTTGTTTCTCTCTATAGCATCAAGTTCTTCTTTCATGGCCTTCAGCCAGAGCTTCTGCTTAAGAGCCTCTTCTGTACTTATGGGTTCAGAGTCTACTATCATGGCACACTGAATAACTTCTCCTTCAGAGTCTACTTCAGTGTCTTGCAGCATGTCAAATTCTGCATATCTTCTGGGGACGTTTCTTATTCTTTGTGGTCTCTGAACTTGTTCAGAGTCTTGAGCTTCAGAGTTTCTAGCTTCAGATGATTGACTTCCTCTAGAGCTTTGACCATCTTCAGAGTCTGGCATATTTCCAGAGTCTGAATTGCCACCAAAATCTGGATTGTCATCAGAGTCTGGATCATCAGAGTCACCTTCATCTTCTGAGTCTTCTCCAGAGTCTGAATCACTATCAGAGTCAACGTCAGAATTTATTCCAACTTCAGAAATTCTTAACTCTAACCTTTCTTCAAAAGTTCTAACATCAGAATCAGATCGAGACTTATCCCAATTCCAAACTTCTGATTCCTTCACAATCACATCTCTGCTGAATTCAATTTTATTGGTTTCTGGACAATAGAGCTTGTATGCACCTGTACTGTGGTAACCTATCAGAATCATCACTTTGCTTCTATTATCCAGCTTCTATCTTCTGGCTTCTAGAACATGTTTATAGCAAACAGAACCAAACACCTTCAGATGACTAACACTTTGCTTATCTCCAGTCCACTTCTGTATTGGAACTATTTCCTTCAACTTCTTCGTAGGACATTTGTTGAGTACATATGTTGCAGTGGCAACAACTTCTCCCTAGAGCTTCTGAGGAAGCTTCTTCTCCTTTAGCATGCTTCTCACCATATCAAGCAAAGTGCGGTTTTTTCTTTCAGGAAGACCATTGTGTTGAGGGGTATAAGGAGCAGTAAGCTCATGCTCAATTCCATTCTCCTCACATAACTTCTGGAACTCTTTGGAGTTATACTCACCTCCACCATCAGTTCTAAGAATCTTCAACTTCTGACCACTCTGATTCTTAGCCTTCATTCTGAACTTCTTGAATTCATCAAACACCTCATGTTTAAACTTAATAAGGGATACACATGTCATTCTTGTGAATTCATCAACAAATAACACAAAGTATTTATTCCCTCCAATTGATGCTACTGGAAATGGACCACACACATCAGAATGTACAACTCCCAAGGCATGTTTTGCTCTTGGAGCAGCTTCTGACGCAAATGGCAATCGTGGTTGTTTTCCTTCCATGCAAACTTTGCATGACTTTTCAGGCTTCTTAATTGCAGGAATTCCATGTACCAACTTCTTTGAATTCAGATGTTTTAAGCTTCTAAAATTGAAATGACCAAATCTTCTGTGCCACTGATCACTCTTCTTCTCAGCACTTGTTGCACTAAGACATTCTGAGTCTGTAGTTCTGACATTTACCTTGAATGTTCTATTCCTTCCTTGTTCTGACTCCATAATTAACTTCTGATTGCAGTCATACAGCTTCAGAAGATTGTCCTTCATGGTAACTGAAAAACCTTTCTCAATTAATTGTCCCACACTCATCAGATTGCTTCTGATGCCAGGTACATACCACACGTTCTGAATCAATGTTGTTTTCCCATTGTTCAGAATCACTCTGACATTTCCCATACCTTCTGCATTAAGATATTTGTCATCAGCACATCTGATCTTTGTTCTCTTTTCAGAGTCAAAGTCAACTAGCCATTTCTTGTTTCCAGTAAGATGATTTGAACAACCAGTGTCCATATATTACCAGTCTATCAGATCCATATTATCAGATTCAGAGGCCATCAATAGCACAGATTCGTCATCAGAACTTCTGCCTATATTTGCTTCTTCTTATTTTCTCTCCTTGTTTGACCAACAATCTCTAGCAAAGTGACCAAACTTCTTACAACAATAACATTGGATCTTCTTCTTGTCATACTTCTATTTTCCCTTCTGAGCATTCTTTTGTCTATCAGAGGTTGAGCTTTCTGACTTCTGACCACCATCAGATCTTCTCCTGGCTTCTGACTGTTTCTGATACCTCCTATCAGAAATTGCTTTCAGAGCCTGCTGCTCTACTTCCTTTTCAAAAGTTCTCTCAGTCAAACGCAACTCTTGCGCTTCTAGACAGCTCTACAGCTCTTCAATTCTCATGGTGCTCAGATTTTTGGAATGTTCTATTGCTACCACAATG
This sequence comes from Lathyrus sativus, assembly GCA_963859935.3. Lineage (NCBI taxonomy): Eukaryota > Viridiplantae > Streptophyta > Magnoliopsida > Fabales > Fabaceae > Lathyrus > Lathyrus sativus. The sequence continues at coordinate 402,458,806 of OZ012740.1, forward strand.
TAATCAAATTGAGGGGTAAGGGATCTCAATACTTTCTCCGTGATTGCTTCTTCAGAAAGAGTTTCTCCACACACCTTCATCTCATTAGCGATCAGAAACATTCTGGAGATGTATTCAGAGACTTTCTTATTATTCTTCATGTTGAGATTCTCATATTGCTTTCTCAAGGACTGAAGCTTCACCTTCTTCACTGATGCGTCACCACCATAACATCTCACCAGTGTGTCCCACGCAGCCTTTGCTGTCGTTGAATCTGCAATCTTCTCAAACACATTTACATCCACACATTGATGAATGAAGAACAATGCTTTCTGATCCTTCTTCCTTACTTCCTTCTGCGTATTTTTCTGTTCATCTGTCGCATTTGCTGCTACCGGAACATAACCATCAGTGACAAGATCTAGAACATCTTGAGCACCAAATAGTACATGCATTTGGATCATCCAACTATTCCAGTTTTTACCGTCAAATACTGGAAGTTTGGTGTTCATGTTGCCGTTTCCGTTCATCTTCTACCTTGCACAGTACACTCAGATTTCTCACACAGTGTTTCCCAACCCACAAAATTAAAATTCTGATCAGATTTTGTTCAAGATTCAACACGAATCTAAGAATCAAAATCAATCACACAAGACCTTACGTTCACTCGTGTTTCCCAATGAATTTGAACCGGAGCTTTAGATACCAATTGTTGGTGCAAAGGTAGAATAAATGATGAATAGAGAAATATTCTATTAAGAGAATGACGGCTACACACTACTACACAAATTGCAATGATTTCTACCCTATTTATAAGCTAAAACTAGGGTTATTAGAATAAGATAAAAATACTAAAATACCCTCTAACAAACTTAGGGGCTAAGAAAATAGTACAACTAATAAATATGAATTACTTCTAATAAAATGGAGGGGAGGGGAGGGGAGAGGAGGAAATATTTAATAATTTATATGTTTGGTTCAAATTTTAAGAGGGAGAGGGGAGGTAGATGGAGGGGACCAAAATCTCTCCTGAACCACTTTTTGCTTCTCCCCGATTTAGAGGGGAGGGGAGGTATTTGATTTTAATTATAATTATATTTACATATTTATCCTTATGATTTATTTAAATATAAATTTAACTTATAACAATGTTAAAAGTTTTATTTTGAACAAATTTAATCTTTCTTTTTATATTTGTTGTATTTTTATATCTTCATCTTACTATCATTATATTTGTTTAAATTTTTTATTTTATTTTTCATATTTTTATGTTAATTTTAGTTATCGTAATTTTTTTTGTATATAGGGAGACCAAAACTGTAATTTAGCTAATTATATATTATAATCATTACGTTTTTATAAAGTGTTTCATGATGATCTCTGATTGAATATTTATATTTCGTCAATACATTTGTATTTGAATTATAAACGGGAAATATCACAAGTTTTATGGTAAAAGTAGAAGGATAAAAAAATAAGTTAGTTTTAAAATACATTCCTTGCCATTGTGAACCAAACATATTTGTAAATAAAATATCTCCCCTCCCCTTTCATATTTTGAACCAAACATATATGTAATTAAAATCCCTCACCTCCCTCCCTTCCCTTCCCCTCTCCTCCTTTTGATGAAAATCCCTCCTCTCCTCTCTCCTTGATTGAACCAAACAGACCCTTAATAAAAGAATATTTTTGACTTATTCGTTTCCTAATAAATTGCACAATTTTTTTGTCCGGCAAAGGTATGGAACTTTTTCCTTTTGATCGAGACGTGTACAGTGTATTATACAAGCTTACGAAATATTCGTTGAGAAATTCATACGATTTCAATTGCAATGATTATATAGAATATAATGATTTTTATAAATTCCAAAGTAGTACTACCATATTTATTAAATTGAAAAAAGGAAAATAATATAAATAAAAGAACATAACAACAAATACCATTAAAACGGAAGATAATTTCCTATAAAAATAAGCACGGTTTGAAAATAATTAAAATAAAAGTTAAAATTATTATTTTATTTTTTAATTAAAAAATGATATCAAATAAATAAAAGAGGAGGGAAATAAGAGAGGGAGGGCATAAAACAAAAACCCTTTAGAATTAACAACAACGAAAAGACGGAAGACATAAACCAAATTGTCAAAAACAGATACCAGAGCTTCATTCTACCAAACAAAATCATGAATGGATAGGCCTAATGAAGCTTGAGTGTCCGGACATTGGTTTCCTTCCCTATAGATAATAGATAAATGAAAATACATGTTGATTTTGTGATACGATTAAGCCACCTGTTTTTTAACGACCACGACACGAAATGAGGATTAACAATGGCCAAGGAAACTAACTTGGAATTGGTTTCAACCCACAAGTGGTTCCAATTTCTATCACAAGCCTGCTCTATTGCTCTCATAACTCCAATGAATTCAACATTAATTGCGAAGTTGTCGCCCAAATTTTCAGCAAAGCAGTCGATAAAGTTAGTTGAATGATTCCTGAAAATGCCTCCACAAGCGGCCTAACCAAGAACACCGAGAGAAACCCCGTCAGTGTTACATTTAATCCATGATTCAAGAGGCGGAACCCAAATAACTTCAACAATCCTGGCTGTTTTAGGAGGGATCACAACTACTTTGAAAGCTTTAAGAATATTGAAGCCCAAAATGTTGCAAGAAGTAGAAGCTTTGACAGAATTACCATCTAAATTTACACTAGCAATTAACATGTTAATGACAGACTTCCAATGAATGCATTTGTTGGCATAAATCTTCTGGTTTCTAGCATACCAAATAAGGTTGAGAGAGTTTACTAAAGAAGCCAGAAGAACCACTTTAGTTTGAAAAGAATGCTGATGATGGCAAATGATCCAAATATCCACAAGGTTCAGGATCAGAGGAAGGTTAATGAAACAAAAGAGTCAATTCCAAATACGAAAAGCAAAAGGGCAATGCCAAAAAAGATGATATGGAGATTCCACATGAATACCACATAAAGCATACATGGAGGGAAACAAAGCAATGCCCCTCTGAGATAAATAACATCTGTGGGAACCTTAGCTAAGAGAAGCTTCCAAAAAACAATGACTTGGAAGGAGGAATGTACCGTTCCATATTAACTTAGCCCAAGCAATATTGTTGGTGGGTGAAGCCTTAAACTAGAAGGCCTCTTTAAGGCTGAGAGATCCATCATGGGAGTGAATCCATCTAAGTTCATTAATTCTAGGCAGCAAAGGAATATTAACCTTCTTGATAAGCCAATTTAGGTTGGGAAATATGAAAGAGAGTTTAGGGGGCAGATACCATTGAGAGAGATGGATGAAATCTGTAACTTTCGATGATAGACCTGCAGAGGCAAAAGGAGGCATATGTAACTTCTCAACAAGAGGAAGGCCACACCATGAGTCTGTCCAAAGGTTAATGTTTCTGCCATCTCCTAAGGACCAAGAGGATTTGTCCATCAAGTCTTGAAAGCTGCTTTTGATGCCTCCTTGTATTGAAGAAGAAATATGGTAGTTGATGTGCTTGTTGTTTCACAAATCCTTGAGCATAAGAAGCTGAGCCCAATGACTGGAAGAATTAAACAATTCTAAACACAATTGGAGATTGGTTACAACATTAATACAGGAAACAAATCTGATACCAAGACCACCTTGATGAAAAGGTCTACAAACTTTGTGCCAAGTCACAGTTAACGACTTCCTTTTACAGATGTCTCCACTCCACACAAAATTTCTCATGTAACTTTCAAGCGCTTTGGTAAGACTGACAGACCAATCATAGATAAGGAGGCTATATGTTAACATATTGTGAATAACACTTTTAATCACTTGAACTCTTCCTTCCATGCCAAGGAGGGAAGCCTTCCACTAGGAGAGTTTAGATTTGACTTTGTTCCCTAAAGATTGAAAGTGAAAGGCTTTTGGTTTTCCCTTGAAGATGGGAACTCCAACGTAAGTGAAAGGAAGATGACCTTCTTGGAAGCCCATGATTGGAGCAAGCCTATCAAATCTCAAGGAGGAGATGGAACCAGAGTATATGATGTATTTCTATGGACTGAAATGCTGCCTTGAGCATTGGCCATATCTAAGGAATAAACCTTTGAGAGCCTCCAAGTTAGAGGTCCTAGCTTTACAAAAAAATATTATATCATCAGCATACAAAACATGAGACGAAACAAAAGATCCACTCGGGTCTTTAATGAGTTCCAGGAAACCTTGCTCCACAAGTTTAGCAATACCTCTGCTTAGAACATCTTCTGTAATGCAAAATGATAATGGTGATAGGGTATCACCTTGTCTAACACCCTTTTTACAATAAAAAAACCCAGCCTGGGAACCATTAATAGAAATGGAGAGCCTAGCAGAAAACATGACGACTTTGATCCAGGAACATACTTTGTCAGAGAATCCAAACCTGCTCAAAACCTTAAGCAAAAACTCCCAATCAAGAGTGTCAAAAGCTTTATTGTGAAGCAAATTGATAGCTTCAGAGGTTAAGCAAATACAATCCATAATATATCTACCTTTGATGAAGCCTTTTTGTTCTGGAGAGATAAGGATGGGCATGATGGTAGCAATTCTGTCAGCCAAGATTTTGAGAAATTTTTTGGACTTAAAGTTAGCAAGGGCTATTGTCCTGAACTGATCCATAGTGATAGCATTACACACTTAGGGATGAGGACAATATTGTTAGCATTCCAATTATGTAGTATCCAACCAGTGGAAAATAATTTTACAGTAGCATTGATAACATCAGTATGAATCATATCCCAATAAAGCTGAAAGAAGAACCCACCAAATTCATCAGGCCCAAGGGAGCTATCTTTCCTCAAGAGAAAATAAATTTTTTTACTTCTTTAGGACTAGGAAGGACAATCAGAAGGGCATTAGAATGATCATTGATCAGATGAGGAACTACCTCTCTCACCAAACCATTATCAAAGCAGTTATTGTTAGAATTAAAGAGCTGTTCAAAGTGAGAAGAGAATATATGAGAGATGTCCTCAGGATTAGAAAAGGTCTCAACCTCATGCTGAATTGTTGAGATGTGTTTGGTACAATTTTTAATTTTAGCAATCCTGTGGAAATAAGCAGTGTTCCTATCTCCCTCATTATGCCACCTTACTTTGGATTTCTCATGCCAAAACAATTCCTCAAACTTTAGGGCAGTAACAATCTCCAATTGAGCTTTTTGTTCTTTAGCAAGAAGCTCAGCATTATGACATTCTCTCTGAATTTGAGCTTGAATGTCATCTAGATTAGATGTAGAAATATTGAGTGTCATACCCCAAATTTTACCCCTTAGATGTCATCATCATTTGCATGAGCATTATAGGTCAATCATCCTTGCATAACTAACGAAACTACCAAGCTTTGTGGTTTTGTTTATTTTGTGGAATTAGGGTTTGTGAAGAAAAGGAGAAAGTCCTGATTAATCAAGAGTGGAGTGAGAAACCATCCAAGAGGGTCCTCATACATCTCAAGGGTCCCTAAGAGCTCATTTGGTCAAAGAAATCCAAATCAAGAGTGTCCTAAGTGGATGGGAGAGGTTTTCATCCTTGATCCAAATGGAACAAACTTGCTATCAAATTAAAGAGGACATCAAGTACTACAAACTTGAAGAAGGAAAGATGCTCAAAAGTTTCATAGAGTTTAAGTTATGAAGGCTTAAAGTTGAGAAAAACTAGGTTTTGGAGATTTGTACTTAGAAATTTCTCTAAGTATAGAATCTCAACATGGAGGATGACTTTTCAAGGCATTCTTTCACTATGATCCAAACCTCGTCACATTTGCTTCAAACATGAAAGTTGTAGAGCTTTCTCCAAGCTTTCTTTTGAGTACTAGAACTTCTCTATTGGGTGTATAGAACTAAAGTTATGAACTCATCAAGATATGATTTTCATTATGTCAAGTTTGGTAAGATTTTGGCAACTTTATGGACCAATCTTCCAAGGGATCTTTCATTATGATTAAGGCCTCATCACAATTTCCTTCAAACATGAAAGTTGTAGAGCTTTCTCCAAGCTTTCTTTTCAGTACTATAACTTCTCCATGGGATGTATACATCTCAAGTTATGTTGCTTGAAAAATGGTGCTTTAATGTTGTCAAATTCATGACTTAGAATTTTTCTAAGTTTCTTTTGGAGACATATTAGTGGACATGGTTCCCATCCAACTTTTCTCAACCATTCAAGTCCTATTTCAAAATGATTTCCACATGAAAGTTGCTTCATGATTTACCTACTTTGCATTGAGCCAAAAATTTCATGAATTAGAGTGACATTCACCAAGTTTGGATTGCTTAAAGTAAGCTATATGGGTTTGTGGTCAAGTATATTTCTTGCCACACTTTCATGCATAATGTAAGTCTTCATTCAGCACCCTTACCCCACTAAAATCACACGCATAAGCCACTCATTTTCCACTCCAAACATTGCATAAAATGATCCAAACATCTATGTACCATTCTAATCTTCATGAGCAAGTTTTTCTAAACTTAGAAATATGACAAAACATGTAAAACCTGCATGACAAAGAGGCTGCCTCATTATCCTCCACTATGATCCCTCATGCCCTCATAAAATGACAAAAAAACAGCTATACAACCATGCATTCGTACCACATCTCCAACTTATTTTTTCAAATTTCACCAAGTTGTTACCACAAACATTAACCACTGTAGTTGTGACTTTTACCACAATTTAGCCTCATACATAAGCTAAATGCTGAAACTCTAAAGATGAGGTCATTATTTTTTTAGCCAAAACACATAACACGCTCCATTTTCACTCTAGAATTGATTTTCTTCGAATTTTTATTCTCAAGGTTTCTTTTTTCATCATTGGATCAGCACTACCATTCTCAAAGCAAAGGAAGCTCAATGGGAAGATTTAAGAGGCAGTTGAAGAAAGGATAGCAAGCACGAGCTCCATTTTTTTGGTAAACTTTCATCACCTCTGTTCTCCTTTTTCTTGCATATCACGAACTTGTTCCTTACATATTCATGCTTCTAATAGCTTGAGGAACTTATCTATGTTGTTGTCGTGTTTTTATATTGAAGTTTCAATTTGTGTGTTTGAATTTCGTGGCCGTTTTTAAGTGTTTTAGAGATCTCATATGGGGAAAATAAGGGTGGAAATGAACTCAGCATGAAAAATCCTTCAAGAAGATGCCAAGGTTTGTGTGTTTTGTTTAGGTTTGGTCCAGCTCTGGAGAAGTTGCGTCGGAGAAGACGACTGGAGCCCTAGCTCCGGTGTCTAAGTTGGTTTGTTGAGTTGGCATGACGCTGACCTCTTAACTAATCTATGTGACGCTAATTTGGAGCCATGTCATTTAATGATTAGCTCGCGTGGCAATTTATTGGTTTGGTTTCTGGGTTTTGATTAATCATGGGCCTTTTCTCTTTCTATTCACACCCCTCTGTCTGTGGCCCAAGGCGTGTTTCACTTTATTTTTAGTTCATCTAGAAATTGCTGATGTACCTCCTTGCTCATATTATCTTTTATTTTTTATTTCTTTTTTCTATTTTTTTTTTCCTGACTTTATTTTAACAGTTCCAAATATTATAAGAATCAACAAAAATATTTTTTAGACACTTTAACGTCTTATTTTATTTTCCATAATTTTTATTTTATTTTTTAATGCTTTATTTGTATTTAATGGTGTGGGGTGTCTATTTGACCTAGTCTTGAACTATTGCTTTGATTTATGTCCTTCTTAATTGATTCTTGAGCTAGTTTTTTGGAGTGTTTTGACACATACTATGAGGATTTTCCAGTGTGCTTGCTGACCCTTGGCGGTGTTATTTGGTATACTTTTCATTTGTTTATTTGTGACCCTCGATTTATGCTCGACTCTTGTGACACCCTATCTTGTTTATTAGTTTTGTGTTTGTTCTTGTGCCTTTCTTGTAGCAAATTTTTTCACACACACACACACACTTGAGTGCATAAACATGAGTTTGAGCCTTAGATTGGAATTTATTTGATCATTTTTAATTTTTGAATGCTATGTCAATTTGATGATCTTTTGCCCATGATATTGTGCTTACTTTGACCTAGTTTTTAGGCTTTATTCTTTGGGGTGTTTGTATTGATGAATATGTGTTTATGTGTGGTTTGAAAAGCATGTTTAACTTCTAACTTCATGATTCCAAAGTTTTCTTGCTTTCCAATTTGGGCTTCCACATATGCCTTGTTTGTTTGAAACCTTTCATTGATGTTTTGACTTCTTTCTTGCATATGATCTTGTTCATGCCTTGATGTGATTCTTTTTGTGTTTCTATTGACATATTAATGTTGAATATGATATTTATGAGATGTGCATGCTACTGCCCATTTGTTTTTTTGAGTTGTAACTTCTATGTTGAACCATCCATTTCACTTGTCTTTGTATGGTAAGGTTTGTAGCAAGTAATGTTGTTATTTTGGTGTGTGTTTGACTTTGTTCTTAATTATTTTGACATGTTGAGCATAATATGATATAGCTATTTCCTTTCTTGGATTGTTCATTTGGACTCTTTGGCTTTGACACTTCGATTGTCAGCCTCCTTATCTTAAAGCTTATCATTTAAACACTTGTTGTTATAAGTTGTATGTCCCTTATTCCAAAGGAAAGTTCCCATGTTGAATTGTAATTCATTTTTGAGATAGTTTATACCATTTCCTACCTACTTCATGACCTTGTTAAGATCATTTTCTTTTGGCCTTGTTAAAGCCCCATTCCCTCTTTAACCTAACTCTAGTTTAGGGTTTGTAAACCCTATGTAAGCACTATTATTATAAGTGCTTATTCTTCCCTTCTTGGCCTTGTTAGAGCCATTGTTTCATTAACATTTAGAATTAGGTTTATATTTTGTAAACTATATGTGAGTACCATTGTAACGTGTACTCACTTTCCCCTTTTGACTTTGCTAAAAGTCAACCTTAGTCAACCTTCCAATTTAGACTCAGGGAGTTTGTTAACTCCATATAAGTACCATGGTTATGAGTAATTATTCTCCTTGGAACCTTGACCATAATCAAGAGTTCCTCATCCCTAGTTAGGTGAACTACGGTTGCTCTGATTCCATCCTTGTTAGGATACGTAGGCACAATATGTGATGTCTTGGCGAGCATACTTTGTATATACCCTAGGTCTTTACCTTAGTACATTTACCTTAGTAAGAAAACTTTAGCATAACACAAATACTAACAAGAGGTTCCTGTAGAGTACTACAAATACTTAGGACGCTAACACCTTCCCTAGGTATAACCAACCCCTGAACCTTAGATCTCTAGTTGTGTTGTTACATAGCGCACTTAGGGTTTTCCTCGATCTTTACCCTTTCCTTTGGATAAATCAAAGCTCAGTGGTGAACTTCATGATTTGTGATTCAAGTAAATTAATAGATTGATATCCGATTCTCACCGCAACAGAAATGGCGACTTCACTGGGAAGTAATTCCTCTGAGAGGGTTAAGCCCACCTTGTTTGCATTTGTGTTATTTTATATGTTTGCTTGCTTGTATAACTGTATATTTGTAAATATCTGTGTATATGTATTTGTTGTTCTTGGTTTCTTCTGTATGCAGGGTGGTTACCTTGAGTGGTGAGATAAGTCCTAACCAGGTCTTGAGAGTACACCTATGATAAGATTGTGATATAATCAATAGTTAGCTGTTGTGAGTAGTCCTAACATGTCTAGCATATGATAACCACGCTCAGTGGAGGCCCCTTTGGGATTACTGATGTCTGATGCGAGTAGTCGTATTGGGATCACTTTTTCTGACCTAGGAGTCCATGAAGCTGAGGACCTTTAGTTACCCTTCACCCTTTCTTTGCCTTTTTAGGACGTAGTGCAATGATTATCCAAGTGTAGACTTGTGATGGTTATCATGCAATACTACACTCAAACGAGTTTATCTTAAGAATATTATTGGCATGCACGAGTAGTCGTGTAAGCTGATAATATCTGAGATATTTATTGATGACTTTGGGAACTTTGTATAACCTGTTGTACAGGAACATACCCATAGTACATACCTTTTTGGGGTGGGTTAAACCATGGCTTCACTCTCGTGATCTCCAAGCCTAGGCCTTTTATTTGTTTGTATAGTTATGAATATGTGAATATCTGTGTATACGTGTGTTTGTGCATTATATCTATACCTGCATTCATGACCTTCTTTTGGTTTCAAGGAACTCATTTGTCTTTCCATTTCAAATATCATAGGTATCATAGATTTTGGGAAGAGAAACACTAAAAATTTCAACTTCAAGAAACTTGATTTGGTAGAGGTGAGAAAGTCAGAAGCCTTGGTGCCATCTCCTGATGATTTTAGAAAATGCCATGGAAGAATGTTAAGTATTTTCAGGACCAAGATGGAAGAGGGAGTTCTCGACACTCTTGTGCAATTTTATGATCCTCTATATCACTGTTTTACTTTTCCCGACTATCAGCTCGTCCCAAATTTGGAGGAGTATTCGTATTGGGGTGGTTTGCCAGTATTGGATAAGGAGCCTTTCAGTGGTTTAGAGAATATTCCATCACCAAAGGACATTGTTGATGCCATTCACTTGGAGATGTCCAAAGTCAAAGCTAATCTTACTACCAAAGGAGGAATTAAGGGTTTTCCCTCTAAGTTCTTGATAGAGAAAGCTTTCTTCTTATCTAAGATGAATAGTTTGGACGCATTCGAAGTTATCCTTGTACTACTTATCTATGGGTTGGTTCTGTTCTCTAATGTTTAAGACTTTGTGGATGTCAACGACATTTGGATATTTCTAAGTGGGAACCCTGTGCCTACACTACTTGGTGATACTTATCACTCTATTCATCATAGAACCCTTAAGGGGTGTGGGACCATCCTGTGTTGCACTCCTTTACTTTACAAGTGGTTTATTTCACACTTGCCTCAGACTAAGCTCTTCAAGGAAAATCCAAATAAACTTCGATGGTCTCAAATACTCATGTCTCTTGCTCACACCGATATACATTGGTATGATCCAGCCTGCGACAAAGGAGTCATCATTAATAGTTTTGGTTCCTTTCCTAACGTACCTCTTCTTGGTGTCTGAGGGGGAATTAACTACAATCTTTTTCTTGTGAGGCGTCAATTTGGGTTCCCTATGAAGGAAAATCCTTGCAACATCCTATTGTCTGGTTTCTTTTATCTTAATGAGGAGGCTAGTGCAGAGACTAAGAATAGAGTTTTACATGTTTGGGGGACAATTGATAAGAGGACTAAGAATGATTTAGGGAAGAGGAACTGTGTAGCTTTTGAGCCTTTCATTTAGTGGGTTCGATCTCGAGCTCGTGACCTCAAGATGCCATATCTCTTTTAGAAGCCTTCATAGCCTGTTGTTGCATCGTCGTCTACCATTCCTATTGAGTGTATGGAGCAATATCAAGAAGCGTTGGTAAGGATGAAGCTCAAACGAGACACATGGGAGGGAAAGTATCATACCATCTATGCTGAACAGATGGAGATGAAGAAGCAATTAAAGGAGAAAGATAACTTGATCGAGTTGCTCGAGAGGCATGTTATGGAGAGGCATGTGGCACAAGAGAATTTATTTTTCTCTAGCATACAACCAGTTCTCAGTATTCATGAGTTATCAAACATTCCTCCTACATCTAATGCTTGGAAAGGGGTCGTCGACAAGCTTGTGTTAGAAAACACCGAGTTGAAGAGGCAGAAGAGGATGCATGAGATATGGCCTTTTAGATAGGATCTTTTAAGACCCATTGGGCCTAGTTGTCTCCTTTTGTATTTTGAGTTTCTTGTTTTGTACTTCAAAGTTGTAACTTTTCCCATTATTAATGATTTGAGTTTTTTATTCCAAAAGGTATTTTTCTTTGCAATTTAGCTCTTGAGTTCCTTAAAACCAATTGCATTCGTATTGCATTCATATTTTCCTAACCATTCAAGGAACTTAAATTTGTTTTACAGACATTATAAAATGGATTCTGGAAAGAGAGTATCTCCAAGATACACATTCAAAAGGCAAAAGTTGGAAATTATAAGGAAGTTGGGAGGCCTAGTGGAAGATGCTCTAGCACTCGAAGACAAATATGGGAGTATTTTGCCATTGCTGAAACTCCAAGTGGATGAAGAGATGTTAGTGGCGCTTGTGCAATTTTATGATCCGATCTATCATTGCTTTACATTTCCAGACTACCAACTGTTGTCGACATTGGAGGAATACTCTGTGTTAATGGGATTGTGTGTCACTTCTAAGCCATTTTCTGGAAGAGAAGGGACTCCAAGTGAAAAGGTTATTGTTGAGGCTATACATCTAGAGCTGACAGAAATACAGGCTCATATGACTGTCAAAGGAGGTCTCTCTGGATCGCCCGTGATGTTTTTGTTTGAGAAAGCTCAGAATTACACTAATGTGAAGGATTCAGAAGCCTTTGAAGCCATCCTGGCGTTGTTAAATTATGGACTCTTCCTATTCCCAAATGTTGATGACTTTATTGACGAGAACACTATTGTCATATCCCAAATTTGTCCTATCTATATATAACTTTCATCTGTACATCCATCCACTAACCATTATTCAAAAAATCCAAAAGGTGTTGTTTCTGCTTGCCTAAGTCCAAGTTCATTTGAGGCCATCAGAACAATGATGTATGATATTGATTGAGGTTTACATAGTTTTAACTTAATTCATTGGTCAGACAAGATTTAGTTTCCTGATTGAGACAAGGGTGTGCTTTATTCAAGCGGTGTGGGTCAGAGCTTTCAGTTAGGGTTTGGGCAATACAATTCATATTTCAAGGCATTTTGTTGCTCATTTTGTTCATGGTGCAGTGTCTGGATTATTAGTGCAAGTGGAAAATGTAACACCCTAAATTTAATTGGAATATTTTAATTTATTTATTTAATTGAGAATATTCGTATTTTGGTGGTTTTCGGTGGTTTTGTGGATTATTGGGAATTATGCATTTCTGGATTATTTATTTAATTAATAGTATACAATATGGAAGTATTAGTATTATTATTAGTTAAAATAAATATAAGTGAAATAAGGGTAATTTGGGCATTAAGAGGAGTTAGTAAGGGTGTTATGGGAAAAACCCAATTGTGTGGCCCAAGACTAGGTTTGACAAAAAGGAATTCTGAAAAGAAATTAGAATTCATTTTGTTAACCGTGAAAAGTATTGAGGCCAGAGCTCTGAGGAGAAGATTGGAGGCAGAAGCTTCGAGAGATTCCCTGAAAGATTGAGAAGGCTTCGATCGAAAATTAAGGTACGGGGAGTATAACTTTTCATGATTTTCCATGTGTAACTTTCAATGTGATTATGGTTGATTTAAGGATTTTATGGAGAATTATGAGGAAAAGGTATTTTTGGCCTTTGTGGCCTAAATCTAGTTTTGGGAACTCAGATGTTGTGGTGTAGTGGTAACTATTCCTAACAGTTAGAGCATAAATATGAGAAAGGGAAACCTTAGGCCTTCGTGGCCAAAACCATGAGTTGAACCTGTCTGACCCTGAAGGAATATTAATATTTGAATGTGAGTAACTCTAATGCCTTAGGGTGTAATTAAAGGAAAGATTATGATTTATGGATGATTTAGGGTGTGAATATGTTACGGGATTGGCCTAATAAACCGTAGGTTTTGTGCCTTTATCGTCGTAAGACCTTAGGGATGATTTAGGGATGTTTTAGGGGCATTGGGTAAGTGAATCGTAGAGCTTTTTGAGTGATTTGGAGTTCTGGTGTGTAGCAGAATTTGCTATCATCGCACAGTTCGCCTAGCGAAGAAAGCTTTACCTAGCGAACTATGTTGTTCCCAGATAAGCCTAGCGAAGAATCCTTCGCCTAGCAAAGAAACTCGCCCCAGAATCTCCTAGCGAACATGCCAACGAACGTAGCAAAGTTTCGCGAATGTTGATCGTGTGCAGCGATGCCTTGATGTTTGATTCTGTGATTTCTGTGACGGATTAACATGAGTGGGACTGTGAAGTTTATATGATTAATAGGCGATAGTATGAGGATTACCGCGAGTATAATTATGAATTAATGTGTGATAATATGTGATAATATGATGAATTAATATGAGTATGATTGTGAGCGCTATGTGATTTGTACATGATTATATGATGATTTTCTATGAGGTATTGATGATGATTATTATGATGAATTATGATGACATGGTGTATGATTATGATTATTATGATGAGCTATGATGACATGATGTATGAAGATGATTATTATGATGAGTTATGATGACACTACGTACGATGACAATTATGATGATGAGCTATGATGTTTGATGATGATGAATATGATGAATAATGATGAACCTATGATGTTATTATGAGGATGATTTGTGTCATGTGCATTCGGACTTTGGTTCAGGACCTCGATTACTTTGGCTTCAACCCCACTGTGTGGATGTGAAGTGTTTTGATGTGCTCCGATTCTCTAGTAGAATTGATCCTATTGATGGAGATCTATGGAGGGTTGATGGCCCAGTGTCTATCGCAATGTGATGATTGGTACCACATGCATTGAGTCTTGTTGCATTTTGCATTGATGAGTCTTTTTGTATGAATTATGATGTTGTGGCCATCGAGGCCTATTGAGGAATATGAATGTGTTGAATATGATTATGACGCCATTTATATGTTGATTTTTATACATTGATTATTATGAATTGTTTTACTCACCCTGTCTGTTTGAATGTTACCTCCATGTGGGTAACATGCAGATGACCAGGTTTTGCCGTGGACGCTGTCGAGGTTATTTTTATGAAGTTTTGAGTTGTTAGCCTTTTTGGTTAGAGGGTCTTGCTCTGATATGTAACATCGGGTTCGGGTCATTTGAGTTAAACTATGTTTTATTTGAGTTTATTTTGATTATCTTCCTGTATGAGGAAAACCTTGATTTATGCCTTTTAAGTTCCGCTACTTTGTGCAATTTGATGTACTTTGGGGAAAACTCGTTTTTTACGGAGCCTTGACCTATTTTGAGGATTTGGGAAATGTACGCCCTTTTGTGGTGGCTTTTATTGAATTTAATAATTGTTGCGGTGAGAATCGTGATACCAAGCTATTGATTAACTTGAATCTTTAATTCTTAGAATTCACAACCGGACTTTAATTTATTCAAAGGAAAGGTCTAAAGAGAGAAAGAACCTTCTGCGTGATGTAACAACAATGCTAAGAGATTCGGGGATCGGGGGTTGGTTATGCATATGGTAGGTATTTCACATCCTAAACATCTGTAGTACTCTACAGGAATCTTTTGTTTGTTGTATGCTAATACTTGCTAAATGTTTTCTATGGATTGGGTAAAAGGTGTAGGCTAAGACCTAAAGATATATACACTAAGTTTACTCGCAAAGATATCGCATCTTCTGCCTACATATCCTAACTAGGATAGAATCAGAGCAATCGTAGTTCACCTGCTAAGTTGGAGAACACTTGATTATGATCAAGGTTCAAAGGGGAACAAACATAACAATGCTTGTGTAGAGTTTAAGGAAACTCTCTAGATCTAAGTTGAACACTCAAGAAAGGGGAGTAAGTAATCATGACAATGATTCTTACATAGAGTTAACAAACTCTATCCTAAGTTCTAATTGAAAGAGTACTCCTAACAAGGGGTGGCTTTTTAGACTTAAGCAAAGTCCAATGGACAGGTTCTAACTTAACTAAGTGTAGATGACTTGACAAAGTCGAGGGAGAGTGATGAGCTATCTATGACCCAAAGGTCAACAGAGAGACTTTCCTTTGGAAGGATAGAAAGGGAGGCAACTTGGATGAGAACTAAAGAGTTCCATCACTTGGGGAAACTAAACTTTAACAAAGCATAAACATCAAACAGGATAAATACAAGAAACATGGTTACGATCAAACATATGCAAGCATGTTACAACAAGAAAGCACGTCAAATTAAATGAATGGTTACAACCAAAGCATGCAAGCGTATTACAATAGGCAAGCAAAGATGAGTTCTTACAAGACTCAATGAAGGATGAAGACTTAAGCATATCTTAACAAAGATGAGGATAACGACCAATGCAAATAAGTCAACTTAAATGGGGATATTACATGGAAATCAAATGAATCAAACATCATGCTTACAAGAAATAAGTAATTACAATTACATAAAGGGTTTGACAAACATAGAACTTACATTACAACAACAAACAGGAGAAGAATGAATCACAAGCTCGAAATGATTAGGAGGGTAAAAACCTTAAAAGAAATATGAGCTTTTTTAATGCAAAATTGTTTTCACAAATAAAAATTCTAGAATGTTAATGCACCACATGAAAATATACACAAATACGAGATTGTTGCAAAAAGAACCGATTAAAAATAATAAGAAACGAAGAAGTTATGATTTCTATGAAATTAATAACAATTAAAATAAAAACAAAGAAATTAATGATAAAAAAGAAGGGGAGGCGCCTGGTGGGTGTTGAACCCACCACCCATTGAATACCAACTTAAAATCATGCCAATTGGGCCAAGGCGCACGTTTGGAAAGGAAAGGAAAGAAATACACAACATGTTGAAAACAAGGCAAATATGAAAAAAAAAATCAAAAAGGGTTGATCTCCACTGTGGATCGAACCCAGGACAAGCATGTGAAAGGCGCATGAGAATATGAAGGTTTAACCACTGGGGTGGCGATACATCCATGTATTTTTCCACCCCTAAAATTTAAATACTTAACAAAGCATGAAAAATCTGGGCAAGGCAAGAAGCATGAAGCAAGCAAAACATGAAAAAACGACAATACCATAACTTCATCAATACTCAATAAAATGCAACAAAATTTTAGTTTATCTTGAGTGAAATTTCATGAGGAATTCAGTGGTGATCTCAGTTTTTCAAGATGACGCAGACATTTCAAAATTTGAATGTAAATGCAAGTTGAAACTTAGGAATGCATTTGAGTATCTACAGCTCATGACAGTTGGATTTAATGACATGTAAAGGTATGCACAAATCATAAATGCATAAACCAATGATTCTGATGCAAAAAGTCATACCAAATCAAGTCCAATCAAAAAATGACATGCCAGTTGCAAAAAATGCCTTAAAAATGCACTTTGGAAGTTGTGAATCAAAACTGACATGAACAAACTCAAGGAAAGCCATACACATGCTTCAAATATGCTACTCATGATTATGCTCAAAGAAACAAACTCTAATCCAAACTGAATCATGAAATGGCCATTCAATTTCAACTTTATGGAAGTAGTTTAGAACAAACTTGCATTTAACCAAATTTTAAAACAACAGCTCAACATCATGCTTCTCAAACCACAATTTGACATTCACTGAATACACACATACAAATGGTGATAGCTTTTTAATTTTGAGAATGAGACTTGATATCAGAGGTGAACAACCCTCAAAATGACTTGGCAACCAACAAAATCATGAAATAAAAACATATTGATCATCAGAAAAAGGCTCCAACTGCTCTGAATCATTTCAACCAAAGCAAACCAAATAAACATGTTGATAGTTACAATGAGTTGATGAACTCAAAAGGGCTCTCTCAGAGCCACAACATTTAACAGTGCTGATGAAGAAATAACAGACATGCCATATCAACCATGTTAACCTTCAACCAAAACAAATACACACCTACACAACAGAAATGCCATGTGCTACACATCTACACAATGATATTAACACAAAATGATCAACATGCTGGCATAATTCTTAATGCTTCAAACAATCATTGATGAACTATGCCTTAGCCAAACATAATGTACAACCAAAACAAACTTGCCTAACACAGAAACAAATAGCCACAGCTGAGCAGCCACAAGCAAAAGCCATAAGTGGCTTAGGACCTTGCCTTGACAGTTTTAGCAAAACTCAAAACAGAAATAACCCCTGGCAGGACCAAAACAAACTTCTAAGCAAAACCAAGTTAACACCCTAACATATTTGCCATATCAACCAGAACATACTTCTAATGAGAAAATACAAGTCTAAGGCAACGACAAGAACAACATAACACCGAGGAGTCAGTGGCAACAAGGCAAACAACTCTTGGTATTCCAATCAGTGTTTTATGATGGATTCCAATCACAGCTTCACAAATGACCTCCTCTAAGATCAACCAACATACATAAACACTGAAAATGGCATTGTTGATCCTCAAAGGTTTAGGTATATTTCAACACACCTTGCATGAGTTATTTCAACCTCATAATACCAAACAAAACTTAGCACCATGCCCTAAGGGCAGACATGACATTTTAAAACAGGTGAGATGCACAAAGAGATCAGAGCATGAAACATTGGCAGTCAAGTGTAAAAACAGACAGGCACATATTACAATCATGGCATATGCACATTTTTCACATAAAGATACAACAATAAGGTATTAGATTTGAGAATGGCATATCAGTTGTAAATTGTACATTTAGATTGAAAGCATAAATAGAAAGTTGCAGTTCCAAATCAAACCTAGTTTCAAGAACTCAAACACAACATGAATAGAACATATAGGGACTCTAATTCAAAATTGTCAGCAAAAGATCAAAGTTAAGTGAGGCTGCAATGATACATCCCAAGCTGTTTTGCAGCAGAACCAACATAAAACAAATGTGACTCATGATAACAATCCAACAATAGCTCATGACAGAAATTAACTCAACATCCATAAGACATAATCATACCAAGTCAAAGGCATACCCAAGGAAGTTACATGCTCAAAACAGTTGGCACAACACAAACTGGCAGATTTACATAAGGACCACATTTTTGCATTTAAACACCAATAATGCCAATCATGCTCATGACATAAATGGAAGGGATAGTGACTACTAACCTTTTGTAGTCCTCTACACAAGCTTATTGCAATAAAGAAAACCTTGAAAACACTCCAACTGCTGTTCAACTAATACTTTGATGAAAACAGCTTTCTTGCACTTGAAGGAAAGGTGAAGAACTTGTGACAGGCCTCAAAATAAATGAGGATGAGGTTGCTTTATGGTATGGACAGCTGAGGCATTATATATCAAAGGTGTGTGGCTGGTTAGACTGATGAAAACAGGTCTGGACAGAGGTTTGGCAGATTTTGAGTATAAGGTCAAACTTACTTGGTTTGAAGGTTGACTTTTGGGAGAATGGTATTTTTGAGTGGTTTAAGAGTATGAACACCTTCTACACATCATTTATGGATTGTGCAGATGGTTTGTAATGTTTTGGAATGTGTGGAAATGGATTTGGGAAGCCAACTGCCCAAGACAGATTTTGGTGAAACTTGAGAATTTTGAAAATGAGAGAAGTGAGAAGGGAATGAGAGCTGTGGTTTTCTCTTGGTTCTAAGAGTGCTCTGGTGTTTAAATGACATATAGGGAGCCTCTATTTATAGGAAAAATGAAGGGTGAGGATAGATTTGTAACTTGGCACTTTTGGAGAGATTTTGAAAAGGTAACCCTTGGCTTGAGGTTTGTTGCAGCTGTAAGTTGAAATCCTTGACTCAAGTTGATGCCTTTATCAAGTGGTATGGATGACATAATGGTGATTAGAGTGGCTAGGAAATAGGGGGTTATTTGCTGCAAGTGTGCCAAAAGTTTCTCTTTCTTCCCTTTTATGATTAAAATATTACCACTTGCCTCCAAGTTGCAAGATTTTCTAAACCTCCTTATTTGCTGCATTTTTTCTCTTCAAATCCTCTAAATATCAGATAGGGATAAGATCCAAGGGCTGAGAATAGCTCAAGTGGTCAAATGATGAGTTTGTGAGAAATTGATGTGGGACTCAAGTGTTAAAACCTCATCTTGTTAAATTCATAACTCTCAGCTCATAAGGGATATGGAGGAGTTCTACTACATTTTGGAAAGCCCTCATGTAGTTCTACAACTTTCATGTTTTCATGAGTTTCAGATTCCCAAAGGAACTTGGCCAAAAAACCTCTCAAAGTTGCTGAAAAACAAGCCTAAAAGTGAAATTTTTCTAAGTTACTTTCCCCTCTTGTAATGAATTTGGTCATAACTCCAAATATATGCATTTTATGCTCATGGACAACTTTGGGACTTTTGTAGGAATTGTCAAGAGCTTTCCAATGAGCTTAAAACCAACTCAATTGGATGTGTGGTTAAGGAGTTATGGTCTTGCCCCTTTCAAAATCCTAATTCCCGACGTTTGCGATTACTCCTCAATCCTTGATCCAATGGTCATGAAATTTTATGTGTAGGTGCAATATGCCATTAGGAACATTTTTGATTCATATCTTGAGGTCAAATTCCTTATGAGTGGAGAGTTGACTTTTCGGTCAACCGAACGATCGATCGGTGACTACCGAGTCGACTGTTGATGCTCCGGGCCTTTTGAGGCCTTGAAACTTCTTGAATAGACTTCACTAAGCCATATGAACTTTATGGGCCATGATCCCACCATTGTAACACCTTTTAAATCAAAAGTCAAACCACAATTGACTTTTCCTGCTCGAAAAACCCTAATCGGGTATCCTGAACTGCACTGTTTTTTATTCTTGGGTGACAACCTCAAATTGGACTCATACTTGACCCCATTTAGTATCCTTGATCTTGTTTCATGGAGAACCAATCCAAGACATTGACTAATCAAACCTTTGAAATCTCGATTCTTGACCGTACGAAACCCTAATTCGCCTGTATCTTGACAAAGACAAACTTGAAACAGGTTAAGGTTAGATAATTAAATGATTATTATCCTAATATGATGATGAAGATCTAAGGGGTCAAAATTTGGGGTATGACAATAATTTACTCTGATTTATGTGAATAAATGTGCCTTTTAATTGTGGGGTAGAAAAGGGTGTTACATTAGTGGTATCAGAGTAGGTCGGTCCGTCCGACCAAGTTGTCTAATGTTGTTTGTTCCCTTGTATGTGACATGTGTGTGAAAACACTGTCGGTACCTGTTTGTTTTCTAACCTTTTTTTTGCAGATGTGGTCATGAAACAAGTGGGGGAGGAGCTTGTGCTTCTCTAGGATGCTGCAAGTGTGGAGTGACGACTCAGTATGTTGTTGAACGCTCTTATAGTTTGGTAAAGATGGTTTATGTCCCATCATGATTTTTGGTTGTCTATTGACAAATTGAGGAACTGATCACCCTTAATCTCTTGTGGATACTGGATGAAGTCATGTTTGAGGGGATAAACGTGTCTTGCAAGCTTAGATGGCGTGTGCAGTGAATTATTTTGAGTTAAGCTAAGTGCTTACGAGTTATTTTGATGAGTCAGTATGGGATGATGCTGAGGTGGTTATTTTGATGGGAACCTTGAGTATTGACGAAAGTGGGGAAGTTGGTGGTTTGCCAAATAATTGTGATTGTCCGGGAGTTTTCCTAATGAGATAAGTGATTTACTACCGGAATGTGAAGTGGAGTTTGCGATTGATTTAGTTCCTGGAACTGGTCCGATATCAATGGCTCCATGTAGTGTGTATGCTTGGGAATTGAAAGAGTTGAAGAGTCAACTTGAGGATTTGATGGATCAGTTGGTTGTTGCAGGTAAGATAGATGGGAGATCTGGGTATCATCAGATTCGTGTGAAGGCTGAAGATGTTCAGGTGACTGCTTTTAAAACAAGGTATAGACATGATGAGTATTTCGTAGTGCTATTTGGGGTGACTAAGGCACCATGTGGGTGTGTGGAGTATATGAACGATATTTTCCATACTTATTTGAGCGAGTTGATAGTTTTGTTAATCAGTGATATTTTGGTATATTCGAAGAGTAAAGAGGACCATGATGAGCATCTGAAAATTTTGTTATCAGTGTTGAAAGGGAAGCAGTTGTACGCAAAAATGGTCAAAGTGTGAGTTTGGTTGGAGGAAGTAAGTTCCCTTGTCATGTGATGTCGAGTGGAGTTATTATGGTTGATATGTCGAAGGTTGAAGCCGTATCGCAATGAGGAACTCCAAAACCTGTTTTGAGATTAGAAGTTTTCTGGGGTTGGCAAATTAGTATTGGAAATTCATTGAAGTATTTTTCCAAGTTATCTTTTCCATTGACATAGTGGACTAGGAAGGTTCAAGATTTTGTTTTGGATGCAAAGTGTGAAGAAAGTTTCTAGAGCTTTTGAGGATGGCTGACAACAGCTCGTGTTTTGATTTTGCCGAATCCAACATAACTATTTGTTGTATAGTGTGATGCTTTGTTGATGGGATTGGGAGATGTATTAGTGCAACATCAGCGAGTCTTAGCTTATGCTTTCAGGCAACTTAAAGTGCATAAGAGGAATTATCTGACACATGATTTAGAGTTTGTTGTTGTTGTGGTGGTTGTGTCGAAGCTTTGGAGGCATTATTTGTTTGGTTCGAGATTCGAGATGTTTAACAATCTTAAAAGCTTAAATTATTTGGTTGATTAGAAAGAGTTGAATATGGGACAGAAGTGATGATTGGGACTTTTGAAGGATTATGGTTTTGGTTTGAATTACCATTCGGGTAAAGCAAACGTGGTAGTTGATGCATTGATTTGGAAACCTTTGCATATACTGATGATAATGGTGAAAGAGTTAGAACTGATTGAGCAATTTCGGGATATGAGTTTGGTTTGTGAAGATACTTCTTATGGAGTTAAGCTTGGTATGTTGAAGCTTACTAGTGGAATTCTGGATGAGATTCGAGAAGGTGAGAAACCTGATTTGAGTTGGTAGATCGGTTGGATGGGATGAATCAAAGTCGAAGAACTGAATTTCAGATTATTGGAAATGGTATCATGGGATGTCGTGACAGAGTTTGTGTTGCAGATAGTGTGAGTTGGATAAGAGTATTCTTGAGGAGGGACATTTATGTGGATTAAGTATCCATACCGGTGCTATGAAGAGGTACTAGAATTTGATGGAATTGTTTTGGTGGCTGAGTATGAAGAAAGAAGTGGTTGAGTTGTATTTGATGGTTAGACTTGTCAAAAGTCAAAGATTGAACATCAGAGACCATCAGGTCTGATGCAATCGTTGAATATTCCAGAGTGGAAATGGAATAGTATTTCTATGGATTTTGTGTTGGGTTTACTGAAGGCTTTTAAGAATATGATTTGATTTGGGTAATTATGGATAGCTTGAATAGATTAGCTCATTCTTAATAATGAGGATTAATCATTCTATATTGAATCTAGGTGAGGTGTATATTGAGGAAGTTGGGAGTTGGATGAGATACCGTTGAGCATTGTGCCCGATAGGGATCTGAGATCTTCGTCGAGGTTTTGGGAGAGTTACAGGCGCTTTGGGTACTAAGTTGAGGTCGAGTTCTGCCTATCATCCGCAGATGGATGGACATACAAAGAGAACTATCCAGTATTTAGAGGTTTTGCTGAGAGCTTGTGTGTTGAATCAAGGTGGATCAGGGGATAGTCAATTGTCGTTGGTTGAGTTTACCTAGAATAACAGTTATCATTCTAATATCAGAATGGCACCGTATTAGGCTTTGTATGGTAGGAGGTGTAGAACTCAATTGTGTTGGTATGAGTCAGGCGAGAGTGTTGTACTCGGACCTAAGATTGTGCAAGAGACGACTAAAAAAATCAAGATGATCCAAGAAAAGATGAAAGTGTCGCAGAGTCGTCAGAAAAGTTATCATGATAAGAGGAGGAAGGCACTTGAATTCCAAGAGGGAGATCATGTGTTTTTGAGAGTTACACCGGTAACTGGTGTTGGCCGAGCTTTGGAGTCTCGAAAGCTCACACCTTGATTTGTTGGTCCGTATCAGAGTGGTGCAGCAGAAGCGTGGGAGAAGTAGCATGTAAGACTGTTTTACCGCTATCGCTTGTGAAATTGCATGAGGTGTTTCGTGTGCCTAAGTTGAGGAAGTACACTGATTCAGATGGATGGTGTACAAGTGAGAGATAATTTGATTGTTGAAGTGTTGCTAGTTTGGATTGGTGAACGAGAAGCAATTGCGAGGTAAAGAGATTGCCTTGGTAAAGGTATTGTGGGGAGGACCAGCTGGAGAAAGTTGGAATTGGGAGCGTTGAGATCAGTTGAGGGAGTCGTATCCGGCTCTATTTCCTTGGGGTAATTTTCGAGGGCGAAAATTCTTTTAAGTGGGGGAGAGTTGTAACACCCCAAATTTAATTGGAATATTTTAATTTATTTATTTAATTGAGAATATTCGTATTTTGGTGGTTTTCGGTGGTTTTGTGGATTATTGGGAATTATGCATTTTTGGATTATTTATTTAATTAATAGTATACAATATGGAAGTATTAGTATTATTATTAGTTAAAATAAATATAAGTGAAATAAGGGTAATTTGGGCATTAAGTGGAGTTAGTAAGGGTGTTATGGGAAAAGCCTAATTGTGTGGCCCAAGACTAGGTTTGACAAAAAGGAATTCTGAAGGGAATTCAGATTCATTTTGTTAACCCTGAAAAGTATTGAGGCCAGAGCTCTGAGGAGAAGATTGGAGGCAGAAGCTTCGAGAGATTCCCTGAAAGATTGAGAAGGCTTCGATCGACAATTAAGGTACGGGGAGTATAGCTTTTCATGATTTTCCATGTGTAACTTTCGATGTGATTATGGTTGATTTAAGGGTTTTATGGAGAACTATGAGGAAAATGGATTTTTGGCCTTCGTGGCCTAAATCTAGTTTTGGGAACTCTGATGTTGTGGTGTAGTGGTAAGTATTCCTGACAGTTAGAACATAGATATGAGAAAGGGAAACCTTAGGCCTTCGTGGCCAAAACCATGAGTTGAACCTGTCTGACCCTAAAGGAATAGGAATATTTAAATTTGAGTAACTCTAATGCCTTAGGGTGTAATTGAAGGAAAAAAATTTGATTTAGGGATGATTTAGGGTGTGAATATGTTACCGGATTGGCCAAATAAACCGTAGGTTTTGTGCCTTTATCGCCGTAAGACCTTAGGGATGATTTAGGGATGTTTTCGGGGCATTGGGTAAGTGAATCGTAGAGCTTTTTGAGTGATTTGGAGTTTTGGTGCGTAGCAGAATTTGCTGTCATCGCACAATTCTCCTAGCGAAGAAAGCTTCACCTAGCGAACCATGTTGTTCCCAGACTCGCCTAGCGAAGAACCTTCGCCTAGCGAAGAAACTCGCCCCAGACTCGCCTAGCGAACATGCCAACGAACGTAGCAGAGTTTCGTGAATGTTGATCATGTGCAGCGATGCCTTGATGTTTGATTCTGAGATTTTTGTAACGGATTAACATGAGTGGGATTGTGAAGTTTATGTGATAAATAGGCGATAGTATGAGGATTACCGCGAGTATAATTATGAATTAATGTGTGATAATATGTGATAATATGATGAATTAATATGAGTATGACTGTAAGCGCTGTGTGATTTGTACATGATTATATGATGATTTTATATGAGGTATTGATGATGAATTATGATGACATGATGTATGATGAGGATTATTATGATGAGCTATGATGACATGATGTATGAAGATGATTATTATGATGAGTTATGATGACATGACGCACGATGACGATTATGATGATGAGCTATGATGTTTGATGATGATGAATATGATGAATGATGATGCACCTATGATGTTATTATGAGGATGATTTGTGTCATGTGCATCATGCATTCATGTGCATCCGGACTTCGGTTCAGGACCTCGATTACTTTGGCTTCAACCCCATTGTGTGGAGGTGAAGTGTTTTGATGTGCTCCGATTCTCTAGTAGAATTGATCCTATTGATAGGGATCTATGGAGGGTTGATGGCCCAGTGTTCATAGCGATGTGATGATTGGTACCACATGCATTGAGTCCTGTTGCATTTTGCATTTATGAGTCTTTTTGTATGAATTATGATGTTGTGGCCATCGAGGCCTATTGATGAATATGAATGTGTTGAATATGATTATGACGCCATTTATATGTTGATTTTTATACATTGATTATTATGAATTGTTTTACTCACCCTGCCTGTTTGAATGTTACCTCCACGTGGGTAACGTGCAGATGACCAGGTTTAGCCGTGGACGCTGTCGAGGTTATTTTTTTGAAGTTTTGAGTTGTTAACCTTTTTGGATAACTTAGAGGGTCTTGCTCATGATATGTAACATTGGGTTGAGGTCGTTTAAGTTAAACTATGTTTTATTTGAGTTTATTTTGATTATCTTCCCGTATGAGTAAAACCTTGATTTATGCCTTTTGAGTTCCGCTGCTTTGTGCAATTTGATGTACTTTGGGGAAAACCCGTTGTTTACGGAGCCTTGACCTATTTTGAGGATTTGGGAAATGTACGCCCTTTTTTGGTGGCTTTTATTGAATTTAATAATTTACTTTGATTTATGTGAATAAATGTGTCTTTTAACTGTGGGGTAGAAAAGGGTGTTACAGCAAAGTTTAAAATCGTAACGGCTGAGATTGATTCATAAGGCAAGTCCACTACCCATACCTATTTATCAATCTATTCATAACCCTTATTCATTTCTAGTTCAAATCCATATTTCGTATTCATAATCATTTTTATTTGTTACCCACATCTAATTTCTATATCCACTTTTATTCATTTTATTTTTATCCAATATACAAATCAAATTCATTCACAACCATATCCATTTATTGTTATAACCAATCCAATTATTCACATATTCATTTTTCAATTATTGTTTTCTAAAAAAAAAGGGTAACAGTTGCGATTCCATTTATAAATTTTATACAAATAAAAACGGCCCATCGTCATCATTTTTTTCTGACTTAGAGGCCCATTATCTTTTTCTTGATTTAGAAGCCTATCTACATAAAATTACACCAAAAATACAACCAAAATTATGCATAATAATTATACTAACACACCACAATTGCACATAACCCCATTTCATCCTACAGACAAGAACAACTGCACGTGCTACACAACATCACGACCATGCCAATTTTCCACCATAATCTTCCAAGCCATGACTTAACTCACACCACAACACGACCACACCTTGACAACCACAATAAAATGAATAAACTGCAAAGTAATCACGAAAAATACACAGCAGCAACAGTTTCCATTTCCCCATGAACAAACAAACAGAAGGACCCCATATAACCTTCATTTTGCAACCAGACCCCACAAAAGGGACAATATGCACAGAGCCAATGTATATTACCTGCATAAATCATACATAGAGAATCATCACATGATACACACCATACCGTTTCACAGTGTTGCACCCTAAAATTTGCTCAACCTTATTCCTTGGATTCATGTTTCATTATCATTAGCATTTGCATGTAGAATCATGTACATAGACTAACCATCTGCATAACATAAGCATAGCAAGTCATTCAACAGGGGACCAATCATTGCTTCCATCTCTAGAGGCCTAGCAAGAGGTTATCATCATAATTCAACCTCATTCAAGTCATCAGGAAAGAATTTGAAGGCAAAGAGTTCAGCAGAGCAAGCCTTGGGATCATCTCCTAGCTGAGGGTATCTGAGGGTCAACAAGAGGGTTGTGAGCTGTGGATTGAAGGCATCTAGACATCTTGAGAGACTTATAAAGTCATTTGGAGAAGAAAACAAGTCATTGATGAAAGCACAAGAGCTATAGTTGAAGACAGTCAACTAGGGTTTCATCTGGGTCAACCCTAGGTCAACCCTAGGTCAATTGACTGACTTAAAAGGGCATTCAAGTCTATTGGAGAGATGTGGGGATCAATATTGGACATGGAGAATAAAGATATGGAGATATGACAAGGAGAATTCAAGAAAAATCAAGGAGAAGAGGAGTTACTAAATTAGGGTTTCTCTGTAAAATCCCCTAGTTTAGGTCAAAGTTCCAAGCAAGATAAGTCAAAATGCTAGCTTCAAATGGCTTCTTGGCCAACATGAAACTTGTAGAGGATCTCAAGACCTTTAATTTGAGTGGTGGAAGACCTCAAGGAGATTTATAGAACTCAAGTTATGGTCATTACAAGTTACAGGTCATCTGGGGTGTCTGAACTTTTGTCTGTGAAAGTGACTTGACTTCCAAGCTAGTTTTGCCCCTCAAGGAAATTTCAAATGAATTCTTGGTCAACATAAGAATTGTTCCTCATTGTCTTAGCTTTCTAGAATGGTATGGCATGCCTTCATATGATGTGGAGAACTCAACTTATGGTCTTGACAAGCAAAGGGTATTTTGGGCATTTGTGAATTACAGGTCATTTTAACCTATACCCAAAACTCATACAAGGAGGCCTCAAATGGAAAAACTTACAACATCAAACTTGCTCCAAATGGGATTTTAAGTCTAGAAAGAAGGTCACAAGTTATTGGAGAAGCCCATAGCATGGAGTTGCATGATAGGTCAAAATATGAACTAAAAAGGCTTATAAAATGAATAATTTCAAGTTGGAAAATGGTTTGGGAGATTTACAAGTCCAAATGGAGACTTCCAATATATGATTTTGAATGGAAAAACAATTCTAAGAACAATGGTTCACCCACTTTTTTGAGTTTAGAAGGAAAAAATGAAGTTATCCATGGTTGCTTATCATTTAAGAAACATAATCAAAAATGAGCCAAAGTTTGAAAACAAGGGAATGTGCAAGATGGATCTAGAATGTTCATTTGGGGTCTATATATTCATGAAAGGAGAATTTGGCAAGGGTTGGCCTCATTTGCACCAAGAATTCCACATAATTTCTCACACTTTTTCATTGGAGTTTCATTACAATTCTCTCAAAACCTTCACCAACTTTCATCATAATCAATTCAATTTCACTCCATCATCATCATAGATCATAATTGAAGCAAGTTTCTGGTAGTTATCATCCATTTTCGAGTGCTTTTCTCAAGATCATCAAAATCACAAGTTCAAGTGGATTGCATGATTCAAGCAAGGAATCTCCAAGTTTGTGCATACAGAATTAAGTTCCTCAAGGATTGATCAAGATTCAACACTTAAAAGCTTCAGATCCACATCCTCCATAGCTGTTTCTCAAGATTTCTTACTAGGTAAGTTTTCATTCAAACTGCTTGATCTAGTTAATTTGGCATGATGTTGTTAGTTTAGATGCAATCTAGGTGGTTAGGAGATTAGTTTAGGTGAGTTTGGAACGATTTGGTGAGGTTTGTTAACAGGTGCCATAATCTGTTTGTGTTCGAATCTCTTGGATGAATGTGTTATAATTGCAACTTGATAGCATAGGTTAATCTCCATTAGATGTAGTTTAATTTAGGCTAGGTTTGAGGAAGATTGGTGATGATGCATAGCAGCGCATTTCAATGGAGGCCGAGTGTTGATCCAATCGTGTTTGTTGTTGTGGTGAATTTCAAAGTGAATTGATGCCCTAGGATTGTAGAGGGAGAGATTTGGAGCAGATTTCATGTTTACAGCATGTTGATTCATGGCCTGATGATGGAGAACAGCTTGATGGAAGATAGCTCGTGCATGGGAGCTTTCATGGCATCCAAACCCTAGTTGCAGGTCGTTTTGGAGAAGAAACAATCATGACCGTTCATGGTAGCTTGGACTTTTGACTTAGGGTAGGATCGGATGGCTGGTATTTGATCTGAATTTGGAGGGAAAGAATGAAGCTGGCCAAAACGCACCGTTTCATTAATTGAAACGGGCGGGCCTGAGTTGGTTGTTGCTAATTCCACCCCCTATTCTAAGCCCAATACGGATCTGAACGTGTTTTCGCTGCTATTCTTACCCCCAGCTGATTCCCTTTTGTTTTTAATTCTGATGGTTGATTGGGCCCAGTGTGAAACGCTACCAGCACCCCCCTTTAGGAGGCCCATCCTGGACTGAACTGAGCGCGCCTACTATTCTAACCCCCCTCCCTCATTTAATTCATTTTAATTTTTCTTATTTCATTTTAATATTTTACCATCTTTGAAAATTCATAAATAATTCATAAAAAATGCTTTTTAATTCATTCTTTTTACCATGTTTTCATTAAAATGTCTAGAATATTATAGGAAAATAAATTTTCATTTTTAGTTTTATTTCATATTTTTTTCATATTTTCTAAATAAATAGCATATTAAATAGATTCATTTCATGCATTATTTTTGTGATTTTTGTTCTCTCACATGCTTTAATATTTTTTGGTCATTCTTTTTATATTGTTTAGATGAGATGTTAAGCTTGTAGGAATATTTTAGTTCCCATTTTTAGGAGTTAATTTTAGGTGATTAATAAATGCTTGAATATCATGAACAAAACTAGGGTTTTTAGGTGACAACTTAGGAAGTTCAATTTTCTCCTTTAGGACTTAGGGTTTGAATAGATTAGTTATGGGACTATAGGGGCTATGGGTAGTTATTAGATCCCTTAGAAAAGTTAGGATTCCCCTACTGCTATTGTTACTGATATTATATCTGTTGTTTGGTGTGGTGTGCCCTCTGGGGTTTATTGATTGTTTGTATGGGTATTGGGTTTGTCTGGGGCCCTGGGGAAGCTGAAGATTTGTGGAGATGAAGCTATTGGAGATTCAAATGCTGAAGATCAACTGTCAGAGTTGAGGAGGAGTTTCCTGCTATCAGTTGTTGAGGAGACTAGGGTTTAGGAGCTAGGCAGAGCTCTAGATTAGAGAGATTGTTTCCCAAACATGGATTGCCTTGTCTGCATCCATTCTTCTCTGTGATTCAGAGTCTCTCTAAGACACTCACCCCCTTCCTTTGGAAGGCTTGGTAACAGTGTCTATGAGATAGAACTCTTGAGAGAAAATGTCTCTTGTGTTAGAAGCAGTTTGTTCACCACCTTTGGTAGTCAACTGATTGCTTAACACCCAATTCACTCTTGTGACTAATCCCTCATCCTGGAGGTTTGACTTTGAAGAAAAGCCATTGCAGATGGAAGACTGATGATCAAAGCCCTTGCCTGAAGGCCATGAAGATGGAGATTGATGCTTGTTGAAGCCTGTAGCTGATTGGAGGTTGCTTGAAGCTAGTTGCTGACTCAGAGCTGCTGATGCTGTTTCTTTTGCTGTATTTCATTTGCTGATGTATTGATTGGTTTGCTGAACTGTATTGTTTGCTGTTTACCCTGCTGGGTTGAAAGTGAAGCCTGTTCACTTTTGCCTATTGTTTTCTAGGTTCGAGGTTGAGTGGGACTCCCTTGCCTCGCTTGTACTGTTGCATCCATGCATTTTACTGCTTTACTGTATATATCTGATATTGTTTCTGTTTCTGCCTATCCCTTAGGATCTCTGTTTCTCTCTGTGCAAGAGAGGAGCATGATAGACACTAGGTCTTAACCCATGCATGATAACATTAGGTTAGTTTGTTTCCCTTCGCAACCGTAGGTTAGAGTTCCGTCTCTTTCTTTCTCAAAACAAACAGAAAAACACATAAAGATTTCAAACACAATAAAAGACACTTCTTCCGTAAAAGAATGTGAACTCATCAAAGCGTCATTTTTGTCCTCTTGGACTGTTAATCAGGAAAACCTTTTTCAGAAGGAATAAAATCAATCAAGGACAGACTTGTGTCGTACGTGGCCCGAACTACGTTTGCTCTGATCTTTCATGCTGTATGAAAGTACGTAGGCATAGGATGCGATATCCTAGCGAGCAACCTTCCCCTCCTTTCCCGTAGGTAGGCGAACTACGTTGACTCTGATTTCTCGTTCCAGACGGGAATACGTAGGCATAAAGTGCGATACTTTGCCGAGTCATTTTTATTTTCGTTTTATTTTCTTTTTCACCCCAGACCTTTAGCGTAGATAGAATAACAATCCATACCCGAAAACAAGCGTGGATCCCATCGAGTACGATGGACGTGAGGGGTGCTAATACCTTCCCCTTGCGTAACCGACTCCCGAACCCAGGTTTTGGTTGCGATGACCATACCTTTCCCGTATTGTGCGAGGTTTACTCTGAGCGTTTCCTTTCCCTCCCGTGGGATAAATAACGCACGGTGGCGACTCTTCTGTTCAGCCGGCGCCGATTTTCGCAGTAGCGACAGCTGGCGACTCTGCTGGGGATCCAACGTCCCCTGGCTGCTAAGGACTGCGATGGTTCTTACGCATTTGGGATCCAACGTCCCTTGAGAGAGTCAATCCTAACGCTTGTTTTCCCGTCGAGGATTTTGTATGGAGTTATTGTATAACCCTGTATTTTTCAACTTTATATCTATTGTTTATTATTGCTGTATTGGGGTGTGACGGGTGTTCTGATATTGAGAGATAAGCCGGACCTGGGCTTGAGTGCACCTAGAATTAGAGTAGAAATTAGTGGGCGCCCGCTTGCTTTGCTTGCTTTGGTGTCCCATGAAATCTACACTCAGACGAGGTTCCTCTGGTTGGCCTCCTGCCCCTTCCTTTGGTTGGCGTGGGTTGCTGGTTAGTTGGATTGTCGACTCTGGGGACCGATCATTTGGAAGTTGGCTGAGTGAGGCCTCTTCAGGAATTGATGATGCCACTCCTTCTGGGAATCGTATCATCAACCCTGAAAGTCTGTGACGCCGACGACCGCATAGGATGCCGTACCTTGTGCCAGTTATAGGGCCGCCCACCTGTGAGGGGATTCAGGGTTATGCAGGTAACTAGACCTCCAGACTACCGGTTATTTCTTGATCAGAGATCCTGGTTATTTATGGAGAGTTATGAGGTCTGCCAGAGACCATGTGGAGATGTATTCTGGGGTCTGTCAGAGACCATTTGGAGATGTATTCTGGGGTCTGTCAGAGACCATTTGAGAGGTGTTCTGAGGTCTGTCAGAGACCAATTATGGATGTGATTTGCGGTCTGTCAGAGACCAGTGAGTTATGGTTGAGGTCTGTCAGAGGCCAGTGTTGGAGTTCTATTTTAGGTCTATCTGAGACCATGGTTTGATGACTTCTGGACGGTCTATCTGAGACCTTTCTTGATTGGGTTTAGGCTGTTCAGCTGCAGTTTTGGTCCCTGTTGAATGTTACTTGCATTGCATCCTCGCATATCCATTATCATTTGTATTTCACTAACGTATGTCTGTGCTGCAGGTGCATTTGCATTTCCCTAGTTCTAGTGCCCAAACTTCTGAGTGTTTGATCATGACTAGCCTACGGAGAACGGTTGCTTACAAATTGCCTACGCCTGATATTGTTCCTTTACTGGGGTTGATCTCTCTTGCTGATGAGGGTGTTCGTAGGAGTTTCCGGATGAGCTATGGTAGATTATTGAGATTGGTGTGCAAACCTACAGAGGTAGAGTTAGATGGGCTGTATGCTTTGATGCAATTCTATGACCCTGCTTTGAGGTGTTTTACGTTCTCTGACTTTATTATGGGACCAACCCTGGAGGAATACGCTGAGTATGTTGAGCTGCCCGTGCAGAACCAGGTTCCATTCATTCATTATGATGCCAAACCCAAGCCGGAGGAATTGGCAAAAGCCTTGCATGTTGATGCTTCTGAACTTGTGACTACTGTTTCCCGTGGAGTTCCAGGCTTCTCATTTCAGTTCTTAGTTGGTAAAGCCCAAGAGTATGCTAAGAATGGGTGCTGGGTTGCTTTCAATGCTGTGTTGGCCTTGTGCATTTATGGCATAGTACTGTTCCCCAATATACCGGATTTTGTGGACTTTGATGCTTTCTACTTGTTTGCCGCTGGTAATCCTGTACCTACTTTACTCGGAGATCTCTACCACTCACTGCATTATAAGAATGAGAAGGGAAGAGGGAAGAATGTTCATCTGTGTGTGCCCTTATTGAGTATATGGTTTGAGAGTCACCTTCCTAAGAGAGGATCTGCTGCAGAGACTACAGTTCCAGTTGGTTGGCCAGAGCGTCTGATGAGGCTATCGTCGGAAGATATGGAGTGGTTTGATAGAGACCTGTTGGGATCTGAGCTCATCTTTAGCTGTGCTGGGTACCCTAATGTGCCATTGATAGGAAGAAAAGGGTGTATCAATTACAACCCTTCTCTATTCATTCGCCAGTTTGGATATGCGCTGAAGAATCCACCTCAAGAGGAAGAAGTACAGGAATCTCTGTACTTCACCGGTGACGTGAAGGGGGAGTTATTAGCCAAGTTGCGACATGCTTGGACGCGTATTAACCGCAAAGGGAAGCCGTTGTTAGGAAAGAATGACTGTCAGGCCTATGCACCTTATAGAGCTTGGATTCAGGAGAGGGCTAGTCAGTTGAAGATGCCATTTCCAAATGCACCAATTCTTGATCCTATTCCGGTAGAAGAACCGACTACTGTTTCTAGAGAAGCCTATGAACAGGTTGTGAAGGAGAAAGAAGCCTTAATGAAGATTAATGAAGGGTTAGAGCAAGAGTTAGCCCAGGCACGCAGTGAGAAGAACAAGGCCGTATATGCTTTCCAACGACAGATTGAGCTGGTGAACAGGTTAGGATCTGAGTTGACCGAGGAAAAGAAAAAGCGTGAACGTCTGGGGCAAGAGTTCAGAAGTTCCCATGACATGCTGGAAGCCAAAAAGAAGGCGCTTGACGCAGCACACCGAGAGATATCTTCTTGCAACAAAACTTGGAATGCTACACTCACCAACAACAAGAAAAGGGAAGATAAGCTAAAGCAGCAAATTTCTGACCTCGAAGAGAAGTTGAAGTCTAGCATCAAGAAGTGTGAGGAGGAAGTGATGAACCGGTATAGTGTCCAGCATGCACTGAACAAGGCAATCAAATCCAGAGATGAAGCAGTGTCCCAGAAGCGAAAGTTAGAAGATTGTTTCGGAGAAGCAACAGGGGAAGAAACTGCTGAAGACGTACGCCGTGTCCTTAAGAAGAGAAACCAGCTTGTTGAAGGGCTGCTTGATCGACCAAGCCATCCGGAGACCAAGAAGTTGATAGAGGAGTACCAGACTTTTGGAAGGATCTGATCATTCCATTATTTGTATGCTTTATTTGCATAGCGCTGACCATCACCAGGATTGTTGGTTGAGGTCATGCCATCTTTGTACTCTCAGTGATATTGTACCCTGGGCTTATTGATTCTCTCTGTTATATATGAGGCTTATTGATTCAGCTCCGATATTCCTATTGTCAACACTGTCACTGCACCGGCACCTTCGCACTAGAACTGGGGGAATGAACTTCCCTAATGCACAGACACATTGCATTGCATTCATATTCATATTGCATAACAGGTAATCTTTGAATGGTGTCTTATCTCCTGCTCTGTATCAGGTACTTAACAGGATTCCAGATCAACATCCGCACCGCTATCCTACACGATCCAACTGTCGGAAGGTCATGGACCAGATTCAGAATGAGATGCAGGATGTACGCGAGAAGCTCGCCCTCTTCATGCAGACCATGGAGGCTATAGCAAAAGGGCAAGAGAACTTGCAGGCCATGGTCCAGCCTCTATTGGCTCGCAGCGCTGGTCATGGTAACGAAGATCATCAGTCTGTCCGGGTTGATACTGCTCATGGAGATGGCACTCCAACGCCGGTGGCTCCGCCTGTCGTCAATGTGAATGCTGCTAACGTCAACAACGCTACCGCTGCTGTGAATGGTAACGTCGGAGTTGGAAATGAAACTGCTGTCCATAACGCTGGGCTGGGTGATGTCCATGTGGGAGATAATCTCGGAGGTAATGGCTTTGTCAATACTGGGTTCGGATTCAACGATCAGGGATTCGACAATACTGGCAAGTATGGCTTTAATGCTCAAGGCTTTGGGCAAGATGGTTATGGTATGGTCAATCAGGGCTACGGAGGTTTTGGAAACGGAAACGGTGCTGGTTTTATGGCTGGTGGTCCTGCTGGAGGTGTTCAAGGGTATGGCAACAGAGGCCGAGTTCCGGGGATGAATCAGGTCAGAGCTGGACGTAATAATGCGTATGATGTATACGGGGCTGGAAACGGTATGTGGCAAGAGGATCAGCAGGAAGACGCCTTCTCTGGAGGGGGTTTTGAAGGGCCGATGGATGATTCTCAAAAGATTAGAATGCTGGAAGAGCAAATGAAGGGAGTCCTAAACCAGAGTGCTGTGGGTCTGGACATGGCAACAATGGGCTTGGTACCTGGGCTGAGGGTGCCAATCAAGTTCAAAGCGCCTGCGTTCGATAAGTACAAAGGAGATACATGTCCGAAGGTTCATGTACGAGCTTATTACAGAAAGATGTCTGCATACTCCACTGATGAAAGAATGCTCATGCATTTCTTTCAGGATAGCCTATCGGGTCCTTCCTTAGAATGGTACATGGGGTTGGAGCCCACTGATATCAAGACTTGGAAGCAATTAGCAGAGGCGTTCGTAGCCCATTACAAATATAACAGTGACCTGGCACCCAATCGGGTCCAGTTGGCCGGGCTTTCGCAGAAGAAAGGGGAGAGTTTTAAAGAATACGCGCAAAGGTGGCGCGATATGGCTGCCAGGGTCCGTCCTCCTGTGGAAGATAAAGAAATGAACGACATGTTTGTTGGCACATTCACCGGGCTGTTTCATGATATGTTGTTTCATACTTCTCTGGCCAGTTTTTCGGACCTGATCTTGATGGGGGAAAAGATTGAGCGGAACATTAAGCAAGGAAAGTTCCAAGTTGACGAGTCAGCTGCATCTGGCAGTAATAGGAAAGCTTATGGTGGGCGCCGTCAGGGCGAAGCTAGTGCTGTATTTGGAGGCCGAGGCCGAGGCCGAGGCAGGGGAAGAAATCCATATCGTCAGCAGCAGCAAGTGTCGAGTGTCACCATCCCGTATCAACAACAACCAACTCAGCAACAACAACAGGTTCAGCAGCAACCAATGCCACAGCAGCAGCAGCCTCAGCAGGGGGCACAGCAAGCTCAGAGAAGATTCCAGGGTGGTAAGCCGAGAAGGGTGTTCGAGAAGCCTCCCTCTAACTATGCTGATTTATTGCAGACCTTGTTGGGATTGAATCTGGTGGAGAAAAGAACCTTGGCACCGATAACGGGAACTCCCCCGTTCGGCTATGATGCGAATAGGCGCTGCGAGTTTCATTCTGGGGCCCCGGGCCATGATATAGAAGGGTGTCATGCTTTTAAGCACGTTGTGCAGGATCTCTTGGACAACAAGTCTATCAACTTCGGAACGACCGGTGCGAATATAGTCCAGAAACCCATGCCTAACCATGGGGCGAATGCCGTGCTGACTGAGGAAGGTCTGAATCTGATTATGAATGTTGAGGATTTAAAGACGCCGCTGAGCGAAATAAAAAGCCGACTGTTGCAAGGAGGTGTTTACCCGGGTTGTAATGAGTACTGCTTAGATTGTTGGGCCCTGTCTGGGGGGTGTGAGGATTTGAAGAAAGGCATCCAGGCCTTAATTGATGATGGTATATTGCAGTTTGATAGAACAGCAACTGATGAGCCGGCAGGGGCAGTAGTGGATAATCGGAGTGATGTTGCTACAGTGACAATTCCTAGGAAGACGATCACTATTTCAGCGCCAGCTCAGCGACCACCGATTACTATAACTAAAGCCGGGCCAATCCCGTATGAGAGCACGAAAGCGGTCCCATGGTCATATGGGCTAGAGGTGTATTGTGACGGGATTAAAATCGATGTTAACAAGCAGTCAGCGGAGGTTGTGGATAATGTTGTGGGCTCAGGAGGCATGACAAGAAGCGGCAGGATCTTTATATCTCCTGAAGTGGAAGCCGAAAGGCTAGCGAAAGGAAAAGGGAAAGCGGTTGAAAATGTTCCGATACAAGCAAATGAAAAAGAAGCAGCATCTAAGGATGTCGAAGAATTCATGCGCTTAATTCGGAAAAGCGATTATAAGATCGTGGAGCATCTGCAGCAAACGCCATCCAAAATATCTATTCTGTCATTGCTGTTATGTTCGGAGGCTCACAGGAACGCTTTGCTGAAAGTCCTGGACACTTCTTTTGTACCACAGGATGTCTCCGTAAACCAGCTAGAAGGAGTATTAGCACATGTGAATGCAGGCCACAGTCTGGGCTTTACTGATTTTGACTTGACTCCGAAAGGAAGGGATCATAATATGGCATTACATGTATCTGTTGAGTGCAGAGGGTCGACAATGTCGCACGTATTGGTTGACACCGGGTCGTCTTTGAATGTGCTGCCTAAGAAGGCTATGATGAAGCTGGATGTTCGAGGAATTTTGTGCACACCAAGTGATTTGGTAGTCAGAGCGTTTGACGGCACACGGAGAACAGTCTTCGGATCGATTACCTTGCCTCTGCAAGTGGGGCCGGAAGTGTTTGCCACGGAGTTTTATATCATGGATATACAGCCTGCGTACAGCTGCTTGCTGGGGAGACCTTGGATTCATGGGGCGGGGGCTGTCACGTCAACCCTGCATCAGAAGTTAAAGTATATGGTCGGAGACAGTGTAGTCACCGTGTGCGGAGAAGAAGACATCCTGGTCAGCCATCTTTCTTCGTTTAAATATGTGGAAGTCGACGGGGAGACCCACGAGACGCCATGCCAGGTATTCGAAGGTTTGCGCATTAAGGACAAGAGTCCCGGGCCAAGCAAAGTGCCAGAGATAGCTGTTTCCTCGTATAAAGAGGCTCAAGCGCTAGTGAAGGCAGGAGAAGCCACGGGCTGGGGCAAAGTATTGGACATTCCAGTGAAAATGGACCGGTTCGGACTGGGGTACCGACCATCGTCATCAACTCCTTCTGTGGGGGCCCCTCATTTCAGAAAGTCAATCACCATCTCTGCCAGTGGAGTATGCCATGAATCTGTCAATGCTGCTTCAGAATCCGATGAAGGGGACAGCGACTGTGATATGGATGCCTGGATTCAGCCAAGCACGCCAGGACAAGGACTATGCAACTGGTCTATTCAGGAGCTTGTTCCTGTGACTTTTAAACAGTAATGCTTTGCTTTATTAATTGTTGAATAATCTGATGTCTTGCCCGGGGCATCAGGATTTGCTTAGGGCTGTGTTGTTATAAACATTGCTTTGTTAATCATTAAATAAATGGCGTTTTTTTCATGTGTAAATACTGTAATCCCTGTCTTTCTTGTTTTTTATTTTTCAATAAAATGGCAACATGGTTATCCGCTTTATACGCATTTTGAAGCATTTAACCCTTTCTTTTGCAGGATAACATTTTCAGATGACATCCTTGAACCACCTATGACTCGTCCCGACTTCGAGCACCCGGTATTCCAGACCGAAGAAGAGGTTGTTGAAGATAGCGACGTTCCTGAAGAACTGTCTTGGTTGGTGAAGCAAGAGGAAAGAGCCATTCTGCCTCACGACGAGGTTATCGAAATTATCAATTTGGGGTCGGAAGGGGTTGAGAAAAATATTCGTATCGGAGCCGCACTGCAGAGTGATATCAAGCGAAAACTGGTTGAAATGCTCCGAGAGTATAATGATGTATTCGCTTGGTCGTATCAAGATATGCCAGGGCTCGATACTGATATGGTTGTGCATCGTCTGCCACTGAAAGAAGACTGCCCGCCTGTCAAACAAAAACTTCGCAGAACTCGCCCAGATATGGCAATGAAGATTAAAGAGGAGGTTCAGAAACAGTGGGACGCTGGGTTCCTGGCTGTGACGAAGTATCCCTCATGGGTTGCTAACATCGTACCAGTGCCAAAGAAAGATGGCAAGGTTCGAATGTGCGTGGATTATAGAGATTTGAATAAAGCAAGCCCAAAAGACGATTTTCCCCTTCCTCATATTGACGTGTTAGTTGATAATACTGCTCAATACTCTGTATTCTCCTTCATGGATGGCTTTTCAGGCTATAATCAAATTAAAATGGCGCCAGAGGATATGGAGAAGACTACTTTCATAACGCCTTGGGGAACATTTTGCTATAAAGTGATGCCCTTTGGTTTGAAAAATGCTGGGGCAACATATCAGCGTGCGATGACAACTCTCTTTCATGACATGATGCATAAAGAGATTGAAGTTTATGTTGACGATATGATTGCTAAATCCCAGACGGAGGAAGAGCATCTGGTGAATCTGCTGAAGTTATTTAAAAGGCTTAGGAAGTTCAGGCTGAGGCTGAACCCTAACAAATGCACCTTCGGGGTGAGATCGGGTAAGCTCCTGGGGTTCATAGTAAGCGAAAGAGGAATAGAGGTCGATCCTGCTAAAATAAAAGCGATTCAAGAAATGCCGACGCCTAAAACAGAGAAAGAGGTGCGCGGGTTTTTGGGGAGATTGAACTACATTGCTCGGTTCATATCTCACCTAACGGCCACGTGTGAACCATTATTCAAGCTGTTGAAGAAAGATCAAGCTGTAACGTGGAACGATAATTGTCAAGAGGCGTTCGACAAAATAAAGAAGTATCTGCAGGAGCCTCCTATTTTGATACCCCCAGTGGCAGGGAGACCCTTGATAATGTATTTGACGGTTCTTGAGGGAAGCATGGGTTGTGTTCTCGGTCAACACGACGAGACAGGGAGAAAAGAGCATGCAATTTACTATTTGAGTAAGAAATTTACAGACTGTGAATCTCGATATTCAATGCTGGAGAAAACTTGTTGCGCGCTAGCCTGGGCCGCCAAGCGTTTGAGGCAGTACATGCTGAATCATACAACCATGCTCATCTCGAAGATGGATCCAATCAAATATATATTTGAAAAGCAGGCGTTGTCAGGTAGGATTGCCAGGTGGCAGATGATCTTGACCGAATACGATATTCAATACGTCTCGCAAAAGGCAATAAAGGGGAGTGTGTTGTCCGAGTATCTGGCGGAGCAGCCTATTGAAGAGTATCAATCAATGAGATTTGACTTTCCTGACGAGGATATCATGTATCTCAAGATGAAGGATTGTGAAGAGCCGTTACCAGACGAAGGACCAGAGCCGGGGTCCAAATGGCAGATGATATTTGATGGAGCTGTGAATGCTTACGGTAGCGGAATAGGGGCAATTATCACTACGCCGCACGGGTCGCACATCCCGTTTACTGCCCGATTGACCTTTGCCGTTACCAACAATGAGGCCGAATACGAAGCTTGTATAATGGGGCTTGAAGAAGCCATTGATTTGCGAATCAAACATTTAGACGTATACGGAGACTCAGCTCTGGTGGTGAATCAGATCAAAGGGGAATGGGAGACACGGCAGCCCAATTTGATACATTACATGAATTATGCGAGGAGATTGTTGCCTTTCTTCGACAAAGTTGAAGTGCATCACGTGCCACGGGCAGAAAATCAAATGGCTGACGCCCTTGCCACCTTGTCTTCCATGTACAAGGTCAATTTCTGGAACGAAGCTCCCCAAATTACTATCTCTCGGTTGGACAGGCCAGCTTATGTATTTGCTATTGATGAAGCGTCTGATGACAAACCGTGGTATTTTGATATCCTTAATTTCCTGAAGAATAAAGAGTATCCGGCTGGGGCATCCAGTCAAGATCAGAAAACTCTCAGGAGATTAGCGGGTAATTTCTATTTGAACCCGGATGGCGTCTTATACAGAAGAAACCACGATTTGGTGTTGTTGCGTTGTGTAGACGAAAAAGAGGCAAAGCTTCTCATGGAGGAAATTCACGAAGGTGCATTCGGTACGCATGCTGGTGGACATGCTATGACGAGAAAACTGCTGCGGGCAGGATACTTTTGGCTGACGATGGAAACTGATTGTTTCAAATTTGCAAGAAAGTGCCACAAGTGCCAAATTTATGCTGACAAGATACATGTGCCTCCGAGTCCTCTAAATGTGATGTCATCTCCATGGCCATTCTCCATGTGGGGAATCGATATGATTGGAAAGATCGAGCCGACGGCTTCTAACGGGCATCGGTTCATCCTAGTGGCAATCGATTATTTCACCAAGTGGGTGGAAGCGGCGTCTTACGCAAATGTAACGAAGCAAGTGGTGGCTAGATTCATCAAGAGAGATATCATTTGCCGATATGGGATTCCCGAGCGGATAATCACGGATAATGGTTCTAATCTGAACAACAAAATGATGAAGGAGCTCTGTCAGAATTTCAAGATCGAACATCACAACTCCTCCCCTTACCGACCCAAGATGAATGGCGCTGTCGAAGCGGCCAATAAGAATATCAAGAAGATCGTCCAGAAAATGGTGGTGACGTATAAAGATTGGCATGAAATGCTACCTTTCGCTTTGCACGGTTATCGTACGACGGTACGCACATCAACCGGGGCAACTCCGTTCTCGTTGGTATACGGAATGGAAGCGGTGTTACCATTGGAGGTGGAGATCCCTTCTCTGAGGGTATTGCGAGACGTTCAGCTGGACGAGGCAGAATGGGTAACGAACAGATTGAACCAACTGAGTTTGATGGATGAGAAGAGGCTAGCTTCTCTGGCATACGGTCGTTTGTATCAAAGACGAATGAAGAAAGCGTACGACAAGAAAATACTTCCGCGAAGCTTTCAGACGGGCGACCTTGTGCTGAAAAGGATTCTCCCGCCGCAAGCAGATCACAGGGGCAAGTGGACCCCCAACTACGAAGGGCCATACGTTGTCAAGAAGGTCTTTTCAGGAGGAGCTTTATTGTTGTCCACCATGGACGGGGAAGACTTTGCATCACCTGTGAATTCGGACGCAGTTAAAAAATACTTTGCTTAAAATAGACCCGCTGGACAGAAAAAAGAGAGTCCAGGCAAAAATGGGGCATCCTGGCGAACCAAAAACAGAATGAAAGGTTCGGGCAAAAGTTAGGGATAAAATTGAAAAAATGTACACCCGCGAAGTTGAAAACCTACACTGGGCGGCTTCGGCAAAAAGGGGTATCCCGGTGAACTGAAAACCCGTAAAGGGCGGTTCACGCAAAAGTTAGGGATGAGAAAAGCAAATGACTGCGGTCCGAATTTGGTATTCAATGAGC
This sequence comes from Lathyrus sativus, assembly GCA_963859935.3. NCBI lineage: Eukaryota > Viridiplantae > Streptophyta > Magnoliopsida > Fabales > Fabaceae > Lathyrus > Lathyrus sativus. The sequence goes on from OZ012740.1 coordinate 402,501,365, forward strand.
ATCAGTGCGGGAGAATATATTTGAGGAATTAGTTATCGGATACAACCTCTTCAGAAGACGGATACCGGGAAAGCATTAGAGTCGGACGAGTCATGGGAGGATCAGTTCGTGATGTTCATCTGTATCCAGTTGCCGACATGTGTACAAAATTTAATTTGTCAATATTTATGCTTCCTGTGCATACTTGTATATCTGCTTTGCGTAGCTTCCTCTTTTCAGGAGTTACATCCCGTGTACAAAAACTCCGCCCATTCAGGGGCCCAATCAATGAAAATGTGTTATTCAGTACTTGATGCCTGTTCTTTACTGTTTTGCGCACGATAAAACGCCTAAGTTTGATGAAGCTAGCATGAGTATAACATTACTGGCCCTTGCCAACAATCGTTAAAGCTTTGAATTAACTGAGTGTAACGTCACTAACCTGAATTGATTTGATTGCATAGGCTTGTCGTGTCTTGTTGGTGTTGTTGCAGGTTTCATAACCGTACGAGGAAGGTGATCAAAAGATTGCAATAGTGAAAGGCTTGATCCTCACGCAGGTCATGCATGTTCTTCCTGAAGAAGGATGGAATTCCCCAGCTAGCCGTAGCTTATCCAAAGGACGTGCTCCAGAGAAGTTACTTGTCCTCAGCAGAGTTTGGTGATTCCGGGATCGTAAGGCTGTGTTCAGACAGGTTCGTCTCCCCCCGCAGGGTCCTGCATTCTCCCCCGGCGGAGTCAGTAAATTTTCCCCGAGAGAATCCAGCCATCCCCAGCGGAGTTCTCTTTTCAGCGAGTGTTCTTTCCTTCCAGTGGAATTCGAAGGTCAAGACTCTCCCAAAGCAGAGTTGATGGTGGGTCCTGTCATTTATTTTGTCAGAGATACCGTGTGATATTAGTTCACTCTCCAGCAGGGGCTCAATCATATCAGGCGCATCTGCTATTCCCCAGCAGAGTTATATTCCCCAGCAGAGGGTTACTTCAACAAGACGGGTGGTTTGAGTTCCCAAATTCCCAGCAGGGTCGACTTTATCCTACCAGCATTTATTTTGCTGGAATAACTTTGTAGCATCAGGCCATCCCCGGCGAGTCGGCATTACCCTTCCAGCATTTATTTTGCTGGAGTAGTTTCTGTACTCCAGTGGTTCAGGTGGAGAGAGCTCTTGCTCAAATGAACTACCAAACAATCAAGATCTCGGCAGGAGATATTCAATGACAATGTCAGTTTCGGCGGTATTCCCCCACAGAGTTATCGTGATAAAACTCTCTTTGCCTCTAGCAGAGTCATTTATGCAAATGTATCTTATTTTCCCCAACCCGAGTGGCCAGGATAAGTGTCTTCTTATCCCCAAGCAGAGTTCGTTTGTCATCAACGAGTCGTATGAATCAGAATTTCGAAGCAGGTGTCCGATAGTTGGTTTTCAGACATCCCCAGTAGAGTTCATCCCGAAGTCGTTGTCACGTCAGTGCTGAGCAGTTTGTGGGAAAGGATCATTGAAGAATTAAGTCCTGACGTGGACCATTTACTCCTAGAATGACGGGATTTCTTCAGAAGTGGGCGTCCTAACGTGGACAGGTTTGTCTTACTGGATTGGTAAGGCGTGTTAATCCTGACGTGGATAGATTCGGTCTCTCGAAATTTGGAGAAAGGGAGGTCATGACGTTGACAAAAGATTGGTTACTCTTCGTGTTGGTGTCCTGACGTGGATCATTTGTTTCCAGCAGATATCTTTATTCGTAATGGTGAAATGTGCGTCCTGACGTGGGCAAGTTTGTGGTTCTTTGTGATGACAAGATACAAGAATCCTGACGTGGATAAATCTATCCTTTTTCGTGTTGTTGGCAAAGGGTAAGTCCTGACACGGATATTTCCCCAGCAAGTCGAAGACGCGTGAGTCCTTACGTGGGCAAGTTATTTCCTCAGCGAGTCGAAGATGCCTGAGTCCTTACGTGGATAAATCAAGACGAGATCAGTGTCCTGACGCGGACAGATCAAAGAAACTATTATTCCTTACGTGGAAAGAAGTGGGTCCTAACGTGGACGATGTAGTCCTTACGCGGACGTATCAGAAGAGGTTTCCTTATGTGGAAATGACGGTATTCCTGACGTGGGAAAAAGAGAGTCCTTACGTGGACAGATTAAGATGGCGTTCCTTACGTGGAAAATGAGTCCTGACGCGGACAAATCAGAAAGAAGTTGGTATTCCTTACGTGGAAAGATCAGAGTCCTTACGTGGACATATCAAGAGCGTTCCTTATGTGGAAGAAAAATGGTTTCCTTACGTGGAAAGATGAGTTTATTCCTTACGTGGAAAGAGTGGAGTCCTGACGCGGACAGATCAAAGAAGGTATTCCTAACGTGGAAAGACGAGCATATTCCTTACGTGGAAAGAGCGGAGTCCTGACGCGGACATGTCAAATGGCATTGGAGTCCTTACGTGGACAGATTGATGTAGTTCTCTTTACGTGGAAAGAAGATTGCTTCCTAACGTGGAAAGACAGGTGTTATTCCTGACGTGGAAAGAGAGTTTTTCCTAACGTGGACGATTCAGTTTATTGAAATGCAGGTGAATTATCCCCAGCGGAGTTGCCGAGATTTTCCTGGGTTGACAGTAAGGGGAGTCCTAACGTGGACAAGTTTTAGTTGAGATTTCTTCGTGTTGATGACAGACAGAGTCCTAACGTGGACAAGCAAGCAATCTGTTATGACAGAATCCTCTTCAGAACGATGAAGACAGTCCCCAGCACGGTCGCGCAAGATCAGTGGGTTATTGTAACAGTCAGATTCAGCTGACGAATGTCATTCCGCGAGCAGGAGCGCAGTTTATTTCTGCGGTTGGCAAATTTCTGGTTTCACTAGTATTCAACCGTCTCGTACCGCGAATGGCTGAAGGCTCCGGGCTCTTCATCCAATCGGGTCCAAGTCGCTTGAATAGGGGCAGCTGTTGCACCCTAAAATTTGCTCAACCTTATTCCTTGGATTCATGTTTCATTATCATTAGCATTTGCATGTAGAATCATGTACATAGACTAACCATCTGCATAACATAAGCATAGCAAGTCATTCAACAGGGGACCAATCATTGCTTCCATCTCTAGAGGCCTAGCAAGAGGTTATCATCATAATTCAACCTCATTCAAGTCATCAGGAAAGAATTTGAAGGCAAAGAGTTCAGCAGAGCAAGCCTTGGGATCATCTCCTAGCTGAGGGTATCTGAGGGTCAACAAGAGGGTTGTGAGCTGTGGATTGAAGGCATCTAGACATCTTGAGAGACTTATAAAGTCATTTGGAGAAGAAAACAAGTCATTGATGAAAGCACAAGAGCTATAGTTGAAGACAGTCAACTAGGGTTTCATCTGGGTCAACCCTAGGTCAACCCTAGGTCAATTGACTGACTTAAAAGGGCATTCAAGTCTATTGGAGAGATGTGGGGATCAATATTGGACATGGAGAATAAAGATATGGAGATATGACAAGGAGAATTCAAGAAAAATCAAGGAGAAGAGGAGTTACTAAATTAGGGTTTCTCTGTAAAATCCCCTAGTTTAGGTCAAAGTTCCAAGCAAGATAAGTCAAAATGCTAGCTTCAAATGGCTTCTTGGCCAACATGAAACTTGTAGAGGATCTAAAGACCTTTAATTTGAGTGGTGGAAGACCTCAAGGAGATTTATAGAACTCAAGTTATGGTCATTACAAGTTACAGGTCATCTGGGGTGTCTGAACTTTTGTCTGTGAAAGTGACTTGACTTCCAAGCTAGTTTTGCCCCTCAAGGAGATTTCAAATGAATTCTTGGTCAACATAAGAATTGTTCCTCATTGTCTTAGCTTTCTAGAATGGTATGGCATGCCTTCATATGATGTGGAGAACTCAACTTATGGTCTTGACAAGCAAAGGGTATTTTGGGCATTTGTGAATTACAGGTCATTTTAACCTATACCCAAAACTCATACAAGGAGGCCTCAAATGGAAAAACTTACAACATCAAACTTGCTCCAAATGGGATTTTAAGTCTAGAAAGAAGGTCACAAGTTATTGGAGAAGCTCATAGCATGGAGTTGCATGATAGGTCAAAATATGAACTAAAAAGGCTTATAAAATGAATAATTTCAAGTTGGAAAATGGTTTGGGAGATTTACAAGTCCAAATGGAGACTTCCAATATATGATTTTGAATGGAAAAACAATTCTAAGAACAATGGTTCACCCACTTTTTTGAGTTTAGAAGGAAAAAATGAAGTTATCCATGGTTGCTTATCATTTAAGAAACATAATCAAAAATGAGCCAAAGTTTGAAAACAAGGGAATGTGCAAGATGGATCTAGAATGTTCATTTGGGGTCTATATATTCATGAAAGGAGAATTTGGCAAGGGTTGGCCTCATTTGCACCAAGAATTCCACATAATTTCTCACACTTTTTCATTGGAGTTTCATTACAATTCTCTCAAAACCTTCACCAACTTTCATCATAATCAATTCAATTTCACTCCATCATCATCATAGATCATAATTGAAGCAAGTTTCTGGTAGTTATCATCCATTTTCGAGTGCTTTTCTCAAGATCATCAAAATCACAAGTTCAAGTGGATTGCATGATTCAAGCAAGGAATCTCCAAGTTTGTGCATACAGAATTAAGTTCCTCAAGGATTGATCAAGATTCAACACTTAAAAGCTTCAGATCCACATCCTCCATAGCTGTTTCTCAAGATTTCTTACTAGGTAAGTTTTCATTCAAACTGCTTGATCTAGTTAATTTGGCATGATGTTGTTAGTTTAGATGCAATCTAGGTGGTTAGGAGATTAGTTTAGGTGAGTTTGGAACGATTTGGTGAGGTTTGTTAACAGGTGCCATAATCTGTTTGTGTTCGAATCTCTTGGATGAATGTGTTATAATTGCAACTTGATAGCATAGGTTAATCTCCATTAGATGTAGTTTAATTTAGGCTAGGTTTGAGGAAGATTGGTGATGATGCATAGCAGCGCATTTCAATGGAGGCCGAGTGTTGATCCAATCGTGTTTGTTGTTGTGGTGAATTTCAAAGTGAATTGATGCCCTAGGATTGTAGAGGGAGAGATTTGGAGCAGATTTCATGTTTACAGCATGTTGATTCATGGCCTGATGATGGAGAACAGCTTGATGGAAGATAGCTCGTGCATGGGAGCTTTCATGGCATCCAAACCCTAGTTGCAGGTCGTTTTGGAGAAGAAACAATCATGACCGTTCATGGTAGCTTGGACTTTTGACTTAGGGTAGGATCGGATGGCTGGTATTTGATCTGAATTTGGAGGGAAAGAATGAAGCTGGCCAAAACGCACCGTTTCATTAATTGAAACGGGCGGGCCTGAGTTGGTTGTTGCTAATTCCACCCCCTATTCTAAGCCCAATACGGATCTGAACGTGTTTTCGCTGCTATTCTTACCCCCAGCTGATTCCCTTTTGTTTTTAATTCTGATGGTTGATTGGGCCCAGTGTGAAACGCTACCAGCACCCCCCTTTAGGAGGCCCATCCTGGACTGAACTGAGCGCGCCTACTATTCTAACCCCCCTCCCTCATTTAATTCATTTTAATTTTTCTTATTTCATTTTAATATTTTACCATCTTTGAAAATTCATAAATAATTCATAAAAAATGCTTTTTAATTCATTCTTTTTACCATGTTTTCATTAAAATGTCTAGAATATTATAGGAAAATAAATTTTCATTTTTAGTTTTATTTCATATTTTTTTCATATTTTCTAAATAAATAGCATATTAAATAGATTCATTTCATGCATTATTTTTGTGATTTTTGTTCTCTCACATGCTTTAATATTTTTTGGTCATTCTTTTTATATTGTTTAGATGAGATGTTAAGCTTGTAGGAATATTTTAGTTCCCATTTTTAGGAGTTAATTTTAGGTGATTAATAAATGCTTGAATATCATGAACAAAACTAGGGTTTTTAGGTGACAACTTAGGAAGTTCAATTTTCTCCTTTAGGACTTAGGGTTTGAATAGATTAGTTATGGGACTATAGGGGCTATGGGTAGTTATTAGATCCCTTAGAAAAGTTAGGATTCCCCTACTGCTATTGTTACTGATATTATATCTGTTGTTTGGTGTGGTGTGCCCTCTGGGGTTTATTGATTGTTTGTATGGGTATTGGGTTTGTCTGGGGCCCTGGGGAAGCTGAAGATTTGTGGAGATGAAGCTATTGGAGATTCAAATGCTGAAGATCAACTGTCAGAGTTGAGGAGGAGTTTCCTGCTATCAGTTGTTGAGGAGACTAGGGTTTAGGAGCTAGGCAGAGCTCTAGATTAGAGAGATTGTTTCCCAAACATGGATTGCCTTGTCTGCATCCATTCTTCTCTGTGATTCAGAGTCTCTCTAAGACACTCACCCCCTTCCTTTGGAAGGCTTGGTAACAGTGTCTATGAGATAGAACTCTTGAGAGAAAATGTCTCTTGTGTTAGAAGCAGTTTGTTCACCACCTTTGGTAGTCAACTGATTGCTTAACACCCAATTCACTCTTGTGACTAATCCCTCATCCTGGAGGTTTGACTTTGAAGAAAAGCCATTGCAGATGGAAGACTGATGATCAAAGCCCTTGCCTGAAGGCCATGAAGATGGAGATTGATGCTTGTTGAAGCCTGTAGCTGATTGGAGGTTGCTTGAAGCTAGTTGCTGACTCAGAGCTGCTGATGCTGTTTCTTTTGCTGTATTTCATTTGCTGATGTATTGATTGGTTTGCTGAACTGTATTGTTTGCTGTTTACCCTGCTGGGTTGAAAGTGAAGCCTGTTCACTTTTGCCTATTGTTTTCTAGGTTCGAGGTTGAGTGGGACTCCCTTGCCTCGCTTGTACTGTTGCATCCATGCATTTTACTGCTTTACTGTATATATCTGATATTGTTTCTGTTTCTGCCTATCCCTTAGGATCTCTGTTTCTCTCTGTGCAAGAGAGGAGCATGATAGACACTAGGTCTTAACCCATGCATGATAACATTAGGTTAGTTTGTTTCCCTTCGCAACCGTAGGTTAGAGTTCCGTCTCTTTCTTTCTCAAAACAAACAGAAAAACACATAAAGATTTCAAACACAATAAAAGACACTTCTTCCGTAAAAGAATGTGAACTCATCAAAGCGTCATTTTTGTCCTCTTGGACTGTTAATCAGGAAAACCTTTTTCAGAAGGAATAAAATCAATCAAGGACAGACTTGTGTCGTACGTGGCCCGAACTACGTTTGCTCTGATCTTTCATGCTGTATGAAAGTACGTAGGCATAGGATGCGATATCCTAGCGAGCAACCTTCCCCTCCTTTCCCGTAGGTAGGCGAACTACGTTGACTCTGATTTCTCGTTCCAGACGGGAATACGTAGGCATAAAGTGCGATACTTTGCCGAGTCATTTTTATTTTCGTTTTATTTTCTTTTTCACCCCAGACCTTTAGCGTAGATAGAATAACAATCCATACCCGAAAACAAGCGTGGATCCCATCGAGTACGATGGACGTGAGGGGTGCTAATACCTTCCCCTTGCGTAACCGACTCCCGAACCCAGGTTTTGGTTGCGATGACCATACCTTTCCCGTATTGTGCGAGGTTTACTCTGAGCGTTTCCTTTCCCTCCCGTGGGATAAATAACGCACGGTGGCGACTCTTCTGTTCAGCCGGCGCCGATTTTCGCAGTAGCGACACACAGCAACACATGTATTCTCGCACACAAATTACGCATCACGTACCTTCTCACGACCTGCACAGCCACACACATGATTTATGCAATTTCTCCAAAACGTTGCAACAATTCCCTTCCTTCAACCCTCTCCTATAAATAACACCTTCTTCTCTCCCAAGAAAAAGGGAAGCCATCGAGCTCATACGAGAACCTCTATACAACAGATAATACCTTCCTTCACACCTAAACTTCCCTCTCCTTCTTCAAATCACTCACCAAAACCAGCCTCACACAACCAAACTTTTATTTCAAATCACATCCACAAACCCCTAATTGATTTTCACCCAAATCGGAACCAGAAAGTAGCGAGATGAAGAGAGTATTTGAACAAGCAAAATGAAAACAAAATCCTCAATACAAACCTAGATTGAAACAAAATCCAATCGAAACAGAACCGAGCATAGTGAGAGAGAACCATATGTGATCGAAGGTTGTAGGTCTGGAGGTTGTGCTTCACTTTTCTTCCAATTTGTTCATCGTATCCTCTTGTACTCAACATAACTTGGTGAAAGTTCTTTACTGTGATGTGGAGCATAGCTTCATTTGGTTTTAAAAAGTTTATGTTGAATGTGTTTTGTTTTTGGTTTGTTTTGTTTTGAAGCATTGCTATGGTTGAATTGGGCTCGCAACCCACAAACTTTTGCACCCCACCTTCTTGTTTGCGCCTTATTTACAGTGTGGATGATGGGCTTTGATAAGCCCAAGTGAGTCCACTCTTCACACACCCTCTTTTCCGTCGTTTCCTCCCAGCCTTTTTTTATGTTAATTTTGTTTTAAATTTTGTTTTATAGATTTCTAACAATTAGTTTTTTTAAATATTTCACTATTTTTTTTATTCTTTAAATTTTCTTAATTAAAAGTTTTAGTTGTTTTTAATCTTTTGTTTTAATTTTTCTCCATTAATTTTATCAGTCTTGAGATTTTATTTTCATTGTTGGTCAATGAAATTCAAAAATCATAGATTGTCGATTTATCGATAAAATTGTGATTAAGATGAGACCACTACTTAGTTCTTCTTGTTTCTATTTTTTATTTTCATTTTCGATCGATGAAGTCTTTCTATTCACGAATGTTGATCGATTGAGGTTGTTTAACCTTCTTTATTTCAAATATGTAGTGAATAATCATTGATATTATTTTCTACTAGCGTCCAGACGGGCACTTGTGTGCCCGTCTGTCCGCTTTTTTAATGCTCACTAAAAATATAAATGATATTTTTTATTTAATATAATTTTAAATGGAAGTTATGTAAAAGGTTAATAGTAGGAAGTTAATAGGATGAAATTATGTGAAAAATGATAGTAGTGGTTTTAATGGAAGTTATTGAGTAAATTATACATTAAAATAAGGGTAAAATTGGTAGAAAAATAGGCTATACCAAAACCAAGTTTTGCCTTTATATATGTTATTATTCAAATTAAATGCTATATTTTTGTGATTTTCAATTTAATTTAATTCGATTAATGATTTTTTCAATTTTACACATCAAATAAATTTACCTCACATGATAAAAAAAGCCTTTTTGAATTTGTAGTACCAAAAGCAATAGCATTTATTTCCAACTAGTGTCCAGACGGATACTCGTGTGCCCGTATGTCCGCTTTCTTAATGCACACGTAAAAATATAAATGATGTTTTTTTTATTTTTAATATAATTTTAAATGGAATTTATGTAAAAGGTTAATAGTAGGATGTTAAATAGGAAGTTATGTGAAAAATGATAGTAGTGGTTTCAATGGAAGTTATTGAGTAAATTATACATTAAAATAAGGGTAAAATTGGTAGAAAAATAGGCTATACCAAAAAAAACGTTTTGCCTTTATATATGTGGTAAACTACGATGGAATAAACATCCATCAGCGGGGATAGCTCAGTTGGGAGAGCGTCTTACTGAAGATCTAAAGGTTGTGTGTTCGATCCATGCTCATCGCATTTTATCATCTCTTTTTTCGAGTTTTTTCTGCCATCACATGGTATAGTTTTCCTTTCTATTCCTGCTAATTAAAACACATATCCACAATTCCATTGTCGTCCAGCGGTTAGGATATCTGGCTTTCACCCAGGAGACCCGGGTTCGATTCCCGGCAATGGAACTTTTTATTTTCTGCCATCTCTCTTCAATTAACCTAGCATAATAAATCTCTAAACAATTATTTCTTATTCACACATTTATATAACTATCCTCTTCAATTAGCTAAATAAATCTCTAAACTCATCTTCAACATAAAATCTATACTCTTTTATTCCCTTCATATAATGTTAATAATTTATATATGTGCTCGCGAGACTCCTTTTTTCGAAAGTCAATTACATGTCTATCAAGTCTTGAACTTTATGCTCATATCGGGCGTTCTCGTCATAACTTGCAGGATTTGGGCGAGGAGGATGATCAAGTGATTGCAACTTTAATAGGGCATCTCTGAGCATCTGATGAAGTAGTGGGCCATAAGACTTTGGTGTAGGATCCAAATTGTTTCCTAACTTCCTTTGTTGTGATTGATGAACCGCATGAGGTTGTTGCTGAATAGATATTATTGCAGGCTTTGTTGCGGAGGCATCACCTAGGGTTGTTGTATTTTAGGCTCTAGGTAGGCCTTTGGTTGACATGGTGCAGGATTACCTTCTCTTTTCAATGGAACATGCCCATTTTGTTTCTTGATACATCCTTCGAGTTTGTTCATGAGTATCAGGAAGTCTGTTAGTAAGATAACAAATGGAGGAGGGTCGAAAGCTGAGAGGATATGCAAATGTATTTAAATGCATGGGTATGCAAAAAAAAAATTTGAAGTATGCTAAAAGTATTTTTTTTGATGCAATGAAAGTGTCACATTAGGATAGTTACAGATAAAAGGAAACTCCTACGGGTTTAGGATAATAATTTACATAGGGAACCCTTATCTAAGAATGCTCCCTACAGATAAAGATAATGATAGGAATGGGAAACCCAAACGAGTTTAGGATAGTGATGGATATAGAACCCATATATGGGTTTAAGGGTAATTCTGAAATAAGGACGCCTTATTCAAGAGGGATCCTTATAGATAGGGATGAGGATCAACATGGGAAAGCCAAGCAGCCTTTATATATGTAGACACAAGTATTTGATAAATTATCCATAAATAATTTCACAACCGGCAGCAAACAGTGCAACAATTCATTAATAGAACATATACACAATTGACTTCCCAAACATATTAGATATACAAATATTAGTCAAACAATCCTCTTATCTATACTATGTTATAGCCATGTTCATTAGCTTTTCAACGCTTTGATCAATTAAACCCCACAGGTAGGATTCCAATGCTTTGATCAATAAAACCCCACAGGTAGGATTCTAATACGGGTAGATCGTCATTCCTACCAAGTTTAAGGTGCCAGAATTCTCAAAGTACAAAGGTCTCAGTTGTCCAAACATTCATCTAAAGATGTACTGTTGCAAAATGGCTGCTTATGCCAGACACGAAAAGCTAATGATTCATTGCTTCCAAGATAGTTTGTCTACAACATCTCTTGAATGATATATACAGCTAGAGTATAGCAGTGTGCACACTTGGGCTGAGCTAGTTGATGCATTTGTTAAGCAGTACAAATACAACACCGACCTTGCTCCAAAATATACTCAACTTCAGAGTATGGCTCAAAAGGACAGCGAATCCTTTAAAGAGTATGTGCAGTGTTGGAGAGAGCTAGCTACAAGGGTGCATCAACCTCTTGTTGACCGTGAACTAATTGACATCTTCATGGATACCTTGTAAGGCCAGTACTATGAGAAGCTAATTGGTAGTGTCTCTGCTAGATTTTCTGACTTGGTGATTGTAGGTGACAGAATCGAAAGTTTAAAAAGCGGAAAGATCCAAGAAGGTTCTAGTAGCCAATCTGGTGCCAAGAAGCCTTTCAATGGATACAAGAAGAAAGAAGGCGAAATAAATTCTATCTTTGAGTAGAAAGGGCAAGCTTCTAAACAAGCTCCTGCTCCTATGCCTTATCAAATCTCTTATTTCCAGTATCTGTATGTTGCTGCTACGCAATACACTTCAATGCCTTATCAGCCACCTATTCAAGGTGTTCAAGCTCCAATGCCTCAACAGCAGGCTCCTCAGCAATAGTCTTATAATCAACAAGGGTATCAGTATCCACCTCAGAATCAACAACAGTGAGTTGCTCAACCACAGCGTCAGCCTAATCAACAAAGGACAAGGAGGCCAGATAAAGTCTTTAATCGTCTACCAATGACATATGCTAAGATCTTTCCTGAATTGTTGGAGAAAAGGGTGATCACTTCGAGATACTTAGCTTCGCTAACTATCATTCCTCCAGATTATGATGCTAATGCTCACTGCGAGTTTCATAAAGGCGCTCTGGGGCACACCATTAAGGACTGTCGAGTTTTCAAACACAAGGTTCGACACCTGGTAGATATGCAGTTTCTCACATTCAAAGGAAGGTCTGCAAATATCACGAACAACCCTATGTCACCGCTTCCCCGAAGAAGGCAGCCATGTTGCCATCCCGTTGTTTGCATTATTGTATTTTGTCTTGGTTTGTTTAAGTATTGTATGCTTTAAACATTGTCATTCCTATTTGGTTTTATTAATGTAGTGATTATGCATGTTTTGAATTAGTTATGTCGTATTCACTCATTTTTCTGCAAAGCACATACACATTATTCACTTCACTCTTTTATCAACTGTTGTTTAGCAATGATTGAAGGGAGGATGATGACAACGAAATACCCATAATTGCAAACTGTATGCTTTCGGATAAAATCCTACCGATGACGTACATGCATTATTTCAATCCCCAAACACTGGAGAGACAAGGAGTTAATCCCTAGATAACCACTTCGATCCGAGAAGTAGCAGTTTCCTTCGAATATTCAAACCCTTACACTCAACCTGGGGCAGGGTAATGTTCAGTTAATCTGATTACGCACTCGAATCAACAAAGCAAAATCCAAAAGACATGACGATTGTTTTACAAAGACCCATTGGCAGTCACAATCCTCCAACAAAATCAAAAAAATTAAAAGCCTGCTAAGTCGAGCACCTCAAAGGAGACTTAGGCAAAAATCAAGGCAATCCCCATGGATTCAAAAAGCGAAATCAGTCCATGCAAAAGTTAGGAATCAAAAACAAAATCAAAAGAGGTCCTCAAATCCTCAGCAAAAACAAAATAAGATTCAGTGGCCACCATGCCAAAGTAAAACGGTCACTGACATCCATCAAAACCATAATAAGGCGACTTCCAGTTCGAGCAAACCTTGAATCATCGAGCTTACACCGTCAACTCTTTTGGAAGACAAAACATGACCAAAATTAGCTAAACGTAGGACTGGATTTCATCATGAAGAAGGGGTGGGTACAAACCAAGTCTTGAGCCTAATATCCTTTATTTCATAAACCGTGTACCAGACCATGTTACAACCCTTGAAAGACCTAATTAAGGAGAGGTTTATCCTGAAAGAATATTGTTGCAAGGTTGTGTAGACTGACTCCTCACATATTTGTTAATCTTCAACATTGGTATCATTCTCCTTGTTATATCTTTCACATACCAATCAAACCAACACAACGTCTGTACCAACGGACCATTCGTCTCACGCTATCACTTCACTCCAATAAACGACTCTTTTTTAAAACTTGCATGAGTGTTGCATTAAGATTACCATTTTGTGAATGTACAATTTTAACTGCAAATCAGTGATAGTCATCAAAGTCAAGAAAAACAAGGGGAAATCAAAGAAGAACCTGAACCTTCAGTGGTAGGCCCAGATCAAGGCTTCCTCATACCCTCAATTAGGAATAAATCACTCAACAACTTGATTGGAGGCAAGCACATCAAAGCTCAACTTCCAAAGATTAAATCCTATCAGAACTGGTTAATTAGGGGCATACCATTACCATGTTCAGAATGGGGCAAGACCAGTTCAAAATTCTAGTAACAGATAATGGATGTTACAATGGATGTCATGACATCCACTACTGAAAGCAGTAAATAACACAGAGAATTGTTGACCCAGTTCAGTGCAAATTACACCTACATCTGAGGGCTACCAAGCCAGGGAGGAAATCCACTATAAGCAGTGTTAATTCAGAGTCAAACTACCAGTTTGCACTCTTCACTTAAGACTTACCCAATGCAACTTCAGCCTAACACTAGACCTGAGTTCCTACTCACTTCCCCTCAATTACAACAGTGATATCAACCAATTAACTTACAGATTAAAATGAAGACACACTTCAAACAAGTCTTGATCTTGCTTCACAGCTTCAATCAAGAGAGACAACACTCGTGCTTAACAGCTTAGAGTGACAAAATTAACATACAACTCAAACACACTAGTCCAATGCAATCATACAATAGATAATTGCTTGGCTCACAAGAAATCCTAAGACACAAACGCACACGTGAAGATCACAGTACACAGACTGAGTTCTTCACTCACAAAACACTCTGTAAACTTTCTGTCAAAAACAGTATTCAATTAGGATTGCTACTTTTTTATTTATAAGCAGCAGAAAGATCTTGGGCCTAAGTGCAGAAATTAGGTTTAACCAAGTTAAACTTCTTTTCATAAATCAGCGCACTTTTAATTAGGTCATAGGCATTTCCTGTTATGCTCAGCACTGCCTAGCATTTCGCCTAAGATAACTAGGATCTCTAAAATGTTTCCTGAAGTATAGCCTGAGCTTCCTCATGCAATATACCAGAAAACTAAAACACGCACCCTTAATGTCAGCTACCTGATGTCATGACATTCAGTATGCCATCCAATACACTTTTCTCTAACTAAGCAAACTTACCCTGTAGAAGACTACACCAGCATGTCATGACATCAATCATGACATCTACACACACAACATTGTTTTACCATAAAATGAAGCCAATCAAAACATCTACAAACTCCCCATTTGGCAAAGTTTTGGCTAAAACAATATGTCATCATATCAGAGAATAAGCAGCAGAAAAGTTCATAACATATATCTAGTCATGCAGGAAGGCTACTAGCCTATACTACCACTACTACCAAAACAGATTCACTACACTACCAATCACACACAATCATACAGACTGTTCTAGATTATGAATGTCCAGACATCTAGTATGACATCCTAAAACCACCTGTTCCAAGCACAACATCCCACCTGCTAGTTCAAACTACAAATGTCACAACATTGAGTGAAACATCCTCTGATACTCCCCATCAACTGATGCACATCATACACAATCTACAAGCAACCTGCAGACCCCTATATTACCAAGCCTAAGAACCTAACAGTAATAGCCACACACACACAGGATCATCATCCTGCTCACACACATACACCTGCACATCTTCAGCACACCTGTAACACACCTCAGAGCAGCAGTATATCATTAGCACACCTGCAAACCTGCTCAGTGCAATCCACCTGTGAAGCATACACATAACACATCCTACACAATTCTGTGAAGCATACACACAACACATCCTGCTGATAACAACTATTTCTCCCCCTTTTTAGCCACAAAATTATGATCCTACTCATGAATTAGCATAGATCAAATAAGGTTGGAAACATAAATTGTAAAGGATTATTACAAATAATCAACACAAAAAACTGTTCATAAATAAAATTGTTCAGGAGCAACCAAATTAAGAACTCTAGTCATCAAACTCAGAGCCAGCATCATCACTATCTTCTTCTTCATCAGAGTCTTCCTCAGAATTGGCAGCAACTTCTTCTGAGTTAGCTTCTTGGCCATCATCCTCCCCTGAGCCATCATCATGCTTATCCTCATCATTTTCAGTAAACTTAGTACCTTCATCTTGCTTAAGAGACCGGATCAACTTTTCAAGATTTTGCTTCCTTGTCTCCAACTCCTTGCATGTTTCTTTGGGCATGGCAATAACCTCAGCTTTTCCTGTCTTTGAACTCCCTTTGGATGTTTCTGCAGATGTCACAACAATGTCAGGAACATGAGTTCCTTGAAACAGCTTGTGGTGGAAAGACAAGGGGCTCTCGCTCTTGCATGCAGAGTCATTCTCTTTTAGTATATTGGGATACTGATTCAATATGATCCCACAGATAAGAGATAGAAATGCAATGGAACCTTTTACACTATAACCGCCAACATGCTTCATGGTCTGATCGAAGATGTAGGTCCCATAGTCAAATTTTATTTTGGTCCCAACAACATAAATGAACTTCCCCAGGATAGTTGCAACAGTTGATTTATAATTTGTAGGCACCTAGTTGGCAGCCCCAATCTTATGTAGCATAGCATACTTCACACTAAGTTTACTGGCAACCACTTTCCCTTTTGAGGGCCAGCTCTTGACCTGGTTGGCAGTTATAACTTGACAAACTTTGTTGTCAGAAGCAACTAAATCAGTTTGAGCCTCATTTGACCTCTCTAGATAGTTATTGATGACTGTTGAGGAGAAAGTGGCACATTTTCCTCTTACATATACTTTTCCAAACTCAGTTGATTTTCTATCAGCACATTCTTCTTATAGGTTCACTATGAACTCCTTCACAAGTATTTCATAGCACTGAGAAAACTGAGTGACAGTCCTCATTAAATCAGCATCATGGATAAGATTCATGATCTCCTTACTTTCAAGGGCATTATGAGCCAGTTCTCTTTCCAATGCCAACCTCTTCTGATACACATATTTCCATCTGTTGACACTTGAGGGATAATGGAATAAGATATTGTTAATAGGAACATCAGGAACACTAGCAGCAAGTTTGCTATTTGTGGGTTTCTTCTTTGGTGGGATGTCAGTGACATCACAAGCAACATCCGAGTCAGAATCAGATTCAATACTAGTTTGAGCCTTTCTCTTCTTTGAAACCACCTTGCTCTAAGCTTTGGTAGAGCACACAAGAGTACTCTTTGTTACAGCTTTCTTCTTAGAAGGACTCTGTACAACTGCCTTCTTCCCTTTCCTAGTCATGAGCCTTTTGGCTATGCTAGGGTTGATCGTGGCTATCAGTTCATTGTCTGAATAATAATCAAGGTTCACTACATCAGCCTCATCCTTCTGGACATCATTATCATTATTATTATCACCTTGTATATTAACATTATTGCTTTCAGAAGTTTGACCCTTATCATCATCCTTTTGTGAGGTCTTTCCCAAGGTTTTAACATCTTGAGTAACATCAACTTGTTGATCCAGTTGAGGAATGAGTATCTCTAGCACATCATGTGGCTCATTCAATATCCTAGATACCAAATTAGCAATGGTGTTGTGGACATCCCTAGAGCCCTCCTTATTGGTATCCTTAGAAGGGATGGAGGTTGAAGTGTGGAGGGCCTGACCCGTGACTAGTTCTTTAGGTCTTCTTGCATGTGAAGTTCGTGGTTTCTTTACACTCAGATCTTCAGGGATCACCATGCGCAGGGGTCCCACCTCAAGAACCTGGTTAGGGTTGCTAGCACCAGAATCTGGATCAGCGATGGTGGTCATTTTCTTGGTAGGGATAGATTTTGGTTGTTGAGACATTTTAGGAGGCTTTGGCCGTGAGAAAGCAGGTTTTCTATGGTTTTTGAAGGAGGTATGGAAGATGAAGGAGTTGTATGCGCATAAAAAGAAGCAAACATATAGTGTGTAAGGGGTAGAGTGATTTGATTGCAAAAGAAGAGGGAACTCAAAATTTTGACCAATCAGCACATGATTAAATTTTAGACTATTTAAACTACAATTCCCAAATACCATTAATTGCTATAACTCCTTATAGAGACACATTCCCAATTTGCCTCTTAAGTTTTCACTTTGAGTTGTCTTACGATCTCTTGTAAAAATGTCAGCACTTTGTAGGTCAGAGTCCCCAAGCTCCACACAATCTTTTCTAGAGTGAAGTCTGTTATCCCTATACATGGCTCCATTAGGCTGAATTGGATTCATATTGATGGCACTAAGATTGTCACAATATAATGTCATGACATCTTGAGTGACATTGCTCCCTTTATGCTAGTCATCTTTCATGGACTCCATCAAATTCCAGTATAACAGATCTAGATTTTTATGATGTCCATTCTTTGGAGGTGCTATCTTGGCTTGCCTGCCAACCTGACATT
Source organism: Lathyrus sativus (assembly GCA_963859935.3). Lineage (NCBI taxonomy): Eukaryota > Viridiplantae > Streptophyta > Magnoliopsida > Fabales > Fabaceae > Lathyrus > Lathyrus sativus. Next base: position 402,519,132 of record OZ012740.1, read on the forward strand.
TACCACAACCTGTTGTTTCATCTGGGGTTAACTTTGGAGTTCCCCTTACTGCTTCCTTGGATATGGCCTTTTTTTATCCCTTGAAGATGTCTACCTTTTTTATGCCATAGTTGATCCTCCTTTTCTTCTTTGGTCAAGACTTTGAAGTTACTTTTAGGCTCCCATAAGTAACAGTTATTCTTAGCTTTAGATCCCCCCATGACTTCCTCATCTTCTCAATTGGTGACAACACATTCACCCTTAGTGAATTTGACACTGAGACCTTGGTCACAGAGCTGACTGATACTGATAAGATTTATAGCCAGTCCTTTAACCAACATGACATTATCCAGTTCTGGAACATCAGGACAGTCTAGTTTTCCAGCACCTTTGATTTCTCCTCTAGCTCCATCACCAAAGGTTACATGACTTGAGGAATGAGGTCCCATGTTCACCAAAAGGTTCTCTATCCCAGTCATATGTCTAGAACAGCCACTGTGAAAATACCAGTCTTCTTTGGATGGCATCCTTAGAGAAGTATCAGCTACTAGAGCCACATTCTTAGCAACCCATTGTTGTTTCTTGATAGGAGCAATTTGTTTGGATTTGACTTGATGAGCATCCAGTTTGGATTTGACTTGGTGCATGTGGCTGGGAAATCCATGCATCCTGAAGCAAAAAGGCTTTATGTGCCCAAATCTTCCACAGTAATAACACATCCACCTTTGGAATTTTTTCTTGGTCTGGTTCATGTTTTTGTTCCTCCGATGTTGAGACATTGGTTATGACATCTAGTTTGACCTAAGATTTTCAGGTTTTGGCCTCTTGAACCCCAAGATGGGTCCCTGTTCACCAACAAAGCCTATTCCAGACTTGTCACTTGCTTTCTGACCAACTTGTAGAATTTTATCTAGAGTGTCAGTGCCTTTATTTAGCATCCTGATGGACTTTGACATCTGATCAAGTTTTGAATTCAGCACATTGATCTCATTATTGAGTGAGTCTATGGTTGCAAGATGTTCTATCTTCTCAGGTTTCAACTCCCTTATGAGTTTCTTCTGCTGCTCCCCTTATTGATATACTTCTGCACTTCTGATACACAACTGTTTATATGAAGATGCAAGCTCATTAAAAGTCAGCTCATCTTCACTAGAATCATCATTAGATACACATACATTATTTAGTGAAGTGACATGTTTTGCAGACTCTTCTTCTGATCCACTCTCAGAATCTCCATCTGACCAAGTGACATTTAGTCCTTTCTTCTGCTTCATGAGGTAAGTGGGACGTTCAGTTCTAATGTGACCATATCCTTCACATTCATGGCACTGAATTCCTTTGCCTTGGTTAGGCTTATCTTCATATTTACCTCTTCTGCTGATGTCAGATGAAGTGTTCTTGACATTGGGTCTAGTCTTCTGATCTATTCTTTTGACCAGCTTGTTAAATTGTCTACCAAGCATAGCTATAGCTTCTGACAGATTCTCCTCACTTCCATCATTATCTTCATCTGAGTCCTCTGCAGCATTGGATACAAAAGCTATGCTTTTGTTCTTCTTCTAGGCATGATTACACATTCCCATATCAAATGTTGGAAGAGAACCAATGAGTTCATCCACCTTCATGTTGCTTATGTCTTGAGCTTCTTCAATAGCAGTAACCTTCATGGCAAATCTTTTGGGCAATGATCTGAGTATCTTCCTTAGAAGCTTTTCTTCAGACATTTTTTCTCCTAAAGCTCCTGATGTATTGGCAATCTCCAGAACATTCATATAGAATTCATGAATAGTCTCATCCTCCTTCATTCTCAGATTCTCAAACTTAGTAGTCAACATTTGTAATCTAGACATCTTTACCTTAGAGGTACCTTAATGAGTTATTTTGAGAGTATCCCAAACCTCTTTGGCCAATTCACAATGATGCACAAGTCTGAAGATGTTCTTGCCTATTCCATTTAATAAAGCATTCAGGGCCTTCGAATTCCCAAGAGCCAAAGCTTCTTGCTCTTTGCTCCACTCTTCTTCAAGTATTAGCACAATAGATTCATCTTTCTTTGTCCTCACTGGATGTTCCCATCCTGAGTTAGCTGATCTCGATGCCTTGCTATCCAGAGACCTCAAGAAGGCTATCATACGGGGTTTCCAATAGTCATAGTTAGAGCCATCCGAAATTGGTGGTCTATTTGTGAATCCTATATCTTTGTCCATAGTACCAGAATTTTTCTTCCCTAGATCTCACCCAAAAAATAACAGGCAGGGTGCCTGCTCTGATACCAATTGAAATTTTAGTAACAGATAGTGGATGTTACAGTGGATGTTATGACATCCACTACTGAACAAACTATTAAACTTAATAGAAAACAGGAACTGAAAGCAGTAAATAACACAGAGAATTGTTGACCCAGTTCAATGCAAATCACACCTACATTTGGGGGCTACAAAGCCAGGGAGGAAATCCACTATAATCAGTGCTAATTCAGAGTCAAACTACCAGTTTTCACTCTTCACTTAAGACCTACCCAATGCAACTTCAGCCTAACACAAGACCTGAGTTCCTACTCACTCCCCCTCAATCACAGCAGTGATATCAACCAATTAAGTTACAGATTAAAATGAAGACACACTTTAAACAAGTCTTGATCTTGCTTCACAGCTTCAATCAAGAGATACAACACTCGTGCTTAACAGCTTAGAGTGACACAATTAACATACAACTCAAACACACTAGTCCAATGCAATCATACAACAGATAATTGCTTGGCTCACAAGAATTCGTAAGACACAAACACACACGTGAAGATCACAGTACACAGCTATCGCATCGCTGCGAAGAGGGGCCGACAAAGACAGAAGAGTCGCCACCGTCTGTTATTTATCCCAAAAGACGGAAAGGAAACGATTATAGAAAACCTACGAAAAAGGGAGAAGACAGGTCATCACAACCAAATCTTAGGTTCGGGAGTCGGTTACACAAGGGGAAGGTATGAGCACCCCTCACGTCCGTCGTACTCGACGGGATCCACGCTTATTATCTATCTAAAGGGTGTTAATCTATCTAAGCTACAGGCCACAGGGACAAAATAAAAGAAAAGAGACTCGATAGAGCATCGCCGCTCTAAGCCTACGTACTTCCTCATGCAATGGGAAAGTCAGAGTCAACGTAGTTCGGAAAACTACGGGTGAAGGTGAGGGAAGGTTGCTCGCCAACACATCGTCCTCTTGTGCCTATGTATCCTTATCTGGTACGAGAAATAAGAGAAAACGTAGTTCGGGCTAACACGACCACAGGTTGGTTCAAGTGTTTTAACCGAGTAGGGTTAATCCTTCGTTCTAGCAGTTAGGTGTATTGCAGCTCGACCATTGGAGACTTAGGTGTTACCTGTTTGCGGTAGAACAAAGAGTTAACAACACTGTCTTTGAAAATGGTTTTCAATTAATCCCGAAGGATAAAAAAGTTTGATGCTTGTTTTGAAGTCTTTTAGAGAAGAAGTGAATTGAATTGTGTTTGTAATTCATGTTGCACTAAAGACTATGACTTAGGAGCGAATGCGTCGCATATCGCCCAAAGGGCATACGCTAAACACTCTAGACAATTGAGAGGAGGCCCCCCAATCATCATTTCCCAAATGCTTAAGGCTCGTAGCGTACAACACTCATTATCCTTTATTACATGTTTTGAAGAAGTTTGAAGATGAGAAGAGAGAAGACACAACTAAGGGGAAACTAACTCAACCCTAATGTTATCACGCAACGTGCTTCTAAGATTGATGTTAAGAGGGAAGAACTATCCTAATGTTATCATGCTTGGATTGAACACTTAATGTCTCTCCTACTCCCATCTTACAGAAATGAGACTAAGAATCCTAAGGGATCATGGCAAAGAAACCAAGTAAACACAAGATGAATCAATCACAAATGAAAAGGAAGAAAGGGATGCAAACATGAAATGCAACACAAAGAAAAAAGGGAGGAACAAAGTGTGGGGCACCAACCACCACAAGTACATCTCAACCTTTTGAATGCAAGCAAAGAGATGCAAAACAAAGGAGAAATGCAAACAAAAAGACTTAAACAAGTCAAAGCAAAAGTGAGATGAAATGGGAGAAGTTACAACTCCTACAACCATTCAAACATCAATCACTAAGCCAAAAGGCAAACAAATAAGAAAGAGATGAAACCATGATAAATATGAGGATGGGAGAATAGGATTGGGCAGCAAGCAACATAAGAAGAATCTCAACCAAATGCATCAAATTGATCATGCAACAAGAAAGCACAAACACGTTCTCAAAGTGGCGTCTCATTCAAGGCAAACTCATAGTACAAACAAAGAGTACCAAATCAATTTGAATGAGTTCCAAAGTCCAAAGGACAGAAGTGAGAACAAGAGAAGAAGGTTCACAGACCAAAAAGGAAACAAGGCCAAGACAAGTTACATAGTAGGGCAAGGTAAAGAACCAAAGTTCAAAACACTTTCAACATTCAAATGCAAATGGAAAGCCCTAATTAAAAGTAACTTGCAACACAAACCAAGCAAGTGTGTGACCTATAAAATTGAAACCAACATCCTAAACATGTCAAGAATGTGATTCAAGAGGCATAGGATGCATGTTGGATCCACAAAGGTCATCTCCCAAAAGAACTAGGTCAACTAGTTTATTTGAACCTCAATTAGGGTGACTTGACTTGCAAGGCTCACCAAAAATAGGAGAATGGTTTAATAAATCTCAAATAAAATGCACAAAGCTCATAAACAAGCTGGCAACCAGAGGCCAAAACAACCAAACCAAATTCCAATCAAGGCTTCACCAAATGAATTGATCAACTAGGGTGCTCCACCTTGAAGGATATTTATTGAGGGTCAAACAAATGCAAACCGAAGTCAAACAAAAATAGGTCAAACCTTGACCAAAATCAGCCTCAAAGGCACCTCAGTCCATCATCAAAATGGAGAGGAAGCCTCACTCATAGGTGATTGCAAATGGTCCACAAAGCAAGCAAGAACAAATGAAAACCAAATTAAAAAACACTTCCAATCATAAAATTCAAATTAAATTGAAACATAAAATAAAATTCAAAATAAAAATTATGAAAAATGAGTTAACATCTCAAAGTATTTAAAAATAATTTTTGTTGAATTTTATGACAATTGGAAGTATTTTTAATAAAATAAAATCAAAACAGAAAATAAAATAAGAAGAAAATAAAATGAAAAAGAAGGGAGGTACATCAGCAATTGGGCTTATAATCTGGGAGGTGTGAAAAGCATTTAGGGCCCAGTCCACAAGCTAACCTGAGGTGGAGTCAAACATCCACATACATGTGGTCAAGCAAATGAGAGGCAAACACCTCATCTGGTCAGAAGGTCAACAAAAGCCACCTCAGATCTGAGGGTTTTGAACCAGACGCCGGAGCCCTAGCTCCGGTCATCTTCTCCGGCGAGCTGGCCGGAGCTCAGATCATCAAACCTTCACCAAACTTCACAAAATGCACATCAAAAGAAAGCTGAGCTTATGCAGGTTTCAAATCCATGATCCATTCATCTTAAACATGTCTAAATTAAGAGAATCGAACGGATCAATTTCAAGATGCACATTTGAAAACTTAAGCAAACACGAAAATTAAACAACCAAACATGGCCTACACAAGGTAGGGCTTCAGATGCATCCAATATGAACCTAAATCATGGCGTAGCATGAGAGAAAAATGGAGAAGAAGCTTACTAAACGGAGACACTCTGTTGGTGCTTCAGATGCTTGCAAGCTTACTTCAAATTGTCCAGATCTACTCTAAATTGCACAAGGAAGATGAATTGCACCTCAATTGGAGTTGATTTGCTGTGAAAATGAAAACACGATTTGGAATTTTCTTTGAGAATTTGAAAACTGAATTTGCTCTCTCTTGCTCCAAAATGCACTTCTGAGCTCTCCATTCACGTTTTGAGCTTATATATGTTGGATACCTGATCAATTGGAAGGCCCATGAAGCGTTGTTTGGATGAATTTGAAAATTGCCTAAAAAATAAAATTCACTCATGCACACGTGCAAACAGCTGCATACAATCATGAAAATCATTCAAATCTTCATCTGGTGAGTTGAATTTCACAATGTAATGGGCTTGGGTTTTGTATTTGATCTAATTTTGAAGTTTGAAGGAGAAACTTCTTTGTGAAGAAATGCCAAAATGCACATGTTTTTTCCTTCATGAACCAAAACCAACTTGTGCATTTTACTTGTTAATGTATCTTGAAGAGAATTGGACCAAAATTAGGTATGAAAAAGACTTATAATGTGTTGAATCCAAATCACCTTTTAAAGTTTATTTTTCACTTGAAGTTCTCACCCAATGTTCATAACCATCCATAATTCACACAATCCTTGAGTTTCATGGTGTAAAAGAGGTCCTTAGGAGCAACTTTCATGTTGGTTGAAAGTTCATTTGAAGTGCACAAGTGCATGAAAATGGCTTAGGTAACAAATGGCCTATAATCCAACTTTCCCAAAATACCCTTGCCTTGTAAGGTCCATAACTTGAGCTCCACAAATGATATTAAGGACTTCTAGGACTTTTTCAAAATCTAAGATCATTAGAAAAAACTTTCATGTTCAGATAAAGTTGAGGAGAAACTTTATTCTAGGTCAAAAGTGCTTTGGAAGTGAGTTGACTTTTGTTGACCAAAACATCTGTTCATCTGAGACCTATAACTTGATGGCATCATAACTTGAGTTCCACAAACCCAATGGAAGAGTTCTAATACTCAAAATAAATCTTAGAACATTCCCTACAAGTCTCATGTTTACATGAAAATGATATTGAACTTGTATCATAAGGTAAATTGTCCTTCAAGTTAGGCACTAAAGAAGGGGATTTTACACTGAAATCCTCTGAAACCCTAATTTAGTAACTCCTTGAACTATTGATTCTTGTTGATTTGAACTTGACATGATATCCTTGATGTATCAAAATAATATCCCATGGCTCCAATGACTTAAAACCAAGTCTCAAACTCCCTCAAGTCCTCAGTTGACCTTGAGTTGACCAGATGAAACCCTAAGTGCACAACCCTTGACTGTGGCCTCTTGCAGATGAAATCAATGCTTAGATGAGCTGATGGCTTCCAAAGCACTCAATGAGCTTCTTAAACATCTCTTATCCATAACCATGAACTTGTGAACCCCTGATGATCCTCTGTTGACCCCCAAGATAGGAGATAAGCAACAACCATCAACCTTCTCTTTCAAATACCTTTGACCATTTCCTAATGATTGTAATCACTTGATAGCTTGAATAAGAACTCATGCTTGAGTTTGAATCCCTTGGAAATCTTCTCTTGAATGACACACCTCCCTTGATCCCCTGAAAAGGACAATGCTATGCAAATGCAAATGCTAAAGAATGAAATGAAACATAAGCCAAGTAAAGAAAGAGGTTTGTCAAATTTTGGGTACAACAACAGACTGAGTTCTTCACTTATAAAACACTCTGTAATCTCTCTGTTAAAAATTGTCTTCAATTAGTATTGCTACTTTGTTATTTATAAGAAGTAGAAAGATCTTGGGCCTAAGTGCAGAAATTAGGTTTAACCAAGTTAAACTTCTTTTCATAAATCAGCGCACTTTTAATTAGGTCATAGGCATTTCCTGTTGTGCTCAGCACTGCCTAGCATTTCGCCTAAGATAACGAGGATCTCTAAAATGTTTTCTGAAGTATAGCCTGAGCTTCCTCATGTAATATACCAGAAAACTAAAACACGCACCCTTGATGTCAGCTACCTGATATCATGACATTCAGTATGACATCCAATATACTTTGGTCTAACTAAGCAAACTTACCATGCAGAACACTACACCAGCATGTCATGACATCAATCATGACATCTACGCACACAACATTGTTTTACCATAAAATTCAGCCAATCAAAACATCTACACAATTGCAGAAGGAAGATCCTCTCTGTATCTTTAAGTTAATCAAGCATACCTTGCCAAGCAATAGCAATCATCAAGTCTAGAGCAAGAGCATAATCTTCATGAGCTGATCATGTCTCTACGCTTATCTTCAGGCCATCCTGACCATCAAGTAGAATTGTGATCCTCTCTGAAACGAGCTCACAATAAATTGTTAAGTGATCAGGCTTGGGGCATCAAGAGCATTTTTGTTTGCTTCAATCATGTCATCTTCAAAAAACTGAGTGTTGAGGAAATCAAACCCTCCCTCCACCCAAAGTCCAATCTGCATTGACAACTACCAAAAGTCCACCGTGCTGGTAACCTCAAGACATATTCAATCACCTATCTACAATCATACGCATCATATGCATCACACTCGACATCATAAGCATAATTTGCATCATATGCATACAAAAACCAAATCATACTTCCCCAACACTTGCATCTTCACGCGTCAGTATTTGCATTTGCATTTCCATTCGATATGGAATATCATTACAACATCAAGCATTCTTACATGCGTAGATCAAGATCCAGGATTAATCTCGAGATTCTAAGGTATCTTCAGCCCAATTAGGGGCATCTTCTTCAAGACCGTGAGTGTTCCTCACAAAGTTATTTCAACCTTTTATTGATCTCAAGATGATCGTCAACCCAGTCAGGGGAATCTTCTTCAAATACATGGGCGTTCCTCACGAAGTGGTATCAACCTTTTGTTGATCAAGACAAGATTTCAAAGTGATCTTCAGTCCAGTCAGGGGTACCTTATTCAAATCTGTGGGCGTCCCTCACAAAGTTACCTCAACCTTCTGTTGATCAAGACAAGATTTTAAGGTAATCTTCAGCCCGGTTAGGGGCATCTTCTTCACATTCGTGGGTGTTCCTCACGAATTTGTATCAACCTTTTGTTGATCTCAAGAGCTCAAAGCAATCTTTAGCTCGATCAGGGGCATCTTCTTCAAATTTATGGGCGTTCCTCACAAAGTTGTATCAACCTTTTGTTGATCAAATCAAGATTCAAGGTGATCTTCAACCCATCCAGGGGCATTTCCTTCAAAACTATGGACATTCCTCACAAAGTTGTATCAACCTTTTGTTGATCGGGACAAAATTTCAAACAATCCTCATCCCAGTCAGGGACATCTTCTTCAAATTCATGGGCTTTCCTCGTGAAGTTATTTCAACCTTTTGTTGATGATGATGTGATCTGTAAGCAGGTCAATGGACGTCCCTCATTGAGTTGTGTCCTCAAACTTTTGTTATTGAAGTGGTCATCTCCAACTCAACCAGTAACACTTATCCAAGTCAGTGAGTGTTCCCCAGTGAGTTGGTTCCTTTCAACCTTTTGTTGATAAGGATGGTGTTCCTCAGTGACTTCTTTAATTCAACTTTTTTTATGTCTCGAGTAAGCCTCAATCATCATATATCCAGCAAACTTGACCTTTTGTCATCTGCCTTACTATTATCCTTTTGGCGGTAGCCAAATTTATTCGATCCAACCCGACCTTCATCCTTTTGGTGTTGGTGGTTCTCGAAATTGGGAAGTTCCTATCATCCTTTTGGTGGTAGTAGCTTGTAATGTTACCATCATCCTTTTGGTGTCAGCAATATGTGAACATTTATTCTCTTTCATCCTTTTGATGAATGAAAACCTTTAATATCGTTTTACTTATTATTATCCTTTTGGTAGTAGTAAGTTGTGACCTTACTTTCATTCTTTTGGTGAAGGGTCATTGAGTTGTGCTCTCTATCTTCCTGTTGGTGATAGATCCGTCATCCTTGTGGTGTCGGAGTTGTGTGAGTTTCCTATCATCCTTTTGGTGATAGGTCCGCCATCCTTTTGGTATTGGAGCTGTGTGAGTTTCCTATCATCTTTTTGGTTATAGGTCCGCCATCCTTTTGGTGTCAGAACTGTGAGCGTGTTCTATTATCCTTTTGGTGATAGACTCGTCGTCCTTTTGGTGTTGGGAATATGTGTTTGCTCACTATTATCCTTTTGGTAATAACGAGTTGCGACCTCACTTTCATCCTTTTGGTAATAACGAGTTGCGACCTCACTTTCATCCTTTTGGTGAAGCGTTGTTGTGTGTGTTCTCTATCATCCTTTTGGTGATAAAGCTGCCATCCTTTTGGTGTCGGAGTTGTGTGCGTGTATTTCTCTATCATCCTTTTGGTTGTAGATCAGTCATCCTTTTGGTGCTGGTAACTAGTGGATCTTTGGTTTTTGAATCATCCTTTTGGTGAATGACAACATCATAATCCTATGTGTTAACTTACTATTATCCTTTTGGTAATATCGAGTTTCAACCTCACTTTCATCCTTTTGGTGAAGGGTCGTTCTGTGAGTTTACTATCATCCTTTTGGTGATAGGTCTGTCATCCTTTTGGTGTCAGATATTGTGTGTTCTCTATCATCCTTTTGGTGATAGATATGTCATCCTTTTTGTGTCGGAGCTGTGTGTGTTCTCTATCATCCTTTTGGTGATAGACTCGTTATCCTTTTGGGCGTCGGGACTCTATGTTTACCTACTATTATCCTTTCGGTAATAGTGAGTTTCGATCTCAATTTCATCCTTTTGGTGAAAGGTCGTTGGGTGTGTTCAATATCATCCTTTTAGGTGTTTCATCCTTTTGGTGTCAAAATCTTATATTATCATCCTTTTGGTGATAACGACCTTTACAAGTTACTCAACGTCTACTCGAGAGTTGACATTAATATGTTATTCCACCTCCAAACCATTTCCTTTCTTTTTAGATAAATTTGTGGTCTTCTTCATATCTAATTGACTTCTACCTCGAAATAATGAATGTCATAGCAGTTCATCTTACTAGGTGTTGTACCCTAAAATTTGACCAACCCTTTTCTTGTACTTGGCTTATATTTCACTTCATTTTAGCATTTGCATTTGCATAACATTGTCTTTAACAGGGGATCAAGATTTGTTTGTGCTCTATCCAAGATGAGAGTCTTATTGGCTTCAAGTTTAAGCAAAGGCATTGGTAGAGGTCATTAAGAGTGTTTACCATCACCATGAAGTTGTCAAGGCTCCTTGAAAGGAAGGATTGATGTGTGTTGTTTGACTCCTATCATGGGGATCAATAGAGGATCATCAGGGGTTCATAAGATCTTTGTTCTGGATAAAATATGTTTGAGAAGCTCATTTAATGCTTTGAAAGTCATTGTGGAGTTTGTCTAGACTTTCATTTCATCAGCAAGAGGTCACAGTCAAAGGATGTGAAGCTAGGGTTTCATCTGGTAAACTCAAGGTCAATTGTGGACTTGAGAGAGTTTGAGAATTAGTTATAAGTCATTGAGGCTATGTGAGGTTATCTTGAGACATTTAGGATGTCATGTCAAGTTCAAATCAAGAGTTAAAGGAGTTACTAAATTAGGGTTTCAGAGGATCTTAGTGTAAAATCCCCTTCTTTAGTGCCTAACTTCAAGGATATTTTCACCTATGATATAAGTTCAATCTCATTTTAATGTAAACATGAAACGTGTAGGGCATGTTCTTAGCTTTCCTTTGAGTACTAGAACTCATCCATTAAGTGTCTAGAACTTAAGTTATGATGCCAACAAGTTAGAGGTCTCATATGAACTTATTTTTGGTCAACTAAAAGTCAACTCACTTCCAAATTATTTTTGACCTACAAGAAAGTTTTCCCTCAACTTTAGGTGAACATGAAAGTTGTTCCTCATGATCTTAGATTTCCAAAAAGTCCTATAAGTCCTTGATATCATTTGTACATCTCAAGTTATGGATCTCACAAGGCAAGGGTATTTCGGGAAAGTTTCAATATAGGTCATTTGGTACAATGGTCATTTTGGTGAACTTATGTACCTCAAATGCACTTCCAACCAACATGAAATTTGTTCCTAAGGACCTCATTTACATCATATAGCTCAAGATTCATGTGAATCATGGATTTTTATGGCCATGAGGGGAGATTTACAAGTGGAATTTGAACTTTTAAGCATGATATGAATTTGGTTCATTTTAGGTCTTACTTTGTCTCATTTTTAATCAATTAACATCACAATATGATCACAAGCAAGACTGCACAATTGAATGGGTACCAAATGCATGAAAACATGGCCATTTTCAAGTTTCATAAGAAATTTTTTACTTCAATCTCACAATGAGGACCAAATCAAAAGCCCAAACCAATTCCATTGTAAAATTCACCCCACATGCTACAGATTGGTGCACTTTTCATGTGTGGAGCAAGGCAAAACCTGTGTGCATAGGTGGCTTTCTTTTTTGGTCATAATTTTCAAATATCACAATTGAAGCTTCATGGGCCCACATTACACGTTCAAATCCATAATATATAAGCCAAAAGGTTGCCCTAGAGGCTCATAATGCGCATTTGGAGCTGGAGAGAGCAGAATCAAATTCAAATTTCTCAAGCATTTTTTCAAATTCGAATTTCAATTTTCTATGCAATTTAACTTCAATTGAGTCTTGATTCTTCTTCCTTGTAGCATTTGGAGTGAAACTGAAGCAAGAGAGTGAAGCTTGGACGCATCTGAAGAGCCAACAGAGTTGCTCCGTTCAGTAAGTTTCCATCTCTGAATTCTCTCATTCTAGACCATGATTTAGGCTCATACTGGTTGCATCTGAAGCCCTACGCTGAGTAGGCCATGTTTGATCCATTGTTGTTCATGTTTGATGAAGTTTCCAGTTGTGTATCTCATTTTTCAAGCTTTCGATTCTCTTATTTCATGAGCCTTTTTGAAAATTTAAGGGTGGATTCATGATCCTTGCAAGCTCAACTTTCCAATGGTATGAGATTTGACCATTTTTATGGAGAATTTTAGAACCAGCTCTGGTGAGTTGGCCGGAGAAGACGACCGAAGCTCTAGCTCCGGCGTCTGGTTCAAATTCAGATCATATTTGATGTGGCTAGCTTGGACTTTTTGACCTGAAAGCGTGTTTGTTTTTGATTCGCTTGACCTATTCCATGTGGCTCTTTGACTCCACATCCGTTTAATGAAACAGAGCGTTTTGGTGAGTGAACTGAGTCTGGGTGGATTGGGCTTGAATTATTATTCGCCCCCCCCCCCTCAGTTTGAGCCCAATGGACGTTTGCCTGTTTTCCTTTGTATTCTGCTTTTACTTTTGCACCCCTTCCATTGCCAATTGTTTTTTTATTTAATTTTATTTTCTATTTTTATTTTCAATTATTAAAAATATCTCAAATTTTCCAAAAATTAAATAAAAATTGTTTTCAAACATTTCAAAACCTTATTTAATTTTTCATAATTTTTGTTTCTAATTTTATTTTATTTTGCAATTTTATTTTAATTTTGCAAAGTGAAGTGTTTTTAATATTGCCTTTTGTTGATCATCCATGCTTGAGATACCATTTGATATCACCAATGAATGAGGTTTCCTCTCCATTTATAGGATGGATTGAGGTACCTTTGAGGATGATTTTGGTCTTGGTTTGATTATTTTTTGTTTGACTTTGAGTTGTTTTTGTTTGACCCTCGATTATAATTCAATAAGGTGGAACACCCTAGTTGATCAAATCATTTGGTGATGCCTTGAATTGAATTTGGTTTTGAAACTTTGGCCTCTGTTTTCCAACATACTTGGTTGATTGGTGTATTTTATTTGAGATTTATTGAACATTTCTTCTATTTTTGGTGAACCTTGCAAGTCAAGTCACCCTAGATGAAGTTCATACAAACTAGTTGACCTAGTTTCTTTGGGAAATGACTTTGATTGATCCCATATGTACCCTATGACTCTTGATTCTCATTCTTGACATGTTTAAGGGACTGGCTTTGCATTTATAGGTCACACACTTGTGTATTTTATGTTACAAGTCACTTTGAATTAGGGCATTCCACTTGGTTGTAAGTGTTGAATTTGGTTTGAAATTTGGTTCTTTCTCTTGCCTTGGTTTCCATTTGGTTTTAGCATCTTCTCGTTGTGTCTGTGCTTCTATCCTTTGGCTTTTGATATTCATTCAAATCATTTTGGTATCATTTGTTCATACTTTGAGTTTACTTTGAATGAGGGATCATTTTGAGCACTTATTTGCTCTTTTCTTTTGCATGATCAATATGTGGTGTTTGGTTGAGATATCTTTCATGTTGCTTGCTGCCCAAGCCTATTCTCCTATCTCCATTTTCATCACAGCTTCTCCCTTTCGCTTTTTTGTTTATGTTTTGGTTTTAGTGATTGATGTATGGATGGTTGTAGGAGTTGTGACTTCTCCCATTTCACCTCACTTTTTCTTTGACTTGTTTAAGTCATTTTGCTTCTTCCTTTGTTTGCTTTGCATCTTGCATATCATGTTTACTTTATTCTTTGACTTGTCTAATTCATCTTCTTCTCTTTCTTGCATCTCATTTGTGATTGATTTTATCTTGTGTTTTCTTGGTCTTTTGCCATGATCCCTTAGGATTCATAGCCCCTCCATTTAGGATGGGAGTAGGAGAGACATTAAGTGTTCAATCCAAGCATGATAACATTAGGATAGTCTTTTTCCCTCTTAATCTCAATCTTAGGAGCACATTGCATGATAACATTGGGGTTGATTAGTTTCCCCTTAGAGTTTGTGTGTTCTCTTATCATCTCAAAACTTCTTCAAGACATCTAATAGAGGATAATAAGTGTTGTACGCTAAGAGCCTTAAGTACTTGGGGAATGATAATTGGGGGGCTTCCTCTCAACTGTCTAGATTGTTTAGCGTATGCCCTTTGGGCGATATGCAATGCATTCGCTCTCAAGTCATAGTCTTTAGTGCAACATGAATTACAAACTTAATTCAATTCACTTCTTCATAAAAGACACAAAACAAAATATCAAATCTTTTTATCCTTCGGGATTGTTTGGAAAACCTTTTTTCGCAAAGAGTGTGTTAACTCTTGGTTCTACCGCAAACAGGTAACGCCTAAGTCTCCAATGGTCGGGCAACAATACACCTAAATGCTAGAACGAAGGTTTAACCCTACTCAGTTAAAACACTTGAACCAACTTGTGGTCGTGTCAGCCCGAACTACGTTTGCTCTGATTTCTCGTACCAGACGAGGATACTGTCGCGGTGAAAATCGGATACCAAACTATTGATTAGTTTGAATCTTTAATTCATTTTGCAACCGAACTTTAATTTGTCCAAAGGAAGGGATAAAGATCGAAATTCCCACAATGCAATGCAAATGCAAGGTTTAGAGAAGGTACTAGCATCCTAAGTTTCTGTAGTACTCTACAGGAACCTCTTGTTTTATGCTGTTTATTGCTAAGTGTTTATCTGCTTAAGAGTTTAAAGACCTAGGGGTTTATTTCTAAGTATACTCGATAAGATATCGCATCTTATGCCTACATATCCTTACGGGAGTGGAATCAGAGTATTTGTAGTTCCCCTAAAGGGTTAGAGGAGCTCTTTGACTGTGGTCAAAGTTCCTACGGGTTTAGGGTAGTTGATTGATTGGGTTTAGGAGAAGAGATGAGTCTTCATGTTAAGGGAGATGTAACCACCACAAGTGTAAAGGGGGTTGTAGGAAAATAGTCTTTGCATCGTCTTAAGAAAAGGGCTTAAGTACTCGGATTGTTTGACGAGTATGCCTTTATCACTCTTAAGGCAAAGTTCCTACATGTTTGATTGTATTATTGTGGGGGTGGAGATTATATCTCACTTAAGATGATTAACATCTATTCTCTATTGTGTTTGAAAAAGTTGTATAGTGTTGTTTGTTTGTCTAAGTTGTAGAGATAATGGTCCTTCCTATGGGGTAGGATCTTCCTTAAGCGATCAACTTGAATGGAATCAAGGATCGTGGGGAAATGATGCAAATGACGTGCACTACACACGATTATTGAACCATGTGTAGGTTTTTCCTTTGGACGGAATGCGATGCAGAAATGTAAATGCGATAATGTAAATTGCTGAAGAATAAATTGAAAGGAAAGTAAACCATACACACGCATGAAAGCGCTAAGGTGTAGGTGCAAGTGTCGTGAAGTGAGATGTCAATGTGCTCGACTGGATTGAGTTGTACGATGTTTGCTTGATTTTAAGCGAGGTTAACTGATTTTAGTAAAAGGAGTTGTATTTGATTATTGGTAGTGGGAGAGACTAATATACTATGTTGTAGTGAGATTATTTTAGAAAGGGTTGCAATTATTTTTTATGCGAACTAATTTGCAATAAAAGGTTATATTAATTTTAAATTACGAACTTAAATTATAAGTTGATTGTTTTGTTAAAAAGAGTTTTAGCTACTTAAAAAAAGATATATACATATACATAAAAGGTTAATAAGTTTTTAAAAGTTTACTAATTATTATCATTATTATTTTTTTATAAAATAAAGAAAAATTGATTATTGGGTTATTATTAATAGAAAAAGTTATTAAGTTAGATTAATAATAAAAAGATTTAACTGGTTTAATTATCATTATTCTAAAAGCTGTTTTTAAGTGTGAAATAATTTTAGAGCAAAATGATATATCGTTATTTATTTAAAAAATAAGTTTAACTAGTTAAACTGTTGATTTAAAAAGAATTGTTAGTTTGATTTTTTAAAGAAAAGGATTAAGGTGTAATTTACCGATTAGTTAAAGGATTAGTGGGGAGATTAGTGTAGTGTGTGTGTGGTGATTATACATTTCGTTACACAAATAATAAAATGACGGAAAGCAAACAAAGCAAGCGAAGACGGAACCCTAGGTCCCCCACATTGCGTGTTCGATCCCCCCTCTCTCGTTCCATCTTCGTCTCAAACCCCATCCAAACTTCATCGCTTCCTGAAACGCGGATCAAAGCATCAGTCGTTCAATAATTTTAGTATGGATAGAGAAGTTTACCGAATATGCGATACGGTGGCGAAATCGTGCGGCGAAATGGAGTTTTGTCCGTCAAAGCTGCGACGCTGGTGATGAATGGGAACGGATGCGCCGTCGGCCGAGCTTGTGGTGGCTAGTGGCGATTTCGTCGGTTGAAAAGATAAGTCGCTCAGCTTTTGCACTTAGGATTTCTTTGGGTGGCTTTTTTTTCGGTAATAGTTTTTTTCGGGGTTTGCTACGATCTCCCTCTTCTCTTTATATAGACTTCCATATGAGATTTTCCGTTTTAGAATCTGATTAAAGGCCTTGAATGCTTGATTGAACCTTCCTATTTGGTCTAGGGTAGATTTGAAAGCATTCCTACTTCGTGTAGACAAATATTTGAAAAGTTTCCTCTTCCGTTCGATTGTTTGATGTCTGTTAATGGTGATCCCATTCTATGATATCTTGTATCAATTTGTTTAATATTGTCCAGGTTCAATGTCCCAAAGATTTGGCTTGGATATTCTCTTTTTGATCGGTATATTCCTCACTAAATTGCTAACTTGGATTTGGAAATTTGACATGTGTGGATAGCAGGGGTCTTTGGGCCAAGAGGATGTCTACAGCCCAGAGAAAATTCAAGTCAACTTCTTGGTGTCTGATGTGTTTGCATCGAACTTCAATTTTGGACTTGCCATTTTTCAAGATGCATTGTTCGTTCTATCTCTTTATGTACATGAAGCCTGGCTGTTATAATCTGGATGTTTTGAACTGGTGTGACAGGTATCGGTAGTATGTCTCTCTTCTTCTTCTTCGCAGATGCTAGCCTTGTCTTATGCCGTGGTTGAGGTAGGGTTGAGCCGACGATGGTGTCTGAGTTGAGGATTGCGGATGCCGTTGTTGCTACCAGTGGTGTTCTTCTACGCCGTTAACGTTTGGCAAATATCATTGTTGATGCTCTGCTGTTCATGGATGTTTTACTTGCAATTGATGTTGTAATGTAGATGTTTGAACTGATAGGGCCGATACTGATACTTCTCTCTATTCTAGGACGCCGTTAGCGGGTTTGGAAGTTGTTGTCTTAGCCTTGGTGCTGAGGAAGGTAATGCGGTGGTGATGATGACTCAAGGAGTCTGAACCATGGGATTGTTGCTGCTGCACTTGTGTATTACTTGTTATTGATTGCCTTCTCCGGATGATGGACCGAACTGAGGGCTGGACCAATGATGTCGCTGTGGGTATGAAATGGTGCTATTGACGTTATTGTTGCTAATGCTTTCCTTGCTTCTTGGTTCTAATGTTGATGATGTTATGCCGCTGCGGAACTGATATGGTTGTTGAGGAACTGATACGGTTGTTGTTGCTTGCATATGAGGAAAATGCTGGTGTCGTGTCGCTGCTAGCTGATACTATGTTGGACTGTTGTTGTGGACGGTGAACTGAGATTGTCGACTGTTTTGCTGCTAACCGTGGCTTGTTTGCAACTGACATTTGCTGCTGTTGTTGTTTGTATTTCAGGAGCTGCTTGTTGTCGGGGAGAGTTTGAAACGGTGATGATGACATCATGTCTGAACTGAGGATTGTTGAGAATACGGTTGCCTTTGCATATTGTTGGTTAAATGCGATGCTTGAGCCACGTCGAAGTCCGAGAAAGGTTTTGGTGATGACGATGTAACAGTCTGAACCATGTTGGTGCTGTTGAATGCAGTTGCTCATCTGTGTTTCACACTGTTGAACTATCTGCTAGTTGTCTTTTGCGTTCAAATTCCCATCATCGATGTTCAGTAGGAAGCTGGTGACAACGTAGGCTGTTACCCTCCCGGCTGCTCGTGCTTCTGCCTGGTGATGAATTCAAGCTGAGGGCTGAGCATCTCTCAATCATTTCTCGGTTCATTTATGTAATGCTTGTTTTGTTTAACAATTGGGTCGTAGATAAGTTTTCGGTGGTAGCCGTGAGTACGGTATCAAAGTTGACTGAAGCGGAGGTGCTAATTACTCTTTGTTTTATTGTAACAGGTGGTTTATTACAGGTGCAGTAGAAGTAGCATTACGAATCTTTAGCTCATGGTAAAGTCCTCCTTGGTGTTTTTCTTGCGCATTCTCGTAACTTCAAGTTGATCAAATGCCGGAGTTTAAGGTGACTGGAACAACAAGCAAAACCCGTATCACAGAGATGCACCGAAAGACCTTCACATTCTCTGAACCGGCCTCATCAACTAGTGACAGTTTCGGCCTGAGGATGTTTTGGACGTAAAGCATTGCTTGGAGTTACAAAGTGTTGTATAAAGACTTTCTCTTTCGAGGCGAATAACGACATAATCCCTTTGGGGCTGTATAGAGTTGTAGGTTTAAAGAAATTGTATAGGTTTAGAGAAACCATAGGGCTTTAGCAGGTTATGACCTTAACAGAACCTGCAGCTTGTATGTTTCCTAACAGTAGACACACATTCTGCCCTTATAATTATCAAACTGTATTGTAATACTCGTATCCCAATCTTATGAGTTCCCTGTGGTTAGGTTTTGTTGATTTTGACAATGGACCATGTGCCTTGTGTTGGAACTCGGGAGGTACCTTAGGATGATAAGTCTTGAAAATATTTTGTAGGGAGTGAGAGTCTTGAAAGATTTCATGATATTCTCGCAATTGTGAACTCCATGTCGATTTCATCAACTTATTGACATTAAAATGGACCTGAGGATCTCTCTAGTAACTAATGATATAGTCTTGGCCTTAAATCTTACAAAGTAAGGAAAATAACTTTGCACATACTTGTTAGTCACGCACACAAGTAAAAGATAATCATGCAATAAAAATAAAAAGAACCATATAAAAATGTGGGATCTTGAGGTCAAAAATTGGGGTGCAACAGATACATAGGCAGAAGACAGCGATGTCTTGGCGAGCAATCTTCCCCACCTTCACCTATAGTTTTCCGAACTACGTTGACTCTGACTTTCCCATTGCATGAGGGAGTACGTAGGCATAGAGCGGTGATGCTCTTTCGAGTCTCTTTTATTTTTCTTTAGTCCCTATGGCCAGCCTTATAGATTAACACCCTTTTAGATTAGACAACAAGCGTGGATCTCGTTTAGTACAACGGACGTGAGGGGTGCTCATACCTTCCCCTTGCGTAACCGACTCCCGAACCCAAGATTTGATTGCGATGACATGTCTTTTCCCTTTTTGTAGTTTTTATCTGATCGTTTCCTTTCCCTCCCTTTGGGATAAATAACAAATGGTGGCGACTCTTCTGTCCTTGCCGGCCCCTCTTCGTAGCAATGCGACAGCTGGCGACTCTGCTGGGGACTTTTCCCATCCCCTATGCGAGTCAATCCTAGCGATTGTGTGCTTAATTTTTATGTGTGTATATATGTGCATTTGTGTTGTATTTGTATTTTATCGCATTTGCATTTTACTTTCAGCATTTTTTATATCATTATTGTTGTGCTGTTGGGTGGGAATGTTCCATTGTGCGATAAGCTAAAACCCAGGCTTGAGTATAACCCTAGAACTAGAA
Organism: Lathyrus sativus; assembly: GCA_963859935.3. NCBI lineage: Eukaryota > Viridiplantae > Streptophyta > Magnoliopsida > Fabales > Fabaceae > Lathyrus > Lathyrus sativus. The sequence goes on from OZ012740.1 coordinate 402,539,361, forward strand.
GTAGAAAGTAGTGATGAACCTGTATGTTTGGCATGCACTAGTTCTCACGAAATTTGCGCTCAGACGAGATTCTCTTTGATGACTACCTTTCCAGTCTGTTTCGGACAGTTGAGAGGATGTTGGATCTGAGAATTGTCGACTCTGGGGACTGATCATTTGGAAATCAGCTAAGTGAGGCCGCTTCGTTAGAATATGATTCCAAACCAGAAATGGTAAACATATCATCGTTTCTCGAAAGTCTATGACGCTGACGACCGCATAGGATGCCAGACCTTATCAGAGATATGTTCATACCTGTGAGTGGGGAGGGTTATGCAGGAAACCTTGACCTTCAACTTACCTAGTTTTCTTGTCAGTGTGAACTTTTGATCCTTGATACTATGGGTCCCTTATGTCAGTGTTGTGTTCTAGCCAGAGTGAAGCTCTGGTTCATCTCAGCCAACGGAACAGCAGTCTTGATCCCCTGTTGCATTTTCATTTGCATATTAACATTGACATGTATTTATGTTTCAGGTGCATATTCTCCTCTTGATTCTAGTAAACCAATTCCCTGCTGAGATGGAGAGTTTGAAGAAGACAGTTATGTATAAGTTTCCAACACCAGATATAGGGTCTCTACTCAGTTTAATTTCTGCTGCTGATCATAGTGTGATAGAAGATTTCAAGAAAGTGTATGGGAAGCTTCTGGGTTGTGTCTGTAAAGCTTCAGTGTTTGAGTTAGGGGGTCTTCACACCTTGCTTCAGTTCTATGACCCTCAGTTGAAATGTTTCACTTTCCCTGGTTATATATTGATGCCTACTCTGGAGGAGTTTGCCATGTCGTTGGGAGTTTCTATTTTGGATCAAATGCCTTTTTATCATTCTGAAGTTGAGCCTAATATGACTAAGCTTGCTAATGCTCTTCATCTAGATGCCTCTGAGTTAGAAGGAAAGTTGGTTCAAAGGAATGGAATGTCTGGTTTCTCATTGCCTTTCTTGGTTGGTAGAGCTCAACATTTTGCAAAAGAAGGACGCTGGATTGTCTTTAATGTTATCTTGGCTTTATGCATATACGGCATAATTTTGTTCCCAAATATTCCAGACTTTGTGGACTTGGATGCGTTCCATATCTTTGTCTCAAAGAATCCTGTGCCTACGCTCTTGGGAGATGTGTATCACTCTGTGCATTACAAGAATGAGAATAGGAAGGGGAAGAATGTCTCTTGTTGTGTACCTCTTTTGCATAGATGGTTTATGAGTCATCTTCCTAAGTCTGGTCCATTTGTAGACATCTCAGACACCACTGATTGGTAAGAGAGGCTTATGGGGTTAACTTCTGAGGACATTGTATGGTTTAAGTGAGACTTCCTGGGTATGGAGATAATCTTCGACTGTGGTAATTTCCCTAATGTCCCTTTGATTGGAAGAAAGGGTGGTATTAACTACAGTCCAACCCTTGCAATGAGGCAATTTGGGTATGCTCTAAGGGAACCTCCGAAGGAAGAAGAAATACATGAATCTTTGTATTTCACTGGCTTGATCGATAGTGAGACCCTGATCAGATTAGAGAAGGCTTGGAGTAAAATTCACCGTAGGGGGAAATCTTCTTTGGGAAAGAGCAATAGCAGAGCTTATGAGCCTTATGTGGTTTGGATTCAGGAAAGAGTTGAGAGATTGTTGTTACCTTATGTGGGCCGAAAAAGATAAATTACGCAAGGTAAACGAGGAGTTGGAAAAGGAAATTATGCAGCTAAGAAGTGAAAAGATTCAAGCTACCTACTCATCTAAGAAGCAGACAGAGCTGGTGAACAAGATGGGTAGAGAACTAACAAAGGAGATTCGCGCTCGAGAATGAGTGAGCCGAGACTTGAATAGTGCTAGTGATATCCTCAAGGATAAGAAGAATGAGCTAGAAAGAGCACATCTAGACATATCTAAATTCAATGCTCAATGGAACGCTATTCTGACTAACAACAAAGAATGAGAAGATGGACTGCGACAACAAATTGTCAGTTTGAAAGCTCAACTCCAGGTGAAGTAAGAGAGAGAGATATAGTTGAATCTTCACGCCGATGTGAAAGTGATCGCAAGTTAAATGAGGCTCTTGCAACGTTGGAAGAGTATAAATTACGAGCGAATCTGAAGAGGCCTAAACTGGAAGAAACATTTGGTGAAGGCGCTTGGGAGGATTACGCTCAGGGCTTGCAGGCTACCATTGGTCGGAGAGAGCTGCTCATCCAAGGATTGATTGCTAGCCCAGACCATTCTGATATGAAGGAGTTGCTAGAGGAGTTTCACACTTGTTGTTATACTTGATGTATTTTCTCCTTTAGTATTTGTTATTATGTTGTACCTCGGCCATCACCAGGATTGTTGGATGAGGTTGTATTTGATTCTGTTGTAGTTCCTCAGTGACTTGATGTGTATTGACTCTGGCTCTCATTTTATTTATGAGAAAATTGTGTGACCTTATCTGTTGGTTTTCCATTGTCTTGTTGTTCTCGGGAAACTAGAATCAAGGGGAAATTTCCCTAAAACATATGTACATGTCTGCATACTGCATCATTTCTCATTTTGCATCGCAGGTGTTCCATGTTTCTTTAACCTTATCTCCTTTCTATGGTTTGTTCAGCTTGTTTTAGGATTGAAAACCAAGTGATTCATCGCTACTCTACTAGGGGAAATCAACGCAAAGCTATGGACCAGATTCAGCTCGAGTTGTAGGAGTTTCGTGACCGTATGACCCAGTTTATGGATATGATGCAATGGGTCACCAATGGCCAGGAGCAACTAAGAACACTGGTGCAACCTCTGATTGCAAGGGTTGAAGGGAGCGGAGTTCTACATGGAGGAACTGTTGTTATACCTCCTACAACTGATAATGTCACCCCTCATGCTACTGCCATTCCACCTGTTGTTATTCCTCCGGGTGGAGGTAATCAGACTAGAATCCCTATTCCTGCACCAACATGTGCTGTGCATGGAAACGTTGGCCCTCAGTGGGATGAAGACGACCAAGATGATGTTTTCTCTATGAGAGAGCTTGGTACTGGTCTGCAGTCTGACGCAGATAAAAGGTTTAAGCTGATAGAGCAAAAGATGAAGAATTTTGAAAATCAAAACTCGCTGGGTTTAGATATGTCAAATCTGGGGCTGATCCCAGACCTAAAGATTCCTCTGAAGTTTAAGGTTCCTGACTTTGATAAGTATAAGGGGACGACTTGTCCTAGGGTGCATCTCCACTCTTATTACCGAAAGATGTCTGCATACTCCGACGATGAGAAGCTGCTCATGCATTTCTTCCAGGATAGTCTTTCTAGTCCATCCCTAGAATGGTATATGAGCCTAGAGTCGGTCAGCATCAGAAGTTGGAGAGATTTGGCTAAAGCTTTTGTCAGACGTTATCAGTATAACAGTGATTTGGCACCAAACAGGGTACAGTTGCAGAACCTGTCACAGAGAAGTAATGAAGGTTTCAAGGAATACGCCCAGAGATGGTGCGAGCTGGTAGCAAGAGTTCAACCTCCTATGGTGGAGAGAGAGTTGATTGACATGTTTGTTGCTACATTGCCAGGAGCGTATTATGAGAAATTAATAGGCAATATGTCGGGTAGTTTTTCAGACTTGATCATCATAGGCGAGCGGGTTGAAAATGGAATCCAACTGGGGAAAGTACAGGCCGGAGAAGGATCCTCAGCTGGAGGAGGTAGGAAAGGTTTTAGCAATAGAAAAGAGAGGGGGAAACAAATGCAGTCTCAGGTTTCCGAAGTAGAAATAAGAACATAAATCAGCAATATCGTCAACAACAACCTCAGGTCGCAAGCATTACAATTCCTGCTGCACCACAACAACAGCAACAGCAACAACAAAATTACACTCCGTGACAATTCCATGATCGGGGAAGAGTAGTGAACAGACAATTTGATGCACTGCCAATGCCTTACTCACAGTTACTCCAACATTTGATGCAATTACAATTGATCAAGAAAAGGACGCTAGCTCCTTTAACCGGCGCACCACCTCCAGGGTATGATCCTAATGCCAGGTGCAACTTTCATTCCGGTGTGTTGCACCCTAAAATTTGACCAACCGATTCTCCTATCTGACTCATGGTTTAAATTCATATTCGCAGCTCAGACATGTGATATTTGTGCACAAGCAGGGGGATATCAGAGTTTACAGCTTGATTTTTGTCTATCAGATATGGCAGACCCAGTCCAGATCACCAGGGTTTTATTTTCGGGAAATTGTGCGCTCCCCGGTGATTTTTAGCTTGCACAGTGATTTTGGGGATATTCTGATGCCCGAGGATCTCTGTTCGATTCGATCTGGTCTCGTGCGCTCTTTTATGGGGGGTCATTTGCATTCATCTGCATTTTAGGGTTTTAATAGGCTTTTGTGAATTTTTAATAGGCTTTACAGATTTTTCTGGAATTTAAATAGGGTTTTTGAATATTTTAATAGCTTAATCCTCTTTTTAGAATTTTATAGAATATTTTAAATAGATTTTAATCATTTGTAGAATTTTTAATAGAATTTAAATAGCTTTTATCATTTTTTAGAATATTAGTGAATTTTTCTTAGCATATTAAATAGAATGATACAAATTAGGGTTAATAGAAATTAAATAGTTGTTTAGATAATATAGGAAATATTATAGTCTTAAATAGATTTACTAGTTTTAAATAATATTGGAATTTTAATAGAAAATTAGTAGGAGTTTAGAATTAATTAGAGCATTAATCTTTCTTTAGAGTTTAATTAGGTTAATTGAATTTTTAGAGTTAATTAGATCCTAATTGTTTTTTAGATTTTTATTAGGATTAATCATTAGTTAATTAGGTGTTAATAATTGATTAGAGTTAATTAGGTTTAATTGTTTTTCATTTCAGTTTTTTTTATGGTTTTTGGTCTTTTTTCGTATGGGCCATAGCCCAGTCTTTTTGAAGCCCAGTTCTCTCATTGTTGCAAATCAGAATGTCCAAAAAAAAATGATCCAATAGTCCAAAATTCCAGCGCACCCCAGAAGCTTCTGGAAGTGTCCAGGTGTTTCAGTGATATAAATAATGCCAGCCACGTGTAGCAAACAGAAGGCCCCACGTTACACTCAGAGATCCACGCCACGCGTCCCACTGAAGCTCACCCTCTCTCTCTCCGCTGACACGCGTATCCCATGCAACAAGTCCCTGAGCCACTTGGCGCCCCCACACCCATCGCCGGAGCCTCACCTGGAAACTCACCGGCGGCCATGCATCAGCCGTAACTTCCCACCGCCGGTGACCCCCAACGACTTCCGGCCACCGTCATCCCCAAACGTCCAAAATTCCCCAGAAGCTCATCTTCTTCCTCCGATCGTCCCTTCCACCTTCATCGGTACATCGCCGGAAAATTCATAGGCACGCCGGAAACTTCAAAGAATTCCAGAACAACATCAATCCTCCATCAAGATTTTTCCAGAACAACATCAATCCTCCATCAAGATTTTTCCAGAACAACATCAATCCTCCATCAATTTTTTGCAGAACACTCAAACCTTCAACAATCTTCATACAACATTTCTCCAGAATCCACTCAACAACCTTCATCTTCTTCCATCAACTTCATCCGTTCTTTCAAAACAATCTTCATCAACTCTTCCCAGAAATCACCTTGAACCTTCATCCTCCATCGAAGAAACCCCAGACATTCAATCTTCAAGCAATATTTCCAGAAGCTTCAAACGGCGTTCAATCTTCAAGCAAGATTTCCAGAAACTCCCCAGCAAGCTCTCAACGCGAAGGATCTCAACCGAACGTCTTCAAGGATTGCTTCAACGAACGCCAACGGTTCACGGCGTCGTTCACTCTTCAAGTCAGGTACGACGTTCTTCCACTCATCTTCGTTGGTTGTTGAATGTAGGTTCCTGTTAGGATTCTCAGTTAGTGAGTAGTTAGACTAGATCTTGAGTAGTGATTTCTTGTGAGGGATTGAGGTGTTTGGGTGAGGATTTGTTTCGTTTAGGGTTTGTTTGGGTTGATTGAGATCAGAGAGGTTGCAGAAAGGAGATAGGGTGAGGGAGAGGAGGAAGACGAATGAACGGCGCAAGGTCAAGGATGAACAGTACTAGAACGTTGAGAGGAGATTAGGTTTTGTTTGTTAGGGTTCGTATTGGATTAGGGTTTGGACATTGGGCTTAGGCCCAAGTGTATTTGCTAAGCACTACATCCCAATTTGCTTCCCCACCCCCCTGGCGTGTGAAGTCTGAGTAGTTAGGATCTGGGCCTTAGGCCCTTATTGCTAATGACACCCCCTGGGCGTAAGCCCATTGAGATAGTAACTGAAAAATTGCTAAGTCAGCACCCCCCCTGCGCTCAGTTCAGGTTTTTTTGTTTTTTTCTGGATATTAAACTTGGGCCTTACGCCCTTTGCTGTTGGCACCCCCAGCATAGGCCCAATGCAGAATAACTAGAATTCTTTACTGTTTAAACCCCCCAGTTTTATTTCAATTTAATTTTCTCTCAATTTCTTTTATTTCTTTTCATATTTGTAAATAATTCATAAAAATGTGAATAATTGATTTTTTAATGATTCTTTTTTCTACCATTTCATGAAAATGTTAAGAAAATTAAATAAAAATAAAAATGACATTTTATTTTTGTTTGTTATTTTTTGCGTATTTTCCAATTAATTGATTTCTTTTTAATATTTTCAATGCATGCATATCATTAGAAAATTCATAAAAAATGGTAGATTTAGTCAAATAATTCCGTTCTTTCTTCTGTAGACTCGTGATTCAGTGTAGAATTTTATAGTGCAGAAATATTAGCTTAATCATGCATTTTCATTTTAGTTGCATTTTTTCACTGTTATTGATGTTGAATAAATTGGTCTGTGGATATGTCTGTGTTGCTGATTTTAGTTCTGTCATCTGGTGTTGAATTTTGTTCTGATTTTTCAGTATGTTATCCTAGAGCCATGTAGGTCTCCCATTAGATTTTTGATAGATTTTTGTAGGGTGTCCTGATGTAATTTGTCTGAGCCTGAAGATAGGGGAAGTCTTGATGACTTCTGACTGTGAAGTTCAACTGTGGTTGAACTTCAGAGATAGTCTCTTGGGGTTTGTTGGCCTGTGGGTTTCTTCTTGAAGGTGGGAGCTGATTGAAGTCCTGTTGGAGCCTGCAGAGATGCATTGGATTGAGGCTTAGTCTAGGAGCTGGTTGTCTGTTTGTGAGGTTCGAGATCCTGAAGTTTGAAGGGAGTTTATGGTACTTTCCTGAGGAAAGCACTATGAATGACTTTCATTCTTTCCTCTCACCTCTTTCTCAAGTATCCAATGATGTCGGAGCCGACGTGTGAGTTTAATTCCTCCTGAGGAGGGATGTAAACTGATCACATGTTGTTGAGCCACATGGGATACGATTCCTAAGTGGAAGCCTCCTAGTACTTTCCTGAGGAAGGTCCTATGGGTCTATTCACTTAGTTCCATTAGTTTATCTAGGATTTCTTAAGTATCCAGTGATGTTGGAGCCAACTTGTGAGTTTAATTTCTCCTGAGGAGGAATGTAAACTGATCACAGTTGTTGAGCCACGTAGGATACGATTCCTAAGTGTCAGCCTCCTAGTACTTTCCTGAGGAAGGTCCTATGAGTCTGTTCACTTAGTTCCCCTAGTGCATATAGGTTTTTCTCAAGTATCCCGTGATGCCGGAGCCTTCATGTGAGTTTAATTTCTCCTGAGGAGGAATGTAAACTGATCACAGTTGTCGAGCCGCATAGGATATGACTCCTGAGTAGTAACCTCCTGGTACTTTCCTGAGGAAGGCACTATGAGCTTGTCTGCTTAGCTCCCTTTTCTCTGGTAAGCTTGTTCTGAAGTTTGGAGACTGGGATTGATTCCTCTTGCTTAGGGTTTTTGATTAGATTTGTTGCTTAGATCTTTTCTTAGGGTGCTGTATAGAGTTTTGTTTGAGAGATAGATTAGGAGCTTGTTTCAGGTTTGTTGGAGGCCCTGCTCAGAGTTAGTCTCTTTGTATTGTTTGACTTGTGTGATGTTATGTTGCATTAGACTTAGGTGTTCATCTAGATAGTTCTGAATAGGTGCATCTTAGAAGTAGACTTTGTGTGCATGAGAAGTTGAGGTGGTCCTCCTTCGGCTTGTTTGTTATTGCGTGGCTTTGCTTGTTGGTATTCGGTAGAGCTGAGCTCCCTTGCCTCTGGGGTTTGCGGCCTTTGTGCCTTGTTTGTTTAGTTGTTGCATTCATGCATATTTTCAGTATTCCTTTACTTTGCAGTTTCTTGTTTGTGGTTTAGGCCTGTTGCCATGATCCCTTAGGAGCTCTGACTTCTCCGCTGCGGAGTTGTTATGATAGACATTAGGATGGTCAACCAGGTGTGATAGCAGTAGGTAGATTCCCCTGTTTCTCAGCTATAGTTTTAGGGTTTCCCCTTTCCTTTCTGTAGGAGCTTTTGAGTAGCTTGATCCGTAGTTAGCTGAACTACAGCTGCTCTGATTCTTCGTTCCAGACGAAGATATGTAGGCATAGGATGCGATATCCTAGCGAGCACACTAACGACTAACCTTTGTTCTCTTGCGGCTGTGCGATCGAGACATTCCCGCTGACGACTAATTGTATTCCCTTTCTCTTGCCCGAGTGCATTGGAGACCAGATCGTATTTGTAGGTTCCCGAGCCTTAGAGACCAGTTTGTTTCTCACTGCTGTGTGAGAGCCCCCTGTTTACCCGTAGTTAGCCGAACTACGTTTGCTCTGATCTTTCGTCCCAAATGGAAGTACGTAGGCACAGGACGCGACGTCCTGGCGAGCAACCTTTTCCCCGTTTAGACGTAGGAAGTCGAACTACGTTGACTCTGACTTTCCCATTGCACGAGGGAATACGTAGGCCCAGAACACCGTATGTTCTGTCGAGTCCTGTCCTTTTATTTTCTTTTTAGACCAGCCATTAGCGTAGATAGATGACACACCCTTTTACCTATAAACACCAAGCGTGGATCCCATCGAGTACGATGGACGTGAGGGGTGCTAATACCTTCCCCTTGCGTAACCGACTCCCGAATCCAGGTTTTGGTTGCGATGACCATACCTTTTCCCGTCTTTGCGAGGTTTACTTCGAGCGTTTCCTTTCCCGCTCTGAGGGATAAATAACGCACGGTGGCGACTCTCCTGTCAAGCCGGCGCCGATTTTCGCAGTAGCGACAGCTGGCGACTCTGCTGGGGACTTATAGCATCTAGGGACTTTTCCCATCCCTTATGCTGGGACCGTTTCCCATCCCCTACGCGAGTCAATCCTAGCGCTTGGGTGTTTATTTGTGGGGTGTTGTGCATATTGTGTTTTACTTTTCTGCACTTTACTTTTCTGTACCTTTACCTTTCCGCATTTATTTTCCAGCATTATATATCATGATTATTGCTGTGGGCGAAGGGAGGTTACTGTGAGTGAAAAGCCGGACCTGGGCTTGAGTACACACCTAGATATAGTGGCGGAGAAGTAGTAGACGAACCTGTCTGCTGAGCAGGCACAGTTCCCTACGAAAATCTGCGCTCAGACGAGATTCTTGCAGAGGTGCTCCTTTCCGGTCCTGAGGATCTGAGGGGAGTCCAGACGTGAGGGTTGTCGACTCTGGGGACCGATCATTTGGAAGTCAGCAAAGTGAGGCCTCTTCATGACTTGATGATGCCACTCCTTCTGGGAATCGTATCGTCACTCGTGAAAGTCTGTGACGCTGATGACCGCATAGGATGCCGTACCTTTGTCCGTGGATTAGGTTTATCCTACCTGTGAGAGGGACTGGGTTGTTGCAGGAAAACTGGCCTTCAGAAACCATGATTCAGTACCTTTATCAGATGGTGTTCTTGATTCATCTCCAGGTGTGTTGTCCGGGTCAGATGGGTTTCTTATCCGAGGTTGAGGCTATTATCAGATGGTATTCTCGTCAGATACAGAGGTTCAGATGGTTTTCTTACCAGGGGATTGATATTTTGAGTATCAGATGGTAGTTAGTGGCATGAGATTCTGGTGACCGTGTTGGTTTTCTGTTCATGATCACAGAGATATTCCTCTTCAGGCTACAGCATAGCCCCTGTGTTCGCAGATTGCATTATTTGTCATATTGCATCATTGCATTACCATCTGCATTCAACTAACGTGTGTGCTTTGCAGGTACATATTTTCCCTTCCAGTTCTGGTGTTTGTTCCTAGCAAGACATGGAAAACCTGAAGAGAGTATTGCCCTATAAGTTTCCGTCGCCGAATATCAGTCTATTGTTAGAATTGATTGCTATTGCTAAGAAGAGAGGAATGGGTGACTTCAGAAAGAGATATGGGAGGATTCTGACCTACGTTTATCAGCCATCTGCCTACGAGACCAGCGGCATCTATACTTTGTTACAGTTTTACGACGCGGAGCTCAGGTGTTTTGTATTTCCCGACTTTGTTTTGGCTCCTACCCTGGAGGAGTACTCTGCACTTCTGGATATACCGATCCGTGAGCAAATGCCTTTTTATCGTACGGACGCTGAACCTAAGCTGGCTGAGCTTTCTGCCATCCTGTGCTTGAAAGAATCTGAGCTGTCTGGGAAAATGATCAGAAGAGGAGACGTATGGGGATTCCCGTTGGATGTCTTATGGAGAAGGCCCGAGAATATGCCCAGAAGGGTAGCTGGGATGTTTTTGACGTTATCCTTGCTGTATGTATTTATGGCATCGTGTTGTTCCCGAACATTCCTGATTTCGTTGATTCTGATGCCTTCTATATTTTGGCTGCGGGAAACCCAGTTCCTACTTTGCTGGGAGATATCCACCATTCAACTCATTACCAGAATGAAAAGCGACGAGGAAGGAACGTGTCTTGCTGTGTACCTCTCCTATGCAGGTGGTTCACCAGTCATATGCCTAAGTCAGGTCCTTTTGTCACATCTATCAATTCTCTAGGATGGCCCGAGCGCTTAATGGGATTGACTGCTGAGAACGTGGTTTGGGCCAATAAAGAAGTATTTGGAGCTGAAGTCATACTCAAAGGCGAAGGATTCCCGAATGTTCCGTTAATAGGAAGGAAAGGTTGTGTCAACTATAACCCTTCCTTATTGATCAAGCAATTTGGGTACATACCTCAAGGAGCGCCAAAACCCGAGGAGATACAGGAATCTCTGTATCTCACCGGGGCAATAGGGAAAGAGATGCTGACCAAACTTGAGAAAGCCTGGAAAAACTTGCACAAGAGAGGGAAGCTTTCAGGTAGCAAAGGGGATACTCGAGTTCCTAGCTCATATATAGAATGGATTCGTGAGCGAGCTGTGAAGTTCCTTATGCCGTATCCAACGGTTCAGCCATTGCATCCTCCGGTAAAGGAGCCTACCACTGTGGACATTCAGGTTTACAAGCAGCTGATGGCGGAGAAAGAAGAGCTAGCAAGGGCTAAAGAGGCTTTAGAGCAGGAGAATGCCCAGCTTCGGCATGAAAAGATTGAAACAGGATACTTTTCTAAGCAACAGGCTGAAACTCTGAAACATCTGAAGACTACGCTATTGGAATTGTCTGAAACCAAGAAGCGTCTAGAGTTAGATGTAGATTCAGTTAGTAGTGTGTTGGCCACCAAGAAGCAAGAGCTGGAAAGGGCCTACACAAAGCTAGCTAAGTTCAGAGAACACTGGGATCTCACTATGACCAAGCGCAAAGAACGAGAAGAAGAGCTGAAGACACAGGTAGCTCATTTAGAAGAACAGGTCAAAGTGAAGAACGAAGAGCTTGAAGAAGAAGCTTGTCGCCGATACGAGGCCGAGCGCAAGTTGACAGATGCCGTGAAGAATTTGGAAGATTTCCAGCATAGAGCAGATGCCAAGAGACCCAAACCTGGGGATGGTGCCAATGATAAGGCTTGGGAAGACTTTGTCAGAGACATCCAGGGGACGGTCAGGAAGAGGGATCGACTGATAGAAGGTTTGATTTATCAACCAGATCATGCAGAGACAAAGAAGATGGTCGAGGACTTCCGCAACCGTACCCGTATTTGATTTCTCTCTTGAATTCTGTATGTTGAGATCACCACCAGGCATGTTGGCTGGGATCCTCCTTATCATATCAGCTGTATGGAGCATAGTTATGTAACTTCTTGACAAGACAGTTATTCTAATGAATATATGAGGGTTTTTCCAAATATTGTCTCTATGGTTCATCTCGTCTTGCTGCCACCGACACTGGAATTGGAAGGAAAATATCTCCAATGCACACATGCACGTTAGCATTTTTGTATTTCTGTTTGCATAAATCATACTGCATAGCATTTCTCTAGCAGGTCAGAGCACTTATCCAACCTTTGTTTTCACCAGAAAGTGATTCTCGGGGAATTGTTTGAGGCAAGAGTAGAGTGTTGAAAACGACCAAGGGGCTGAAGCAGATTTGAGCAGAATCAAGCAGCATAGCCCGTTACAGGTAATTGGTAGCTATGTCTGAAGGCAATTTCCAGGCTCCTAATACCTTGGCAAGGTTTACTGTGGCGTCCAACCATCAGTATGATTCTATGGAAGGCTTCCCGCAAGCGAACAACCTTACTGCAGACCAAGTTGTGCAGCCTACTGTTGAAAACAGAGATCGGCATGAGCAGTTTCTTGCCCGAAATGAACGCTATCCTCCTGTTAACAATCAATGTGTTGCTTTCCCTGCGATGAATTACCGGAGAGATATTCCAGTGACCGGGTTAGTAGATCCAAGAGCTCTTGACTATGGTAGAAGAGTCCGAGTGTTGGAAGAGCAAATGAAGGCCTTGGAAGCGAAAGATGCCGTTAACCTGGATGCTGTAGCCATGTGCTTGGTCCCTGACCTCGTGTTGCCGTACAAGTTCAAAGTGCCGGAATTTGAAAAATACACAGGAGATAGCTGCCCAAAGCTGCATTTGATGATGTTCTGTCGAAGGATGACTTCGTTTGTGCGAAATGACAAATTGATGATCCATTGCTTCCAGTATAGCCTGACTGGGGCATCGTTGAGATGGTATGTGCAATTGGAAAGTAATCAGATTCGATCATGGGTGGATTTAGCCAGAGCTTTCATGAAACAGTACGATTACAACCTGGATTTGACTCCTAGTCTCGTAGATTTGCAAGAATTGTCTCAAGCGGAGAATGAATCATTCAGAGCGTATTTGCGAAGATGGAAGGAATTGGCTGCTAGTGTTCAACCACCGCTTTCGGAAAGAGAACTGGTTGACATCTTCTTGGGTACTCTGAAAGGCCATTATTTTGACAAATTGTTCAGTTGCACAAGCTTTGTGGGCCTGATGAGGCTGGGAGAGATTGTTGAGAGAGGACTCAGGAGTGGAAAGTTTCGAGGTGTTCTTTACGTCCCAGTTGATAAGATTGAGTCAGTTGTCAGTTCTCAAGAAGAGTGGGAAGGAGATGATGCTACATCAGAATCTCTAGCATCTCAGGATCAGTTTTCAGATACTTCAAGTCAACGATCATCCTATCGCCGATCGCGTCAGCATGCTCCACGAAGACCAAGGAAGCCTGAAAGGCAGTTTACTCAGCTACCAGTGTCGTACAGTCAGTTGTTGCCAGATCTGGTCAGAAGTGGATTGATAGTGCCGAAAGAGACTATGCCGGTGATTCCACCGTATCCTCCAGGTTTTGATGCCCGCGCCCGCTGTGAATACCATGATGGGGCACAGGGGCATTCAACCAATGATTGTAAGGTGCTTAGAAGTCAGATTCAGGATCTGTTAGACTCTAGCCGTATTTGCATCACTTCTCAGGGTTGTGTTCAGATTAATGATTTTCCATCTTCCAGTTGCGCGGGTTCGTCAGTTAATGTCATGGAAGACTCCGCAGGAAGTGTGTGCTCTGAAGATTGTCAATCAGAGAGTTCAGTAGAATATGGGGGAAGTTTCTAGAGGTTTCTATGCCGGGTGTCGCATCTGTTTTCTCTGCCTAATCCGTTTAGCTTTTTGTGCATCGGTATTTGTCGACCACCACCAGGATTGTTGGCTGGGGTCGTTATATTCAGACTCATTTGTGTTTACCTGCTGATTTTGTTGGTTGTACATGTATGGGAGATGTTCGTCTGTGTGCTTATAGCTTGAGTTTCTCTTTATCTCGTTGTGAATATGTGTTTGCTTGCTACGCTGCATTATCATTTAACAGGTATATCAGAACCGTGGGTCTTATTTCCTCATCGTCCAGTTTATTGCAGGAATTCCTTCAGAGATATGGAACAGAATCAGTTTGAATTGATCGAAGTCCGAAGCCATCTGGGGCAGATGATGAGAGACATGCAAGAGATGCGTCTGGAGCAGAAGATTCTCAAAGAGGAGAACAGTCAGCTGAAGACCCAAATGAGCTTGATCATGGAGGTAGTCAAGAATGTGCTTAGAAAAGAAGACGATCAGCTATTTGAAGCCGCAATGAAGAAGCTCGCGCCACCTGTGCATGTGGAACCTGAGCAGCAGCAACAGAAGATACATCCGGTTCAGCGAAAGATCCAGGAAGGAAAGCCAAGGAGAATATTTGAGGCACCACCTATGACCTATGCTGAGCTCTTGCAGATCTTATTGAGGTTTAATCTGGTTGAGAAAAGAACGTTGACACCACCAACGAGAGCGTTTCCTCAAGGGTACGATGCCAGTAAGCAATGTGAATTTCATTCCGGGGCATTCGGACATGACATCGAGGGTTGTCATGCTTTTAAGCACAATGTTCAAGACCTGATTGACTCGCACGATATTGAATTCACGCCGAGCGGCGTAGCTGTGCATATTGCTCCTGTCTCGATCGATGCTAAGATGACAGATGTTTCCAAAGCTGCAGTGGGTCAGAAGCGTATCCTGGACTCCATGGTGTCAGAATCTCCAGGCCCACAATTGTTGCCTATTCCTGGGGCAGATCTGAGAAAGAAAATGGTTAAGCATAAGGAGAGCGTTAATCAGTACATTGAAGGTCAAGAAACTAATGTTGCATTTGATACAAAGGGTGTTCAAGGGTCAACCCGATACCAGCAGCAGCAGCCTCAGCAGGGTGCACCGCAGGCTCAACGAAGATTCCAGGGTAGTAAACCGAGAAGAGTGTTTGAGAAGCCTCCCTCAACATATGCCGAGTTGTTGCAGACATTGTTGGGATTGAATCTGGTAGAGAAAAGAACTCTGGCACCAATCACGGGAACTCCCCCGTTTGGTTATGATGCAAGCAAGCACTGTGAGTTTCATTCTGGAGCCCCGGGTCATGATATAGAAAATTGCCATGCTTTTAAGCACAAAGTGCAGGATCTGCTTGATAGTGCAGCAATCAGCTTCGGGCCAAGAGGTCCCCAAATCATCTGAATGAAGGAGGAAGGGCTCTATAATTTGGTTGAGTCGTTGAAAGCAGATCAGGACAGCATCAAATTGCCTCTAATAAAGATAGCTGGTTCAGCAGCAGGGCAGATGCGAAAGCCCCGGTTCTCGGAAGCTAGCATATTTTCTTTGTTTTAGCTTGTCGTTTCTTTGCATTTGTAGTTGCTTTCCTGTTTGAATTCGTAAGCTTGTTTGTAAAACTTGTTGTGTTCGTTCAAATTGATGATAATGAAATAAATATGCATGTTTTGATTAAATCCATTCGTGTTCACTAACGGTGTTTACAAATGTCCAACACTTGGTTAAGAAGAATTTGGGGAGGATGACGAAAATGACCGACACGCAACTACCGATATTGTATGCTTTTGAAATAAACCTGTTGATGATGTACAGGCATTGTTTCAAATCCCTAAACACCGGAGGTATAAGGAAGATAATCCCTTGTCAACCCCTTTGAGCCTTGTAGTAGGAGTTTCTTTCTGTGAACGAAAAACCCTCGATCTTTAACCTGGGGCAGGGTAGGTGTTAGCTAATTTGACCAAGCGTCCAAATTGCAAAAGGAGTGCCCGTTCAAGGATCAATCGCATCCCTAGAGGTCGTGCCTAAAAGACCACAATGGTTCAATCAAGAGTGGGACAGCCACATCACTTCCCAAAGAGTCAGACAATCAGTGTCACACGACTTGTTCGAAAAAAGAGAAGAATGAAAAAGAATCAAAAGCCCGCTAAGTCAAGAAAACTTCAAAACAAATGACTTAGGCAAAAATGAGGGCATCCCGCTGGACTTAAAACAAAATCAAAAGAAACTCAAAAGGAGTCAGTCCAGGCAAAAGTTAGGGATATGAAAAGAAAAAAGATGAAAAGGATCAAAAGAAAAATCCTCGATGGAAATACGAGTCGTGTGACCTCAAGTGTCAAAGACGAAAGGTGAGTGGCTGTCACTCCAAAATCCCAAAAGTTTCTCGAACTATCACTCCTATCTTTCAACCTCCGAGAGGTGAGCGCTAAGGTCGAATTAGCTGAACATAGGATCGGAGAACATCAAGGAGAATGGGTGGGTTAAAGCAAACTTTGAGCCTTTATCCTTTCTTTCAAAACCATGAACCTGACCACGTTACAACCTTCAAAAGTCCTAATTGAAGCAGGTTGTTTCGAAAGCATACTCCGGTAAAGGTCGTGTCGATTCTGACTCCTAAAAGGTTCCTCTTACCATGTTGGTACTGATGTTGATAAATGTTTTGTGCATTATATGCCATAAACTGTTTTTCTTTTTCCCAGTGAACAGATTGGATGTCAAAGCTGTCATATGTGTTGCATTAATACATCTTTTATGCATAACAACTTGTTTTACTTGCGAGTAAGCGCTTGACAGCAGAAAAGCTTCCTACAATGGAAAGTATGGTCAAGATAGAATGCAGAACGCCCGAATGTTCCGAGAGCAGGGGCAAGCTATTATTGTGATCCCCAGTTAGGTCAGCTTTTCGAAGTTAGTTATCCTGGGGAAATCAGGTGGAGATTCGGCGAATACGGCGTAGTCAGGAGGTACTATTCTGAATCAGATAATCGGGGCAGGGTCATTGCAGTCAGGGGCAGACCATCTTAAGCGCGCAAAGGTTGTGCGAGAAGCAGGGGAGGTGAGGTATCTCTCAGAAGTTCAGAACACTGAGGCATGTTATATCAGACCATCAGGGCTCAGATTTGCAGATTTCCTTTCGAGGACTATTATCCCCACAGATGTCCTATAAGCTGGGGCATGTCAGAAACAAAAGGATTGTTGTTCTCCGTACCTACAGGGTCATTCAGAGTTATTCGAGCAGATGCAGTCGATTTTCGAGAGCGAGATGAATGCGGGAAGTCGTGTCACTATCCCTTGACTCTTCACCAAAAGGCTGTGTATTCAGGAAGAATATTTTCCAGCGTCAGTTGTATCTGACCCAATAAGATAAGCTTAAGAGCTCAAATCCATGTTTGCGATTGCTGTGAAGCCCATCCGCGTTGGCGCATCAATTTCCAGATCCGAGCTTCATCAGTGCGCAGGAGGACTCCCTCCATTGTCTCCAGCAAAGACCAATTTGTCATTGGTATGGATAAGCTACCCCCAGAGGAGTCTAATCATATTCAGCACGTCTGCTATTTCACAGCGGAGTTACATTCCCCAGCAGGGTATTACTTCGTCGAGGTGTTCGGTTAAGTTCCCAATATCCCCAGCAGAGTTGATTTCACTCTCCCAGCATTTATTTTGCTAGGACGATTCAGTGATATCCGGGTTTATCCCTAGCAGAGTAGGCCTCGCCTTCAGCATTTATTTTGCTGAAATGGTTTTCTGTACCCGGCCTTCTCCGGCAGCTCGAGCCTGCTAGCATATTGCATACATCATCATATTTGCATCATACCTGCATGACATTTTCAAAATGCGTGGCATTTCTATCCAGAATGGAGCATTACGCTGTAGAAAGATTAAAGCATTTGCATGTGCATACAAAGCATAAGTCAGGTTTTCTATCAGCCTCATATGGCGCGTGAATTACCCTGTGATCAGTTCAGGGGCATTTATCCAGCAACAGTATTCAGACAGTTCAGCGGATTATTTGTATCAGATCTTACGATAGTTGTACTTTGATCAAGCAGTCATCTAATATCGGCAAACTTTTCTTCCCGTCAATTCATATTGACGATGTGTTCCTCCAATAAGTGGACTTCTCCGTCTATCATTAGACGTCTTGAGTACGAAGAATTTCTTTCCGTCTATCATTAGACGATGTGAATATGGAGATTATGGTGACTTTCCGTCTATCCTTAGACGATGTGAATTTGGAGATTAAGGCTTTCATCCCGTCTACCCTTAGACGATGTGAATATTGATTTGTTTCATCAATCAGGATGATGCCGTCTATCCTTAGACGATGTGAATATTGATTTGTTTCATCAATCAGGATGATCCCGTCTATCCTTAGACGATGTGAAAATAGAGATTAATGTTGTCTTTCCGTCTATCCTTAGGCGATGTGAATATTGATTGATTCATCGATCAGGATGATCCCGTCTACCCTTAGACGATGTGCATATGGAGATTTATGAATTTCTTTCCGTCTATCCTTAGACGATGAGAGTATTGATTTGTTTCATCAATCAGGATGATGCCGTCTATCATTAGACGATGTGTGTATGGAGATTAAGAATTTGATCCCGTCTATCCTTAGACGATGTGAATATGGAGATTATGGTGACTTTCCGTCTATCAGTAGACGATGTGAATTCGGAGATTATTTCTTCCCGTCTATCCTTAGACGATGTGTGTATGGAGATTAAGAATTTGATCCCGTCTATCTTTAGACGATGTGAATATGGAGATCATGGTGACTTGCCGTCTACTCTTAGACGATGTGAATATTGATTTGTTTCATCAATCAGGATGATCCCGTCTACTCTTAGACGATGTGAATATTGATTTGTTTCATCAATCAGGATGATGCCGTCTATCCTTAGACGAGGAGAATGTTGATTTGTTCATCAATCAGGATGATGCCGTCTATTCTTAGACGATGTGAGTACGAAGAATTTCTTCCCGTCTATCATTAGACGATGTGAATATGGAGATTAATGGTGTCTTCCCGTCTACCCGTAGACGATGTGAATTTGGAGATTATGTCTTCCCGTCTATCTTTAGACGATGTGAGTATGCAATCAGGATGATTCCGTCTACCCTTAGACGATGTGAATTGATTTGTCAT
This sequence comes from Lathyrus sativus, assembly GCA_963859935.3. Classification (NCBI taxonomy): domain Eukaryota; kingdom Viridiplantae; phylum Streptophyta; class Magnoliopsida; order Fabales; family Fabaceae; genus Lathyrus; species Lathyrus sativus. The sequence continues at coordinate 402,558,382 of OZ012740.1, forward strand.
TAGTCAGGATGATCCCGTCTACTCTTAGACGATGAGAATATTGATTTCTTCATCAATCAGGATGATTCCGTCTACCCTTAGACGATGTGAATTGATTTGTCATTAATCAGGACGATCCCGTCTACCCTTAGACGATGAGAATATTGATTTGTTCATCGATCAGGATGATTCCGTCTATCCTTAGACGATGTGTGTATGAAGATTAAGAATTTGATCCCGTCTACTCTTAGACGATGTGAATATTGATTTGTTCATCGATCAGGATGATGCCGTCTATCCTTAGACGATGTGAATTCGGAGATTACTTCTTGCCGTCTATCATTAGACGAGGTGAGTATTCAATCAGGATGTCTTCCCATCCATCTTTGGGCGATGTGAGTATATTTCTCTTCCTGCCTATCAGTAGGCAATGTGAAAGAATCAGGTATTTTGTTGCAGCCCTCAGGGTTTTGTTATATGGGGTATCACAGGCAACGGGTATTCAATCAGGAGTTCTTTATCAGATGATTAATCAGTTTGGTGCCGCAATGACTGGACTCAGTTTTCTGGATTTTATTCCCCAAGCAGTTGACAGTATATGCTCGCGGTTGGCAAATTTTCGGGTTTTATTTGTATTCAACCGTCTCGTACCTCTGAATGTTTGAAGGCTGAGCGCTCTTCAAACCCTCCAGGTCCAAGTCGCTTGAATAGGGGCAGCTGTTGCACCCTAAAATTTGACCAACCGATTCTCCTATCTGACTCATGGTTTAAATTCATATTCGCAGCTCAGACATGTGATATTTGTGCACAAGCAGGGGGATATCAGAGTTTACAGCTTGATTTTTGTCTATCAGATATGGCAGACCCAGTCCAGATCACCAGGGTTTTATTTTCGGGAAATTGTGCGCTCCCCGGTGATTTTTAGCTTGCACAGTGATTTTGGGGATATTCTGATGCCCGAGGATCTCTGTTCGATTCGATCTGGTCTCGTGCGCTCTTTTATGGGGGGTCATTTGCATTCATCTGCATTTTAGGGTTTTAATAGGCTTTTGTGAATTTTTAATAGGCTTTACAGATTTTTCTGGAATTTAAATAGGGTTTTTGAATATTTTAATAGCTTAATCCTCTTTTTAGAATTTTATAGAATATTTTAAATAGATTTTAATCATTTGTAGAATTTTTAATAGAATTTAAATAGCTTTTATCATTTTTTAGAATATTAGTGAATTTTTCTTAGCATATTAAATAGAATGATACAAATTAGGGTTAATAGAAATTAAATAGTTGTTTAGATAATATAGGAAATATTATAGTCTTAAATAGATTTACTAGTTTTAAATAATATTGGAATTTTAATAGAAAATTAGTAGGAGTTTAGAATTAATTAGAGCATTAATCTTTCTTTAGAGTTTAATTAGGTTAATTGAATTTTTAGAGTTAATTAGATCCTAATTGTTTTTTAGATTTTTATTAGGATTAATCATTAGTTAATTAGGTGTTAATAATTGATTAGAGTTAATTAGGTTTAATTGTTTTTCATTTCAGTTTTTTTTATGGTTTTTGGTCTTTTTTCGTATGGGCCATAGCCCAGTCTTTTTGAAGCCCAGTTCTCTCATTGTTGCAAATCAGAATGTCCAAAAAAAAAATGATCCAATAGTCCAAAATTCCAGCGCACCCCAGAAGCTTCTGGAAGTGTCCAGGTGTTTCAGTGATATAAATAATGCCAGCCACGTGTAGCAAACAGAAGGCCCCACGTTACACTCAGAGATCCACGCCACGCGTCCCACTGAAGCTCACCCTCTCTCTCTCCGCTGACACGCGTATCCCATGCAACAAGTCCCTGAGCCACTTGGCGCCCCCACACCCATCGCTGGAGCCTCACCTGGAAACTCACCGGCGGCCATGCATCAGCCGTAACTTCCCACCGCCGGTGACCCCCAACGACTTCCGGCCACCGTCATCCCCAAACGTCCAAAATTCCCCAGAAGCTCATCTTCTTCCTCCGATCGTCCCTTCCACCTTCATCGGTACATCGCCGGAAAATTCATAGGCACGCCGGAAACTTCAAAGAATTCCAGAACAACATCAATCCTCCATCAAGATTTTTCCAGAACAACATCAATCCTCCATCAAGATTTTTCCAGAACAACATCAATCCTCCATCAATTTTTTCCAGAACACTCAAACCTTCAACAATCTTCATACAACATTTCTCCAGAATCCACTCAACAACCTTCATCTTCTTCCATCAACTTCATCCGTTCTTTCAAAACAATCTTCATCAACTCTTCCCAGAAATCACCTTGAACCTTCATCCTCCATCGAAGAAACCCCAGACATTCAATCTTCAAGCAATATTTCCAGAAGCTTCAAACGGCGTTCAATCTTCAAGCAAGATTTCCAGAAACTCCCCAGCAAGCTCTCAACGCGAAGGATCTCAACCGAACGTCTTCAAGGATTGCTTCAACGAACGCCAACGGTTCACGGCGTCGTTCACTCTTCAAGTCAGGTACGACGTTCTTCCACTCATCTTCGTTGGTTGTTGAATGTAGGTTCCTGTTAGGATTCTCAGTTAGTGAGTAGTTAGACTAGATCTTGAGTAGTGATTTCTTGTGAGGGATTGAGGTGTTTGGGTGAGGATTTGTTTCGTTTAGGGTTTGTTTGGGTTGATTGAGATCAGAGAGGTTGCAGAAAGGAGATAGGGTGAGGGAGAGGAGGAAGACGAATTAACGGCGCAAGGTCAAGGATGAACAGTACTAGAACGTTGAGAGGAGATTAGGTTTTGTTTGTTAGGGTTCGTATTGGATTAGGGTTTGGACATTGGGCTTAGGCCCAAGTGTATTTGCTAAGCACTACATCCCAATTTGCTTCCCCACCCCCCTGGCGTGTGAAGTCTGAGTAGTTAGGATCTGGGCCTTAGGCCCTTATTGCTAATGACACCCCCTGGGCGTAAGCCCATTGAGATAGTAACTGAAAAATTGCTAAGTCAGCACCCCCCCTGCGCTCAGTTCAGGTTTTTTTGTTTTTTTCTGGATATTAAACTTGGGCCTTACGCCCTTTGCTGTTGGCACCCCCAGCATAGGCCCAATGCAGAATAACTAGAATTCTTTACTGTTTAAACCCCCCAGTTTTATTTCAATTTAATTTTCTCTCAATTTCTTTTATTTCTTTTCATATTTGTAAATAATTCATAAAAATGTGAATAATTGATTTTTTAATGATTCTTTTTTCTACCATTTCATGAAAATGTTAAGAAAATTAAATAAAAATAAAAATGACATTTTATTTTTGTTTGTTATTTTTTGCGTATTTTCCAATTAATTGATTTCTTTTTAATATTTTCAATGCATGCATATCATTAGAAAATTCATAAAAAATGGTAGATTTAGTCAAATAATTCCGTTCTTTCTTCTGTAGACTCGTGATTCAGTGTAGAATTTTATAGTGCAGAAATATTAGCTTAATCATGCATTTTCATTTTAGTTGCATTTTTTCACTGTTATTGATGTTGAATAAATTGGTCTGTGGATATGTCTGTGTTGCTGATTTTAGTTCTGTCATCTGGTGTTGAATTTTGTTCTGATTTTTCAGTATGTTATCCTAGAGCCATGTAGGTCTCCCATTAGATTTTTGATAGATTTTTGTAGGGTGTCCTGATGTAATTTGTCTGAGCCTGAAGATAGGGGAAGTCTTGATGACTTCTGACTGTGAAGTTCAACTGTGGTTGAACTTCAGAGATAGTCTCTTGGGGTTTGTTGGCCTGTGGGTTTCTTCTTGAAGGTGGGAGCTGATTGAAGTCCTGTTGGAGCCTGCAGAGATGCATTGGATTGAGGCTTAGTCTAGGAGCTGGTTGTCTGTTTGTGAGGTTCGAGATCCTGAAGTTTGAAGGGAGTTTATGGTACTTTCCTGAGGAAAGCACTATGAATGACTTTCATTCTTTCCTCTCACCTCTTTCTCAAGTATCCAATGATGTCGGAGCCGACGTGTGAGTTTAATTCCTCCTGAGGAGGGATGTAAACTGATCACATGTTGTTGAGCCACATGGGATACGATTCCTAAGTGGAAGCCTCCTAGTACTTTCCTGAGGAAGGTCCTATGGGTCTATTCACTTAGTTCCATTAGTTTATCTAGGATTTATTAAGTATCCAGTGATGTTGGAGCCAACTTGTGAGTTTAATTTCTCCTGAGGAGGAATGTAAACTGATCACAGTTGTTGAGCCACGTAGGATACGATTCCTAAGTGTCAGCCTCCTAGTACTTTCCTGAGGAAGGTCCTATGAGTCTGTTCACTTAGTTCCCCTAGTGCATATAGGTTTTTCTCAAGTATCCCGTGATGCCGGAGCCTTCATGTGAGTTTAATTTCTCCTGAGGAGGAATGTAAACTGATCACAGTTGTCGAGCCGCATAGGATATGACTCCTGAGTAGTAACCTCCTGGTACTTTCCTGAGGAAGGCACTATGAGCTTGTCTGCTTAGCTCCCTTTTCTCTGGTAAGCTTGTTCTGAAGTTTGGAGACTGGGATTGATTCCTCTTGCTTAGGGTTTTTGATTAGATTTGTTGCTTAGATCTTTGCTTAGGGTGCTGTATAGAGTTTTGTTTGAGAGATAGATTAGGAGCTTGTTTCAGGTTTGTTGGAGGCCCTGCTCAGAGTTAGTCTCTTTGTATTGTTTGACTTGTGTGATGTTATGTTGCATTAGACTTAGGTGTTCATCTAGATAGTTCTGAATAGGTGCATCTTAGAAGTAGACTTTGTGTGCATGAGAAGTTGAGGTGGTCCTCCTTCGGCTTGTTTGTTATTGCATGGCTTTGCTTGTTGGTATTCGGTAGAGCTGAGCTCCCTTGCCTCTGGGGTTTGCGGCCTTTGTGCCTTGTTTGTTTAGTTGTTGCATTCATGCATATTTTCAGTATTCCTTTACTTTGCAGTTTCTTGTTTATGGTTTAGGCCTGTTGCCATGATCCCTTAGGAGCTCTGACTTCTCCGCTGCGGAGTTGTTATGATAGACATTAGGATGGTCAACCAGGTGTGATAGCAGTAGGTAGATTCCCCTGTTTCTCAGCTATAGTTTTAGGGTTTCCCCTTTCCTTTCTGTAGGAGCTTTTGAGTAGCTTGATCCGTAGTTAGCTGAACTACAGCTGCTCTGATTCTTCGTTCCAGACGAAGATATGTAGGCATAGGATGCGATATCCTAGCGAGCACACTAACGACTAACCTTTGTTCTCTCGCGGCTGTGCGATCGAGACATTCCCGCTGACGACTAATTGTATTCCCTTTCTCTTGCCCGAGTGCATTGGAGACCAGATCGTATTTGTAGGTTCCCGAGCCTTAGAGACCAGTTTGTTTCTCACTGCTGTGTGAGAGCCCCCTGTTTACCCGTAGTTAGCCGAACTACGTTTGCTCTGATCTTTCGTCCCAAATGGAAGTACGTAGGCACAGGACGCGACGTCCTGGCGAGCAACCTTTTCCCCGTTTAGACGTAGGAAGTCGAACTACGTTGACTCTGACTTTCCCATTGCACGAGGGAATACGTAGGCCCAGAACACCGTATGTTCTGTCGAGTCCTGTCCTTTTATTTTCTTTTTAGACCAGCCATTAGCGTAGATAGATGACACACCCTTTTACCTATAAACACCAAGCGTGGATCCCATCGAGTACGATGGACGTGAGGGGTGCTAATACCTTCCCCTTGCGTAACCGACTCCCGAATCCAGGTTTTGGTTGCGATGACCATACCTTTTCCCGTCTTTGCGAGGTTTACTTCGAGCGTTTCCTTTCCCGCTCTGAGGGATAAATAATGCACGGTGGCGACTCTCCTGTCAAGCCGGCGCCGATTTTCGCAGTAGCGACACGGTGCTCCCGGCTATAATATTGATAATTGTAAAGCCTTCAAGCATAAGGTGCAAGACCTTATCGATAGTAAAGCTATCAATTTTTCACATGACGCGCCCAACGTTGTGCAAAATCCCATGCCTAATCATGGAGCGGCTGAGGTAAACGCCATTGTTGAGGAGGAAGGTTTGAATCTGGTGACCGATGTTGGAGAACTAAAAACTCCGTTGAGTTTTGTGAAGGATAACTTGTTGAGTGGAATAGTGTTTCCCGGTTGTGATAAAGGTTGCACAAGTTATTTAAACTATCCTGAGGGATGTGAGAAATTGAAGAGTCATGTTCAAAGGTTGATAGATGATGGTGTTCTGCAGTTTGACAGAGTTTCAGAAGAGAAAAGAGAAAAAGTAATTGCTGAAGAGAAGGATGAAGTGGCTACAATTTCCATTCCTTACAAAACAGTCACTATTTCTGCGCCGCCAAGGCCACCCACCATTATAATCACTAAAGCAGGGCCTATGCCCTACGAGAGTACCAAAGCGATCCTATGGAATTATGGGGCTGAGGCCTATTGCAATGGTCAGAAGCTGGACCTGAAGAGTTCACCATTGGACTCTGTTGATAATCTGGTAGGGACCGGTGGGATAACCAGAAGCGGAAGAGTATTTTCACCTCCGGAAGCGAATGCTGAAATGTCCGATAAGGGAAAAGGAAAATCTGTGGTTGAAGAGAATTCTCAGAGTGGTGAGAAAGAAACTTTGTTGAAAGATGCAGAAGAGTTTATGCGCTTGATCAGGAAAAGTGATTATAAGATTGTAGACCACTCGCAACAAACTCCATCGAAGATTTCAATCTTATCACTACTTCTGTGCTCTGAGGCACATCGGAATGCCTTGTTAAGCATTCTGAATACCGCGTACGTGCCACAGGAAATTTCTGTGAATCAACTAGAAGGAGTGATGGCACACGTCAACCCTGGGAATGGGCTGCGATTTACAGATCTTGATTTGACGCCCAAAGGAAGAGACCATAATCACGCGCTGCATATTTCCATTGAATGCAGAGGGGTTGTACTATCGCATGTGCTGGTGGACACTGGGTCATCACTTAATGTGCTACCCAAGAAAGTTTTGATGAAGCTAGACACCCGAGGAGTAATGTGCACCCAAGTGATTCGGTTGTGCGAGCATTTAATGGGACAAGAAGGTCCGTTTTCGGAGAAGTGACTCTTCCAATCCAGGTTGGACCAGAGGTTTTCAATGTGGTATTTTACATTATGGATATTCAGCCGGCGCATAACTGCTTATTGGGACGACCTTGGATCCATTCGGCTGGAGCTATGAATTCAACTCTACACCAAAAGCTGAAATATATGATGGGCGGTAATATTGTTACTGTTTGCGGTGAAGAGGATATTATGATAAGCCATTTGTCTTCATTCAAATATGTAGAGGTTGACGGTGAGATCCACGAAACGCTGTGTCAAGCTTTCGAAGCAGTGTAGATTAAACAGAAGACACCAGTTGTGGGCAGTGTGCATGAGGTTGTTATGTTGTCTTTTAAGGAAACACATGCAGTGGTGAAGTCTGGAGCATCTCAGGGCTGGGGGAAAGTTCTGAGCATCCCCAATAAGCAGGACAAGTTTGGATTGGGGTACAACCCATCTTCTTCTTCTTCACAGAGCGCTCCACGCTATAGGGGACCAGTCCAATTCACCAGTGGTGGGGTGATTTTTGATCAGATCAATGTCGTGTCGGACGAAGAAGGTGATAGTGACTGCGACATGGATGTATGGATCCGTCCATGTATTCCTGGTCAGAGCTTAAACAACTGGACCATCAAGGAAGTTATCCAAGTGACTCGTGAAGAGTAATTTTCCTGTTTTCTTGATTATGTGTAGCCCTATGTTCTACCCGGAACATAGTGGTCTTTGTCTGAAGGGCCTTATCTTTTATATTTGAACATTTGTTTTATCATTAATCAAAGGGTGTTTTCTTACATTCAAATATTGTGATCTCTGTTTTTCTTGTTTTATATTAACAATAAAATGGCAATGTGCTTTGTGCTTGTTTGCATATCATTTTAAGCATTAAATCATCATCATTGCATGTTTCACATTGCAGATGCCACCGACTCAGACTCGTCTATGACTCAGTATGACTTTGATAATCCGATCTTTCAAGCTGAAGAAGAGATTGAGGAAGACGAAGACCTGCCTGAAGAGCTGGTCAGGCTACTAAAACAAGAAGAGAAAGTTATTCTGCCTCATCAGGAGGAAATTGAGGTCATCAACTTGGGCACCGAGGAAGCCAGAAAGGAAGTCAGGATAGGGGCTGCATTGCAGAGTGACGTCAAACAAAGACTGGTTGAAATGCTCCGGGAGTATAAAGATGTCTTTGCTTGGTCATACAAAGATATGCCCGGTCTTGATACAGATATTGTGGTTCATCGCTTACCTCTTCGAGAAGAGTGTCCACCTGTGAAATAGAAGCTTAGACAAACCAGACCGGACACGGAGGTAAAGATCAAAGAAGAGTGTTGCGGTGAAAATTTGATATCAAGCTATTAATTAACTTGAACCTTATTTCTTTTACAACCGGTCTTTAATTTATCCAAAGGATAGGTCTAAAGAAAGAAAGAACCTTTTGCGCGATGTGACAACAACGCTTTTAAGAGATTCGGGGATTCGGGGGTTGGTTATATCTAGGGAAGGTATTAGCACCCTAAATATCTGTAGTACTCTACAGGAACCTTTTGTTTAATTAATTGCTAAAGTTTGTGAATTGTGCACTATGGTTTGAGTTGGGAATAAAATTAAAATAAAGGCCTAAGTGGTTTTCTAAGTTTGCTCGCAAAGGTATCGCACCTTCTGCCTACGTATCCTGACTAGGATAGAATCAGAGCAATCGTAGTTCACCTCACGAGGGAAAGAACTTTAGATGACGATCAAAGTTCAAAGGGGAACAAACATGACGATGTTTGTGTGGAGTTTGACAAAACTCCCTAAACTAAATTGTAAAAAGGGGGAAGTAAGAAATCATGACGATGATTCTTACACAGAGTTGACGAACTCTTTCCTAGGGTTCTAGTTGAAGAACACTCCTAGTATGGGTGGGTTTCTTAGACTTCAAGCAAAGTCTACAGGCTTCTAGTCTAGGGTTAAGGTGACTTAACAAAGTCAAGGGATAGCAGAGATTTTGGTCCAAGACATTGACAGTCAAGTGGACAGACCTTCCTTTGGAGGAACAGTATTGTCGGCAACTGGACGAAAGCTAACGAGCTCCGTCGCTTAGGGATAAAATAAAATACAAACATCATTCAAACATTCATGGTGACAACTAAATACAAAGATTAAAGATGGAAAGCAATGATGACAATCAGAGCAATTGTTTTGGTACGAGAACCGTGACGACAGTTCGCACCTGTTAGAGAGTTGTCAAACAAGCCAAGATGCTGAGAAAAACCAGAGCTTTGGATCCAAGTTCTTGCTTTTGTAGGCTTTCTTGAACTTCAAGCAACAATCCAAGTGAGAGGTCAAAATGATTTCTGTCCACTTCTGGTGATCAATGATGGTTTAGACAGCTTATATATGTTGTATTTGAGGTGTTCAAGAGTTCAAAACATTAACAAGATGCTTGGATCAAGTTTTGGTGGTTTTTGAGGACTTAAGTCAAAGAAAGTTCCATGGAATGTTGACTTTTTGATTTTGTGATTTTTTGGGTGGTTTAATGGTTGGTACACCTCATATATATGATTTAGAGAGTGTATGGATGGTTGTTTGAGGTTTGGAATGCATAGAACTCAAAGTAGCATCAAAGTTGCAAATGCTGATTTTTGGGCATTTTTTGACAACTTTGGAGATTTTGCAAATTTGGAGTGAAAGAGAGATGTAATGAGGTGCTTGCTTCTAGCAGGTTTTTAGAATGATGTTGATGTCCCAAATGAGGGGTTTGAGGTCCCTATTTATAGAATTATGAAGTGAGGAGCTTGCTAGGTAACCTTGCTTCACCATGAAGAAAACTAAGATATTTCCATCCAATTGTCCACTTGCCTTGCTTTTTCTGGTTCTTGGCTGTCTCCCTAACCCAATGGGCAAGTTTTAATGATGTTTTTACTGAGAAAACACAGCCTAGAGGCTTGGTAGAGTGGCTGGAGCAGAATTGCTTTACACCTCATGCTTGAAAAAGTCAAAGTTTTCAACTTAGGCAATGAAACTTCAAACTTTAATTCCATGATGTTTCCATGATAACTCTCTGTTCTAACATGCTAAGTATGTTCAATATATCAGGTAGAAAGAGTTTGGCAAGTTGAAATTGGCTCACTTGAGTGATAGAGGTGCTTTTGCAATATTGGTCAATGTGGGACTAGTATGACAAAATACCAACTTTGAACACATGTATCTCTCAGCTCATAACTCACCTTGAGATGTTCTTGTACAATTTAGAAAGCCCTCACATAGTACTAAAACTTTCATGTTGGCCAGAAATCTTGATTCTATTTGAAACTAGGTGAAAAATGCCCTTGAAGTTGGCTGATTTTAGCTTTTAAAGTGAAAATAACTTAGAAATTTTCTAAGTTATTTTCCCTTCTAGGAATGTTTTTGCTTATATCTCAAAAAGTATGCATTTTCTGGTTGTGGACTAGTATGGGACTTTTGTAGGACTTGTCAATAGCTTTCAAATGAGACTAGAACCAACTCAATTGGATGTGTGGTTAAGGAGATACGGTTTAGCCCTTTTCAAAACCCTAATTTCCCGATTTCTCGATTACTCTCTCATTCTTGATCCAATGACCATGAAAATTGATATGCAAGTCCATTATGACATAAGGAACAACTTTGATTCACAACTTGGATTCCAATTCTCAAAATTCGAGGAGTTGACTTTTCGGTCAACCGTACGATCGATCGGTGCCGATCGAGTCGCCTGTTGATATTCTGGACATCCTGGGACTTTGACACTTCTTGAATAGTCTTTAATAGCCTATATTAACTTCATGGACCTCACTCCCACCATTAAAACCTTTCCCAACATCAAAGTCAAACCACAGTTGACTTTCCACTGGTTAAAAACCCTAATCGGGGCCTCCTGACTGCACTGTTCTTGATTCTGAAACGATTTCTTCAAATTGACTTCCCATTTGACTTTGATATTGTATTTGATTTCATTCCATGATTGAATTGGCCCAAATCATTGGTTGATCATTCCTTGATTGTTTTGAATTTGTCGGTGCGAGAACCTTGATTCATCTGTAACTTGACAATAATAAACTTGCACTGATTTAGGGTTAGATAATGCATGATCATGCTTCTAAAAATGATAATGTGAATCTAAGGGGTCAAAATTTGGGGTACAACAGTTGCCCCTATTTAAATATCTTCACGAGATGACTGAGAGATGAAAATTCTCGGAAAATCGCAGTGAAAGGTATTTAAATATAGATAACCAAAAATTTTGTCCCTTAGATCCGATGCCATGCTAAAGGACAAGTTATGATACGCCATGCACTCTAAATGATGTTTTATGATGCTTGAATGCAAACAACATAGACGCAACGATTATGATAAAAGAAACAGTAAACAACCAGTGACAAATACAAGGACTCGATACTGGGGACTCGTACTGAAAAACTAAATTAACAGTTCAGACATGACTGCTAGCGTAAGAAGGAAAACTTCACATGGGGAAGAGACAAATCCAATAAAGATGACAATCTTATTGGAACAGAGGTACTCCACCGGGGAGAAGAATAGACTTCTACTGGGGAAATGAAAAATTAATTCCATCGGGAAAAGAGAATCAGGATTCATTGGGGAAGCGAAAGACTGGATACAACCTCACTGGGGATGATCAGATGAGGAACTTCCTATAGTGAAGAGTTCAAACGGGATCTTCAGGAATGGACTAGAAATAAGACTAATCACACGTGGAGGATACTAGTGACGACTAGATCTCCGAGACTTGACTGGGAACATGGATCACTGGGGATACATCCTCAGTTTCTGCAAATAGTTCACACAATGCTGGTAATTAATAGACTTCCTGGGGAATTGGTAACGACCAGAATTCCAAGCGATGCCAGTGACGACTGGTCTTTTAATGGTGGTTGGTGACGACCAAATCAGGATACCAATAACGATTGGTTTTAAACAATGCCAGTTACGACTGGATTTTCTAATGAAGATGGTGACGACCATACTGGGGAATACCAATGACAATTGGTTATACAAAAATGCTAGGGATCACCAGATCTTCTAGCTGGAGATTGGTGACAACCAAACTGCAATAGACTCCAAGTAACGATTGGACTCTAGACGATGATACCAGTTACGACTGGGTTTCAAAGGGAAAGATCGGTTAAAACCTCAAGATACCAATGACGATTGGATTTAGGCAGTGCCAGTGACGACTGGACTTCATGGGGAGAGTTAGTGGCAACTAACAAGATACCAATAATAATTGGAACAATACCAGTGACGACTGGATTTCCCGGGGAAAGGTTGGTGACGACCAACAAACACAAGGTGCCAGTGACGACTGGACTTTTAAAAGACTGTGGTGACAACCACGAGATAGAACATATGAATGCCAGTGACAACTGGACTTGATGGTAACAACCAGAAAATGAGATACCACAACCGGGGGAGAGGGTAGAACCACACTGAATCCAGGCTAGGTGGTGCAAATAATCTCAACTGTACTGGGGAACGGAGCTTAGTCAGGTCAGCCCGCGATGTACCAGTAATCTCTGTCTTTGGCAATCCTGTGGAGGATGGATCCTTCAAAACTTTACATGATGGCTTCTTAGTCTTGGTTACTACACACGGCCAAATGCGAACCAAGTGAACAGATCTGCTAAGTGTTTCAACTGGGGAAAAAATGCAAATGTATATCAATGCTCCTGCCACCTTGAGACATCAGGGTGAGTATGATCTTACTGAGTTTTCCACGAGTTTAAAGCATTTGTTTTTTATTGACCTTTTCAAGTTTTATCATGAAAAATTTTGCCTCTTACGTTTTTCAAAATCATCGTTTGTCAAATAAACAGTGTTTTGCATAACAAAAAATGATAAAGAGAAGTAGTAGTTGCAAACAAAAGAATGGTTCGAAGCTGATTTTATTCAAGCAGGAGGTCTTGCCAATGGCAAGATTCCCTAGAACATTGTACAAGTGAAAAATGGCAAAAGTGGAAGGATTACATTGAATCCCATGACCATTTATCCCTAAAGACTAGAAATCCACCAACATCCTTGCTTCTGACGAGAGCAACCGGAAGTGAGTTTTCTCTGTGTAACTTGCTGCACTGGTGACAACCTTCTGATGCAGTGAAACGCCTTTGTCCCTAATTTTTGCCTGGATCGCCCTTTCGGGTTTTCAATCCACCGGGACGCTCATTTTTGCCTAAGTCGCCCTTTCGGGTTTTCAACTTAGCGAGCTTTCAATTCTTTTCTCTTTTTCTCTTTTTCTTTTTACCCTAACTTTTGCATAAGCCGCTCTTGCGAGTTTTCGACTTATCGGGCTTTTCTTAGGCGTAATATTTTCTGACTGCATCAGAATTTATTGGATGAGTAAGCTGCTCTCCATCCATGGTTGTGAGAATCAACGATCCTCCTGAGAAAACTGTCTTCACAATGAAGGGGCCATCATAGTTAGGCATCCATTTTCCTCGGGCGTCTTTATGGACTGGTAAGATCTTCTTCAATACAAGCTCACCTTCTCTGAACTCCCGGATGCGGACCTTCTTGTCAAAGGCTCTTTTGATCCTTTTCTGATATACCTGGCCATGACACATTGCAGATATACGCTTTTCGTCAATTAAATTCAATTGGTCAAATCTTTCCCTGACCCATTCTGCCTCTTCCAGCTTTGCTTCCATTATAACCCTTAACGAAGGGATCTCGACTTCAATTGGGAGTACAGCATCCATCCCATACACTAAAGAGAAAGGGGTTGCCCCTGTTGAGGTGCGGACTGATGTTCTGTATCCGTGTAGAGCAAACGGTAACATTTCATGCCAGTCTTTGTAAGTTTTCACCATCTTTTGTAAAATCTTTTGATGTTTTTGTTAGCTGCCTCAACAGCTCCATTCATCTTCGGACGGTACGGGGAGGAGTTATGGTGTTCAATCTTGAATTCATCACACAGTTCCTTCATCACTTTGTTGTTCAGATTGGTTCCGTTGTCTATGATAATTCGGTTGGGAATCCCGTATCGACAGATTATCTCTTTCTTGATGAAGCGAGCCACCACTTGTCGGGTTACATTGGTGTATGAAGCAGCTTCGACCCATTTGGTAAAATAGTCAATGGCGACTAGAATGAAACGGTGCCCGTTGGAAGCTTTTGGCTCAATTGCCCCAATCATATCGATGCCCCACATTGAGAAAGGCCAGGGTGATGACAATACATTCAGCAATGTCGGAGGTACATGCACTTTATCTGCGTAGATCTGACATTTATGACACTTCCTGGAGAATTGTATGCAGTCATTCTCTAAAGTCAACCAGTAATACCCGGCTCTCAAAATCTTTCTGGCCATCACGTACCCATTGGCATGAGTACCGAAGATCCCTTCATGGACATCTTTCATTAACAGCTCTGCTTCTCTTTTGTCGACGCATCTGAGTAGTACCATGTCATGATTTCTTTTATAAAGCACACCATTGCTGAGGAAGAACTTTGACGCTAGTCTTCTTAAAGTTTTCTTGTCAAGAGACGTAGCATCGGTCGGATATTCTTGTTGTAACAGGAAGTTCTTTATATCATAGTACCATGGTTTATCATCTGTTTCTTCGTCGATCATTTGACAGTAAGCGGGCTCTGTTTTTCGCTCAATCCGGATGAGAGTAGCATCATTTACATCTTGGACTTTCCACATGGAGGCCAACATGGCTAAAGCATCGGCAGTGTGATTTTCAGACCTGGGTACATGCTTGAAGGTAATCTCGTCAAAGTACTCGATCATGTCGACAATATATGCTCTGTATGGGACCAGGTTTTCATGTCGGGTCTCCCATTCGCCTGTGACCTGGTAGATGACTAGTGCTGAATCGCCGCTCACTTCTAGAGTTTTAATTTTGAGATCAATGGCCGCTTCGAGACCAAGGATACATGCCTCGTATTCTGCAAAGTTGTTTGTACAATCAAAATCCAACCGAGCCGTGAATGGCGTGTAACCACCTCCTGGATTCATTAAGACAGCGCCTACACCATGCCCGCTATAATTTGACGAACCATCGAACATCATTTTCCAAGGGGAACTTGGTGGTGAATCTTCAACAGGGTCGACCTTTTCACAATCCTTTACTAACATGACGTCTTCATCAGGAAAATCAAGCTTAACTGACTCATCGTTCTCAACTGGTTGTTCTGCAAGGTAATCTGACAAGATACTGCCCTTGATAGACTTCTGGGTCGTGTACTGAATGTCGTATTCTGATAATAACATGTGCCATCTGGCGAGCCTTCCAGTCTGAGCAGGTTTTTCAAAGATATACTTGATTGGGTCCATTTTTGCGATTAACAGAGTAGTATGGCAAACCATGTACTGTCGTAACCGTTTGGCGGCCCATGCTAAAGCGCAACATGTCTTTTCAAGGAGTGAATAACGGCTCTCACAATCAGTAAACTTCTTGCTTAAGTAATAGATGGCATGTTCCTTTCGTCCGGATTCATCCTGTTGACCCAACATACAGCCCATGGAACTTTCTAGAACAGTAAGGTACATGAATAACGGCCTTCCCGGAACCGGAGGTATCAAGATGGGCGGTTCTTGCAAATAACTTTTGATTTTGTCAAAGGCCTGCTGACAGTCTTCATTCCAAACCACTGGTTGATTTTTGCGTAGTAGTTTGAAGATGGGTTCACAGGTCGGTGTCATGTTGGAAATGAACCGAGATATGTAATTTAATCTGCCCAGAAAACCTCTGACCTGTTTTTCTGTTTGAGGAGCCGGCATGTCTTGGATGGCGCGGACTTTGTCTGGGTCTACTTCGATTCCTCGTTGACTAACAATGAAACCAAGTAGCTTTCCTGACCTTACTCCGAAAGTGCATTTGGCAGGATTCAACCTTAGTTGATACTTTCTAAGTCTTTTGAACAGCTTCAGGAGGTGCTCTAGATGATCATCTTCGCTTCGAGACTTTGCAATCATATCGTCGACATACACCTCAATTTCTTTGTGCATCATGTCATGAAATAGAGTGACCATGGCCCGCTGGTAGGTGGCTCCAGCATTTTTCAAACCAAATGGCATAACTTTGTAACAGTAGGTTCCCCACGGCGTGATGAAGGTAGTTTTTTCCATATCATCTGGATCCATTTTAATCTGATTGTAACCCGAGAAACCGTCCATAAAAGAGAACACTTCGAAACGAGCTGTATTGTCTACCAATGTATCAATGTGTGGCAGTGGGAAGTCATCTTTCGGACTGGCCTTGTTCAGATCCCTGTAGTCTACACACATTCGGACCTTACCATCCTTTTTCGGTACTGGAACAATGTTTGCTACCCACTCAGGGTATTTGGATACAGCCAAGAACCCTGCATCTACCTGCTTTTTTACTTCGTCTCGGATTTTGAGTGCCATGTCTGGCCTGGTTCTGCGGAGCTTTTGTTTTACTGGAGGGCATTCTGGTTTAAGCGGCAGCTTGTGAACCACTATGTCAGTGTCTAGACCCGGCATGTCCTGATAGGACCAAGCGAACACATCCACATATTCCTTCAGGAGTTCTTTCAATTGTTGTTTGATGTCTGCCCCGAGGCTTGCCCCAATCTTGACTTCCTTTTTGTCATCTTCTGAGCCCAGGTTAATGACTTCAATCTGCTCTTTGTATGGTTGGAGTTCCATGTCTTCGTCTTGAGTTAGTCTTACCAGTTCATCGGGAATTTCAAGATCTTCGTCCTCCTCTTCAGCTTGGTGAATTGGTGAATCAAAGTCAGGAGGAGATGCCTGGTCATGGGAATCAATGGGTTTTTGGATGTGGCTGCAGATGGGGAATGGTTTAATTTTATTAAACATACAAAGATAAATGCAGCACACAAAAAAGAAGATTGCTTTCGGTTTTTTATGATTGCCATTTTTTCTTTAAACGTGAAAACGAATAAAAGCATCAAAAGCAAATGAGGAATTTAGCAAAACAGTTCATTTTCATTGATGTATTTTGAAAGTGCGGGGCCCGTACAAAACATTCCTATGACCTTGGGCACGGTCATGGAGTTTTAAAACAACAAAACAAGAAAAAGACACAAAGCAAATTACTTTAACTCGTGACAAACTACAGGAACATCAATGGGCTCCCAGTTGCTCAAGGGAGATTTGCACCGATACACTAGATGCCCGATGTATTCACTTTCTTCTTCGTCTCCTACGGCGTTGACTTGGGACCCGCCGCTGATGAATATTTCTTGTATTGTCCTGGGACGCCTCTGGTCTAGTGTAGTGTCTTCAGCAGGAGTTGGTTTGTAACCCAACCCCTGTCGATCCATCTTCGGTTGTACTTCAATAATTTCTCCCCATCCTGCGGGAGTGCCTTCTGCGAGCGCTGCTCTGATACTTTGAGCGGAAGCGAACGATGGACTACCTTTGGCTACCGTTTCTTCTACTATTACTGCATGGGCTATTTCCAGAGCTTGAAATGAGGTTTCCAGCGCACCTTCTTCTGCTTCGATGTATCTGAAGGATGACCGATTGCTTACCATAAAGTCTTCCTCCCCATGCACAATTATTAGCTAGTCATTCACCACATACTTCAATCGCTGATGCAGAGTTGATGTTACCGCCCCGGCTTCATGTATCCACGGTCGTCCCAACAAACAGCTGAATGCCGGGTTAATGTCCATCACCTGGAACGTTATATCAAATACATGTGGTCCAACCATGACGGGTAATTCTACTTCTCCAATAACAGCCCTTCGGGACCCGTCGAAAG
Organism: Lathyrus sativus; assembly: GCA_963859935.3. Classification (NCBI taxonomy): domain Eukaryota; kingdom Viridiplantae; phylum Streptophyta; class Magnoliopsida; order Fabales; family Fabaceae; genus Lathyrus; species Lathyrus sativus. Next base: position 402,576,113 of record OZ012740.1, read on the forward strand.
CCTTCACGATCAAAGGAGTGGGCTTCATCTCTGCTCCTGTATAGGCCAACCTTGCAAGTGACCTTGCAGGCAAGACATTCAAAGAAGACCCATTATCAACCAGGACTCGTGCCAATGTGTCTTCTTGGCATTTGATGGAGATGTGTAATGCTTTGTTGTGATGGCGACCCTCTTTCGGCAACTCGGCGTCGCTGAAGCTCAACGTGTTACATGCTGTGATATTGGCTATTACTGAGTCAAATTGCCCCAGCGTGATGTCCTTAGTTACGTGGGCTTGTTGAAGTACTTTCTGTAGAGCCTCCCGATGGGCGGGAGAATTCATCAATAGAGAAAGGACGGAGATTTTAGCCGGCGTTTGGTGGAGCTGGTCTACCACCTTGTAATCACTCTTCCGAATAATTCTTAAAAATTCTTCATCTTCACCTTCAGGTCTGGGCGCTTCTTTGTTCTGAGTTTCCGCTGGGGTGGTGTCTTTTGGAGCAACTATGGTAATCTTGGGCTGGTAGATTCGACCGCTGCGGGTCATTTTGCTAGTACCCACGATATTTGTAACATCATCTTGTTCTTTCTTTATCTCTTTATTCTGGTATGTTCTCTTGGACACTGTCAAGTCATACCTCCAGGGGACTGCTTTTGTATTATTGTAGGGAAACGGCTTCGGCCTTTGGATCACGACTGATCGGGGTTGGTTGATTACCGACCTGTCGAACACGGGTTCTGTATTTCTAGGCGCCCGAGTCCACTTATCTTTGTTTGGTTGATCAAAAGTAGGCTTTATTACTGCAACATTTTCACTTTGGATCTTACCGCAGACTTGCAACAATCCTTCATCAATTAAACTTTGGATGTCTCCTTGTACCGTACCACAACTTGCGGCATTGTCGGAACACTTCCCACAGTTGGCGTGATTGTTCTGGATATAACCTGCTTTCACCAGTTTCTCATGCAGCATTTTTAACGGCGTCTTGATCTCTGATACTTCAGTAATTAACTTTTCAGTGGAAGAATTATCTACAGCGTTAACCCCTCCATGGTTTGGTAGCGGGTTACTCTTGACGTTGGGTGGAATATCTTTGAAGGACAGGATCTTTTTCTTGATCAATTCCCTTACCAAATGTTTTAAAGCAAAGCAACCCTCCAGATCGTGGCCAGCGGCTCCTTTGTGGAATGCGCAGTGGGCGCTTGGATTGTAAAATGGTGATGTTGTATCAGGGTTCAGCGGCCTTGTAGTCACTAAACCTTCCTGGACCAATGAAGGGTATAATTCTGTGTAAGTCATCGGGATCTGCGGGAAGTTCGGCTTGTTCGTTGGTCTTCTATTTTGGAAACTCTGGCGGGGTGCTGGAGCTCGAGGTTGTTGTTGTTGTTGTTGAGGAAATGACGGAGCGTTGGGCGCTCTTTGTTGTCTTTGCTGAAACGGCTGATAACCGGGAACAGGCTGTGGTGTCTGGTAGTTTGGTTGAGTGAAAGCAGGAGTTACAGCTGCCACATATGGTTGTGCAGCATACTGCGGTGGGTATATTGCTCCGGGGTAACTCTGTTGAATGTAACCTGGCTGCGGCGGTTGATTGTAGTTCAGATAGGGTTGTTGTTGGTATGGCTGTTTTTGTGTACGTACCCCTTTTCTACTGGTGATGGCGTTAGTTTCTCCCTCCTTTTTCTTGTGGAACGGATTACTGGCTTTCTTGACCTGGCCGCTTGAGCTACTGGAACTACCCGTTACCCTTCCATTCTTCAGCCCTAGCTCTACTCGGACTCCCACGGCTACAATGTCCGAGAAGCTAGCGGATACGCTACTGATCATTTTCTCATAGAATTCTGGTCGCACAGTGTCAACAAACCAATCAGTCAATTCCTTTTCACTTAGTGGAGGTTCCACTTGTGAAGCTATTTCTCTCCATCGCTGTGCATATTCCTTGAAAGATTCAGAACTCTTTTGGGACATGCTTAGCAGTTGCCTTCGGTCTGGAGCCAAATCCATGTTATACTTATAGTGTTTGACAAAAGCATTGGCTAGATCTTGAAAGCTGAGAATTTTGGACTGATCTAGACCCAAATACCATTTTGCCGGAGCCCCTTTCAAACTGTCCTGGAAACAGTGTATCATTAACTTGTCATTTTCAACGTAAGCTGCCATTCTACGGCAATACATGAGAAGATGCGTTCGTGGGCAGGAAGCCCCTGAGTATTGGTCAAAATTGGGGATTTTAAACTTTGGTGGAATTACTAACCCAGAGACCAAACACATGTCCCGGGTGTCTGCCCCAAATATATCATTGCCCTCCATAGCCTTTAACTTTCTTCCCATCGTTTCCACACTTTCTTTTAATCTCTCGTGTTCTTCATTTTCTCCTTCGTACTCTTCCTGATCTTCGACCGCTGGCTGATAATTATGGAACATTGGGCGCACCTGCGCTTGCATGGTTGCCTGAGTATAAGTAGGGATTGCCTGGGGTATTTCTCCTTTTAAAGGGACATTTTGCTGATTTATCGGCGGTGGATGCAGAAAATCCGGAGGTAAGCCATATGGTGGATTGTTGGTGATGGTGACAGCTGTTGGAATTGGATCGATAGCTGCATTAGTAACTTCAGAAACTACGGTAGCCTGTGTATCCATCTTCGCTCTTATTACCTGCAAAGCTTCCATAATCTGTTTGATTCCACCTCGGAGATCTCCGAGCTCATCGTCAATTCTTTCGATTTCTAGGTTCTGCGCCTCCATGATCTGGCGAGCTCGAGCTCTTGTATTGTACTTGTGTGTTGGATTCAGTGTGCTCCCCTCTGTTAGAGGATCAGACAACGGGATGAGACACGACACAGGAGACGACACTTATGCTATGTTTATGATATGCTTATGATATGCGGATGCAATATTTCGAACATTCAAGGGGTCTTAGAACGTCATTCATAGATTTTAAGAACGGGAAAACATTACAGACACTTCTTGCATCCCTCTACCGGGGAGTTTTACAACAGTTGGAAATTGAAATACAACTTTTAAAATAAAGATTACAAAATAGCTCAAAAGATCCTGAACTATCTAACTCGAAGATCCCCCTTCTTCTGGTTGATTCCTTCTTCTACCTTGACGACCCAAACCCTGGAGAGCTTCTTTCTCTTGCATGGCCAAGAAGTACTTGTTCCTCCAAGCTTTTCCCTCCTTCTCTGCTTTTACCAAAGCAGTCTGCAATTCTTTCTCAAGTGTGGACTCTGTTGAATCAGGTTCGAAACTGGTATAGAACATCTTCAAAGCAGCTTCTTTTATCCATGCTAGGTAGGAGTCTGAAACTGCCGTGTCAGGGTAATCTAAAGCAGTCATGCCCCTGACGTTGATACGGCGCCAAGCGTAGATGATTCTAGCTTTGAATTCTCGGTCTCTTCCGTCTTCGATGCAGAAACTCCTCATCAAGTTGAAATCTGGTTCACCCCTCATTGGATGCCCCAATTGTCTGCGAGCAAGGATAGGGTTATAGCTGATGCACCCTTTGGTACCGATGAGCGGCACGTTTGGAAAATCTCCACAACTTTGAATCATGGGGACCCCTCCGTAAACAGGGTCGTACCATTGAATATTAGTCTGCTTGAGCAGCAGTAGCTTATCAGTCCATGGATTGTTGTTTTGGACATCCCAAAGTGGTGGTAATCTTGGTAAGCGTGAAAGGAACCACTTGTAAAGGAGAGTGGAGCAACACTCAATAGGTCCAGCTTCATACAGATGTCGGCGATGAATTGCATAGTAGGTGTCGGCTAGGAGAGTAGGCACAAGGTTTCTGAGAAGGAACAAGTAGATTGCGTCTTTGTTGATGAAGTTGTCGTAGGATGGGAACAGGAAGAGTCCGTAGATCAACAACACTAACAAGGCTTCAAAAACTTCCAAGTTCTTAGCTTCGGCGTGAAACTGCGCTTTTTCAAACAAGAATCTGGTAGGTAGCCCGTATGGGTGTCCTTGAGCGATCATCATGGCTCGTACTTCAGTTACTTCAAGATGAATAGCTTCGGCGATTGTTCCTTCGTTGGGAAACCCTTCCCTTCCAGAAAATGGTCTGGGAGCAACATTTAATCCCATTAATACTGAATATTCCTCCAAGGTTGGTAACAACTGGAAATCTGGGAAAGTGAAACAGTGATATGTTGAATCGTAGAACTTTACGAGCGCGGATAATATTCCCTCATCTACCTGAATCTCAAGTAAGGATAACACGTTTCCATGTTTGGCTTTGAATGCCTCAGGATCTTCTACCATTCTTCCCAACATCTTTAGATTCTCCAGATCTGGTTGTCGGAATTTGAACTCTGCAGTTGATCTTCTCCTTGGATCCATTTTTTTAATATCTGTGAAATGAGTTTAAACCCCTTGAATGTTTAAAATAAAATGCGGATGTAAATGCAAAAATGCGCAAAGTTTTATGGAACTCAGACCTCGAGATTCAAAACATCAAGGATTTCATTTAATTTTTCGACGTTGCATTACAAAATAGTACACATTACAAGAAAAAGGAAACAGTGCTAGATAAGGTCTTCTGACAGAAACTCTACTGTTGCTTCTGCTTTCTTCAGCTTTTCTTCTACCTCAATTTTCTCTTTCATGAGCTTTTCTATCATTGTCTTCCATGGAGTAGACTGGTTACTGAAATAGAACAGGTTCTCTTGGGTCTTCCTCTTCTTGGATGCCCTTATCTCTTCATCTCTCTCTTGGAGCTGCTTGCGGAGCGTTTCGTTCTCTTCCATTACCACCTGATACTTATACCTCCAGGACACCTCAGTCTGCTGTGACTTTCTCAAGGCAATCCTCAACTTTTCCTCCTCAGAAAAGAAGATCAATGGGCGTTCTTCTTTCAGGACCATAGGTTCTTGCAAGGCATAAGGCATCTTCAGTTGGATAGCTCTCTTCCGAACCCATTGGAGATAAGGATCAAAAGAGACACAGTTAGGCTTTCCCAGACTTTCTTTTCCTCTCTTGTGGACATGTTTCCAAGCTTCCAAGAACTCCTCCTTCAACTCAGATTCTCCCACAAAGAACATACTTTCTACACAAGCACTGTTGGGTCTGTCTTTTAACGGATACCCGAGCTGTCGTCGGGCGAGAACCGGACTGTAGCTGATTCCCCCATCTATAGCAAGGAGAGGTACGTTGCCGAAGTTTCCACAACTGTCTATAATCTTTATCCCATCATAAACTCGACTGTACCATTCGATATCAGAGTGAGATAAGGCCATAATCTTTTCAGACCACCATCCTTTCCTCCAGAAGACTTGAGCTTTGGGCATATGAGAATGGAACCACTTGTACAACAACGGGACACAACAGACGATCATTCCTCCCTTGTGAAGATTTCTGAGATGAATGGAATGATGAGTATTACCCAGCAGGGTTGGTACCAGATTTTTCTTCAAGAAAATCTTGATAGCATTGAGGTCCACAAAATTATCAATGTTGGGAAACAGGAAGATGCCATAGATGAGCAAGGCTAGGATTGCCTCAAAAGTATCCATACTCAGGTGATCGGCATAATACTGTGCTTTCTTAATCAAGAACCCAGCAGGTAAACCAGAAATTCCTCCTTTGGTGGTCATATTCTCTTGTATATCTTTTACTCCCAATTGTATTGCTCTGGCGATCTCTTCTTTCTTAGGGTCCTTCTCCGTGAATGGAAAAGGAGAATCTTCAAGGATAGGCAAACCGATCAGACAGGAATATTCTTCAAGTGTAGGTACAAGCTGATAATCTGGAAATGTGAAGCAGTGATAGAGTGGGTCGTAGAACTGTAGCAAAGTAGAAAGGAGTCCTAGATCCATTCTCTTCTTCATCCTCAGTAGTGACAACAAATTACCGTACCTGCTCTTGAACCCTTCTACATCTGTGATAAGAGTGCTCAACCTTTCAATGTCATCCAGCTTAGGACTCTTGTATGTGTACTTGATTGTTTTCTTTTTTTCTTGATCCATGATGTTCCTAAAGTTTTAAAATAAGAGACTGAGTTCCATAAACCTTTTATGTTATGATGTCTATGAATGCATGAATGCAACAACACAAGTATTCACATATACACATAGATAAGCAAACAACAGATTTTGGTTTAGGGGAATTCAAGTATGGAGCCAAGGTCTACCCTTCCCAATAAGGAGTGTACTGGAGATTTTCATCACCTGTAGAACAAGGTTCTAAAAAGTTCCCAGAGTCCTCAACCCATCTTTCGGATATTATCAACTGCCCAAATAACTCGGGGGTCGATAATATTCTCAAGAGAGTCTTGTCCGAGTGTAGTATCGCGTATCAACTATTCGGAAATACTTCCTCATAGTCATCGCACTACATCCTAATAAGGCCAAGTGGGGTAATGTGTTCTAAAGGTCCTCAATGGCATGGGCCCCTTATAGAAAGTAGCATTGTTTTCACGAATACTCGATCAACAACACTACCCTCAAAAAGGACCTCCATTGAGCGGCGGTTTTCAAGTTGGCTTAGTCGGGAATCAACTCCCTATAAACCTCCTTGAATATACCACCTTCCTATCATAAGTACGCTCAAGCACGGGTATAGTGCTGTCTCACCAATTGTATTTCCCAAAAGCCAAAAGAACAAATCTGCACATATTCACAAATATTCACAAATAGCAAGTATATAAACAAAATAGGTTAAACCCTCAAAATAAACAGTAAAGTATGTCACAATTCCCCAGTGAAGTCGCCATTTCTGTTGCGGTGAAAATTTGATATCAAGCTATTAATTAACTTGAACCTTATTTCTTTTACAACCGGTCTTTAATTTATCCAAAGGATAGGTCTAAAGAAAGAAAGAACCTTTTGCGCGATGTGACAACAACGCTTTTAAGAGATTCGGGGATTCGGGGGTTGGTTATATCTAGGGAAGGTATTAGCACCCTAAATATCTGTAGTACTCTACAGGAACCTTTTGTTTAATTAATTGCTAAAGTTTGTGAATTGTGCACTATGGTTTGAGTTGGGAATAAAATTAAAATAAAGGCCTAAGTGGTTTTCTAAGTTTGCTCGCAAAGGTATCGCACCTTCTGCCTACGTATCCTGACTAGGATAGAATCAGAGCAATCGTAGTTCACCTCACGAGGGAAAGAACTCTAGATGACGATCAAAGTTCAAAGGGGAACAAACATGACGATGTTTGTGTGGAGTTTGACAAAACTCCCTAAACTAAATTGTAAAAAGGGGGAAGTAAGAAATCATGACGATGATTCTTACACAGAGTTGACGAACTCTTTCCTAGGGTTCTAGTTGAAGAACACTCCTAGTATGGGTGGGTTTCTTAGACTTCAAGCAAAGTCTACAGGCTTCTAGTCTAGGGTTAAGGTGACTTAACAAAGTCAAGGGATAGCAGAGATTTTGGTCCAAGACATTGACAGTCAAGTGGACAGACCTTCCTTTGGAGGAACAGTATTGTCGGCAACTGGACGAAAGCTAACGAGCTCCGTCGCTTAGGGATAAAATAAAATACAAACATCATTCAAACATTCATGGTGACAACTAAATACAAAGATTAAAGATGGAAAGCAATGATGACAATCAGAGCAATTGTTTTGGTACGAGAACCGTGACGACAGTTCTCACCTGTTAGAGAGTTGTCAAACAAGCCAAGATGCTGAGAAAAACCAGAGCTTTGGATCCAAGTTCTTGCTTTTGTAGGCTTTCTTGAACTTCAAGCAACAATCCAAGTGAGAGGTCAAAATGATTTCTGTCCACTTCTGGTGATCAATGATGGTTTAGACAGCTTATATATGTTGTATTTGAGGTGTTCAAGAGTTCAAAACATTAACAAGATGCTTGGATCAAGTTTTGGTGGTTTTTGAGGACTTAAGTCAAAGAAAGTTCCATGGAATGTTGACTTTTTGATTTTGTGATTTTTTGGGTGGTTTAATGGTTGGTACACCTCATATATATGATTTAGAGAGTGTATGGATGGTTGTTTGAGGTTTGGAATGCATAGAACTCAAAGTAGCATCAAAGTTGCAAATGCTGATTTTTGGGCATTTTTTGACAACTTTGGAGATTTTGCAAATTTGGAGTGAAAGAGAGATGTAATGAGGTGCTTGCTTCTAGCAGGTTTTTAGAATGATGTTGATGTCCCAAATGAGGGGTTTGAGGTCCCTATTTATAGAATTATGAAGTGAGGAGCTTGCTAGGTAACCTTGCTTCACCATGAAGAAAACTAAGATATTTCCATCCAATTGTCCACTTGCCTTGCTTTTTCTGGTTCTTGGCTGTCTCCCTAACCCAATGGGCAAGTTTTAATGATGTTTTTACTGAGAAAACACAGCCTAGAGGCTTGGTAGAGTGGCTGGAGCAGAATTGCTTTACACCTCATGCTTGAAAAAGTCAAAGTTTTCAACTTAGGCAATGAAACTTCAAACTTTAATTCCATGATGTTTCCATGATAACTCTCTGTTCTAACATGCTAAGTATGTTCAATATATCAGGTAGAAAGAGTTTGGCAAGTTGAAATTGGCTCACTTGAGTGATAGAGGTGCTTTTGCAATATTGGTCAATGTGGGACTAGTATGACAAAATACCAACTTTGAACACATGTATCTCTCAGCTCATAACTCACCTTGAGATGTTCTTGTACAATTTAGAAAGCCCTCACATAGTACTAAAACTTTCATGTTGGCCAGAAATCTTGATTCTATTTGAAACTAGGTGAAAAATGCCCTTGAAGTTGGCTGATTTTAGCTTTTAAAGTGAAAATAACTTAGAAATTTTCTAAGTTATTTTCCCTTCTAGGAATGTTTTTGCTTATATCTCAAAAAGTATGCATTTTCTGGTTGTGGACTAGTATGGGACTTTTGTAGGACTTGTCAATAGCTTTCAAATGAGACTAGAACCAACTCAATTGGATGTGTGGTTAAGGAGATACGGTTTAGCCCTTTTCAAAACCCTAATTTCCCGATTTCTCGATTACTCTCTCATTCTTGATCCAATGACCATGAAAATTGATATGCAAGTCCATTATGACATAAGGAACAACTTTGATTCACAACTTGGATTCCAATTCTCAAAATTCGAGGAGTTGACTTTTCGGTCAACCGTACGATCGATCGGTGCCGATCGAGTCGCCTGTTGATATTCTGGACATCCTGGGACTTTGAAACTTCTTGAATAGTCTTTAATAGCCTATATTAAATTCATGGACCTCACTCCCACCATTAAAACCTTTCCCAACATCAAAGTCAAACCACAGTTGACTTTCCACTGGTTAAAAACCCTAATCGGGGCCTCCTGACTGCACTGTTCTTGATTCTGAAACGATTTCTTCAAATTGACTTCCCATTTGACTTTGATATTGTCTTTGATTTCATTCCATGATTGAATTGGCCCAAATCATTGGTTGATCATTCCTTGATTGTTTTGAATTTGTCGGTGCGAGAACCCTGATTCATCTGTAACTTGACAATAATAAACTTGCACTGATTTAGGGTTAGATAATGCATGATCATGCTTCTAAAAATGATAATGTGAATCTAAGGGGTCAAAATTTGGGGTACAACAAAGAGATCCAGAAATAGTTGGACGCAGGATTTCTCGTTGTGACGAATTACCCTCCGTGGGTCACTAACATCGTACCTGTACCTAAGAAGGATGGTAAGGTAAAGATGTGTGTAGATTACCATGATCTCAATCGAGCGAGCCTGAAAGATGATTTCCCGTTCCCCCACATTGATGTGCTTATTGATAACACTGCTCAGTATTCAGTATTTTCCTTCATGGACGGTTTTTCTAGATATAATCAGATCAAGATGGGCCCAGAAGACATGGAGAAAATAACTTTTATAACATCGTGAGGGAATTTTTTCTATAAGGTAATGCCATTTGGATTGAAGAATGCAGGTGCAACCTATCAGCGGACAATGGTGACTTTGTTTCATGATATGATTCATCATGAGATTGAAGTTTATGTTGATGACATGATCGCAAAGTCGCAAACAGAGGAGGAACATCTGGTGAATCTTTTGAAGTTGTTTGAGAGGCTAAGGAAATTCAGGCTGAGGTTGAATCCGAACAAGTGCACTTTTGGTGTACGGTCAGGAAAGTTACTGGGGTTCATAGTCAGTGAAAAAGGAATCGAGGTCGTTCCTGCAAAACTAAAAGCAATTCAGGAAATGCCAGCACCGAAGACTGAGAAAGAGGTTTGTGGTTTCTTGGGTAGATTAAACTACATTGCAAGGTTCATATCTCACCTTACAGCCACGTGTGAACCAATGTTCAAATTGTTAAAGAAAGATCAAGCAGAGGTCTGGAATGAAAATTGCCAAAGGGCATTTGAAAAAATAAAAGAGTATTTGCAGGAGCCTCCGATACTAATGCCTCAAGTGGCTGGAAGACCATCAATAATGTATTTAATGGTTCTTGAGAATTCCATGGGTTGTGTTCTCGGTCAACACGATGAGACGGGAAGAAAAGAGCATGCCATTTGTTACTTGAGTAAAAAGTTCACAGATTGTGAGTCCAGATACTCAATGTTGGAAAAGACGTATTGTGCACTCGCTTGGGCTGCCAAACACCTAAGGCAATACATGCTAAACCATACAACCATGCTAATTTCAAAGATGGATCCGATTAAGTACGTGTTCAAAAAGCAAGCACTTTCGAGAAGGATTGCCAGGTGGTAGATGGTTTTGACAGAATACGACATTCAATACGTCTCCCAAACGGCTATTGAGGGGAGTGTTCTATCTGAATATCTTGCAGAACAACTGATTGACGATTATCAACCGATGAAGTTTGAATTTTCTGATGAGGATATCATATTCTTAAAGATGAAAGATTGTGATGAGTCGTTACCTGATGAAGGTCCAGAGCCGGGCTCTCAATGGCAAATGATTTTTTACGGTGCTGTTAACTCATACGGTAGTGGAATTGGGGAAATCATTATAACTCGCCATGTTTATTATATCCCATTCACTGCCAGGTTAATGTTCCCCTGCACCAATAACGAAGCTGAATATGAAGCATGTATCATGGGTATTGAAGAAGCGATTTTGAGAATCAAAAACCTTGATATCTTTGGTGATTCAACTTTGGTGGTCAATCAAATCAAAGGAGAGTGGGAGACTCGACAACCTAATCTGATTCCATATATGAACTATATTAGAAGGTTGTTACCTTTCTTTGACAGGGTAGAGTTTCACCATGTGCCAAGAGCGGAGAATCAGATGGCAGATGCTTTGGCTACGTTATCCTTAATGTATAAAGTTAACTTTTGGAACGATGCTCCGAGAATTGTCATCTCGTGCCTTGATAGGCCGGCATTCGTATTTGCAATAGAGGAAGCTTCAGATAGGAAGCCATGGTATTATGATATCCAGAATTTTCTCAAGAACCAAGAATATCCACCTGGGGCTTCGGTCCGGGATAAGAAGACCTTGAGGAGGCTGTCTGGAAATTTCTATCTGAACCAAGATAGTGTACTCTACCGAAGAAATTTCGACTTAGTGCTGCTAAGATGCGTGGATGAGAAAGAAACAATTTTGCTTATGGAAGAGGTTCACGAAGGTGCCTTTGGTGCACATGCAGGCGGGCATGCCATGTCTCGAATATTGTTGAGGGCAGGTTATTATAGGTTGACTATGGAGTCTGATTGCTTCAAGTATGCTAAGAAATTCCATAAATCCCAGATTTATGATGATAAGATTCATGTGCCGCCAAGTCCTTTGAATGTCATGGTGTCTCCTTGGCCCTCTTTCATGTGGGCATTGATATGATTGGTAAGATTAAGCCAACCGCATCCAATGGACATCGCTTCATCTTAATGGCAATTGATTATTTCACTAAGTGGGTTGAAGCAACTTCCTATGCCAATGTCACCAAACAAGTGGTAGCCTGGTTTATTAAGAAGGACATCATCTGTCGTTACGGAGTGCCCGAGAGAATCATTACTGATAATGGTTCAAATTTAAATAACAAGATGATGAAGGAACTGTGCCAGAGTTTCAAGATTGAGCATCACAATTCTTCTCCCTATCGTCCGAAGATGAATGGCGTTGTCGAAGCGACCAATAAGAATATAAAGAAGATTGTGCAAAAGATGGTTGTGACCTATAAAGATTGGCACGAGATGTTGCCCTTTGTGTTGCACGAATATCGTACCTCAGTACGTACTTCAACTGGGGCAACCCCTTTTTCTCTAGTATATGGTATGGAAGCTATCCTACCATTCAAAGTCGAGATTCTTTCTTTGAGAGTTCTGGTTGATGTAAAACTCGATGAGACAGAATGGGTAAGGAACATATTGAATCAACTCAGCTTAATGGATGAGAAAAGATTAACATCCATTGCATATGGTCGTTTGTACCAAAGCAGGATGAAGAAAGCTTTTGATAAGAAGGTTCACCCTCAGAGCTTTCAGGCAGGCGAGTTAGTGTTGAATAAGATTCTCCCTCCACAGACAGATTACAAGGGCAAATGGACTCCTAATTACGAAGGTCCATATGTCGTAAAGAAAGTCTTCTCAGGAGGAACCTTAATACTGTCAATCATGGATAGTGAAGATTTCACGTCCCCTGTGAATGCAGACGCAGTTAAAAAATACTTTTCTTAAAGAGACCCGCTGGAAAGAAAAAAGAATATCCAGGCAAAAATGGGGCATCCCGAAGAACCATAAAAATAATGGGTTCGGGCAAAAATTAGGCATAAAAATAAAATATGTAAACCCGCAAAGTTGAAAACCTGAAAAGGCGACTTTGGAAAAAATGGGTATCCCGGTTAATCAAAAACCTGCGAGGGCAATTCAGGCAAAAGTTAGGGATTTGAAAAGCAAATGACTGCGGTCTGCGTGTTGATATTCAGAGCATAATGGATTACGGGAGGACCCGAGGGCCATCCGTTCAAATCAGTCTCTTCAGAGGACGAAGCATTGGAAAAGCATCGAAGTCATGCGAGTCACAGAGGAATCGACACATGGTGGTTATCTGTACCACATTGTCAACATTTTCTATATATTTGTGCATTTCTGTAAATTTTGTGCAACTTTCTCTTTTCAGGAGTTGCATCTGTTGTAAAATCTGCCTATTTACAAGCCACTTATCAATAAAGTACATACTATTCAGTAAATTGTTGTTCTTGTTTTAGCCTTTACTGTTTTGTTTGCGAAAAAACACCTAATGTTTTGATAAAACTTTGCATACATAAACTTGTGTGCTTTGCTGATAATCATTAAAACTTTGATTTGCTTAAACAACGTCGCGAATGATGACCGAGATAGTTTCTATTGTGCAGGATATCTTGTTTGTTTGTTCATTTGTAGGTTGAGCGGGTACACCTATCCCCATCAGATCGAATGCAAGAACTTATCCTCAGCAGTTTGGGATTGAAGTTCTCTTCATCCGGCAAATTTGGGATTATCCCCAGCAGTGGAGCAGATTCAGAGTTTTGGTTCCCCAGAGAGTCTAAGTCTTTGACCCCTTTCTCCTCAGAGTTTAGGTCGTTGACTCATTCCTCAAGCAGAGGTCGATGTTGATTCCCTCATTGAGTAATCCTCGGCGGAGTTGTTGGATTAGTTTTTTTCTCATCCTCAGCAGAGAGAGTTTGGGATGGATTCCCAGTAAATCTTATTCGATTACCCCTAGCGGTTTGGATTTAATCTCCAATAGGTTGAAATCTACGGCAGAGTAGAGGTTTTCCCCCAGCAGTTTGCCTACTCCCCGGTAGAGTCGTGTTCTAGGAGGCCATCCAGGGCTAATTTCCCTAGTAGAGTTGAGATGATCTTGGCAGTTGGCTGCCTTTCTCCCAGCCGAGTCTTTTGTTCCCCAGAAGAGTGGTATTCTGGTAGGCCATTCAGGGCACTTTCTTCAACAGAATTTGAGTTGATTTCCAGCGGAATAGAGTTTTGATCTCGTCAGAGCAGTATTACCCAGGAGAGTTCTTTTCCTGGAGGCCATCCCGGGCTTGTTGTTCCCAGCATCAGTCCAATCATATTTGGCATGTCCTACCTTTCCCCGGAGGGGTTGCTTTCGTCTCTTCAGCATTTATTTTGCTGAGGTGGTTCCTTTGCATTTGCATTTCATATGGAGCATTACGCCATATTCAAACATATGCATTTGAAACATATGCATATGGAGCATTACGCCATATTCAAACATATGCATTTGAAACATAGGCCAGGTTGTTACCTCGTGTTTTCATATGTGTCTACAGCAGACAATGACGGTTTGTTTAGCCTTTGCGGTATCCAAACCCCGGCAAGTATTGGTGTTTTTCTTTAGCCTGTGTGGTATCCAGACTTCCAGCAAAATCATTGACATATGTGTTTATCTTATCATTTGTTCCCCAACAGAGTTTGCTTGTTTAAGTTTCTCTTTCCCCAGCGGAGTTCTTTTTCAGATTATGAATTGGTAGATTCTCCTATCAACTTCGTGTTGAGCTGGCCTTCGGGTTCGATACTCGCTTTTATTTAGCAAATGCCTGTTGGTTGTCACATGTTCTCAAATTCGTGTTGAGCCGGCCTTCGGGTTCGATGCCTGTTTGTTTAACAGATTCCTGACGGCGAGGTCAGATGTTCTTCTCAACTTCGTGTTGAGCCGGCCTTCGGGTTCGATGCTCGCTTTTATTTAGCGAATGCTTGCTGGTTAGTAGATGTTCTCAACTTTGGGTTGAGCCGACCTTCGGTTTCGATGCCTATTTTTATTTAACAGATGCCTGACGGCGAGGTCATATGTTCTTCTCAACTTTGCGTTGAGCCGACCTTCGGGTTCGATGCCTGTTTTTATTTAACAGATGCCTGACGGCGAAGTCAGATGTTCTTCTCAACTTCACATTGAGCCGACCTTCAGGTTCGATGCCTGTTTGTTTAACAGATGCCTGACAGCAAGGTCAGATGTTTGTCTCAACTTCGTGTTGAGCCAGCCTTCGGGTTCGATGCTCACTTTTATTTAGCGAATGCCTGTTGGTTAGAATATGTTCTCAAATTCGCGTTGATCCGGCCTTCGGGTTCGATGCCTGATTTTTATTTAACAGATGTCTGACGGCGAAGTTAGATGTTCTTCTCAACTTTGCGTTGAGCCGGCCTTCGGGTTTGATGCCTGGTTTGTTTAACAGATGCCTGATGATGAAATCAAATGATCTTTCCGACTTAGTGTCGTTGCCTATGTGATAGCAGATGTTTCTTCCGACTGCGTGTCGAGGTTTCCTGTTTGGTAATCAGTTAGCTTATTGCCATTACAACTATCAGATACAGTTACTTCTGGAGATTTTGTCCCAATAACAAGTTTGTAGTTCTATTTTAGCAGTTGGCAAATTTCCGGTTTCTTTGGTATTCAACCGTCTTTTACCTTTGACTGTGTGAAAGCCGTTCGCTTTTCACCCATTCAGGTCCAAGTCATTTGAATAGGGGTAGCTGTTGTACCTTAAAAGTTGACCAACCCTTTTCTTGTACTTGGCTTATGTTTAATTTCATTTTAGCATTTGCATTTGCATAGCATTGTATTTAGCAGGGGATCAAGATTTGTTTGTGCTCTATCCAATAAGAGAGTCTTATTAGCTTCAATTTCAAGCAAAGGCATTGGTAGAGGTCATTAAGAGTGTTTACCATCATCATGAAGTTGTCAAGGCTCCTTGAAAGAAAGGATTGGTGTGTGTTGTTTGTCTCCTATCATGGGGGTCAACAGAGGATCATCAAGGGTTCATAAGATCTTTGTTGTGGATAGAATATGTTTGAGAAGCTCATTGAATGCTTTGAAATTCATTGTGGAGTTTTTCTAGGCTTTCATTTCATCTGTAAGAAGTCACAGTCAAAGGATGTGAAGCTAGGGTTTCATATGGTCAAATCAAGGTCAACTGTGGACTTGAGAGAGTTTGAGACTTAGTTCTAAGTCATTGAGGCTATGGGAGGTTATCTTGAGACATTTAGGGTGTCATGTCAAGTTCAAATCAAGAAGAATTAAGAGTTCAAGGAGTTACTAAATTAGGGTTTCAGAGGATCTCAGTGTAAAATGCTCTTCTTTACTGCCTAACTTCAAGGACATTTTCACCTATGATACAAGTTCACTCTCATTTTCATGTAAACATGAAACGTGTAGGGAATGTTCTTAGATTTCGTTTGAGTACTAGAACTCATCCATTAAGTGTGTATAACTCAAGTTGCTAACAAGTTAGAGGTCTCACATGAACTTATTTTTTGTCAACTAAAAGGCAACTCACTTCCAAAGCATTTTTGACCTACAAGCATGCTTCCCCTCAACTTTAGGTGAACATGAAAGTTGTTCCTCATGATCTTAGATTTTAAAATAGTCCTAGAAGCCCTTGATATCATTTATACATCTCAAGTTATGGATCTCACAAGGCAAGGGTATTTTGGGAAAGTTTCATTATAGGTCATTTGGTACAATGGTCATTTTGGTGAACTTATGTACCTAAAATGCACTTCCAACCAACATGAAATTTGTTCCTAAGGACCTCATTTACATCATAGAGCTCAAAATTCTTGTGATTTATGGATTGGTATGGCCATGAGGGAAGATTTTCAAGTGGCATTTGAACTTTTAAGCATGATATGAATTTGGTTCATTTTAGGTCTTACTTTGTCTCATTTTTGAATCAATTCACATCACAATATGATCACAAGAAAGATTGCACAATTGAATGGGTACCAAATGCGTGGAAACATGGCCATTTTCAAGTTTCTTCATAAGAAAGTTTTGAATTCAATCTCACAATGAGGACCAAATCAAAGCCCAAACCAATTCCATTGTAAAATTCACCCCACATGCTGCAGATTGGTGCACTTTTCACGTGTGGAGCAAGGCAAAACCTATGCGTATTGGTGGCTTTCTTTTTTGGGCGTAATTTTCAAAGATCACAATTGAAGCTTCATGGGCCTGCGTTACACGTTCAAATCCATAATATATAAGCCAAAAGGTTGCCTTAGAGGCTCAGAATGCGCCATTGAACCTGGAGAGAGAAGAATCAGATTCAAATTTCTCAAGCATTTTTTCAAATTTCAATTTCAATTTTCTCTGCAATTTAACTTCAATTGAGGCTTGATTCTTCTTTCTTGGAGCATTTGGAGTGAAACTGAAGCAAGAGAGTGAAGCTTGCACGCATCTGAAGAGCCAACGGAGCTGCTCCGTTCAGTAAGTTTCCATCTCTGAATTCTCTCATTCTAGACCATGATTTAGGCTCATACTGGTTGCATCTGAAGTCCTACGCTGAGTAGGCCATGTTTGATCCATTGTTGTTCATGTTTGATGAAGTTTCCAGTTGTGCATCTCATTTTTCAAGCTTTCGATTCTCTTATTTCATGAGCCTTTTTGAAAATCTAAGGGTGGATTCATGATCCTTGCAAGCTTAGCTTTCCATTGGTATGAGATTTGACCATTTTTATGGAGAATTTTAGAACCATCTCCCGCGAGTTGGCCGGAGAAGACGACCGGAGCCCTAGCTCCAGCGTCTGGTTCAAATTCAGATCAGATTTGATGTGGCTAACTTGGACTTTTTGACTTGCATGCGTGTTTGGTTTTGATTCGCTTGACCTGTTCCATGTGGCACTTTGACTCCACGTTCGTTTAACGAAACGAAGTGTTTTGGTGAGTGAACTGAGTTTGGGTGGATTGGGCTTGAATTATTATTCGCCCCCCCCCCCACCCCCTCAGTTTGAGCCCAATGTACGTTTGCCTGTTTTCCTTTGTATTCTGCTTTTACTTTTGCAACCATTTCCATTGCTAATTGTTTTTTATTTTATTTTATTTTCTGTTTTGATTTTAAATTATTAAAAATACCTCAAATTCTCCAAAAATTAAATAAAAATTGTTTTCAAACATTTCAAAACCTTATTTAATTTTTCGTAATTTTTGTTTCTGATTTTATTTTATTTTGCAATTTTATTTTAGTTTTGCAAAGTGAGGTGTTTTTAATATTACCTTTTGTTGATCATCCATGCTTGAGCTACCATTTGATATCACCAATGAATGAGGTTTCCTCTCCATTTAGAGGATGGATTAAGGTACCTTTGAGGCTTATTTTGGTCTTGGTTTGATCATTTTTTGTTTGACTTTGAGTTGTTTTTGTTTGACCCTCGATTATAATTCAATACGGTGAAGCACCCTAGTTGATCAAATCCTTTGGTGATGCCTTGAATTGAATTTGGTTTTGAAACTTTGGCCTCTGTTTGCCAACATACTTGGTTGATTGGTTTATTTTATTTGAGAATTATTGAATATTTCGTCTATTTTTGGTGAACCTTGCAAGTCAAGTCACCCTAGATGAAGTTCATACAAACTAGTTGACCTAGTTTCTTTGGGAAATGACTTTGATTGATCCCATATGCACCCTATGACTCTTGATTCTAATTCTTGACATGCTTAAGGGGCTGGCTTTGCATTTATAGGTCACACACTTGTGTAGTTTGTGTTACAAGTCACTTTGAATTAGGGCATTCCACTTGGTTGTAAGTGTTGAATTTGGTTTGAACTTTGGTTCTTCCTCTTGCCTTGACTTGTAATTTGCTTGTGCCTTGGTTTCCATTTGGTTTTAGCATCTTCTCCTTGTAAATGTGCTTCTGTCCTTTGGCCTTTGATACTCATTCAAAGCTATTTTGTATCCTTTGTTCATACTTTGAGTTTGCTTTGAATGAGGGATCACTTTGAGCACTTGTTTGCTCTTTTCTTTTGCATGAACAACATGTGGTGTTTGGTTGAGATATCTTTCATGTTGCTTGCTGCACAAGCCTATTCTCCCATCTCCATTTTCATCATGGCTTCTCCCTTTGTCTTTTTTGTTTATGTTTTGGTTTTAGTGATTGATGTAGAATGTTTGTAGGAGTTGTGACTTCCCCCATTTCATCTCACTTTTTCTTTGACTTGTTTAAGTCATTTTTCTTCTTCCTTTGTTTGCTTTGCATCTTGCATATCATGTTTACTTTATTCCTTGACTTGTTTAAGTCATCTTCATCTCTTTCTTGCATCTCATTTGTGATTGATTTTATCTTGTGTTTTCTTGGTCTTTTCTCATGATCCCTTAGGATTCCTAGTCCCTCAGTTTAGGATGGGAGTAGGAGAGACATTAAGTGTTCAATCCAAGCATGATAAAATTAGGATAGTCTTTTTCTCTCTTAATCTCAATCTTCGGAGCACATTGCATGATAACATTAGGGTTGATTAGTTTCCCCTTAGAGTTTGTGTCTTCTCTTCTCATCTCAAAACTTCTTCAAGACATCTAATAAAGTATAATAAGTGTTGTACTCTACGAGCCTTAAGTACTTGGGGAATGATAGTTAGGGGGATACCTCTCAACTGTCTAGAGTGTTTAGCTTATGCCTTTTGGGCGATATGCGACGCATTCGCTCTCAATTCATAGTCTTTAGTGCAACATGAATTACAAACTTAATTCAATTCACTTCTTCTTCATAAAAGACACAAAACAAAATATCAAATCTTTTTATCCTTCGGGATTGTTTGGAAAACCTTTTTTCAGAAAGAGTGTATTAACTCTTGGTTCTACCGTAAATAGGTAACACCTAAGTCTCCAATGGTCGAGCAGCAATACATCTAACTGCTAGAACAAAGGTTTAACCCTACTCAGTTAAAACACTTGAACCAACTTGTGGTCGTGTCAGCCCGAACTATGTTTTCTCTGATTTCTCGTACCAGACGAGGATACTTAGGCACAAGACGACGATGTCTTGGAAAGCAACCTTCCCCACCTTCACCCGTAGTTTTCCGAACTACGTTGACTCTGACTTTCCCATTGCACGAGGGAGTACGTAGGCATAGAGCGGCGATGCTATATCGAGTCTCTTTTCTTTTTCTTTCGTCCCTGTGGCCAGCCTTATAGATTAACACCCTTTTAGATTATCCAACAAGCATGGATCCCGTTAAGTACAACGGACGTGAGGGGTGCTTATACCTTCCACTTGTGTAACCGACTCCCAAACCCAATATTTGGTTGCGATGACCTGTCTTTTCCCTTTTCGTAGGTTTTCTCTGATTGTTTCCTTTCCTTCCCTTTGGGATAAATAACGAACGATGGTGACTCTTATGTCCTTGTCCGCCCCTCTTCGCAGCGATGCGACACTAGGTCCAAGCCAATTAGATAGGGGCATCTATCATGCCCCAAATTTGTCCTATCTGTATATAACTTTCATCTGGACATCCATCCACTAACCATTATTCAAAAAATCCAAAAGGTGTTGTTTCTGCTTGCCTAAGTCCAAGTTCATTTGAGGCCATCATAACAATCATGTATGATATTGATTGAGGTTCACATAGTTTTTACTTAATTCATTGGTCAGACAAGAGTTAGTTTCCTTATTGAGACCAGGGTATGCTTTATTCAAGCGGTGTGGGTCAGAGCTTTCAGTTAAGGTTTGGGCAATACAATTCATGTTTCAAGGCATCATTTTCTGATTTCAAGGTATTTTGTTGCTCATTTTGTTCATGGTGCAATATCTGGATTATTAGTGCAAGTGGTAAAATTCAAAATCGTAATGACTGAGATTGATTCATAAGGCAAGTCCACTCTAAATAATCATTTATCAATCCATTCATAACCCTTATTCATTTCCAGTTGAAATCCATATTTCATATTCATAATCATTTTTATTTTGTTATCCATATCTAATTTCTATATCCACTTTTATTCATTTCATTTTTATCCAATTTACAAACCAAATTCATTCACAACCATATCCATTTATTATTATAACCAATCCAATTATTCACATATTCATTTTTCAATTTGTTTTCTCACAAAAAAAGGGTAAATGTTGCAATTCCATTTAAGAATTTTATACAAATAAAAAAGCCCGTCATTATCATTTTTTCTGACTTAGAGGCCCATCATCTTTTTCTTGATTTAAAAGCCCATCTACATCAAATTACACCAAAAATACAATCAAAATTCTGCATAACAATTATACTAACACACCATAATTGCACATGACCAATTCACAGTATTTGCCAATTTCATCCAACACACAAGACCAACTCCACGCGCTGCGCAACATCACAACCATGCCAATTTTCAACCATAACCTTCCAAGCCATGACTAAACTCAAACTACAACACGACCACACCTGGACAACAACAATAAAATGAATAAGTTGCAAAGTAATCACGAGAAATACGCAGCAGTAGCAATTTCCATTTCCCTATGAACAAACGAACAGCAGGACCCAACGTAACCTTCATTTTGCAACCAGAACCCACAAAAGGGACAATATGCACCGAGACAATATAAACCATACATAGAGAATCATCACATGATACACACCATACCGTTTTGCAGCAGCACATGTATTCTCACACACAAATTACACATCACGTACCTTCTCACGACCTGCACAGCCACACACATGATTTATGCAATTTCTCCAAAACGTTGCAACAATTCCCTTCCTTCAACCCTCTCCTATAAATAACACCTTCTTCTCTCCCAAGAAAAAGGGAAGCCATCGAGCTCATACGAGAACCTCTCTACAACAGATAATACCTTCCTTCACACCTAAACTTCCCTCTCCTTCTTCAAATCACTCACCAAAACCAGCCTCACACAACCAAACTTTTATTTCAAATCACATCCACAAACCCCTAATTGATTTTCACCCAAATCGGAACCAGAAAGTAGCGAGATGAAGAGAGTATTTGAACAAGCAAAATGAAAACAAAATCCTCAATACAAACCTAGATTGAAACAAAATCCAATGGAAACAGAACCGAGCATAGTGAGAGAGAACCATATGTGATCGAAGGTTGTAGGTCTGGAGGTTGTGCTTCACT
The DNA here is from genome assembly GCA_963859935.3 of Lathyrus sativus. Classification (NCBI taxonomy): domain Eukaryota; kingdom Viridiplantae; phylum Streptophyta; class Magnoliopsida; order Fabales; family Fabaceae; genus Lathyrus; species Lathyrus sativus. Next base: position 402,597,848 of record OZ012740.1, read on the forward strand.
TTTCTTCCAATTTGTTCATCGTATCCTCTTGTACTCAACATAACTTGGTGAAAGTTCTTTACTGTGATGTGGAGCATAGCTTCATTTGGTTTTAAAAAGTTTATGTTGAATGTGTTTTGTTTTTGGTTTGTTTTGTTTTGAAGCATTGCTATGGTTGAATTGGGCTCGCATCCCACAAACTTTTGCACCCCACCTTCTTGTTTGCGCCTTATTTACATTGTGGATGATGGGCTTTGATAAGCCCAAGTGAGTCCACTCTTCACACACCCTCTTTTCCATCGTTTCCTCCCAGCCTTTTTTTATGTTAATTTTGTTTTAAATTTTGTTTTATAGATTTCTAACAATTAGTTTTTTTAAATATTTCACTATTTTTTTTTATTCTTTAAATTTTCTTAATTAAAAGTTTTAGTTGTTTTTAATCTTTTGTTTTAATTTTTCTCCATTAATCTTATCAGTCTTGAGATTTTATTTTCATTGTTGGTCAATGAAATTCAAAAATCATAGATTGTCGATTTATCGATAAAATTGTGATTAAGATGAGACCACTACTTAGTTCTTCTTGTTTCTATTTTTTATTTTCATTTTCGATCGATGAAGTCTTTCTATTCACGAATGTTGATCGATTGAGGTTGTTTAACCTTCTTTATTTCAAATATGTAGTGAATAATCATTGATATTATTTTCTACTAGCGTTCAGACGGGCAATTGTGTGCCCGTCTGTCCGCTTTTTTAATGCTCACTAAAAATATAAATGATATTTTTTATTTAATATAATTTTAAATGGAAGTTATGTAAAAGGTTAATAGTAGGAAGTTAATAGGATGAAATTATGTGAAAAATGATAGTAGTGGTTTTAATGGAAGTTATTGAGTAAATTATACATTAAAATAAGGGTAAAATTGGTAGAAAAATAGGCTATACCAAAACCAAGTTTTGCCTTTATATATGTTATTATTCAAATTAAATGCTATATTTTTGTGATTTTCAATTTAATTTAATTTGATTAATGATTTTTTCAATTTTACACATCAAATAAATTTACCTCACATGATAAAAAAAAGCCTTTTTGAATTTGTAGTACCAAAAGCAATAGCATTTATTTCCAACTAGTGTCCAGACGGATACTCGTGTGCCCGTATGTCCGCTTTCTTAATGCACACGTAAAAATATAAATGATGTTTTTTTTATTTTTAATATAATTTTAAATGGAAGTTATGTAAAAGGTTAATAGTAGGATGTTAAATAGGAAGTTATGTGAAAAATGATAGTAGTGGTTTCAATGGAAGTTATTGAGTAAATTATACATTAAAATAAGGGTAAAATTGGTAGAAAAATAGGCTATACCAAAAAAAGGTTTTGCCTTTATATATGTGGTAAACTACTATGGAATAAACATCCATCAGCGGGGATAGCTCAGTTGGGAGAGCGTCTTATTGAAGATCTAAAGGTTGTGTGTTCGATCCATGCTCATCGCATTTTATCATCTCTTTTTTCGAGTTTTTTCTGCCATCACATGGTATAGTTTTCCTTTCTATTCCTGCTAATTAAAACACATGTCAATAATTCCATTGTCGTCCAGCGGTTAGGATATCTGGCTTTCACCCAGGAGACCCGGGTTTGATTCCCGGCAATGGAACTTTTTATTTTCTGCCATCTCTCTTCAATTAACCTAGCCTAATAAATCTCTAAACAATTATTTCTTATTCACACATTTATATAACTATCCTCTTCAATTAGCTAAATAAATCTCTAAACTCATCTTCAACATCAAATCTATACTCTTTTATTCCCTTCATATGATGTTAATAATTTATATATGTGCTCGCGAGACTCCTTTTTTCGAAAGTCAATTACATGTCTATCAAGTCTTGAACTTTATGCTCATATCGGGCGTTCTCGTCATAACTTGCAGGATTTGGGCGAGGAGGATGATCAAGTGATTGCAACTTTAATAGGGCATCTCTGAGCATCTGATGAAGTAGTGGGCCATAAGTCTTTGGTGTAGGATCCAAATTGTTTCCTAACTTCCTTTGTTGTGATTGATGAACCGCATGAGGTTGTTGCTGAAGTAGATATTATTGCAGGCTTTGTTGCGGAGGCATCACCTAGGGTTGTTGTATTTTAGGCTCTAGGTAGGCCTTTGGTTGACATGGTGCAGGATTACCTTCTCTTTTCAATGGAACATGCCCATTTTGTTTCTTGATACATCCTTCGAGTTTGTTCATGAGTATCAGGAAGTCTGTTAGTAAGATAACAAATGGAGGAGGGTCGAAAGCTGAGAGGATATGCAAATGTATGTAAATGCATGGGTATGCAAAAAAAAATTTGAAGTATGCTAAAAGTTTTTTTTTGATGCAATGAAAGTGTCACATTAGGATAGTTACAGATAAAAGGAAACTCCTACGGGTTTAGGATAATAATTTACATAGGGAACCCTTATCTAAGAATGTTCCCTACAGATAAAGATAATGATAGGAATGGGAAACCCAAACGAGTTTAGGATAGTGATGGATATAGAACCCATATATGGGTTTAAGGGTAATTCTGAAATAAGGACGCCTTATTTAAGAGGGATCCTTATAGATAGGGATGAGGATCAACATGGGAAAGCCAAGCAGTGCCTTTATATATGTAGACACAAGTATTTGATAAATTATCCATAAATAATTTCACAACCGGCAGCAAACAGTGCAACAATTCATTAATAGAACATATACACAATTGACTTCCCAAACATATTAGATATACAAATATTAGTCAAACAATCCTCTTATCTATACTATGTTATAGCCATGTTCATTAGCTTTTCACGCTTTGATCAATGAAACCCCACAGGTAGGATTCCAACGCTTTGATCAATAAAACCCCACAGGTAGGATTCTAATACGGGTAGATCGTCATTCCTACCAAGTTTAAGGTGCCAGAATTCTCAAAGTACAAAGGTCTCAGTTGTCCAAACATTCATCTGAAGATGTACTGTTGCAAAATGGCTGCTTATGCCAGACACGAAAAGTTAATGATTCATTGCTTCCAAGATAGTTTATCTACAACATCTCTTGAATGATATATACATCTAGAGTATAGCAGTGTGCACACTTGGGCTAAGCTAGTTGATGCATTTGTTAAGCAGTACAAATACAACACCGACCTTGCTCCAAAATATACTGAACTTCAGAGTATGGCTCAAAAGGACAGCGAATCCTTTAAAGAGTATGTGCAGCGTTGGAGAGAGCTAGCTACAAGGGTGCATCAACCTCTTGTTGACCGTGAACTAATTGACATCTTCATGGATACCTTGTAAGGCCAGTACTATGAGAAGCTAATTGGTAGTGTCTCTGCTAGATTTTCTGACTTGGTGATTGTAGGTGAGAGAATCGAAGGTTTAAAAAGCGGAAAGATCCAAGAAGGTTCTAGTAGCCAGTCTGGTGCCAAGAAGCCTTTCAATGGATACAAGAAGAAAGAAGGCGAAATCAATTCTATCTTTGAGTAGAAAGGGCAAGCTTCTCAACAAGCTCATGCTCCTATTCCTTATCAAATCTCTTATTTCCAGTATCTGTATGTTGCTGCTACGCAATATGCTTCAATGCCTTATCAGCCACCTATTCAAGGTGTTCAAGCTCCAATGCCTCAACAGCAGGCTCCTCAGCAATAGTCTTATAATCAAAAAGGGTATCAGTATCCACCTCAGAATCAACAACAGTGAGTTGCTCAACCACAGTGTCAGCCTAATCAACAAAGGACAAGGAGGCCAGATAAAGTCTTTAATCGTCTACCAATGACATATGCTAAGATCTTTCCTGAATTGTTGGAGAAAAGGGTGATCACTTCGAGATACTTAGCTTCGCTAACTATCATTCCTCCAGATTATGATGCTAATGCTCACTGCGAGTTTCATAAAGGCGCTCTGGGGCACACCATTAAGGACTGTCGAGCTTTCAAACACAAGGTTCGAGACCTGGTGGATATGCAGTTTCTCACATTCAAAGGAAGGTCTACAAATATCACGAACAACCCTATGTCACCGCTTCCCCGAAGAAGGTAGCCATGTTGCCATCCCGTTGTTTGCATTATTGTATTTTGTCTTGGTTTGTTTAAGTATTGTATGCTTTAAACATTGTCATTCGTATTTGGTTTTATTAATGTAGTGATTATACATGTTTTGAATTAGTTATGTCGTATTCACTCATTTTTATGCAAAGCACATCCACATTATTCACTTCACTCTTTTATCAACTGTTGTTTAGCAATGATTGAAGGGAGGATGATGACAATGAAATACCCATAATTGCAAACTGTAGGCTTTCGGATAAAATCCTACTGATGACGTACATGCATTATTTCAATCCCCAAACACTGGAGAGACAAGGAGTTAATCCCTAGTTAACCACTTCGATCCAAGAAGTAACAGTTTCCTTCGAATATTCAAACCCTTACACTCAACCTGGGGCAGGGTAATGTTCAGTTAATCTGATTACGCACTCGAATCAACAAAGCAAAATCCAAAAGACATGACGATTGTTTTACAAAGACCCATTGGCAGTCACAATCCTCCAACAAAATCAAAAAAATTAAAAGCCTGCTAAGTCGAGCACCTCAAAGGAGACTTAGGCAAAAATCAAGGCAATCCCCATGGATTCAAAAAGCGAAATCAGTCCATGCAAAAGTTAGGAATCAAAAACAAAATCAAAAGAGGTCCTCAAATCCTCAACAAAAACAAAATAAGATTCAGTGGCCACCATGCCAAAGTAAAACGGTCACTGACATCCATCAAAACAATAATAAGGCGACTTCCAGTTCGAGCAAACCTTGAATCATCGAGCTTACACCGTCAACTCTTTTGGAAGACAAAACATGACCAGAATTAGCTAAACGTAGGACTGGATTTCATCATGAAGAAGGGGTGGGTACAAACCAAGTCTTGGGCCTAATATCCTTTATTTCATAAACCGTGTACCAGACCATGTTACAACCCTTGAAAGACCTAATTAAGCAAAGGTTTATCCTGAAAGAATACTGTTGCAAGGTTGTGTAGACTGACTCCTCACATATTTGTTAATCTTCAACATTGGTATCATTCTCCTTGTTATATCTTTCACACACCAATCAAATCAACACAACGTCTGTACCAACGGACCATTCGTCTCACGCTATCACTTCACTCCAATAAACGACTCTTTTTCAAAACTTGCATGAGTGTTGCATTAAGATTACCATTTTGTGAATGTACAATTTTAACTGCAAATCAGTGATAGACATCAAAGTCAAGAAAAACAAGGGGAAATCAAAGAAGAACCTGAACCTTCAGTGGTAGGCCCAGATCAAGGCTACCTCATACCCTTAATTAGGAATAAATCACTTAACAGCTTGATTGGAGGCAAGCACATCAAAGCTCAACTTCCAAAGGTTAAATCCTATCAGAACTGGTTAATTAGGGGCATACCATTACCATGTTCAGAATGGGGCAAGACCAGTTCGAAATTCTAGTAACAGATAGTGGATGTTACAATGGATGTCATGACATCCACTACTGAAAGCAGTAAATAACACAGAGAATTGTTGACCCAGTTCAGTGCAAATTACACCTACATCTGAGGGCTACCAAGCCAGGGAGGAAATCCACTATAAGCAGTGTTACTTCAGAGTCAAACTACCAGTTTGCACTCTTCACTTAAGACCTACCCAATGAAACTTCAGCCTAACACTAGACCTGAGTTCCTACTCACTTCCCCTCAATTACAACAGTGATATCAACCAATTAAGTTACAGATTAAAATAAAGACACACTTCAAACAAGTCTTGATCTTGCTTCACAACTTCAATCAAGAGAGACAACACACGTGCTTAACAGCTTAGAGTGACAAAATTAACATACAACTCAAACACACTAGTCCAATGCAATCATACAATAGATAATTGCTTGGCTCACAAGAAATCCTAAGACACAAACGCACACGTGAAGATCACAGTACACAAACTGAGTTCTTCACTCACAAAACACTCTGTAAACTCTCTGTCAAAAACTGTATTCAATTAGGATTGCTACTTTGTTATTTATAAGCAGCAGAAAGATCTTGGGCCTAAGTGCAGAAATTAGGTTTAACCAAGTTAAACTTCTTTTCATAAATCAGCGCACTTTTAATTAGGTCATAGGCATTTCTTGTTATGCTCAGCACTGCCTAGCATTTCCCCTAAGATAACTAAGATCTCTAAAATGTTTCCTGAAGTATAGCCTGAGCTTCCTCATGTAATATACCAGAAAACTAAAACACGCACCCTTAATGTCAGCTACCTGATGTCATGACATTCAGTATGCCATCCAATACACTTTGCTCTAACTAAGCAAACTTACCCTGCAGAAGACTACACCAGCATGTCATGACATCAATCATGACATCTACACACACAACATTGTTTTACCATAAAATGAAGCCAATCAAAACAATTACAAACTCCCCATTTGGCAAAGTTTTGGCTAAAACAATCTGTCATCATATCAGAGAATAAGCAGCAGAAAAGTTCATAACATATATCTAGTCATGCAGGAAGGCTACTAGCCTATACTACCACTACTACCAAAACATATTCACTACACTACCAATCACACACAATCATACAGACTGTTCTAGATTATGAATGTCTAGACATCTAGTATGACATCCTAAAACCACATGTTCCAAGCACAACATCCCACCTGTTAGTTCAAACTACAAATGTCACAACATTGAGTGAAACATCCTGTGATACTCCCCATCAACTGATGCACATCATACACAATCTACAAGCAACCTGCAGACCCCTATATTACCAAGCCTAAGAACCTAACAGTAATAGCCACACACACACACAGGATCATCATCCTGCTCACACACATACACCTGCACATCTTCAGCACACCTGTAACACACCTCAGAGCAGCAGTATATCATTAGCACACCTGCAAACCTGCTCAGTGCAATCCACCTGTGAAGCATACACATAACACATCCTACACAATTCTGTGAAGCATACACACAACACATCCTGCTGATAACAATTATTTCTCCCCCTTTTTAGCCACAAAATTATGATCCTACTCATGAATTAGAGTAGATCAAATAAGGTTGGAAACATAAATTGTAAAGGATTATTACAAATAATCAACACAAAAAACTGTTCATAAATAAAATTGTTCTGGAGCAACCAAATTAAGAACTCTAGTCATCAAACTCAGAGCCAGCATCATCACTATCTTCTTCTTCATCAGAGTCTTCCTCAGAACTGGCAGCAACTTCTTCTGAGTTAGCTTCTTGGCCATCATCCTCCCCTGAGCCATCATCATGCTTATCCTCATCATTTTCAGTAAACTCAGTACCTTCATCTTGCTTAAGAGACCTGATCAACTTTTCAAGATTTTGCTTCCTTGTCTCCAACTCCTTGCATGTTTCTTTGGGCATGGCAATAACCTCAGCTTTTCCTGTCTTTGAACTCCCTTTGGATGTTTCTGCAGATGTCACAACAATGTCAGGAACATGAGTTCCTTGAAATAGCTTGTGGTGGAAAGACAAGGGGCTCTCGCTCTTGCATGCAGAGTCATTCTCTTTTAGTATATTGGGATACTGATTCAATATGATCCCACAGATAAGAGATGGAAATGCAATGGGGCCTTTTACACTATAACCGCCAACATGCTTCATGGTCTGATCGAAGATGTAGGTCCCATAGTCAAATTTTATTTTGGTCCCAACAACATAAATGAACTTCCCCAGGATAGTTGCAACAGTTGATTTATAATTTGTAGGCACCTAGTTGGCAGCCCCAATCTTATGTAGCATAGCATACTTCACACTAAGTTTACTGGCAACCACTTTCCCTTTTGAGGGCCAGCTCTTGACCTGGTTGGCAGTTATAACTTGACAAACTTTGTTGTCAGAAGCAGCTAAATCAGTTTGAGCCTCATCTGACCTCTCTAGATAGTTATTGATGACTGTTGAGGAGAAAGTGGCACATTTTCCTCTTACATATACTTTTCCAAACTCAGTTGATTTTCTATCAGCACATTCTTCTTATAGGTTCACTATGAACTCCTTCACAAGTATTTCATAGCACTGAGAAAACTGAGTGACAGTCCTCATTAAATCAGCATCATGGATAAGATTCATGATCTCCTTACTTTCAAGGGCATTATGAGCCAGTTCTCTTTCCAATGCCAACCTCTTCTGATACACATATTTCCATCTGTTGACACTTGAGGGATAATGGAATAAGATATTATTAATAGGAACATTAGGAGCACTAGCAGCAAGTTTGTTATTTGTGGGTTTCTTCTTTGGTGGGATGTCAGTGACATCACAAGCAACATCCGAGTCAGAATCGGATTCAATACTAGTTTGAGCCTTTCTCTTCTTTGAAACCACCTTGCTCCAAGCTTTGGTAGAGCACACAAGAGTACTCTTTGTTACAGCTTTCTTCTTAGAAGGACTCTGTACAACTGCCTTCTTCCCTTTCCTAGTCATGAGCCTTTTGGCTATGCTAGGGTTGATCGTGGCTATCAGATCATTGTCTGAATATAAATCAAGGTTCACTACATCAGCCTCATCCTTCTGGACATCATTATCATTATTATTATCACCTTGTATATTAACATTATTGCTTTCAGAAGTTTGACCCTTATCATCATCCTTTTGTGAGGTCTTTCCCAAGGTTTCAACATCTTGAGTAACATCAGCTTGTTGATCCAGTTGAGGAATGAGTATCTCTAGCACATCATGTGGCTCATTCAATATCCTAGATACCAAATTAGCAATGGTGTTGTGGACATCCCTAGAGCCCTCCTTATTGGTATCCTTAGAAGGGATGGAGGTTGAAGTGTGGAGGGCCAGACCCGTGACTAGTTCTTTAGGTCTTCTTGCATGTGAAGTTCGTGGTTTCTTCACACTCAGATCTTCAGGAATCACCATGCGCAGGGGTCCCACCTCAAGAACCTGGTTAGGGTTGCTAGCACCAGAATCTGGATCAGCGATGGTGGTCATGTTCTTGGTAGGGATAGATTTTGGTTGTTGAGACATTTTAGGAGACTTTGGCCGTGAGAAAGCAGGTTTTCTATGGTTGTTGAAGGAGGTATGGAAGATGAAGGAGTTGTATGGGCACCAAAAGAAGTGATAACACGAAATCATATAGATATTTTCATGCATAATTCAACTAAAATCTAACCGTTTTCGATCCGATTTCGGGTTATTTCCGTATATTTGTCTGATGTTTTGCAGGTATTCAACAATCACGTCTAAACAAGGCAACATGAAGAAAAGAAGCAATCTCAGATGAAATATGGACGAAAAAGGAGTGAAAATACAATGAAAAGCGCAACAAGCTGTTTTTGCTGATGTGACGACCGTCACAGCTTCATGACGACCGTCACACGGGTGACGACCGTCACACCTTGTGACGACCGTCATGCAGGCAAAAACGCCCCACTCAGATTACACGTCAAAAGAGCAGTTCCAATTCCCACAGAGTGGACCACTACTCCCTAAATTATCTGCCTCAAGGTCCATCATCCTCAGAGATAACCGTTGGGATTCCACTTCTATAAAAAGGGAAGCAGAGGACTTCAGAAAGGGTGTTGCATTCATACCACGAAGTGCTGCCGAATTTACTTTCCAGAGCAATTACTTTCCAGTTTTATTTGTATTCATTTATCTTTACCTTTCCTTATTCCCATTTCCTCTCTTCTGTAATTTCTATTGTACTGTACGATCAAATTGGCACTAAAGACCAGAATCCTGCCAACATCTGTGGAGGATCTGCCCAAAGGCCAATTGGCATATTTACAGGTTTTCATTTTGATCGACTTCTGTCTTATTATAATGCAAATTATTATTTATTATTCTTATTTATATTTTGTTTTTCCCAATTCCATGTCTAGCTAAACTTAGGTAATCGATATGTAGTAATAATTCGAATGGGATTTGATAACCACTGGTTGGAAAACTTTCTTTTCATAAAAGTAATTTATGGTCTGAGTGTTTAAAATTGATTTACTGAATAAACTTCGTCGCGAAAGCGAGAACTTATTTAAAAGTAGTTTTGCCACGAAAGTGGGAAATTAATTAAGATACGAACCAACAAGAGAAAGTTGCGGTAAGGTCAGATAGTAAACACTAGGCATTGGTTTTAATAACAGCGAAAGCACTTTAAAATGAATTAGAACTTAGAGATTTCCAAAAAATAATTTTAACCCCGAACGGGACACGAAAGTGTACGTTTGGCCCTTAGGATTATGATTAGCGTCAATAACCATCGTGAGGCGACAGTTTTCAAATCTCTATTTTCTGCTTAAATAAACTTTGAAAACTATTTCATACACCAGTAATTTATCAAATCCCTGAAGAACACAATTACTACGTATCGATTCAATTAATTATAATCTAAATAGTAATCTTAGTTCCCTTTTTAGTGACAATCTTATTCCCTTAAACATATTCTACCTAGCTAAACATAGTAACTCCCGAGAACACTAGTTTGATTACAAGTCCCTGTGGGATCAATATCTATTATTACTACGCGATAGATTGTGCACTTGCAGTTAGTTGTATTAGACATATAAAGTCGCGATCAAGTTTTTGGCGCCGTTGCCGGGGACCCGTTTAGTCAATAGTGTAACCTTCTGTTACGCCGTATAGACTAGGTTAACAATTTTCATTTTTCCTTTACTAGTTCTGTCGATTGTATGCCAAGAAATCGCCCGCAGAGCGATATCGTAAAACCTTCAGTCGCAAAACTAGAACGCTTCTTACATTTAAGAAGTAGAATCATTGAGTACCAACTCAAACAACTCAAACATAACACTCCTGAACCTCTCACTCCCATTCCTAAATCAGAAGAAGAAGAAGAACCAGAGATGGCTGAAGGACCTCCGAACAAACTGCTGAAGGCATACGCTACACCATCTCAGATGGAGCCTAGAAGTAGCATTGCTGCCCCAGCTATTACCCGAAATGATTTTGAGCTGAAACCGTCATTGTTGTCGGCTGTACAACAAAACCAATTCTCAGGAAACGCAACTGAGGATCTGAACGAACATCTAACGAAGTTTGTACAATACGCAGACACAGTGAAAGCAAATGGAGTAACTCCAGACGCGATAAGACTTCGTCTTTTCCCATTCTCTCTTAGAGAAAGAGCATGGACATGGTTACAATCGTTACCATCCAACTCCGTTACGACGTGGGAGCAATTGAAGAACGTCTTCTTAGTGAGATATTTTCCGCCAAGCAAAACTGCTATGCTTAGAGCTCAAATCAACGGATTTCGACAGAAGGATGCTGAATCTCTTTACGAAGCATGGGAACGATTCAAAGATATGATGAGAACATGTCCTCACCACGGTCTAGAAGACTGGGTGACAATCCATACTTTCTATAATGGGCTTCTATACAATACTAGATTGACAATAGACGCTGCCGCGGGCGGTGCACTTATGGATAAGCCATACGATGAAGCCTATCAATTAATAGAAAACATGTCACAAAACCATTGCCAATGGGGAGGTGAACGCACTCCAACTGAGAAAACCACAGCGAAAGGTGGGATGTACGAAATCAGCAGCCTTGAAAAGTTCAATGCTAAAGTAGATGCTCTAGCACAGAAGATTGATAGTCTGACCGTTAACCCCACTGCAACTGTCGCTGCAGTAACTCCAAATTGCGAGTTATGTGGAAGCACCACTCATAATGCACCCGATTGCCCATTGCTAGCCGGAATCCCGCCAGACCATGTAAATTATGCTCAAGGAAATCCCTACGCAAATACCTACAACCCAGGTTGGCGAAATCATCCAAACTTTTCTTACAAAAGCGAAAATGCATTGCAAATGCCTACTGCTCCGCCAGGATATCAGAAACCAGCTGCTCAGAATGCACCTAGGAAATCAAACCTCGAATTGATGATGGAAAAGTTCATAGCTACTCAAGCTCAAACAAACAAAGAGTTCCTAAATCAAAACATACACACTAGCGAGCAAATTAAACAGTTGACAGGAAAAGTAGACGCTTTAGCCACCCACAACAAAATGTTAGAAACTCAGATATCACAAGTGGCTCAACAGCAAGCATCTGCTGCCGCACCTGCTGGCACATTTCCTGGACAACCCGAACAGAATCCCAAAGGCCAAGCAAATGCTGTGATACTAAGAAATGGAAAAGAATTGGACGAACCGATCGATCCGAGGACCGAAAACTCAGCCATGCAACAAAAACCAACTGAACAAGCAGAAAAGGAATCTGAGTTAGAGAAGAAGGAGGACAACGAGAAGGAGGATACCGCAAGTGAAAAAACTCAAGCACCTCCAGCGCCATATAAACCACCTATTCCTTATCCGCAAAGACTAATAAACTCCAAAACTTCAGGACAGTTTAAGAAATTTGTAAAGCTCCTTAAACAGTTGAATATTACTATTCCTTTTATAGAAGCAATAACTCAAATGCCGTCATACGCTAAATTTCTCAAAGAGATCCTGTCGAATAAGAGAAAGATCGAGGATAACGAAACAGTTACACTTACTGCAGAGTGTAGCGCTATTATTCAAAACCGCATGCCTCCTAAATTAAAAGACCCAGGTAGTTTCTCCATACCCTGCGTCATAGGAAAGTTCATAATAGACAAAGCTCTATGCGATTTAGGAGCCAATATCAGTGTTATGCCCTTATCTATATGCAAAAAGCTGAATATGGGAGACCTCAGGCCAACCAAAATGTTCGTACAATTAGCTGACAGATCAGTAAAATACCCCGTCGGAATACTGGAAAACGTTCCAGTACGCATAGGACAATTCTACATTCCAACCGACTTCATAATCATGGACATCAAGGAGGACACTGTAACCCCAATTATCCTAGGAAGACCGTTCCTAGCTACAGCCGGAGCGATTATAGACGTGAAGAAAGGAAGGCTAACATTCGAAGTAGGAGAAGAAAAGATAGAGTTCATTCTCACCAAGTTCTTACAAGCACCAGCAATAGACGATACCTGCTATTTAGTAGACGAAATTGACGAATGCATAAGAGAACTTGAAAATGAAGAGACCACGTATTCAGAAATAATAAAGATTCAAATACCCGACATTTCTGAAGACGACAATTGGCGTAAACCGTATAAAGACGACAGCCTAAGCGAAAGCTTAGCACTAACCCCAAACCATATGCCAGGTCCGAAGAACCCATCTTTAGAACTTAAAACACTACCCAAAAACCTCAGATATGAATTTCTAGACGATGAACTAAAAAGACCAGTGATAGTCAACGCCGACTTAGGACAACCAGAAACCGAAAAGTTATTAGAAGTCCTAAAGAAGTACCCCACCGCGTTAGGCTATAACATAAGCGATTTAAAAGGTATAAGCCCTTCGATCTGTATGCATCGAATTACAATAGAGGAAGACTCTAAAACCTCTCGAGAGCATCAGAGAAGACTGAACCCCATCCTGAGCACTGTAGTCAGAGATGAAGTAAAGAAATTACTAGATGCAGGAATCATCTATCCGATCTCCGATAGTGAATGGGTTAGCCCAGTTCATGTCGTACCAAAGAAAGGAGGAGTCACAGTAGTTAAAAACGAAAAAGGCGAATCAATAACAAAAAGAGTCGTGACTGGAAGCAGGATGTGTATTGATTATAGGAAGCTTAACAAGGCTACGCGCAAAGATCACTTCCCGCTACCCTTCATAGACCAAATGTTGGAAAGATTAGCCAAACATTCATATTTCTGCTATCTAGATGGTTACTCAGGATTCTTCCAAATTCCCATCCATCATGATGACCAAGAAAAGACTACATTCACCTGTCCTTACGGTACTTTTGCTTACCGCCGAATGCCGTTCGGACTCTGTAACGCTCCAGCAACCTTCCAAAGATGCATGATGGCAATCTTTGCAGATTTCATAGACGACATTATGGAAGTGTTTATGGACGATTTCTCGGTATGTGGACAAAGTTTCGAAGGATGCTTACAAAACTTAGAAATGGTACTAGAACGTTGCGTAAAAGTAAACCTCGTCCTAAATTGGGAGAAATGCCATTTTATGGTCCGACAAGGAATAGTTCTAGGACATGTCATATCAGATAGAGGGATTGAGGTAGACAAAGCTAAAATAGAGATTATAAAAGATCTCCAACCTCCAAAATCTGTACGAGAAATACGGAGTTTTCTAGGACATGCCGGTTTCTACAGAAGATTTATAAAAGATTTCTCGAAAATCACAAAACCTCTGACCGGCCTGTTAATGAAAGATGCTGAGTTCGTCTTCGACGACGACTGTTTAAAAGCATTCGAAACATTGAAATCAACCCTTATCACCGCACCAATCATGCAACCACCCGATTGGAGACTACCGTTTGAAATCATGTGCGACGCGAGTGATTACGCTGTAGGCGCAGTTCTAGGACAAAGGAAGGACAAGAAAATCCATGCTATCTACTATGCCAGTAGAACCTTAGATCCTGCCCAAATGAACTACGCTACCACAGAAAAGGAACTTCTAGCAGTTATATTTGCGCTTGACAAATTCCGTTCTTACTTAGTAGGAGCAAAAATTATAATATACACAGACCACGCTGCCATAAGGTACCTAATAAGCAAAAAGGATGCCAAACCAAGACTATTGAGATGGATCCTGCTACTACAAGAGTTTGACTTAGAAATCAAAGATAAAAAAGGAACCGAGAACGTTGTTGCGGACCACTTATCCCGAATAGAAGGCATTAAACATGAACCAGTACCGATAAATGACGATTTCCCGTACGAACGTCTGATAGCCAAATTGGAAAGTGACATGCCCAATTCAATCTCGGAAGATCCAGAATTCGAAAAAGCCGTAGAAGCCGTCTATGCCCAAGTCACATTACCTTGGTATGCTGACATCGTTAATTACCTCGCTGCTGGCGTGCTTCCACCGGATCTTACTTATCAGCAAAAGAAGAAATTCTTCCACGATCTGAAACACTATTATTGGGACGAACCCCTACTCTTCAAGAGAGGGGCAGACAACATATATCGTCGCTGTGTCCCAGAGGAAGAAATAGAAAATATCATTTCCCAATGCCACTCAGCACCATACGGTGGTCATGCTAGTACGTCCAAGACGTGCACTAAGATTCTCCAAGCCGTCCTATTCTGGCCTAATCTCTGGAAAGACGTTCATATCGCTGTGCAAAAGTGCGATAGATGCCAACGAACTGGCAACATCTCACGACGCGATGAAATGCCTCAGAAAGGAATCTTAGAGGTAGAAATCTTCGACGTCTGGGGAATAGATTTCATGGGACCTTTCCCACCTTCTTTCGGAAATAACTACATACTCGTCGCTGTCGATTACGTGTCTAAATGGATATAAGCCATTGCTGCTCCAATAAACGATGCACGAGTAGTAATCAAACTCTTCAAAAACACAATCTTTCCTAGATTCGGTGTACCCAGACTCGTCATTAGTGACGGAGGATCTCACTTCATATCACGAATATTCGATAAACTTCTCTCTAGATATGGAGTCCGGCACCGAGTAGCTACACCCTATCATCCGCAAACTAGCGGACAAGTAGAGGTCTCGAACAGAGAAATAAAACAGATCTTGGAAAAGACTGTCGCTACCTCAAGGAAAGATTGGTCGTCGAAGCTACAAGAAGCTTTATGGGCTTATAGGACCGCATTTAAGACACCAATAGGTACTACCCCCTATAAATTAGTTTACGGTAAATCCTGCCATCTCCCTGTAGAGTTAGAGCATAAGGCCTTTTGGGCCATTAAAACACTCAACTTCAACTACACCGAGGCAGGAGAAAAGCAAATCTTGAACTTACACGAGTTGGAAGAACTTCGATTAGACGCTTACGAAAATGCCCGTATCTACAAAGAACGAACTAAAAAGTGGCATGATAAACGTTCAATCAGGAAACAATTTAGTGTGGGAGACATTGTATTGCTCTTTAATTCACGATTAAAACTCTTCCCAGGTAAACTAAAATCTAGGTGGTCTGGACCCTATGAAGTGACTAAAGTACTTCAGAGTGGAGCTGTTGAAATTACCGATAAGACGGATGCACCATTTATCGTAAACGGGCAACGTCTAAAACATTACAATAAGAACGACAACAGTCCTCAAGTCAGCAATATAACATTGCTTGAGCTTCCAGCTCAGACACCCGCATAGCTTCTCACCAAGCTATCGTCAGGCTTTAGACGTTAAAAACAGCGCTTATTGGGAGGCAACCCAAATTTTCCCTCGTTACTGCATTTCATTTTTCTTTAAAATTCTACTTTGAAAAATCCAACAAAAATTCTAAAATTACTACTACTTTCTACTTTCGTTCATTCTCGCACTTTTATTCTTATTTTATTTTTTCTCTTTTGTCTTTTGTTTCTACCACTTTTCGTTTCTAAAAATCCTGACTTCAATTTCCTGTTTCAAACTTTTCAGGATTTTTAAAGTCTTCAAAACATTCCTTCTGTTTTCTCCGAATTACCTGCGAATATGGCCGAGTACGACTTCACAAAGGTTCACTTCCGAGGACTCGCTCAAAAGGCAAGATTTGCAGCACTGACCGAAAGAGAATTCGCCTTAACGCTGTATTATGATAAGGCTACTATGGATAAACTAGGGATCACAGATAGCATTCAATATCTGTTCAATCAACTAGGTTGGGAGAACACTGCTCTGAAAACATGTTTCGCTACCTACAAGGATCTTACCTATGAATTCCTTAGTTCTTTCAGATACACACCCAACTATGGTTTTGGAACCCGCTCAGAGTTGATTACCTTCAGATTGTTTGGAATGGACCAAACTCATAGCCGGATGTCACTAGCTAACCTCCTAGGATTCCCTAGCGGACCGCATGTGTTCATCAGTGCAGAAGATGACGATATTGATTTTGAACTCGATCAATTCTGGGGTAGAATCACAGGCGACTATCACCCCGAACCAGTCAGAATGCATAATGATGACATTCATAACCCAGCCTTCAGATACTTCCATAAGATACTAGCTCACACCTTGTTTGGAAAAGAAGAAAATATTACTGCAGTGTCTAGGGAAGAGTTATTCATCATGTTCTGTGCTTCTCAGGGACGGACAGTAAATGCAGTGCCTTTCATGATGAGATCTTTCAAACGCCTCACGCTGGAACCTCAGACACCTATTCTCATAGGAGGCCTAGTAACAATGATTGCCCACGAGCTTGGCCTTAGATTCCATTTAAATGCCAACACTCGTTTTGGTACCATCAGACCCATGAACATACAATTCTGCTTTAACAGGCGCATCTTAGGGACTATGGGACCTAGACCGTATGAGTACCTTATTAACGAAAAACCAGTACAGCTATTCACACTACCTGATCATCTGATGACAAGCATCCACAACAAGGATAACTGGCTCTACGAATTGGATGAGCCTATGGGACCTCCTTCACCACAGTCAACACCCCAGAACTATATGTATGACAGTGACCATATCTCTGAAGCACACGACTATATGTACTATGAGGACGCTGCCTCTGAAACTGAAGTAGACCCTATGACTCCTCCACACTACAATACTTATCCTGAGCCTATCCCTGAGGAGACCACCGACAAAATGGATACCGTGTTACTCAGATTGGACGACGTTGATAAAACTCTGACTAATGTAAAAGCTGATATCGCAGGCATGCACAGCGAACTGGTAGGCTTCATGGATCTAGTCTGTGACCAACTCGACTACTATTCGCAGAAATTAGATGAGTTGAAGGCACGAAAAGATTAGTTATTAGCTCGTAGCAGTAGTTTCAGTTTAGTCTAGTCTAGTTTAGTTTCATTTAATCATTTGGATTTTTCGCATTGTTCGTTTTCATTATGTACTACATACAATTGTTTCAATTTTATGTTATTTCAATTCTAGTTTTTATTCAACTATTTTGTTTTCGCATTAATTGTTGTTTGTTGGCTGTTATATTACATCACCGTATCAATACTAAGCCTTAAAATCACCACGAGTACGCCCTCAGAGCAAAATTCTGCGTTCTGCAGATTTTGTTGCTGTGACGACCGTCACAGCCCCATGACGAGCGTCACGCGGGTGACGACCGTCACGCAGTCCAGAACTGCTATCTGATAAAACAGGGTTCGTGTTCTCTTCCACTCCCCCCATTATCACTTTCAAACATCCTAACTCCTACCCCCACTACGAATTTTCGTCCTCCCCATATTGAACTATAAACTTCCACTCCAAATTCAACCTCCAAACCACCGTTCTGTCATTTTTCCCTCTCTGCAGAAAAAAACCCCAAAACCTCAGAAACCTCTCCATCTTCCAACAATGGAAAGGAATGCAGAAACCCCATATGTCAGCAACATTACCTTCAGTGAAGGCAAGTTAGGCGAAAGACAACGAGCAAACTACATTGCATTTCATCAGAGGTCACTCCAGCCGACTCACTACCCGCACCTTCCATCGCTTACGGAGCTCGGACTCCTTGAAGGTGTAACCTGGATGCTTCAAAGAGCAGGCATCTGGAACCTCTGCACCAACCCACAACCAACATACGAACAACTCACTCTTGAGTTCTTGAGTTCGTTCACTTACGTCACAAGCAGCGGCGAACTTAACCAGCACACAGGTGCCGCATGCTTCCGGATGTTTGGCGTCAACTATCAGGTGAATCAAAATCAGATTGCCAGCATCCTACAGCTACCTCGCGGCGACAACGCTCATCGCCGCATCACCGATCAGTTCCAGCACGAAGCCTTCGCGCTGTGGTATCAGTTGACCGGCCTCAATGCCGATGGTTGGGACTCCCTGCACGCCACTCATATCCATAACCCAACCATCAGGTACTTTCACAGAGCGTTGAGTAACACCATCTTCGCCAGAGACAACAACCACAAAGTGAACTCCAAGGAGCTCTTCTTTCTTCATTGCATCTTCAACAATGAACCTGTCAACGCTGCCCCATTTCTGCTGGCTCACATTCAGGCCAATTGCAACCGTGGCTCGAAGCCATTCTACTTTGGCGGGATTGTCACCGCTATTGCACTTGGGCTGAACCTTGGCGACCGCCTCCAGCACCTTCATTCCATCCCCTCGGTGTTCCTTGATACCGACCACTGTAGAGCCTCCCATCTCATCCGCTCCCGAGCTGACGGCAAATACCATCCGGTTGTGCGTGGCAAGATCGTCTGAAGCATCATCCTTCCGTCCCGCACCCGCATCCATCCAGAGGACCGTACCAACTGGTTGTTCGATCTCACTGCCCCTCCTGCTGCCGCTGTTCCTACTCAGGATCCCACTCATGGTTCCGACGATGAAATCCAAGCTGAGTTGGACAGGTCCGAGCAGCCAGAGGCATCGCAGCCTCCTCCTCCCGTAGGTACATCCTCACGCCGCCGCCGTCATCATCCCGTGCCAAACTACACAGAAGAGGACCTCCGTCGCTCCCTAAACCAGCAGGCACAGATACTCACGATGCTACAGCAGCAGAACCAGCGAGCTGACCAGTTCGAAGCTTGGCACCGGACTCAAATGCAACAACTTCACACCGGCCAAGCTACGATCACTGAGAGCCTAGCGAATCTGACCCTGCAGATCGAAGGACTCCGAGACACCGTCTACCACACCGGAGCCATGAGCTATGAGGACAGAGTAGCCCTTGCTAGAGCCAGAGGACGCCAGCGCGGACGTGACAGAGGCCGAGACTAGATTTCCATTTTTCCTTCATTGTTTACTATATTTCAGTATTCTGTATTTTCATTTTCAGTTGTATCTCCCTCTCGCATGCTTCAAGAATCAGTGAGGACACTGATCGAGATAGTGTGGGAGCGGAGCCTTATTTCCATTCCACTGTACTCTGAATTTCCTTTATTTCCTTTATTTCCATTTCACTGCACTTTGAATTTTAGTAATATCTATTTTTACACTTTCTATTTCTAGCAAATAAAGCTCGTCTATATATTTTTCACGTTACGCAAACAATCCCCACATTATTCAACGTAAACAAAAATTTTAGTTCGTTCCTCAAAAGCAAAAGCACCACGAGAATGCACCTGAGTTCAAACCAAGTTTTGAAACTCCGAGGAAACGACAGTTCTAACAAAACCAGTATCGTCAGACACCTTAGATCTCTAGTTTATGCGAGTCGGTTTCACCACCTACGTGTACCAAAGTCTTAAGTGTCTACGCAAACTCAACCCCAAGTAGTTTATACTAGCAGTCAGCACCATCCTAAAACTCTTCTAAGCGAGCGACCGATGCAAATAAGTGTATGATCTCCAAAAAGATGAAAAATCATGAAAAGAGAGCTAAAAAGCCCAAGAATATAAGATACGTTTCCTTCTAAGTTAGGTGCTCCTCACCCGAGCATTTAGCCCAACGGCACGAAAAACTCATTGAAAATCAATGACACAAAATTATGATCAATGAAGAAGATCAAAAACAGAAATGAGATCATATTCACTAACAGGTCGACTTGCCATGAAAGTGTGCGGACAACGGGCTTAATGTGATTGCGCTAGAACAAACAGGGTGAACTTGCCACGAGAACCTTGACACCAAGATACAGTAGCATGGCTGAGACCGATTTGCATAAAAAGGAGACCTCCGAAGACTTGTAGTCCAGTGTCGTCATGATACTCGTCTTGTTCCTACCAAGAATCTCGGTTTTTCCAAACTCTGCGAACGAAGAAGTTGCCTCGTGCTTGCCGACTTTTCCATGTTTTACTTGAGGACAAGCAAAGATTCAAGCTTAGGGGAGTTTGATAACACGAAATCATATAGATATTTTCATGCATAATTCAACTAAAATCTAACCGTTTTCGATCCAATTTCGGGTTATTTCCGTATATTTGTCTGATGTTTTGCAGGTATTCAACGATCACGTCTAAACAAGGAAACATGAAGAAAAGAAGCAATCTCAAATGAAATATGGACGAAAAAGGAGTGAAAATATAATGAAAAGCGCAGCAAGCTGTTTTTGTTGATGTGACGACCGTCACAGCTTCATGACGACCGTCACACGGGTGACGACCGTCACACCTTGTGACGACCGTCATGCAGGCAAAAACGCCCCACTCAGATTACACGTCAAAAGAGCAGTTCCAATTCCCACAGAGTGGACCACTACTCCCTAAATTGTCTACCTCAAGGTCCATCATCCTCAGAGATAACCGTTGGGATTCCACTTCTATAAAAAGGGAAGCAGAGGACTTCAGAAAGGGTGTTGCATTCATACCACGAAGTGCTGCCGAATTTACTTTCCGGAGCAATTACTTTCCAGTTTTATTTGTATTCATTTCTCTTTACCTTTCCTTATTCCCATTTCCGCTCTTCTGTAATTTCTATTGTACTGTACGATCAAATTGGCACTAAAGACCAGAATCCTGCCAACATTTGTGGAGGATCTGCCCAAAGGCCAATTGGCATATTTACAGGTTTTCATTTTGATCGACTTCTGTCTTATTATAATGCAAATTATTATTTATTATTCTTATTTATATTTTGTTTTTCCCAATTCCATGTCTAGCTAAACTTAGGTAATCGATATGTAGTAATAATTCGAATGGGATTTGATAACCACTGGTTGGAAAACTTTCTTTTCATAAAAGTAATTTATGGTCTGAGTGTTTAAAATTGATTTACTGAATAAACTTCGTCGCGAAAGCGAGAACTTATTTAAAAGTAGTTTTGCCACGAAAGTGGGAAATTAATTAAGATACGAACCAACAAGCGAAAGCTGCGGTAAGGTCAGATAGTAAACACTAGGCATTGCTTTTAATAACAGTGAAAGCACTTTAAAATGAATTAGAACTTAGAGATTTCCAAAAAATAATTTTAACCCCGAACGGGACACGAAAGTGTACGTTTGGCCCTTAGGATTATGATTAGCGTCAATAACCATCGTGAGGCGAGAGTTTTCAAATCTCTATTTTCTGCTTAAATAAACTTTGAAAACTATTTCATACACCAGTAATTTATCAAATCCCTGAAGAACACAATTACTACGTATCGATTCAATTAATTATAATCTAAATAGTAATCTTAGTTCCCTTTTTAGTGACAATCTTATTCCCTTAAACATATTCTACCTAGCTAAACATAGTAACTCTCGAGAACACTAGTTTGATTACGAGTCCCTATGGGATCGATATCTATTATTACTACGCGATAGACCATGCACTTGCAGTTAGTTGTATTAGACATAGAAAGTCGCGATCAAGAAGCAAACATATAGTGTGTAGGGGGTAGAGTGATTTGATTGCAAAAGAAGAGGGAACTCAAAATTTTGACCAATCAGCACATGATTAAATTTTAGACTATTTAAACTACAATTCCCAAATACCATTAATTGGTATAACTCCTTATAGAGACACATTCCCAATTTGCCTCTTAAGTTTTCACTTTGAGTTGTCTTACGATCTCTTGTAAAAATGTCAGCACTTTGTAGGTCAGAGTCCCCAAGCTCCACACAATCTTTTCTAGAGTGAAGTCTGTTATCCCTATACATGGCTCCATTAGGCTGAATTGGATTCATATTGATGGCACTAAGATTGTCACAATATAATGTCATGACATCTTGAGTGACATTGCTCCCTTTATGCTAGTCATCTTTCATGGACTCCATCAAATTCCAGTATAACAGATCTAGATTTTTATGATGTCCATTCTTTGGAGGTGCTATCTTGGCTTGCCTGCCAACCTGACATTTACCACAACCTGTTGTTTCATTTGGGGTTAAATTTGGAGTTCCCCTTACTGCTTCCTTGGATATGGCCTTTTTTATCCCTTGAAGATGTCTACCTTTTTTATGCCACAGTTGATCCTCCTTTTCTTCTTTGGTCAAGACTTTGAAGTTACTTTTAGGCTCCCATAAGTAACAGTTATTCTTAGCTTTAGATCCCCCCATGACTTCCTCATCTTCTCAATTGGTGACAACACATTCACCCTTAGTGAATTTGACACTGAGACCTTGGTCACAGAGCTGACTGATACTGATAAGATTTATAGCCAGTCCTTTAACCAACATGACATTATCCAGTTCTGGAACATCAGGACAATCTAGTTTTCCAGCACCTTTGATTTCTCCTCTAGCTCCATCACCAAAGGTTACATGACTTGAGGAATGAGGTCCCATGTTCACCAAAAGGTTCTCTATCCCAGTCATATGTCTAGAACAGCCATTGTCAAAATACCAGTCTTCTTTGGATGGCATCCTTAGAGAAGTATCAGCTACTAGAGCCACATTCTTAGCAACCCATTGTTGTTTCTTGATAGGAGCAATTTGTTTGGATTTGACTTGATGAGCATCCAGTTTGGATTTGACTTGGTACATGTGGCTGGGAAATCCATGCATCCTGAAGCAAAAAGGCTTTATGTGCACAAATCTTCCACAGTAATAACACCTCCACCTTTGGAATTTTTTCTTGGTCTGGTTCATGTTTTTGTTCCTCCGATGTTGAGACATTAGTTATGACATCTAGTTTGACCTAAGATTTTCAGGTTTTGGCCTCTTGAACCCCAAGATGGGTCCCTGTTCACCAACAAAGCCTATTCCAGACTTGTCACTTGCTTTCTGACCAACTTGTAGAATTTTATCTAGAGTGTCAGTGCCTTTGTTTAGCATCCTGATGGACTTTGACATCTGATCAAGTTTTGAATTCAGCACATTGATCTCATTATTGAGTGAGTCTATGGTTGCAAGATGTTCTATCTTCTCAGGTTTCAACTCCCTTATGAGTTTCTTCTGCTGCTCCCCTTATTGATACACTTCTGCACTTCTGATACACAACTATTTATATGAAGATGCAAGCTCATTAAAAGTCAGCTCATCTTCACTAGAATCATCATCAGATACACATACACTATTTAGTGCAGTGACATGTTTTGCAGACTCTTCTTCTGATCCACTCTCAGAATCTCCATCTGACCAAGTGACATTTAGTCCTTTCTTCTGCTTCATGAGGTAAGTGGGACGTTCAGTTCTAATGTGACCATATCCTTCACATTCATGGCACTGAATTCCTTTGCCTTGGTTAGGCTTATCTTCATATTTACCTCTTCTGCTGATGTCAGATGAAGTGTTCTTGACATTGGGTCTAGTCTTCTGATCTATTCTTTTGACCAGCTTGTTAAATTGTCTACCAAGCATAGCTATAACTTCTGACAGATTCTCCTCACTTCCATCATTATCTTCATCTGAGTCCTCTGCAGCATTGGATACAAAAGCTATGCTTTTGTCCTTCTTCTAGGCATTATCACACATTCCCATCTCAAATGTTGGAAGAGAACCAATGAGTTCATCCACCTTCATGTTGCTTATGTCTTGAGCTTCTTCAATAGCAGTAACCTTCATGGCAAATCTTTTGGGCAATGATCTAAGTATCTTCCTTAGAAGCTTTTCTTCAGACATTGTTTCTCATTAAAGCTCCTGAAGTATTGGCAATCTCCAGAACATTCATGTAGAATTCATGAATAGTCTCATCCTCCTTCATTCTCAGATTCTCAAACTTAGTAGTCAACATTTGTAATCTAGACATCTTTACCTTAGAGGTACCTTAATGAGTTATTTTGAGAGTATCCCAAACCTCTTTGGCCAATTCACAATGATGCACAAGTCTGAAGATGTTCTTGCCTATTCCATTTAATAAAGCATTCAGGGCCTTCGAATTCCCAAGAGCCAAAGCTTCTTGCTCTTTGTTCCACTCTTCTTCAAGTATTAGCATAATAGATCCATCTTTCTTTGTCCTCACTGGATGTTCCCATCCTGAGTTAGCTGATCTTGATGCCTTGCTATCCAGAGACCTCAAGAAGGCTATCATACGAGGTTTCTAATAGTCATAGTTAGAGCCATCCGAAATTGGTGGTCTATTTGTGAATCCTATATCTTTGTCCATAGTACCAGAATTTTTCTTCCCTAGATCTCACCCAGAAAATAACAGGCAGGGTGCCTGCTCTGATACCAATTGAAATTTTAGTAACAGATAGTGGATGTTAAAGTGGATGTTATGACATCCACTACTGAACAGACTATTAAACTTAATAGAAAACAGGAACTGAAAGCAGTAAATAACACAGAGAATTGTTGACCCAGTTCAATGCAAATCACACCTACATTTGGGGGCTACCAAGCCAGGGAGGAAATCCACTATAATCAGTGTTAATTCAGAGTCAAACTACCAGTTTTCACTCTTCACTTAAGACCTACTCAATGAAACTTCAGCCTAACACTAGACCTGAGTTCCTACTCACTCCCCCTCAATCACAGCAGTGATATCAACCAATTAAGTTACATATTAAAATGAAGACACACTTTAAACAAGTCTTGATCTTGCTTCACAACTTCAATCAAGAGATACAACACTCGTGCTTAACAGCTTAGAGTGACACAATTAACATACAACTCAAACACACTAGTCCAATGCAATCATACAACAGATAATTGCTTGGCTCACAAGAATTCGTAAGGCACAAACACACACGTGAAGATCACAGTACACAGCTATCGCATCGCTGCGAAGAGGGGCCGACAAAGACAGAAGAGTCGCCACCGTCCGTTATTTATCCCAAAAGACGGAAAGGAAACGATTATAGAAAACCTACGAAAAAGGGAGAAGACAGGTCATCATTGTAACACCCCACTTCCCAAAATCAATTTAAATTAATAAACATTATAAATAAACAAAATCAGAGTTCCAATTTCCCAAGTGGGATATCACATGAAAACAATGTTTCCTTATAAAAAGGTTTTTCTCCAAATACAGCGGAATATTAAATATAAAACCCAATAAAAGTTTGATACGTTCACAAGAAAATAAAATATAAGTTCTTCATAAAACAAATAAAAGCGCCCAAGTCCCGTGCTACGTATCAGAGCATCCTAGACTCGACTGTCACACCATAATCCAAGCTAGCTAAGTACCTGGATTATCTGTACTTCCGGAGAAGCACAGACACAACAATAGCAAAGGGGTGAGAAATCATGATCAAAAATATAATGGTAATGTAATACATGTAATAAGGCAGTAAAACACACCAACACATCAATTATTCACCCCAACAACACCATATAACGAACCTACTGTTCAAATTACAATATAACATATTATAATGCAATTATGCAACTCAACACCATGCATGCGGTACCGACTCATTGGTTCATTCAATCGAACCTGGATAGATCACTTACGCTCCTCCTGAGACATGATCTATCCCCCACCATTCTCCACAAAGGAGTATGGATGAATCACTTACGCTCCTCCTGAGACATGATTCATCCCACCAAAACACCATGATATGCAAGACACCAATGCATAATTATTATATTCTGGCACGCTAAGTGCACACGATCCTCCTGATCATATCATCATACAACAATGCATATGTATAGATATATTACACCAACACCATATGAATCAATTAGATAGTAAACGAATTCATACTATCACACCGGATATAACTACGTCCCCCCCCCCCCCCCACTCGGGGATACACGATCCTACTGATCACTACACACATATACATTACTAATTGCTCACCAACAATATTAAGGGAAACGCGTACTATCCCCAAGTACACAAGTTATATCCCATACTCATCATTTTCACACTACAGCAAGGCTAGAAGGATTACACGAGACCAATTCAGACATCTCACCAAAAGTCTCTGAGGTTACTCAGAACCTCCCTAAACCAACACCTCAGCCTATACACCAAAATCAATAATTCATCAACATCAATCCACAATCACAAACATGCCAATAGATATTATACTTACCAATTATCCTATAATTTCTACTCTAGAACCGACATTACGGTACATTACCGACACTTCAGAGTCACTCTGAATCTCACCAAGGTCCTAACCATAGTCATTAACGACACTATAGGGAAACAACACATAACTTTTCCCAAAGCTATAATCACGGTCATTGCCAACACTACGGTAACAACACATAATCTCATCAGCTTTATATTCCTAGTTACTATCAACACTACAGTAACATCAACAATCCAACAAAATTGATCAATACTACAGTAACATCATCACCATATATATATATACCCCAAAATGCATAATCAGCATTCATCAATCCCCCAACATCAACAATAATCATAGCATGCCAATATAAAACTTTATATAACGATAAATTCCTACGGGGTTAAGGAATCCCCTCTACCCTATACATGTATAAACCATTCCCAATCAAATTTCTCCCCCTTACCTTATCAATTGGTTGATCGATAGAAATCCTCCTAGAATTGGTCTCTTGGCCTTCCCCTTTTCTCTTCCGTTCTTCGTTCCCTTTTTCTCAATTTCTCAAATGTATCGTACCACTCTCCCCACCCCTTCACATTCTATTTTCTTTATTAAATCTAATCCCAATTAATAAAATAACTTAATAAAATAATACAATATTATTATTAATACTAATAATATTATAATACTAATAATAATAATAATCATAATAATAATAATACTCATTATTATTATTAATAATAATAATAATAATAATAATAATATCGTTATTTCACCAAAATAATAATAATAATATTAATAATATTAACAAATATAATAAATATAATAATAATAATAATAATAATACTAATATCATTATTTCACCAAAATAATAATAATATTAATAATATTAAAAAATATAATAATAATAATAATAATAATAATAATAATATCATTATTTCACTAAAATAATAATAATATTAATAATATTAACAAATATAATAAATATAATAATAATAATAATAATAATAATAATAATAATATCATTATTTCACCAAAATAATAATAATATTAATAATATTAACAAATATAATAATAATAATAATAATAATAATAATAATAATAATAATAATAATAATAATAATAATAATAATAATAATAATAATAATAACACCCCCACCAATGTTACTATTATTTTTATATTATTATATTTCACACCAAAATACCACCAATAGTCCTTCCACATTAGGGACACCCACCAAACATCACCAAATACACCCCCACCAAAGGACACACCAACGTATAATATTTAAAATAATTATAAAATGACTAAATAATTAAAATGGGTGTTACAACTCTCCCCCACTTTAATTATTTTCGTCCTCGAAAATTACCTGATGGAAATAGCTCCGGATACGCTTCTCGCATCCTGCTTTCCAACTCCCAGGTCACACTGCCTCCTGCAGCACCTCCCCAAGCTACCTTCACCAAAGGTATCTCTTTCCCTTGGAGCTGTTTCATCTTACGGTCCTCGATCCTCAACGGCATCGTCTCAATAGTAAGATTCTCCCGAACCTGAACATCATCTCTCTGAATAACATGAGATGGATCAGAAACATACTTTCGCAATTGCGACACATGAAACACATCATGTAAGTTCGATAACTCAGGTGGCAACGCCACCCTATAAGCTACAGCACCAATTCTTTGCAGAATTTCATAAGGTCCAATAAACTTAGGATCCAACTTCTTGGACTTCAATGCACGACCCACACCAGTCATCGGATTAACTCTTAGGAATACGTGATCACCTACACAGAATTCCAACTCTTTCCTCCGATTATCATGATAACTTTTCTGCCTACTCTGAGACACTTTCATTTTCTCACGAATCATTTGAATTGTCTCAGTAGTCTGCTTTACAATTTCTGGTCCAAGCACCACATTCTCACCAGTTTCATACCAACACAGAGGAGTCCTACACCTCCTCCCATACAAAGCTTCAAACGGTGCCATTCCGATACTAGAATGGTAACTGTTATTGTACGTGAACTCAATCAATGGTAAATGAGTATCCCACGCACCACCCTTTTCCAACACACAAGCTCTCAACAAATCCTCAAGTGACTGAATAGTCCTCTCCGACTGACCATCAGTTTGCGGATGATAAGCTGAACTCAACTTCAACTTAGTCCCCAAAGCTTCCTGCAAGCTTTTCCAAAATTCCGAAGTAAACCGCGGATCTCTATCCGATACAATACTGGACGGAACGCCATGCAACTTCACAATTACCCGAATATAAATATCCGCCAACTTCGTTAATGGAAAACTAATGTTGATTGGTACAAAATGTGCAGACTTCGTCAATCGATCCACAATCACCCAGATAGCATCAAAATCTCTCGCTGTATTCGGCAAACCTGTAACAAAATCCATAGTAATGCAATCCCATTTCCAAACCGGAATCTCTAATGGTTGCATAAATCCAGAAGGTCTTTGGTGTTCTACCTTCGACTTCTGACACGTCAAACAGGCATACACAAATTGAGCAATGTCTCTTTTCATACCAGACCACCAAAATAATTTCTTCAAATCATGATACATCTTCGTAGCTCCAGGATGAATACTCAGATTACTACGGTGTCCTTCACTCAAAATTGACTTTTTTAATTCCTCATTATCTGGTACACAAATCCTGCCTCTAAATCTCAACACACCTGTACTATCCAATTTAAAGTCACTATCGGAGTCACTTCCTACTCCAGGCATCAAATCTACCAATTTCACATCCAACTTCTGATTTTCTCTAATCATATCCAAGAAGTCATTATTTACCTGCAACATACCCAACATTACACTATCTGCAGTAGTCTCACAAACCATGCTCAAATCTCTAAATTGTTCAATTAACTCAATTTCTTTCACCATCAGAGCTGCCATGTGAATTGCTTTCCTACTCAAAGCATCTGCCACTACATTGGCCTTTCCTGGATGATAACTCAAACTGAAGTCATAATCCTTCAAAAATTCCAACCATCTTCTCTGCCTCATATTCAACTCTTTCTGATCAAACAGGTATCTCAGACTCTTATGATCACTAAACACTTCAAATCTTGAACCATATAAATAATGTCTCCAGATTTTCAACACAAAAACAACCGCAGCTAATTCAAGATCATGAGTCGGATAATTTCGCTCATGCACTCTCAATTGCCGTGATGCATATGCTACTACTTTACCATTCTGCATAAGAACTCCACCTAATCCCATCTTAGACGCATCACAGTACACCACAAACGGTTCACTCGGAGTCGGTAACACTAACACCGGTGCCGTAGTCAATCTCTTTTTCAACTCTTCAAAACTTTCTTCACAAGCGGCGTCCCATACAAAGACTTGGTTCTTTCTCGTTAACTGAGTTAATGGCAACGCCAAATTAGAGAAACCTTCAATAAACCTGCGGTAATAACCAGCTAAACCCAGAAAGCTCCTAATTTCTGTCGCTGTCTTCGGCGGTTCCCACTGCAATACTGCACTTACTTTTGACGGATCCACCGCTATTCCATCTTCAGATATTACATGCCCCAAGAAACTCACTTTCCTCAACCAGAAGTCACACTTTGACAATTTAGCAAATAGTTTATTTTCTTTCAACACTTGCAAGGCAATCCTCAAATGTCCTGCATGCTCTTCATCAGATTTAGAATAAATTAATATATCATCAATAAACACTACAATGAACTGATCCAAATAAGAATGGAAAATTCTGTTCATATACTCCATAAATACTCTCGGCGCGTTAGTCACTCCAAACGGCATTACAGCATATTCGTAATGTCCCTATCGAGTCCTAAAGGCAGTCTTCTGAACATCACCTTCTTTTACTCTTATCTGATGATAACCCGATCTTAAGTCGATCTTACTAAATACACGAGCTCCCACTAGCTGGTCCATCAAGTCATCAATCCTAGGTAGAGGATACTTATTCTTAATAGTTACTTTATTCAATTGACGGTAATCGATGCACAAACGCATACTACCATCCTTCTTCTTCACCAATAACACTGGAGCTCCCCACGGCGATACACTTGGCCTAATAAACTTCCTATCCAACAATTCTCCAATCTGAGACTTCAACTCAGCCAATTCCACTGCAGACATCCTGTACGGTGCCATAGAAATAGGCCTCGTACCAGGAACAAGATCAATACCAAATTCCACTTCTCGCGTCGGAGGCAATTCCGTAATGTCGTCAGGAAACACTTCCGGAAATTCATTCGCCACAGCTACTTCCTCTATTGACACTTTGCTATCCCCCGATAATGCTACAAATAAAGCAAACACTCTAGTTTCATCTTCCAACAAGGCCCTCAATTCTTTATTAGACAAAGAACTTGCTAAAGCTTCCTCTTCAGGGGTCAAGAACAACAATTCCTTCCGAAAACAGTCGATGTAGACTCGGTTGAACTCTAACCAGTTCATACCCAGAATAACATCCAATTTACCAAGTGGTAGACAAATCAAATCCACTTCAAATTCTCTACCGAAAATAGTCAGCGGACACTTCAGGCATACCAAAGAAGTAGTCACTGAACCTATAGAGGGTGTCTCAATAGTCATTCGTCTCTCCAGAGTAGACGGCACCAATCCTATTCTCTCCACACAATCCACAGAAATAAACGAGTGTGTTGCACCCGTATCAATAATAGCAATCAAAGGAATATTATTGATAATACAAGTACCTTTGATAACACGCTCATCACTGGCAGCTTGAGTCCCTGCTAAGGTAAACACTTTCCCACTAGCCGGAGACGTCTGAGGCTTCTTCGGCTTCTCACAATGTGTACTGATATGACCCTTCTCACCACAGTTATAACAGGTCGGCATGGTTGCTCTGCAGTCAGCTATCACATGACCTGGTTTCCCACACTTAAAACACTTCTTGGCTTCATTAGGACAATCATTAGCACGGTGTCCTATACCACCGCACCGAAAACATTTCCCTTCAGCAGATGCTCTCCCATCTCTAGGCTTCTTATCAACAACAGCTTTACGTTTTCCCTTATCAGCAGCAACACTATAAGGAGTACCACTAAACCTCTGCTTACCCTTACGGTCATTAACAGCTTTGTAGTGCGCAATCCTAGCTCGGTTATCGTTATCATATATCCTGCTCCTACTTACTAGCTCAGGATAGCTCCTGATCTTCTGACAAGCAATTCCCAACTTAATCTCTGGACGCAGTCCATTCTCAAACTTTAAGCACTTAGAAGTCATCGCCCCCTCCACATTATAGTGAGGACAATACTGCACTAGCTCCTCAAATTTAGCAGCATACTCCGCTACCGTCATACTACCCTGCTTCAACTCTAAGAATTCAATTTCCTTAGCACTGCGAATATCTTCTGGAAAATACTTTTCCAAAAAACCCTTCCGAACCACCTCCCAAGTAATGGCGGTTCCAGCAGCTTCCAATCTTTGGCGACTATTGTCCCACCAGGCTTCAGCCTCACCTTCCAGCATGTGAGTACCAAATCTCACCTTCTGCTCATCAGTACATTCCATCGTTCTGAAGATCTTCTCAATTGCCTTCAGCCACTTCTGAGCAGCTTCTGGGTCCAGAATTCCTCCTTCAAACGTTGGCGGCCTGTTGCTCCGAAACTGCGCCAAACTTCTGAATTGGGCATCTGCAGTTTGATTCTGATTAGCAACTGCCTGCGCCATTGCTTGCATAGCAGCAGCCAATGCAGCATCGTTCCTTCCTGCCATACTGCTCAAACATAGCAACACCAAGTTAAAAGATATTCAACTACATCATAAAGGACAGACTCAACTCGACTCAACAACACTGGCCGGACGGACCGACCTGCTCTGATACCAATTGTAACACCCCACTTCCCAAAATCAATTTAAATTAATAAACATTATAAATAAACAAAATCAGAGTTCCAATTTCCCAAGTGGGATATCACATGAAAACAACGTTTCCTTATAAAAAGGTTTTTCTCCAAATACAGCGGAATATTAAATATAAAACCCAATAAAAGTTTGATACGTTCACAAGAAAATAAAATATAAGTTCTTCATAAAACAAATAAAAGCGCCCAAGTCCCGTGCTACGTATCAGAGCATCCTAGACTCGACTGTCACACCATAATCCAAGCTAGCTAAGTACCTAGATTATCTGTACTTCCGGAGAAGCACAGACACAACAATAGCAAAGGGGTGAGAAATCATGATCAAAAATATAATGGTAATGTAATACATGTAATAAGGCAGTAAAACAAACCAACACATCAATTATTCACCCCAACAACACCATATAACGAACCTACTGTTCAAATTACAATATAACATATTATAATGCAATTATGCAACTCAACACCATGCATGCGGTACCGACTCATTGGTTCATTCAATCGAACCTGGATAGATCACTTACGCTCCTCCTGAGACATGATCTATCCCCCACCATTCTCCACAAAGGAGTACGGATGAATCACTTACGCTCCTCCTGAGACATGATTCATCCCACCAAAACACCATGATATGCAAGACACCAATGCATAATTATTATATTCTGGCACGCTAAGTGCACACGATCCTCCTGATCATATCATCATACAACAATGCATATGTATAGATATATTACACCAACACCATATGAATCAATCAGATAGTAAACGAATTCATACTATCACACCGGATATAACTACGTCCCCCCCCCCACTCGGGGATACATGATCCTACTGATCACTACACACATACACATTACTAATTGCTCACCAACAATATTAAGGGAAACGCGTACTATCCCCAAGTACACAAGTTATATCCCATACTCATCATTTTCACACTACAGCAAGGCTAGAAGGATTACACGAGACCAATTCAGACATCTCACCAAAAGTCTCTGAGGTTACTCAGAACCTCCCTAAACCAACACCTCAGCCTATACACCAAAATCAATAATTCATCAACATCAATCCACAATCACAAACATGCCAATAGATATTATACTTACCAATTATCCGATAATTTCTACTCTAGAACCGACATTACGGTACATTACCGACACTTCAGAGTCACTCTGAATCTCACCAAGGTCCTAACCATAGTCATTAACGACACTATAGGGAAACAACACATAACTTTTCCCAAAGCTATAATCACGGTCATTGCCAACACTACGGTAACAACACATAATCTCATCAGCTTTATATTCCTAGTTACTATCAACACTACAGTAACATCAACAATCCAACAAAATTGATCAATACTACAGTAACATCATCACCATATATATATATACCCCAAAATGCATAATCAGCATTCATCAATCCCCCAACATCAACAATAATCATAGCATGCCAATATAAAACTTTATATAACGATAAATTCCTACGGGGTTAAGGAATCCCCTCTACCCTATACATGTATAAACCATTCCCAATCAAATTTCTCCCCCCTTACCTTATCAATTGGTTGATCGATAGAAATCCTCCTAGAATTGGTCTCTTGGCCTTCCCCTTTTCTCTTCCGTTCTTCGTTCCCTTTTTCTCAATTTCTCAAATGTATCGTACCACTCTCCCCACCCCTTCACATTCTATTTTCTTTATTAAATCTAATCCCAATTAATAAAATAACTTAATAAAATAATACAATATTATTATTAATACTAATAATATTATAATACTAATAATAATAATAATCATAATAATAATAATACTCATTATTAATAATAATAATAATAATAATAATAATATCGTTATTTCACCAAAATAATAATAATAATATTAATAATATTAACAAATATAATAAATATAATAATAATAATAATAATAATAATACTAATATCATTATTTCACCAAAATAATAATAATATTAATAATATTAAAAAATATAATAATAATAATAATAATAATAATAATAATAATATCATTATTTCACTAAAATAATAATAATATTAATAATATTAACAAATATAATAAATATAATAATAATAATAATAATAATAATAATAATAATATCATTATTTCACCAAAATAATAATAATATTAATAATATTAACAAATATAATAATAATAATAATAATAATAATAATAATAATAATAATAATAATAATAATAATAATAATAACACCCCCACCAATGTTACTATTATTTTTATATTATTATATTTCACACCAAAATACCACCAATAGTCCTTCCACATTAGGGACACCCACCAAACATCACCAAATACACCCCCACCAAAGGACACACCAACGTATAATATTTAAAATAATTATAAAATGACTAAATAATTAAAATGGGTGTTACAATCACAACCAAATCTTAGGTTCGGGAGTCGGTTACGCAAGGGGAAGGTATGAGCACCCCTCACGTCCGTCGTACTCGACGGGATCCACGCTTATTATCTATCTAAAGGGTGTTAATCTATCTAAGCTACAGGCCATAGGGACAAAAGAAAAGAAAAGAGACTCGATAGAGCATCGCCGCTCTAAGCCTACGTACTTCCTCATGCAATGGGAAAGTCAGAGTCAACGTAGTTCGGAAAACTACGGGTGAAGGTGAGGGAAGGTTGCTCGCCAAGACATCGTCGTCTTGTGCCTATGTATCCTCATCTGGTACGAGAAATAAGAGAAAACGTAGTTCGGGCTAACACGACCGCAGGTTGGTTCAAGTGTTTTAACCGAGTAGGGTTAATCCTTCGTTCTAGCAGTTAGGTGTATTGCAGCTCGACCATTGGAGACTTAGGTGTTACCTGTTTGCGGTAGAACCAAGAGTTAACAACACTCTCTTTGAAAATGGTTTTCAATTAATCCCGAAGGATAAAAAAGTTTGATACTTGTTTTGAAGTCTTTTAGAGAAGAAGTGAATTGAATTGTGTTTGTAATTCATGTTGCACTAAAGACTATGACTTAGGAGCGAATGCGTCGCATATCGCCCAAAGGGAATACGCTAAACACTCTAGACAATTGAGAGGAGGCCCCCCAATCATCATTTCCCAAATGCTTAAGGCTCGTAGCGTACAACACTCATTATCCTTTATTACATGTTTTGAAGAAGTTTGAAGATGAGAAGAGAGAAGACACAACTAAGGGGAAACTAACTCAACCCTAATGTTATCATGCAACGTGCTTCTAAGATTGATGTTAAGAGGGAAGAACTATCCTAATGTTATCATGCTTGGATTGAACACTTAATGTCTCTCCTACTCCCATCTTACATAAATGAGACTAAGAATCCTAAGGGATCATGGCAAAGAAACCAAGTAAACACAAGATGAATCAATCACAAATGAAAAGGAAGAAAGGGATGCAAACATGAAATGCAACACAAAGAAAAAAGGGAGGAAAAAAGTGTGGGGCACCAACCACCACAATTACATCTCAACCTTTTGAATGCAAGCAAAGAGATGCAAAACAAAGGAGAAATGCAAACAAAAAGACTTAAACAAGTCAAAGCAAAAGTGAGATGAAATGGGAGAAGTTACAACTCCTACAACCATTCAAACATCAATCACTAAGCCAAAAGGCAAACAAATAAGAAAGAGATGAAACCATGATAAATATGAGGATGGGAGAATAGGATTGCGCAGCAAGCAACATAAGAAGAATCTCAACCAAATGCATCAAATTGATCATGCAACAAGAAAGCACAAACAAGTTCTCAAAGTGGCGTCTCATTCAAGGCAAACTCATAGTACAAACAAAGAGTACCAAATCAATTTGAATGAGTTCCAAAGTCCAAAAGACAGAAGTGAGAACAAGAGAAGAAGGTTCACAGACCAAAACGGAAACAAGGCCAAGACAAGTTACATAGTAGGGCAAGGTAAAGAACCAAAGTTCAAAACACTTTCAACATTCAAATGCAAATGGAAAGCCCTAATTAAAAGTAACTTGCAACACAAACCAAGCAAGTGTGTGACCTATAAAATTGAAACCAACATCCTAAACATGTCAAGAATGTGATTCAAGAGGCATAGGATGCATGTTGGATCCACAAAGGTCATCTCCCAAAAGAACTAGGTCAACTAGTTTATTTGAACCTCAATTAGGGTGACTTGACTTGCAAGGCTCACCAAAAATAGGAGAATGGTTTAATAAATCTCAAATAAAATGCACAAAGCTCATAAACAAGCTGGAAACCAGAGGCCAAAACAACCAAACCAAATTCCAATCAAGGCATCGCCAAATGAATTGATCAACTAGGGTGCTCCACCTTGAAGGATATTTATTGAGGGTCAAACAAATGCAAACCGAAGGTAAACAAAAATAGGTCAAACCTTAACCAAAATCAGCCTTAAAGGCACCTCAATCCATCATCAAAATGGAGAGGAAGCCTCACTCATAGGTGATTGCAAATGGTCCACAAAGCAAGCAAGAACAAATGAAAACCAAATTAAAAAACACTTCCAATCATAAAATTCAAATTAAATGAAAAATAAAATAAAATTCAAAATAAAAATTATGAAAAATGAGTTAACATCTCAAAGTATTTAAAAATAATTTTTGTTGAATTTTATGACAATTGGAAGTATTTTTAATAAAATAAAATCAAAACAGAAAATAAAATAAGAAGAAAATAAAATGAAAAAGAAGGGAGGTACATCAGCAATTGGGCTTATAATCTGGGAGGTGTGAAAAGCATTTAGGGCCCAGTCCACAAGCTAACCTGAGGTGGAGTCAAACATCCACATACATGTGGTCAAGCAAATGAGAGGCAAACACCTCATCTGGTCAGAAGGTCAACAAAAGCCACCTCAGATCTGAGGGTTTTGAACCAGACGTCGGAGCCCTAGCTCCGGTCATCTTCTCCGGCGAGCTGGCCGAAGCTCAGATCATCAAACCTTCACCAAACTTCACAAAATGCACATCAAAAGAAAGCTGAGCTTATGCAGGTTTCAAATCCATGATCCATTCATCTTAAACATGTCTAAATTAAGAGAATCGGACGGATCAATTTCAAGATGCACATCTAAAAACTTAAGCAAACATGAAAATTAAACAACCAAACATGTCCTACACAAGGTAGGGCTTCAGATGCAGCCAATATGAACCTAAATCATGGCGTAGCATGAGAGAAAAATGGAGAAGAAGCTTACTAAACGGAGACACTCCGTTGGTGCTTCAGATGCTTGCAAGCTTACTTCAAATTGTCCAGATCTACTCTAAATTGCACAAGGAAGATGAATTGCACCTCAATTGGAGTTGATTTGTTGTGAAAATGAAAACACGATTTGGAATTTTCTTTGAGAATTTGAAAACTGAATTTGCTCTCTCTTGCTCCAAAATGCACTCCTGAGCTCTCCATTCACGTTTTGAGCTTATATATGTTGGATACCTGATCAATTGGAAGGCCCATGAAGCCTTGTTTGGATGAATTTGAAAATTTCCTAAAAAATAAAATTCACTCATGCACACGTGCAAACAGCTGCATACAATCATGAAAATCATTCAAATCTTCATCTGGTGAGTTGAATTTCACAATGTAATGGGCTTGGGTTTTGTATTTGATCTAATTTTGAAGTTTGGAGGTGAAACTTCTTTGTGAAGAAATGCCAAAATGCACATGTTTTTTCCTTCATGAACCAAAACCAACTTGTGCATTTTACTTGTTAATGTATCTTGAAGAGAATTGGACCAAAATTAGGTATGAAAAAGACTTATAATGTGTTGAATCCAAATCACCTTTTAATGTTCATTTTTCACTTGAAATTCTCACCCAATGTTCATAACCATCCATAATTCACACAATCCTTGAGTTTCATGGTGTAAAAGAGGTCCTTAGGAGCAACTTTCATGTTGGTTGAAAGTTCATTTGAAGTGCACAAGTGCATGAAAATGGCTTAGGTAACAAATGACCTATAATCCAACTTTCCCAAAATACCCTTGCCTTGTAAGGTCCATAACTTGAGCTCCACAAATGATATTAAGGACTTCTAGGACTTTTTCAAAATCTAAGATCATTAGGAAAAACTTTCATGTTCAGATAAAGTTGAGGAGAAACTTTATTCTAGGTCAAAAGTGCTTTGGAAGTGAGTTGACTTTTGTTGACCAAAACATCTGTTCATCTGAGACCTATAACTTGATGGCATCATAACTTGAGTTCCACAAACCCAATGGAAGAGTTCTAATACTCAAAATAAATCTTAGAACATTCCCTACAAGTCTCATGTTTACATGAAAATGATATTAAACTTGTATCATAAGGTAAATTGTCCTTCAAGTTAGGCAGTAAAGAAGGGGATTTTACACTGAAATCCTCTGAAACCCTAATTTAGTAACTCCTTGAACTCTTGATTCTTGTTGATTTGAACTTGACATGATATCCTTGATGTATCAAAATAATATCCCATGGCTCCAATGACTTAAAACCAAGTCTCAAACTCCCTCAAGTCCTCAGTTGACCTTGAGTTGACCAGATGAAACCCTAAGTGCACAACCCTTAACTGTGGCCTCTTGCAGATGAAATCAATGCTTAGATGAGCTGATGGCTTCCAAAGCACTCAATGAGCTTCTTAAACATCTCTTATCCATAACCATGAACTTGTGAACCCCTGATGATCCTCTGTTGACCCCCAAGATAGGAGATAAGCAACAACCATCAACCTTCTCTTTCAAATACCTTTGACCATTTCCTAATGATTGTAATCACTTGATAGCTTGAATAAGAACTCATGCTTGAGTTTGAAACCCTTGGAAATCTTCTCTTGAATGACACACCTCCCTTGATCCCCTGAAAAGGACAATGCTATGCAAATGCAAATGCTAAAGAATGAAATGAAACATAAGCCAAGTAAAGAAAGAGGTTTGTCAAATTTTGGGTACAACAACAGACTGAGTTCTTCACTTATAAAACACTCTGTAATCTCTCTGTTAAAAATTGTCTTCAATTAGGATTGCTACTTTGTTATTTATAAGCAGTAGAAAGATCTTGGGCCTAAGTGCAGAAATTAGGTTTAACCAAGTTAAACTTCTTTTCATAAATCAGCGCACTTTTAATTAGGTCATAGGCATTTCCTGTTGTGCTCAGCACTGCCTAGCATTTCGCCTAAGATAACGAGGATCTCTAAAATGTTTTCTGAAGTATAGCCTGAGCTTCCTCATGTAATATACCAGAAAACTAAAACACGCACCCTTGATGTCAGCTACCTGATATCATGACATTCAGTATGACATCCAATACACTTTGGTCTAACTAAGCAAACTTACCATGCAGAACACTACACCAGCATGTCATGACATCAATCATGACATCTACGCACACAACATTGTTTTACCATAAAATTCAGCCAATCAAAACATCTACACAATTGCAGAAGGAAGATCCTCTCTGTATCTTTAAGTTAATCAAGCATACCTTGCCAAGCAATAGCAATCATCAATTCTAGAGCAAGAGCATAATCTTCATGAGCTGATCATGTCTCTACGCTTATCTTCAGGCCATCCTGACCATCAAGTAGAATTGTGATCCTCTCTGAAACGAGCTCACAATAAATTGTTAAGTGATCAGGCTTGGGGCATCAAGAGCATTTTTGTTTGCTTCAATCATGTCATCTTCAAAAAACTGAGTGTTGAGGAAATCAAACCCTCCCTCCACCCAAAGTCCAATCTGCATTGACAACTACCAAAAGTCCACCGTGCTGGTAACCTCAAGACATATTCAATCACCTATCTACAATCATACGCATTATATGCATCACACTCGACATCATAAGCATAATTTTCATCATATGCATACAAAAACCAAATCATACTTCCCCAACACTTGCATCTTCACGCGTCAATATTTGCATTTGCATTTCCATTCGATATGGAATATCATTACAACATCAAGCATTCTTACATGCGTAGATCAAGATCCAGGATTAATCTCGAGATTCCAAGGTATCTTCATCCTAATTAGGGGCATCTTCTTCAAGACCGTGAGTGTTCCTCACAAAGTTATTTCAACCTTTTGTTGATCTCAAGATGATCGTCAATCCAGTCAGGGGAATCTTCTTCAAATACATGGGCGTTCCTCACGAAGTGGTATCAACCTTTTGTTGATCAAGACAAGATTTCAAAGTGATCTTCAGTCCAATCAGGGGTACCTTATTCAAATCTGTGGGCGTCCCTCACAAAGTTACCTCAACCTTCTGTTGATCAAGACAAGATTTTAAGGTAATCTTCAGCCCGGTTAGGGGCATCTTCTTCACATTCGTGGGTGTTCCTCACGAATTTGTATCAACCTTTTGTTGATCTCAAGAGCTCAAAGCAATCTTTAGCTCGATCAGGGGAATCTTCTTCAAATTTATGGGCGTTCCTCACAAAGTTGTATCAACCTTTTGTTGATCAAATCAAGATTCAAGGTGATCTTCAACCCATCCAGGGGCATTTCCTTCAAAACTATGGACATCCCTCACAAAGTTGTATCAACCTTTTGTTGATCGGGACAAAATTTCAAGCAATCCTCATCCCAGTCAGGGACATCTTCTTTAGATTCATGGGCTTTCCTCGTGAAGTTATTTCAACCTTTTGTTGATGATGATGTGATCTGTAAGCAGGTCAATGGACGTCCCTCATTGAGTTGTGTCCTCAAACTTTTGTTATTGAAGTGGTCATCTCCAACTCAACCAGTAACACTTATCCAAGTCAGTGAGTGTTCCCCAGTGAGTTGGTTCCTTTCAACCTTTTGTTGATAAGGATGGTGTTCCTCAGTGACTTCTTTAATTCAACTTTTTTTTATGTCTCGAGTAAGCCTCACTCATCATATATCCATCAAACTTGACCTTTTGTCATCTGCCTTACTATCATCCTTTTGGTGGTAGCCAAATTCATTCGGTCCAACCTGACCTTCATCCTTTTGGTGTTGGTGGTTCTCGAAATTGGGAAGTTCCTATCATCCTTTTGGTGGTAGTAGCTTGTAATGTTACCATCATCCTTTTGGTGTCAGCAATATGCGAACATTTATTCTCTTTCATCCTTTTGATGAATGAAAACCTTTAATATCGTTTTGCTTACTATTATCCTTTTGGTAGTAGTAAGTTGTGACCTTACTTTCATTCTTTTGGTGAAGGGTCATTGAGTTGTGCTCTCTATCTTCCTATTGGTGATAGATCCGTCATCCTTGTGGTGTCAGAGCTGTGTGAGTTTCCTATCATCCTTTTGGTGATAGGTCTGCCATCCTTTTGGTATTGGAGCTGTGTGAGTTTCCTATCATCTTTTTGGTTATAGGTCTGCCATCCTTTTGGTGTCGGAACTGTGAGCGTGTTCTATTATCCTTTTGGTGATAGACTCGTCGTCCTTTTGGTGTTAGGAATATGTGTTTGCTCACTATTATCCTTTTGGTAATAACGAGTTGCGACCTCACTTTCATCCTTTTGGTAATAACGAGTTGCGACCTCACTTTCATCCTTTTGGTGAAGCGTTGTTGTGTGTGTTCTCTATCATCCTTTTGGTGATAAATCTGCCATCCTTTTGGTGTCGGAGTTGTGTGCGTGTATTTCTCTATCATCCTTTTGGTTGTAGATCAGTCATCCTTTTGGTGCTGGTAACTAGTGGATCTTTGGTTTGTGAATCATCCTTTTGGTGAATGACAACATCATAATCCTATGTGTTAACTTACTATTATCCTTTTGGTAATATCGAGTTTCAACCTCACTTTCATCCTTTTGGTGAAGGGTCGTTCTGTGAGTTTACTATCATCCTTTTGGTGATAGGTCTGTCATCCTTTTGGTGCCAGATATTGTGTGTTCTCTATCATCCTTTTGGTGATAGATCTGTCATCCTTTTTGTGTCGGAGCTGTGTGTGTTCTCTATCATCCTTTTGGTGATAGACTCGTTATCCTTTTGGGCGTCGGGACTCTATGTTTACCTACTATTATCCTTTCGGTAATAGTGAGTTTCGATCTCAATTTCATCCTTTTGGTGAAAGGTCGTTGGGTGTGTTCAATATCATCCTTTTAGGTGTGTCATCCTTTTGGTGTCAAAATCTTATATTATCATCCTTTTGGTGATAACGACCTTTACAAGTTACTCAACGTCTACTCGAGAGTTGACATTGATATGTTATTCCACCTCCAAACCATTTCCTTTCTTTTTAGATAAATTTGTGGTCTTCTTCATATCTAATTGACTTCTACCTCGAAATAATGAATGTCATAGCAGTTCATCTTACTAGGTGTTGTACCCTAAAATTTGACCAACCCTTTTCTTGTACTTGGCTTATGTTTCACTTCATTTTAGCATTTGCATTTGCATAACATTGTCTTTAACAGGGGATCAAGATTTGTTTGTGCTCTATCCAAGATGAGAGTCTTATTGGCTTCAAATTTAAGCAAAGGCATTGGTAGAGGTCATTAAGAGTGTTTACCATCACCATGAAGTTGTCAAGGCTCCTTGAAAGGAATGATTGATGTGTGTTGTTTGACTCCTATCATGGGGGTCAACAGAGGATCATCAGGGGTTCATAAGATCTTTTTTCTGGATAGAATATGTTTGAAAAGCTCATTTAATGCTTTGAAAGTCATTGTGGAGTTTGTCTAGACTTTCATTTCATCTGTAAGAGGTCACAGTCAAAGGATGTGAAGCTAGGGTTTCATCTGGTCAACTCAAGGTCAACTTTGGACTTGAGAGAGTTTGAGAATTAGTTATAAGTCATTGAGGCTATGTGAGGTTATCTTGAGACATTTAGGATGTCATGTCAAGTTCAAATCAAGAGTTCAAGGAGTTACTAAATTAGGGTTTCAGAGGATCTTAGTGTAAAATCCCCTTCTTTAGTGCCTAACTTCAAGGACATTTTCACCTATGATATAAGTTCAATCTCATTTTCATGTAAACATGAAACGTGTAGGGCATGTTCTTAGCTTTCCTTTGAGTACTAGAACGCATCCATTAAGTGTCTAGAACTTAAGTTATGATGCCAACAAGTTAGAGGTCTCAGATGAACTTATTTTTGGTCAACTAAAAGTCAACTCACTTCCAAATTATTTTTGACCTACAATAAAGTTTTCCCTCAACTTTAGGTGAACATGAAAGTTGTTCCTCATGATCTTAGATTTCCAAAAAGTCCTATAAGTCCTTGATATCATTTGTACATCTCAAGTTATGGATCTCACAAGGCAAGGGTATTTCGGGAAAGTTTCAATATAGGTTATTTGGTACAATGGTCATTTTGGTGAACTTATGTACCTCAAATGCACTTCCAACCAACATGAAATTTGTTCCTAAGGACCTCATTTACATCATATAGCTCAAGATTCATGTGAATTATGGATTGTTATGGCCATGAGGGGAGATTTACAAGTGGAATTTGAGCTTTTAAGCATGATATGAATTTGGTTCATTTTAGGTCTTACTTTGTCTCATTTTTAATCAATTAACATCACAATATGATCACAAGCAAGACTGCACAATTGAATGGGTACCAAATGCATGGAAACATGGCCATTTTCAAGTTTCATAAGAAAGTTTTTACTTCAATCTCACAATGAGGACCAAATCAAAAGCCCAAACCAATTCCATTGTAAAATTCACCCCACATGCTACAGATTGGTGCACTTTTCATGTGTGGAGCAAGGCAAAACCTGTGTGCATAGGTGGCTTTCTTTTTTGGGCATAATTTTCAAATATCACAATTGAAGCTTCATGGGCCCGCATTACACGTTCAAATCCATAATATATAAGCCAAAAGGTTGCCCTAGAGGCTCATAATGCGCATTTGGAGCTGGAGAGAGCAGAATCAGATTCAAATTTCTCAAGCATTTTTTCAAATTCGAATTTCAATTTTCTCTGCAATTTAACTTCAATTGAGTCTTGATTCTTCTTCCTTGGAGCATTTGGAGTGAAACTGAAGCAAGAGAGTGAAGCTTGGACGCATCTGAAGAGCCAACAGAGTTGCTCAGTTCAGTAAGTTTCCATCTCTGAATTCTCTCATTCTAGACCATGATTTAGGCTCATACTGGTTGCATCTGAAGCCCTACGCTGAGTAGGCCATGTTTGATCCATTGTTGTTCATGTTTGATGAAGTTTCCAGTTGTGTATCTCATTTTTCAAGCTTTCGATTCTCTTATTTCATGAGCCTTTTTGAAAATTTAAGGCTGGATTCATGATCCTTGCAAGCTCAACTTTCCATTGGTATGAGATTTGACCATT
This sequence comes from Lathyrus sativus, assembly GCA_963859935.3. Lineage (NCBI taxonomy): Eukaryota > Viridiplantae > Streptophyta > Magnoliopsida > Fabales > Fabaceae > Lathyrus > Lathyrus sativus. Next base: position 402,642,718 of record OZ012740.1, read on the forward strand.
TTTATGGAGAATTTTAGAACCAGCTCTGGTGAGTTGGCCGGAGAAGACGACCGAAGCCCTAGCTCCGGCGTCTGGTTCAAATTCAGATCATATTTGATGTGGCTAGCTTGGACTTTTTGACCTGCAAGCGTGTTTGTTTTTGATTCGCTTGACCTATTCCATGTGGCTCTTTGACTCCACGTCCGTTTAATGAAACAGAGTGTTTTGGTGAGTGAACTGAGTCTGGTGGATTGGGCTTGAATTATTATTCGCCCCCCCCCCTCAGTTTGAGCCCAATGCACGTTTGCCTGTTTTCCTTTGTATTCTGCTTTTACTTTTGCACCCCTTCCATTGCCAATTGTTTTTTTATTTAATTTTATTTTCTATTTTTATTTTCAATTATTAAAAACATCTCAAATTTTCCAAAAATTAAATAAAAATTGTTTTCAAACATTTCAAAACCTTATTTAATTTTTCATAATTTTTGTTTCTAATTTTATTTTATTTTGCAATTTTATTTTAATTTTGCGAAGTGAAGTGTTTTTAATATTGCCTTTTGTTGATCATCCATGCTTGAGCTACCATTTGATATCACCAATGAATGTGGTTTCCTCTCCATTTATGGGATGGATTGAGATACCTTTGAGGATGATTTTGGTCTTGGTTTGATTATTTTTTGTTTGACTTTGAGTTGTTTTTGTTTGACCCTCGATTATAATTCAATAAGGTGGAGCACCCTAGTTGATCAAATCATTTGGTGATGCCTTGAATTGAATTTGGTTTTGAAACTTTGGCCTCTGTTTTCCAACATACTTGGTTGATTGGTGTATTTTATTTGAGATTTATTGAACATTTCTTCTATTTTTGGTGAACCTTGCAAGTCAAGTCACCCTAGATGAAGTTCATACAAACTAGTTGACCTAGTTTCTTTGGGAAATGACTTTGATTGATCCCATATGTACCCTATGACTCTTGATTCTCATTCTTGACATGTTTAAGGGGCTGGCTTTGCATTTATAGGTCACACACTTATGTATTTTATGTTACAAGTCACTTTGAATTAGGGCATTCCACTTGGTTGTAAGTGTTGAATTTGGTTTGAACTTTGGTTCTTTCTCTTGCCTTGACTTGTAATTTTCTTGTGCCTTGGTTTCCATTTGGTTTTAGCATCTTCTCATTGTGTCTGTGCTTCTATCCTTTGGCTTTTGATATTCATTCAAATCATTTTGGTATCCTTTGTTCATACTTTGAGTTTGCTTTGAATGAGGGATCACTTTGAGCACTTATTTGCTCTTTTCTTTTACATGATCAATATGTGGTGTTTGGTTGAGATATCTTTCATGTTGCTTGCTGCCCAAGCCTATTCTCCTATCTCCATTTTCGTCACAGCTTCTCCCTTTCGCTTTTTTGTTTATGTTTTGGTTTTAATGATTGATGTATGAATGGTTGTAGGAGTTGTGACTTCTCCCATTTCACCTCACTTTTTCTTTGACTTGTTTAAGTCATTTTGCTTCTTCCTTTGTTTGCTTTGCATCTTGCATATCATGTTTATTTTATTCTTTGACTTGTCTAATTCATCTTCTTCTCTTTCTTGCATCTCATTTGTGATTGATTTTATCTTGTGTTTTCTTGGTCTTTAGCCATGATCCCTTAGGATTCCTAGCCCCTCCATTTAGGATGGGAGTAGGAGAGACATTAAGTGTTCAATCCAAGCACGATAACATTAGGATAGTCTTTTTCCCTCTTAATCTCAATCTTAGGATCACATTGCATGATAACATTGGGGTTGATTAGTTTCCCCTTAGAGTTTGTGTGTTCTCTTCTCATCTCAAAATTTCTTCAAGACATCTAATAAAGGATAATAAGTGTTGTACGCTAAGAGCCTTAAGTACTTGGGGAATGATAATTGGGGGGCTTCCTCTCAACTGTCTAGATTGTTTAGCGTATGCCCTTTGGGCGATATACGATGCATTCGCTCTCAAGTCATAGTCTTTAGTGCAACATGAATTACAAACTTAATTCAATTCACTTCTTCATAAAAGACACAAAACAAAATATCAAATCTTTTTATCCTTCGGGATTGTTTGGAAAACCTTTTTTCGCAAAGAGTGTGTTAACTCTTGGTTCTACCGCAAACAGGTAACGCCTAAGTCTCCAATGGTCGGGCAACAATACACCTAAATGCTAGAACGAAGGTTTAACCCTACTCAGTTAAAACACTTGAACCAACTTGTGGTCGTGTCATCCCGAACTACGTTTGCTCTGATTTCTCGTACCAGACGAGGATACGTAGGCAGAAGACAGCGATGTCTTGGCGAGCAACCTTCCCCACCTTCACCCATAGTTTTCCGAACTACGTTGACTCTGACTTTCCCATTGCACGAGGGAGTACGTAGGCATAGAGCGGCGATGCTCTTTCGAGTCTCTTTTCTTTTTCTTTAGTCCCTATGGCTAGCCTTATAGATTAACACCCTTTTAGATTAGACAACAAGCGTGGATCTCATTTAGTACAACGAACGTGAGGGGTGCTCATACCTTCCCCTTGCGTAACCGACTCCCGAACCCAAGATTTGGTTGCGATGACCTGTCTTTTCCCTTTTTGTAGTTTTTCTCTGATCGTTTCCTTTCCCTCCCTTTGGGATAAATAACAAACGGTGGCGACTCTTCTGTCCTTGCCGGCCCCTCTTCGTAGCAATGCGACAGCTGGGGACTCTGCTGGGTACTTTTCCCATCCCCTATGCGAGTCAATCCTAGCGATTGTGTGCTTAATTTTTATGTGTGTATATATGTGCATTTGTGTTGTATTTGTATTTTATCGCATTTGCATTTTACTTTCAGCATTTTTTATATCATTATTGTTGTGCTATTGGGTGGGAATGTTCCATTGTGCGATAAGCCAAAACCCAGGCTTGAGTATAACCCTAGAACTAGAAGTGGAAAGTAGTGATGAACCTGTATGTTTGGCATGCACTAGTTCTCACGAAATTTGCGCTCAGACGAGATTCTCTTTGATGACTACCTTTCCAGTCTGCTTCAGACAGTTGAGAGGATGTTGGATCTGAGAATTGTCGACTCTGGGGACTGGTCATTTGGAAGTCAGCTAAGTGAGGCCACTTCGTTAGAATATGATTCCAAACCAGAAATGGTAAACGTATCATCGTTTCTCGAAAGTCTGTGACGCTGACGACCGCATAGGATGCCAGACCTTATCAGAGATATGTTCATACCTGTGAGTGGGGAGGGTTATGCAGGAAACCTTGACCTTCAACTTACCTGGTTTTCTCGTCAGTGTGAACTTTTGATCCTTGATACTATGGGTTCCTTATGTCAGTGTTGTGTTCTAGCCAGAGTGAAGCGCTGGTTCATCTCAGCCAACGGAACAGCAGTCTTGATCCCCTGTTGCATTTTCATTTGCATATTAACATTGACATGTATTTATGTTTCAGGTGCATATTCTCCTCTTGATTCTAGTAAACCAATTCCCTGCTGAGATGGAGAGTTTGAAGAAGACAATTATGTATAAGTTTCCAACACCAGATATAGGGTCTCTACTCAGTTTAATTTCTGCTGCTGATCATAGTGTGATAGAAGATTTCAAGAAAGTGTATGGGAAGCTTCTGGGTTGTGTCTGTAAAGCTTCAGTGTTTGAGTTAGGAGGTCTTCACACCTTGCTTCAGTTCTATGACCCTCAGTTGAAATGTTTCACTTTCCCTGGTTATATATTGATGCCTACTCTGGAGGAGTTTGCCATGTCATTGGGAGTTTCTATTCTGGATCAAATGCCTTTTTATCATTCTGAAGTTGAGCCTAATATGACTAAGCTTGCTAATGCTCTTCATCTAGATGCCTCTGAGTTAGAAGGAAAGTTGGTTCAAAGGAATGGAATGTCTGGTTTCTCATTGCCTTTCTTGGTTGGTAGAGCTCAACATTTTGCAAAAGAAGGACGCTGGATTGTCTTTAATGTTATCTTGGCTTTGTGCATATACGGCATAATTTTGTTCCCAAATATTCCAGACTTTGTGGACTTGGATGTGTTCCATATCTTTGTCTCAAAGAATCCTGTGCCTACGCTCTTGGGAGATGTGTATCACTCTGTGCATTACAAGAATGAGAATAGGAAGGGGAAGAATGTCTCTTGTTGTGTACCTCTTTTGCATAGATGGTTTATGAGTCATCTTCCTAAGTCTGGTCCATTTGTAGACATCTCAGACACCACTGATTGGTAAGAGAGGCTTATGGGGTTAACTTCTGAGGACATTGTATGGTTTAACCGAGACTTCCTGGGTATGGAGATAATCTTCGGCTGTGGTAATTTCCCTAATGTCCCTTTAATTGGAAGAAAGGGTGGTATTAACTACAGTCCAGCCCTTGCAATGAGGCAATTTGGGTATGCTCTAAGGGAACCTCCGAAGGAAGAAGAAATACAGGAATCTTTGTATTTCACTGGCTTGATCGACAGTGAGACCCTGATCAGATTAGAGAAGGCTTGGAGTAAAATTCACCGCAGGGGGAAATCTTCTTTGGGAAAGAGCAATAGCAGAGCTTATGAGCCTTATGTGGTTTGGATTCAGGAAAGAGTTGAGAGATTGTTGTAACCTTATGTGGGCCGAAAAAGAGTAATTACGCAAGGTAAACGAGGAGTTAGAAAAGGAAATTATGCAGCTAAGAAGTGAAAAGAATCAAGCTACCTACTCATCTAAGAAGCAGACAGAGCTGGTGAACAAGATGGGTAGAGAACTAACAGAGGAGATTCGCGCTCGAGAATGAGTGAGCCGAGACTTGAATAGTGCTAGTGATATCCTCAAGGATAAGAAGAATGATCTATAAAGAGCACATCTAGACATATCTAAATTCAATGCTCAATGGAACGCTATTCTGACTAACAACAAAGAATGAGAAGATGGACTGCGACAACAAATTGTCAGTTTGAAAGCTCAACTCCAGGTGAAGTAAGAGAGAGAGATATAGTTGAATCTTCACGCCGATGTGAAAGTGATCGCAAGTTAAATGAGGCTCTTGCAACGTTGGAAGAGTATAAATTACGAGCGGATCTGAAGAGGCCTAAACTGGAAGAAACATTTGGTGAAGGCGCTTGGGAGGATTACGCTCAGGGCTTGCAGGCTACCATTGGTCGGAGAGAGTTGCTCATCCAAGGATTGATTGCTAGCCCAGACCATCCTGATATGAAGGAGTTGCTAGAGGAGTTTCATACTCGTTGTTATACTTGATGTATTTTCTCCTTTAGTATTTGTTATTATGTTGTATCTCGGCCATCACCAGGATTGTTGGATGAGGTTGTATTTGATTCTGTTGTAGTTCCTCAGTGACTTGATGTGTATTGACTTTGGCTCTCATTTTATTTATGAGAAAATTGTGTGACCTTATCTGTTGGTTTTCCATTGTCTTGTTGTTCTCGGGAAACTAGAATCAAGGGGAAATTTCCCTAAAACATATGTACATGTCTGCATACTGCATCATTTCTCATTTTGCATCGCAGGTGTTCCATGTTTCTTTAACCTTATCTCCTTTCTATGGTTTGTTCAGCTTGTTTTAGGATTGAAAACCAAGTGATTCATCGCTACTCTACTAGGGCAAATCAACGCAAAGCTATGAACCAGATTCAGCTCGAGTTGTAGGAGTTTCGTGACCGTATGACCCAGTTTATGGATATGATGCAAGGGGTCACCCATGGCCAGGAGCAACTAAGAACACTGGTGCAACCTCTGATTGCAAGGGTTGAAGGGAGCGGAGTTCTACATGGAGGAACTGTTGTTCTACCTCCTACAACTGATAATGTCACCCCTCATGCTACTGCCATTCCACCTGTTGTTATTCCTCCGGGTGGAGGTAATCAGACTAGAATCCCTATTCCTGCACCAACATGTGCTGTGCATGGAAACGCTGGCCCTCAGTGGGATGAAGACGACCAAGATGATGTTTTCTCTATGAGAGAGCTTGGTACTGGTCTGCAGTCTGACGCAGACAGAAAGTTTAAGCTGATAGAGGAAAAGGTGAAGAATTTTGAAAATCAAAAATCGCTGGGTTTAGATATGTCAAATCTGGGGCTGATCCCAGACCTAAAGATTCCTCTGAAGTTTAAGGTTCCTAACTTCGATAAGTATAAGGGGACGACTTGTCCTAGGGTGCATCTCCGCTCTTATTACCAAAAGATGTCTGCATACTCCGACGATGAGAAGCTGCTCATGCATTTCTTCTAGGATAGTCTTTCTGGTCCATCCCTAGAATGGTATATGAGCCTAGAGTCGGTCAGCATCAGAAGTTGGAGAGATTTGGCTGAAGCTTTTGTCATACGTTATCAGTATAACAGTGATTTGGCACCAAACAGGGTACAGTTGCAGAACCTGTAACAGAGAAGTAATGAAGGTTTCAAGGAATACGCCCAGAGATGGTGCGAGCTGGTAGCAAGAGTTCAACCTCCTATGGTGGAGAGAGAGTTGATTGACATGTTTGTTGCTACATTGCCGGGAGCGTATTATGAGAAATTAATAGGCAATATGTCGGGTAGTTTTTCAGACTTGATCATCATAGGCGAGCGGGTTGAAAATGGAATCAAACTGGGGAAAGTACAGGCCGGAGAAGGATCCTCAGCTGGAGGAGGTAGGAAAGGTTTTGGAAATAGAAAAGAGAGGGGGAAACAAATGCAGTCTCAGGTTTTCGAAGTAGAAATAAGAACATAAATCAGCAATATCATCAACAACAACCTCAGGTCGCAAGCATTACAATTCCTGCTGCACCACAACAACAGCAATAGCAGCAACAAAATTACACTCCGTGACAATTCCAAGATCGGGGAAGAGTAGCGAACAGACAATTTGATGCACTGCCAATGCCTTACTCACAGTTACTCCAACATTTGATGCAATTACAATTGATCAAGAAAAGGACGCTAGCTCCTTTAACCGGCGCACCACCTCTAGGGTATGATCCTAATGCCAGGTGCGACTTTCATTCCGGTGCTCCCGACTATAATATTGATAATTGTAAAGCCTTCAAGAATAAGGTGCAAGACCTTATCGACAGTAAAGCTATCAATTTTTCACATGACGCGCCCAACATTGTGCAAAATCCCATGCCTAATCATGGAGCGGCTGAGGTAAACGCCATTGTTGAGGAGGAAGGTTTGAATCTGGTGACCGATGTTGGAGAACTAAAAACTCCATTGAGTTTTGTGAAGGATAACTTGTTGAGTGGAAGAGTGTTTCCCGGTTGTGATAGAGTCTGCACAAGTTATTTAAACCATCCTTAGGGATGTGAGAAATTGAAGAGTCATGTTCAAAGGTTGATAGATGATGGTGTTCTGTAGTTTGACAGAGTTTCAGAAGAGAAAAGAGAAAAAGTAATTGCTGAAGAGAAGGATGAAGTGGCTACAATTTCCATTCCTTACAAAACAGTCACTATTTCTGCGCCGCCAAGGCCACCCACCATTATAATCACTAAAGCAGGGCCTATGCCCTACGAGAGTACCAAAGCGATCCTATGGAATTATGGGGCTGAGGCCTATTGCAATGGTCAGAAGAAGGACCTGAAGAGTTCACCATTGGACTCTGTTGATAATCTGGTAGGGACCGGTGGGATAACCAGAAGCGGAAGAGTATTTTCACCTCCGGAAGCGAATGCTGAAATGTCCGATAAGGGAAAAGGAAAAGCTGTGGTTGAAGAGAATTCTTAGAGTGGTGAGAAAGAAACTTTGTTGAAAGATGCAGAAGAGTTTATGCGCTTGATCAGGAAAAGTGATTATAAGATTGTAGACCACTTGCAACAAACTCCGTCGAAGATTTCAATCTTATCTCTACTTCTGTGCTCTGAGGCACATCGGAATGCCTTGAGGATTCTGAATACCGCGTACGTGCCACAGGAAATTTCTGTGAATCAACTAGAAGGAGTGATGGCACACGTCAACCCTGGGAATGGGCTGCGATTTACAGATCTTGATTTGACGCCCAAAGGAAGAGACCATAATCACGCGCTGCATATTTCCATTGAATGCAGAGGGGTTGTACTGTCGCATGTGCTGGTGGACACTGGGTCATCACTTAATGTGCTACCCAAGAAAGTTTTGATGAAGCTAGACACCCGAGGAGTAATGTGCACCCAAGTGATTTGGTTGTGCGAGCATTTAATGGGACAAGAAGGTCCATTTTCGGAGAAGTGACTCTTCCAATCCAGGTTGGACCAGAGGTTTTCAATGTGGTATTTTACATTATGGATATTCATCCGGCGCATAACTGCTTATTGGGACGACCTTGGATCCATTCGGCTGGAGCTATGAATTCAACTCTACACCAAAAGCTGAAATATATGGTGGGCGGTAATATTGTTACTGTTTGCAGTGAAGAGGATATTATGATAATCCATTTGTCTTCATTCAAATATGTAGAGGTTGACGGTGAGATTCACGAAACGCTGTGTCAAGCTTTCGAAGCAGTGTAGATTAAACAGAAGACACCAGTTGTGGGCAGTGTGCATGAGGTTGTTATGTTGTCTTTTAAGGAAACACAGGCAGTGGTGAAGTCTGGAGCATCTCAGGGTTGGGGGAAAGTTCTGAGCATCCCCAATAAGCAGGACAAGTTTGGATTGGGGTACAACCCATCTTCTTCTTCTTCACAGAGCGCTCCACGCTATAGGGGACCAGTCCAATTCACCAGTGGTGGGGTGATTTTTGATCAGATCAATGTCGTGTCGGACGAAGAAGGTGATAGTGACTGCGACATGGATGTATGGATCCAACCATGTATTCCTGGTCAGAGCTTAAACAACTGGACCATCAAGGAAGTTATCCAAGTGACTCGTGAAGAGTAATTTTCCTGTTTTCTTGATTATGTGTAGCCCTATGTTCTACCCGGAACATAGTGGTCTTTGTCTGAAGGGCCTTATCTTTTATGTTTGAACATTTGTTTTATCATTAATCAAAGGGTGTTTTCTTGCATTCAAATATTATGATCTCTGTTTTTCTTGTTTTATATTAACAATAAAATGGCAATGTGCTTTGTGCTTGTTTGCATATCATATAAAGCATTAAATTATCATCATTGCATGTTTCACATTGCAGATGCCACCGACTCAGACTCGTCTATGACTCAGTATGACTTTGATAATCCGATCTTTCAAGCTGAAGAAGAGATTGAGGAAGACGAAGACCTGCCTGAAGAGCTGGTCAGGCTACTAAAACAAGAAGAGAAAGTTATTCTGCCTCATCAGGAGGAAATTGAGGTCATCAACTTGGGCACCGAGGAAGCCAGAAAGGAAGTCAGGATAGGGGCTGCATTGCAGAGTGACGTCAAACAAAGACTGGTTGAAATGCTCCGGGAGTATAAAGATGTCTTTGCTTGGTCATACGAAGATATGCCCGGTCTTGATACAAATATTGTGGTTCATCGCTTACCTCTTCGAGAAGAGTGTCCACCTGTGAAACAGAAGCTTAGACGAACCAGACCGGACACGGAGGTAAAGATCAAAGAAGAGATCCAGAAATAGTTGGACGCAGGATTTCTCGTTGTGACGAATTACCCTCCGTGGGTCACTAACATCATACCTGTACCTAAGAAGGATGGTAAGGTAAAGATGTGTGTATATTACCGTGATCTCAATCGAGCGAGCCTGAAAGATGATTTCTCGTTCCCCCACATTGATGTGCTTGTTGATAACACTGCTCAGTATTCAGTGTTTTCCTTCATGGACGGTTTTTCTAGATATAATCAGATCAAGATGGGCCCAGAAGACATGGATAAAATAACTTTTATAACATCGTGAGGGAATTTTTTCTATAAGGTAATGCCATTTGGATTGAAGAATGCAGGTGCAACCTATCAGCGGACAATGGTGACTTTGTTTCATGATATGATTCATCATGAGATTGAAGTTTATGTTGATGACATGATCTCAAAGTCGCAAACAGAGGAGGAACATCTGGTGAATCTTTTGAAACTTTTTGAGAGGCTAAGGAAATTCAGGCTGAGGTTGAATCCGAACAAGTGCACTTTTGGTGTACGGTCAGGAAAGTTATTGGGGTTCATAGTCAGTGAAAAAGGAATCGAGGTCGTTCCTGCAAAACTAAAAGCAATTCAGGAAATGCCAGCACCGAAGACTGAGAAAGAGGTTCGTGGTTTCTTGGGTAGATTAAACTACATTGCAAGGTTCATATCTCACCTTACAGCCACGTGTGAACCAATGTTCAAATTGTTAAAGAAAGATCAAGCAGAGGTCTGGAATGAAAATTGCCAAAGGGCATTTGAAAAAATAAAAGAGTATTTGCAGGAGCCTCCGATACTAATGCCTCAAGTGGCTGGAAGACCATCAATAATGTATTTAATGGTTCTTGAGAATTCCATGGGTTGTGTTCTCGGTCAACATGATGAGACGGGAAGAAAAGAGCATGCCATTTGTTACTTGAGTAAAAAGTTCACAGATTGTGAGTCCAGATACTCAATGTTAGAAAAGATGTATTGTGCACTCGCTTGGGCTGCCAAACACCTAAGGCAATACATGCTAAACCATACAACCATGCTAATTTCAAAGATGGATCCGATTAAGTACGTGTTCGAAAAGCAAGCACTTTCGAGAAGGATTTCCAGGTGGCAGATGGTTTTGACAGAATACGACATTCAATACGTCTCCCAAAAGGCTATTGAGGGGAGTGTTCTATCTGAATATCTTGTAGAACAACTGATTGACGATTATCAACCGATGAAGTTTGAATTTTCTGATGAGGATATCATGTTCTTAAAGATGAAAGATTGTGATGAGTCGTTACCTGATGAAGGTCCTGAGCCGGGCTCCAAATGGCAAATGATTTTTTACGGTGCTGTTAACTCATATGGTAGTGGAATTGGGGAAATCATTACAACTCGCCATGTTTATTATATCCCATTCACTGCCAGGTTAATGTTCCCCTGCACCAATAACGAAGCTGAATATGAAGCATGTATCATGGGTATTGAAGAAGCGATTTTGAGAATCAAAAACCTTGATATCTTTGGTGATTCAACTTTGGTGGTCAATCAGATCAAAGGAGAGTGGGAGACTCGACAGCCTAATCTGATTCCATATATGAACTATGTTAGAAGGTTGTTACCTTTCTTTGACAGGGTAGAGTTTCACCATGTGCCAAGAGCGGAGAATCAGATGGCAAATGCTTTGGCTATGTTATCCTTAATGTATAAAGTTAACTTTTGGAACGATGCTCCGAGAATTGTCATCTCGCGCCTTGATAGGCCGGCATTCGTATTTGCAATAGAGGAAGCTTCAGATAGGAAGCCATGGTATTATGATATCCAGAATTTTCTCAAGAACCAAGAATATCCACCTGGGGCTTCGGTCCGGGATAAGAAGACCTTGAGGAGGCTGTTTGGAAATTTCTATCTGAACCAAGATAGTGTACTCTACCGAAGAAATTTCGACTTAGTGCTGCTAAGATGCGTGGATGAGAAAGAAGCAGGTTTGCTTATGGAAGAGGTTCACGAAGGTGCCTTTGGTGCACATGCAGGCGGGCATGCCATGTCTCGAATATTGTTGAGGGCAGGTTATTATTGGTTGACCATGGAGTCTGATTGCTTCAAGTATGCTAAGAAATTCCATAAATCCCAGATTTATGCTGATAAGATTCATGTGCCGCCAAGTCCTTTGAATGTCATGGTGCCTCCTTGGCCCTTTTTCATGTGGGGCATTGATATGATTGGTAAGATTGAGCCAACCGCATCCAATGGACATCGCTTCATCTTAATGGCAATTGATTATTTCACTAAGTGGGTTGAAGCAACTTCCTATGCCAATGTCACCAAACAAGTGGTAGCCCGGTTTATTAAGAAGGACATCATCTGTCGTTACGGAGTGCCCGAGAGAATCATTACTGATAATGGTTCAAATTTGAATAACAAGATGATGAAGGAACTGTGCCAGAGTTTCAAGATTGAGCATCACAATTCTTCTCCCTATTGTCCGAAGATGAATGGCGTTGTCAAAGCGACCAATAAGAATATAAAGAAGATTGTGCAAAAGATGGTTGTGACCTATAAAGATTGGCACGAGATGTTGCCCTTTGTGTTGCACGAATATCGTACCTCAGTACGTACTTCAACTGGGGCAACCCCTTTTTCGCTAGTATATGGTATGGAAGCTATCCTACCATTCGAAGTCGAGATTCTTTCTTTGAGAGTTCTGGTTGATGTAAAACTTGATGAGACAGAATGGGTAAGGAACATATTGAATCAACTCAGCTTAATGGATGAGAAAAGATTAACATCCATTGCATATGGTCATTTGTACCAAAGCAGGATGAAGAAAGCTTTTGATAAGAAGGTGCGCCCTCAGAGCTTTCAGGCAGGCGAGTTAGTGTTGAATAAGATTCTCCCTCCACAGACAGATTACAAGGGCAAATGGACTCCTAATTACAAAGGTCCATATGTCGTAAAGAAAGTCTTCTCAGGAGGAGCCTTAATACTGTCAATCATGGATAGTGAAGATTTCACGTCCCCTATGAATGCAGACGCAGTTAAAAAATACTTTGCTTAAAGAGACCCGCTGGAAAGAAAAAAGAATATCCAGGCAAAGATGGGGCATCCCGGAGAACCATAAAAATAATGGGTTCGGGCAAAAATTAGGCATAAAAATAAAATATGTAAACCCGCAAAGTTGAAAACCTGAAAAGGCGACTTTGGCAAAAATAGGTATCCCGGTTAATCGAAAACCTGCGAGGGCAATTCAAGCAAAAGTTAGGGATTTGAAAAGCAAATGACTGCGGTCTGCATGTTGATATTCAGAGCATAGTGGATTACGGGAGGACCCGAGGGCCATCCGTTCAAATCAGTCTCTTTAGAGGACGAAGCATTGGAAAAGCATCGAAGTCATGTGAGTCACAGAGGAATCGACACATGGTGGTCATCTGTACCACATTGTCGACATTTTCTATATATTTGTGCATTTCTGTAAATTTTGTGCAACTTTCTCTTTTCAGGAGTTGCATCTGTTGTAAAATCTGCCTATTTACAGGCCACTTATCAATAAAGTACATACTATTCAGTAAATTGTTGTTCTTGTTTTAGCCTTTACTGTTTTGTTTGCGAAAAAACACCTAATGTTTTGATAAAACTTTGCATACATAAACTTGTGGGCTTTGCTGATAATCATTAAAACTTTGATTTGCTTAAACAACATCACGAATGATGACCGAGATAGTTTCTATTGTGCAAGATATCTTGTTTGTTTGTTCATTTGTAGGTTGAGCGCGTACACCTATCCCCAGTAGATCGAATGCAAGAACTTATCCCCAGCAGTTTGGGATTGAAGTTCTCTTCATCTGGCAAATTTGGGATTATCCCCAGCAGTGGAGCGGATTCAGAGTTCCGTTTCCCAAGAGAGTCTAAGTCTTTGACCCCTTTCTCCTCAGAGTTTAGGTCGTTGACTCATTCCTCAAGCAGAGGTCGATGTTGATTCCCTCATTGAGTAATCCTCGGCGGAGTTGTTGGATTAGTTTGTTTCTCATCCTCAGCAGAGAGAGTTTGGGATGGATTCCCAGTAAATCTTATTTGGTTACCCCTAGTGGTTTGGATTTAATCTCCAATAGGTTGAAATCTACGGCAGAGTAGAGGTTTTCTCCCAGCAGTTTGCCTACTCCCTGGTAGAGTCGTGTTCTAGGAGGCCATCCAGGGCTAATTTCCCTAGTAGAGTTGAGATGATCTTGGCAGTTGGCTGCCTTTCTCCCAGCCGAGTCTTTTGTTCCCCAGAAGAGTGGTATTCTGGTAGGCCATTCAGGGCACTTTCTTCAACAGAATTTGAGTTGATTCCCAGCGGAATAGAGTTTTGATCTCGTCAGAGCAGTATTACCCAGGAGAGTTCTTTTCCTGGAGGCCATCCCGGGCTTGTTGTTCCCAGCATCAGTCCAATCATATTTGGCATGTCCTACCTTTCCCCGGCGGGGTTGCTTTCGTCTCTTCAGCATTTATTTTGCTGAGGTGGTTCCTTTGCATTTGCATTGTGCATAACATCCTCCCAAATGCGTAGCATTCCATTTCATATGGAGCATTACGCCATATTCAAACATATGCATTTGAAACATAGGCCAGGTTGTTACCTCGTGTTTTCAGATGTGTCTACAGCAGACAATGACGGTTTATTTAGCCTTTGTGGTATCCAGACCCCGGCAAGTATTGGTGTTTTTCTTGAGCCTGTGTGGTATCCAGACTTCCAGCAAAATCATTGACAGATGTGTTTATCTTATCATTTGTTCCCCAATAGAGTTTGCTTGTTTAAGTTTCTCTTTCCCCAGCGGAGTTCTCTTTCGGATTATGAATTGGTAGATTCTCCTATCAACTTCGTGTTGAGCTGGCCTTCGGGTTCGATACTCGCTTTTATTTAGCAAATGCCTGTTGGTTGTCAGATGTTCTCAAATTCGTGTTGAGCCGGCCTTCGGGTTCGATGCCTGTTTGTTTAACAGATTCCTGACGGCGAGGTCAAATGTTCTTCTCAACTTCGTGTTGAGCCGGCCTTCGGGTTCGATGCTCGCTTTTATTTAGCGAATGCTTGCTGGTTAGTAGATGTTCTCAACTTTGGGTTGAGCCGGCCTTCGGTTTCGATGCCTATTTTTATTTAACAGATGCCTGACGGCGAGGTCAGATGTTCTTCTCAACTTTGCGTTGAGCCGACCTTCGGGTTCGATGCCTGTTTTTATTTAACAGATGCCTGACGGTGAATTCAGATGTTCTTCTCAACTTCACGTTGAGCCGACCTTCAGGTTCGATGCCTGTTTGTTTAACAGATGCCTGACAGCGAGGTCAGATGTTCGTCTCAACTTCGTGTTGAGCCGGCCTTCGGGTTCGATGCTCACTTTTATTTAGCGAATGCCTGTTGGTTAGCATATGTTCTCAAATTCGCGTTGATCCGGCCTTCGGGTTCGATGCCTGTTTTTTATTTAACAGATGCCTGACGACGAAGTCAGATGTTCTTCTCAACTTTGCGTTGAGCCGGACTTCGGGTTTGATGCCTGGTTTGTTTAACAGATGCCTGATGATGAAATCAGATGATCTTTCTGACTTAGTGTCGTTGCCTATGTGATAGCAGATGTTTCTTCCGACTGCGTGTCGAGGTTTCCTGTTTGGTAATCAGTTAGCTTATTATCGTTACAACTATTAGATACAGTTACTTCTGGAGATTTTGTCCAAATAACAAGTTTGTAGTTCTATTTTTGCAGTTGGCAAATTTCCGGTTTCTTTGGTATTCAACCGTCTTTTACCATTGACTGTGTGAAAGTTGTTCGCTTTTCACCCATTCAGGTCCAAGTTGTTTGAATAGGGGTAGCTGTTGTACCCTAAAAGTTGACCAACCCTTTTCTTGTACTTGGCTTATGTTTAATTTCATTTTAGCATTTGCATTTGCATAGCATTGTATTTAGCAGGGGATCAAGATTTGTTTATGCTCTATCCAATAGGAGAGTCTTATTAGCTTCAATTTCAAGCAAAGGCATTGGTAGAGGTCATTAAGAGTGTTTACCATCATCATGAAGTTGTCAAGGCTCCTTGAAAGAAAGGATTGGTGTGTGTTGTTTGTTTCCTATCATGGGGGTCAACAGAGGACCATCAAGGGTTCATAAGATCTTTGTTGTGGATAGAATATGTTTGAGAAGCTCATTGAATGCTTTGAAATTCATTGTGGAGTTTTTCTAGGCTTTCATTTCATCTGTAAGAAGTCACAGTCAAAGGATGTGAAGCTAGGGTTTCATATGGTCAAATCAAGGTCAACTGTGGACTTGAGAGAGTTTGAGACTTAGTTCTAAGTCATTGAGGCTATGGGAGGTTATCTTGATACATTTAGGGTGTCATGTCAAGTTCAAATCAAGAAGAATCAAGAGTTCAAGGAGTTACTAAATTAGGGTTTCAGAGGATCTCAGTGTAAAATCCCCTTCTTTACTGCCTAACTTCAAGGACATTTTCACCTATGATACAAGTTCACTCTCATTTTCATGTAAACATGAAACGTGTAGGGAATGTTCTTAGATTTCGTTTGAGTACTAGAACTCATCCATTAAGTGTCTATAACTCAAGTTGCTAACAAGTTAGAGGTCTCACATGAACTTATTTTTTGTCAACTAAAAGGCAACTCACTTCCAAAGCATTTTTTACCTACAAGCATGCTTCCCCTCAACTTTAGGTGAACATGAAAGTTGTTCCTCATGATCTTAGATTTTAAAATAGTCCTAGAAGCCCTTGATATCATTTATACATCTAAAGTTATGGATCTCACAAGGCAAGGGTATTTTGGGAAAGTTTCATTATAGGTCATTTGGTACAATGGTCATTTTGGTGAACTTATGTACCTAAAATGCACTTCCAACCAACATGAACTTACTTTGTCTCATTTTTGAATCAATTCACATCACAATATGATCACAAGAAAGATTGCACAATTGAATGGGTACCAAATGCGTGGAAACATGGCCATTTTCAAGTTTCTTCATAAGAACGTTTTGAATTCAATCTCACAATGAGGACCAAATCAAAAGCCCAAACCAATTCCATTGTAAAATTCACCCCACATGCTGCAGATTGGTGCACTTTTCACGTGTGGAGCAAGGCAAAACATGTGCGTATTGGTGGCTTTCTTTTTTGGGCGTAATTTTCAAAGATCACAGTTGAAGCTTCATGGGCCTGCGTTACACGTTCAAATCCATAATATATAAGCCAAAAGGTTGCCCTAGAGGCTCAGAATGCGCCATTGAAGTTGGAGAGAGAAGAATCAGATTCAAATTTCTCAAGCATTTTTTCAAATTTCAATTTCAATTTTCTCTGCAATTTAACTTCAATTGAGGCTTGATTCTTCTTTCTTGGAGTATTTGGAGTGAAACTGAAGCAAGAGAGTGAAGCTTGCACGCATCTGAAGAGCCAACGGAGCTGCTCCGTTCAGTAAGTTTCCATCTCTGAATTCTCTCATTCTATACCATGATTTAGGCTCATACTGGTTGCATCTGAAGCCCTACGCTGAGTAGGCCATGTTTGATCCCTTGTTGTTCATTTTTGATGAAGTTTCCAGTTGTGCATCTCATTTTTCAAGCTTTCGATTCTCTTATTTCATGAGCCTTTTTGAAAATCTAAGGGTGGATTCATGATCCTTGCAAGCTTTGCTTTCCATTGGTATGAGATCTGACCATTTTATGGAGAATTTTAGAACCATCTCCCGCGAGTTGGCCGGAGAAGACGACCGGAGCCCTAGCTCCAGCGTCTGGTTCAAATTCAGATCAGATCTGATGTGGCTAACTTGGACTTTTTGACTTGCATGCGTGTTTGGTTTTGATTCGCTTGACCTGTTCCATGTGGCACTTTGACTCCACGTCCGTTTAACGAAATGAAGCGTTTTGGTGAGTGAACTGAGTTTGGGTGGATTAGGCTTGAATTATTACTCGCCCCCCCCCCCCTCAGTTTGAGCCCAATGCACGTTTGCATATTTTCCTTTGTATTCTGCTTTTACTTTTGCAACCATTTCTATTGCTAATTATTTTTTATTTTATTTTATTTTCTGTTTTGATTTTAAATTATTAAAAATACCTCAAATTCTCCAAAAATTAAATAAAATTTTTTTTCAAACATTTCAAAACCTTCTTTAATTTTTCGTAATTTTTGTTTCTGATTTTATTACATTTTGCAATTTTATTTTAGTTTTGCAAAGTGAGGTGTTTTTAATATTACCTTTTGTTGATCATCCATGCTTGAGCTACCATTTGATATCACCAATGAATGAGATTTCCTCTCCATTTAGAGGATGGATTAAGGTACCTTTGAGGCTGATTTTGGTCTTGGTTTGATCATTTTTTGTTTGACTTTGAGTTGTTTTTGTTTGACCCTCGATTATAATTCAATACGGTGGAGCACCCTAGTTGATCAAATCATTTGGTGATGCCTTGAATTGAATTTGGTTTTGAAACTTTGGCCTCTGTTTGCCAACATACTTGGTTGATTGGTTTATTTTATTTGAGAATTATTGAATATTTCGTCTATTTTTGGTGAACCTTGCAAGTCAAGTCACCCTAGATGAAGTTCATACAAACTAGTTGACCTAGTTTCTTTGGGAAATGACTTTGATTGATCCCATACCCTATGACTCTTGATTCTAATTCTTGACATGCTTAAGGGGCTGGCTTTGCATTTATAGGTCACACACTTGTGTAGTTTGTGTTACAAGTCACTTTGAATTAGGGCATTCCACTTGGTTGTAAGTGTTGAATTTGGTTTGAACTTTGGTTCTTTCTCTTGCCTTGACTTGTAATTTGCTTGTGCCTTGGTTTCCATTTGGTTTTAGCATCTTCTCCTTGTAAATGTGCTTCTGTCCTTTGGCCTTTGATACTCATTCAAAGCTATTTTGTATCCTTTGTTCATACTTTGAGTTTGCTTTGAATGAGGGATCACTTTGAGCACTTGTTTGCTCTTTTCTTTTGCATGAACAACATGTGGTGTTTGGTTGAGATATCTTTCATGTTGCTTGCTGCACAAGCCTATTCTCCCATCTACATTTTCATCATGGCTTCTCCCTTTGTCTTTTTTGTTTATGTTTTTGTTTTAGTGATTGATGTAGAATGTTTGTAGGAGTTGTGACTTCTCCCATTTCATCTCACTTTTTCTTTGACTTGTTTAAGTCATTTTTCTTCTTCCTTTGTTTGCTTTTCATCTTGCATATCATGTTTACTTTATTCCTTGACTTGTTTAAGTCATCTTCATATCTTTCTTGCATCTCATTTGTGATTGATTTTATCTTGTGTTTTCTTGGTCTTTTCTCATGATCCCTTAGGATTCCTAGTCCCTCAGTTTAGGATGGGAGTAGGAGAGACATTAAGTGTTCAATCCAAGCATGATAAAATTAGGATAGTCTTTTTCTCTCTTAATCTCAATCTTCGGAGCACATTGCATGATAACATTAGGGTTGATTAGTTTCCCCTTAGAGTTTGTGTCTTCTCTTCTCATCTCAAAACTTCTTCAAGACATCTAATAAAGTATAATAAGTGTTGTACTCTACGAGCCTTAAGTACTTGGGGAATGATAGTTAGGGGGATACCTCTCAACTGTCTAGAGTGTTTAGCTTATGCCTTTTGGGCGATATGCGACGCATTCGCTCTCAAGTCATAGTCTTTAGTGCAACATGAATTACAAACTTAATTCAATTCACTTCTTCTTCATAAAAGACACAAAACAAAATATCAAATCTTTTTATCCTTCGGGATTTTTTGGAAAACCTTTTTTCAGAAAGAGTGTGTTAACTCTTGGTTCTACCGTAAACAGGTAACGCCTAAGTCTCCAATGGTCGAGCAGCAATACATCTAACTGCTAGAACGAAGGTTTAACCCTACTCAGTTAAAACACTTGAACCAACTTGTGGTCGTGTCAGCCCGAACTATGTTTTCTCTGATTTCTCGTACCAGACGAGGATACGTAGGCACAAGACGACGGTGTCTTGGAAAGCAACCTTCCCCACCTTCACCCGTAGTTTTCCGAACTACGTTGACTCTGACTTTCCCATTGCACGAGGGAGTACGTAGGCATAGAGCGGAGATGCTATATCGAGTCTCTTTTCTTTTTCTTTCGTCCCTGTGGCCAGCCTTATAGATTAACACCCTTTTAGATTAGCCAACAAGCATGGATCCCGTTAAGTACAACGGACGTGAGGGGTGCTTATACCTTCCACTTGCGTAACCGACTCCCAAACCTAATATTTGGTTGCGATGACCTGTCTTTTCCCTTTTCGTATGTTTTCTTTGATTGTTTCCTTTCCTTCCCTTTGGGATAAATAACGAACGATGGTGACTCTTATGTCCTTGTCGGCCCCTCTTCGCAGCGATGCGAAACTAGGTCCAAGCCAATTAGATAGGGGCATCTATCATACCCCAAATTTGTCCTATCTGTATATAACTTTCATCTGGACATCCATCCACTAACCATTATTCAAAAAATCCAAAAGGTGTTGTTTCTGCTTGCCTAAGTCCAAGTTCATTTGAGGCCATCAGAACAATCATGTATGATATTGATTGAGGTTCACATAGTTTTTACTTAATTCATTGGTCAGACAAGAGTTAGTTTCCTGATTGAGACCAGGGTATGCTTTATTCAAGCGGTGTGGGTCAGAGCTTTCAGTTAGGGTTTGGGCAATACAATTCATGTTTCAAGGCATCATTTTCTGATTTCAAGGTATTTTGTTGCTCATTTTGTTCATGGTGCAATATCTGGATTATTAGTGCAAGTGGTAAAATTCAAAATCGTAATGACTGAGATTGATTCATAAGGCAAGTCAACTCTAAATAATCATTTATCAATCCATTCATAACCCTTATTCATTTCCAGTTGAAATCCATATTTCATATTCATAATCATTTTTATTTTGTTATCCATATCTAATTTCTATATCCACTTTTATTCATTTCATTTTTATCCAATTTACAAACCAAATTCATTCACAACCATATCCATTTATTATTATAACCAATCCAATTATTCAAATATTCATTTTTCAATTTGTTTTCTCACAAAAAATGGGTAAATGTTGCAATTCCATTTACAAATTTTATACAAATAAAAAAGCCCGTAATTATCATTTTTTCTGACTTAGAGGCCCATCATCTTTTTCTTGATTTAAAAGCCCATCTACATCAAATTACACCAAAAATACAATCAAAATTTTGCCTAACAATTATACTAACACACCTTAATTGCACATGACCAATTCACAGTATTTGCCAATTTCATCCAACACACAAGACCAACTCCACGCGCTGCGCAACATCACAACCATGCCAATTTTCAACCATAATCTTCCAAGCCATGACTAAACTCAAACCACAACACGACCACACCTGGACAACAACAATAAAATGAATAAGTTGCAAAGTAATCACGAGAAATACGCAGCAGTAGCAATTTCCATTTCCCTATGAACAAACGAACAGCAGGACCCAACGTAACCTTCATTTTGCAACCAGAACCCACAAAAGGGACAATATGCACCGAGACAATATAAACCATACAAAGAGAATTATCACATGATACTTACCATACCGTTTTGCAGCAGCACATGTATTCTCGCACACAAATTACGCATCACGTACCTTCTCACGCCCTGCACAGCCACACACATGATTTACACAATTTCTCCAAACTGTTGCAACAATTCCCTTCCTTCAACCCTCTCCTATAAATAACAACTTCTTCTCTCCCAGGAAAAAGGGAAGCCATCGAGCTCATACGAGAACCTCTCTACAACAGATAATACCTTCCTTCACACCTAAACTTCCCTCTCTTTCTTCAAATCACTCACCAAAACCAGCCTCACACAACCAAACTTTCATTTCAAATCACAACCACAAACCCCAAATTGATTTTCACCGAAATCGGAACCAGAAAGTAGCGAGATGAAGAGAGTATTTGAACAAGCAAAATGAAAACAAAATCCTCAATACAAACCTAGATTGAAACAAAATCCAATCGAAACAGAACCGAGCATAGTGAGAGAGAATCATATGTGATCGAAGGTTATAAGTCTGGAGGTTGTGCTTCACTTTTCTTCCAATTTGTTCATCATATCCTCTTGTACTCAACATAACTTGATGAAAGTTCTTGACTATGATGTGGAGCATAGCTTCATTTGGTTTTAAAAAGTTTATGTTGACTATGTTTTGTTTTTGGTTTGTTTTGTTTTGAAGCATTGCTATGGTTGAATTGGGCTCGCAGCCCACAAAATTTTGCACCCCACCTTCTTGTTTGCGCCTTATTTACATTGTGGATGTTATTATTCAAATTAAATGCTATATTTTTGTGATTTTCAATTTAATTTAATTCGATTAATGATTTTTTCAATTTTAAACATCAAATAAAATTACCTCACATGATTAAAAAAAAGCCTTTTTGAATTTGTAATACCAAAAGAATAGCATTTATTACCAACTAGCGTCCAGACGGGCACACTGTGCCCGTCTGTCCGCTTTTTTATTGCACACGTAAAAATATAAATGATGTTTTTTTATTTAATATAATTTTAAATGGAAGTTATGTAAAAGGTTAATAGTAGGATGTTAAATAGGAAGTTATGTGAAAAATAATAGTAGTGGTTTTAATGGAAGTTATTGAGTAAATTATACATTAAAATAAGGGTAAAATTGGTAGAAAATAGGCTATACCAAAAAAAAGTTTTGCCTTTATATATATGGTAAACTGCAATGGAATAAACATCCATCAGCAGGGATAGCTCAGTTGGGAGAGCATCTTACTAAAGATCTAAAGGTTGCGTGTTTGATCCATGCTCACTGCATTTTATCATTTCTTTTTTCGAGTTTTTTCTGCCATCACACGGTATAGTTTTCCTTTCTATTCCTGCTAATTAAAACACATATCAACAATTCCATTGTCGTCCAGCGGTTAGGATATCTGGCTTTCACCCAGGAGACCCGGGTTCGATTCCCGGCAATGGAACTTTTTATTTTCTGCCATCTCTCTTCAATTAACCTAGCATAATAAATCTCTAAACAATTATTTCTTATTCACACATTTATATAACTATCATCTTTTTTTGAATCAAAAGGAAGATTGAAATAATTCAAAAAAAGCAGTACAAGTACAAGGCGATCGCGAGGATCCTGCCCTCAGAAAAGACACAAAGACCAAATGAAAAGTACAAAAAGCACTAATAAGTCATCAAGTGAGCAATATGCGGCCTAAGTTCTGGTTATACCACCCCCTATAAACAATCATATCTATAATATTATCACCAATTTTTGTCTTATCTATAACATTATCGTAACAAATGTCATTACGGTATTTCCATACACCATAAACAGTTTCCGTTATAGCTAGTTTCAGGAGGGATGCACGCCAACCCTTACCGCTCGTACTCCTGCACACCCAGTCCATTTCTTTATCCCAAGGTCGCGGGACATGCGGAATCTGAATCCAATCTAGGATTTTGGTCCAGATATACACCGTTTCAGGACAGCAGAATAAGAGATGATTAATAGATGCCTCCTCTTTAGAACAAAGACTACATCTATCATGGTGATCATACCAAATCGGAAAAGGCGTTGTTTTGTAGCCAATCTTCCGTGACACGCAAACCACATAGTAATCAGAGCCCTTGGTCGAGCAGCATTACTTCGGAGTATATTCTTCCACATTACTTTTGGGGCATTACTACAGATTACCATATAAATATCCTTCATCCTAAACTTGTTGCTAGTAAGCATGCGATCCCATACCTATTGAATATCCACCAAGCTATCCCTCTATTTTAGGATGGTCCTCATAATCCATGAGGGTGTGGGGTTTGATACTGACATTCATCAATCCCTCATGCTTCAAATAATAACTATGAACCCATTTTACCCACAAGCTATCAGTTTTATTACTAAGGTTCCATAGCAGTTTAACCATGGTAATCTTATTCCAGATCTTAAGATCAATGATACTCATGCCTCCATAATTCAGAGGTCTACATACGTTGTCCCAAGAAATAGGGCTCTTCCTACTAATATCAGGACCACCTGTCCACATGAAAGATCTACACATAGCTTCAATTTTATGAATAACAGTTCTAGGAATAGGAAAGCATTGCATCCAATAGTTCGCAATGGCAAAAGTAACACTTTTTATAAGCTGGGCACGCCCGGCATAACTAGGAGTTTAGAACTCCAATGATTAACTCGACTCATAATCTTATCAATCAACGGCATATAATGATGAAAAGATAATTTTTTAGAGGTTAGAGGGACCCCCCAAATACCTGAAGGGGAAAGGACCCTCCCGGAAATTGGTAATGTTAATGATGTTCTGCTTTGTATCCGCATCCACCCCACCAAAATAAATTTTGCATTTTGCCAGGTTTAATTTGAATATAACTATAATATTCAATTAACTAAATAAATCTCTAAACTCATCTTCAACTAGCTAAATAAATCTCTAAACTCATCTTCTACTAGCTAAATAAATCTCTAAACGCATCTTCAACATCAAGTCTATACTCTTTTATTCCCTTCATATGATGTTAATAATTTATATATGTGCTCGCGAGACTTCTTTTTTCGAAAGTCAATTACATGTCTATCAAGTCTTGAACTTTGTGCTCATATCGGGCGTTCTCGTCATAACTTGCAGAATTTAGGCAAGGAGGATGATCAAGTGATTGCAACTTTAATAGCGAATCTCTGAGCATGTGATGAAGTAGTGGCCATATGACTTTGGTGTAGGATCCAAATTGTTTCCTAACTTCCTTTGTTGTGATTGATGAACCGCATGAGGTTGTTGATGAAGTAGATAGTATTGCAGGCTTTGTTGCGGAGGCATCACCCAGGGTTGTTGTATTTGAGGCTCTAGGTAGGCCTTTGGTTGGCATGGTGCAGGATTACCTTCTATTTTCAATGGAACATGCCCATTTTGTTTCTTGATACATCCTTCGAGTTTGTTCGCGTGTATCAGGAAGTCTGTTAGTAAGATAACAGTTGGAGGAGGGTTGAAAGCTGAGAGGATATGCAAATGTATGTAAATGCATAGGTATGCAAAAAAAAATTGAAGTATGATAAAAGTATTTTTTTTTATGCAATGAAAGTGTCACATTAGGATAGTTACAGATAAAAGGAAACTCCTACGGGTTTAGGATAATAATTTACATAGGGAATATGGGAAACCCAAACGAGTTTAGGATAGTGATGGATATAGAACCCATATATGGGTTTAAGGGTAATTCTAAAATAAGGACGCCTTATTTAAGAGGGATCCTTATAGATAGGGATGAGGATCAACATGGGAAAGCCAAGCAGTGCCTTTATATATGTAGACGCAAGTATTTGATAAATTATCCACAAATAATTTCGCAACCAGCAACAAACAGTGCAACATTTCATTAATAGAACATATACACAATTGACTTCCCAAAGATATTAGATATAAAAATATTGTTCAAACAATCCTATTATCTATACTATGTTATAGCCATGTTCATTAGCTTTCCAACACTTTGAACAGGGACCAAAACGGACTTACGGATCTAAAGTTACGTCCAAAACAATTTCGACCGAAAACATGAACACTCGTGACGGACATCATGCATAATTTTCTACGTTTTTCCACCGTTGGAGGCCTTCAGGACCTCTGATTTCGATTCCGTAAAGACCCAAGCTCTCAGAAAATTACAACTCATCAAACACTTTAATTATCTCATGTAAATTTACAATGTTAACATAATTAAACCATCTAATCATTGTTTTAAGATTATGCCTAAAACCTTTGAAATTGATGGATATATGTTCAATTCTCAAAAAAAGAATACACATATATAGGGCACACAAATTTATCATATAATCATAATATAACAACCACCATGGTAATTAGGGATTTTTATCCTAAATATGATACTACCCATTATACACTATCATACAATCTCATTACCATGTAAAGACCCACCCTTACTTGGTTTCTTGACAAACTCTTGAGTTTTCTCCTTAGGTTTTCTTCTCCTATTTTCCTCTTTTTCTTTTCTCTATGATAACTTCAGGCACCTACCCGTTTTAGAATCCTACCTGTAGGGTTTCATGGATTAGAGACTTTTGTTGTTGACTCGTTCCTCCGACCAACCTCAGAACTGTTTGAACCTGTGGTCATGTGATCCCGGATCTTGCATCTTGCATTGCATCTTGCGTACATGTCATTGCATTATATTTCATATATTGTGCATCTCGCATTTCGTTTCAATAGTAGAATCTCATCTCTCCTTCATTCCTTCTCCAGTAAATCAAGTTGATTCCTCGACACGAGTACGCAACTCGAGCCAACACTAGAAGCATGATGGAGCAAATTCAATAAGAACAAGCTGCCTTCAGAGAGGAATTGGACTCCCTTAAAGGAAAGATTGATCAGATTCTCGAAGCCATCACTACGGCCAGAAAGGAAGAAGAACTGCGTGAAGCCGCTGCCGTCAATAACAACGTTCATGTGCAAGGATCTACCTTGAGGCTCTCAGTTCATGTTCCTAACCCTATCACCTATGGGATCCCGATGAGCTTCACTACCGCAGCTGAAGGAGCCACTTCTCAACCACTCCCAACGCCTGGAGTTACTCTCAGAGCTGTCCTGTAAGCCCAACTTGTTGTCGTTCAGATCCTCATTCCTTATGTTGAAGAGAATCTGCTAGATCATTATGACGATATGCAAAGTTATCACACTGCTATCCCCATTGCCAGTCTTGCAGCTGCTCAGGATTATGAAGCTATCAAGATGTGTTGTGATCTAGTTGAAAAACTTTGAGTCATGGAGGGGCACAACTCAGCTTCCTTGAATGCTCTGGAATTATTCTTGGTGCCAGATGTCGTCATTCCTACCAAGTTTAAGGTGCCAGAATTCTCGAAGTACAAAGGTCTTAGTTGTCCAAACATTCATCTGAAAATGTACTATTGCAAAATGGCTGCTTATGCCAGACACGAAAAGCTAATGATTCATTGCTTCCAAGATAGTTTGTCTACAGCATCTCTCGAATGGTATATACAGCTAGAGTATAGCAGTGCGCACACTTGGGCTGAGCTAGTTGATGCATTTGTTAAGCAGTACAAATACAACACCGACCTTTCTCCAAAATGTACTCCACTTCAGAGTATGGCTCAAAAGGACAACGAATCCTTTAAAGAGTATGTGCAGCGTTGGAGAGAGCTAGCTACAAGGGTGCATCCACCTCTTGTTGACCGTGAACTAATTGTCATCTTCATGGGTACCTTGTAAGGCCAATACTATGAGAAGCTAATTGGTAGTGTCTCTGCTAGATTTTCTGACTTGGTGATTGTAGGTGAGAGAATCGAAGAAGGTTTAAAAAGCGGAAAGATCCAAGAAGGTTCTAGTAGCCAGTCTGGAGCCAAGAAGCCTTTCAATGGATACAAGAAGAAAGAAGGCGAAATAAATTCTATCTCTGAGTAGAAAGGGCAAGCTTCTCAACAAGCTCCTGCTCATATGCCTTATCAAATCCCTTACTTCCAGTATCTGTATGTTGCTGCTGCGCAATACGCTTTAATGCCTTATCAGCCACCTGTTCAAGGTGTTCAAGATCCAATGCCTCAGCAGCAGGCTCCTTAGCAATAGTCCTATAATCAACAAGGGTATTAGTATCCACCTTAGAATCAACAACAGTGAGCTGCTCAACCACAACGTCAGCCTAATCAACAAAGGACAAGGAGGCCAGATAGAGTCTTTAATCGTCTACCAATGACATATGCTAAGATCTTTCCTGAATTGTTGGAGAAAAGGGAGATCACTCTGAGATACTTAGCTTCGCTAACTATCATTCCTCCAGATTATGATGATAATGCTCACTGCGAGTTTCATAAGGGCGCTCTGGGGCACACCATTAAGGATTGTCGAGCTTTTAAACACAACGTTTGAGACCTGGTGGATATGCAGTTTCTCACATTCAAAGGAAGGTCTGCAAATATCACGAACAACCCTATGTCACCGCCAAGCTAGTGCCAACATCAAGTCAAGTCAAGTTTCGCTTCCCCGAGCTAGTTGTCATGCCGTTGTTTGCATTATTGTATTTTGTCTTGGTTTGTTTAAGTATTGTATGCTTTAAACATTGTCATTCATATTTGGTTTTATTAATGTAGTGATTATGCATGTTTTGAATTAGTTATGTCATATTCACTCATTTTTCTACAAAGCACATACACATTATTCACTTCACTCTTTTATCAACTGTTGTTTAGCAATGATTGAAGGGAGGATGATGACAATGAAATACCCATAATTGCAAACTATAGGCTTTCGTATAAAATCCTACCGGTGACGTACATGCATTATTTCAATCCCCAAACACTAGAAGGACAAGGAGTTAATCCCTAGTTAACCACTTCGAACCGAGAAGTAGCAGTTTCCTTCGGATATTCAAACCCTTACACTCAACCTGGGGAAGGGTAGTGTTCAGTTAATCCGATTACGCACTCGAATCAACAAAGCAAAATCCAAAAGACATGACGGTTGTTTTACAAAGACCCATTAGCAGCCACAATCCTCCAACAAAATAAAAAAAAATTAAAAGCCTGCTAAGTCAAACACCTCAAAGGAGACTTAGGCAAAAATCAAGGCAATCCCGATGGATTCAAAAAGCGAAATCAGTCCATCCAAAAGTTAGGAATCAAAAACCAAATCAAAAGAGGTCCTCAAATCCTCAGCAAAAACAAAATAAGATTCAATGACCACCATGCCAAAGTAAAACGGTCATTGACATCCATCAAAACCAAAATAAGGTGACTTCCAGTTCGAGTAAACCTTGAATCATCGAGCTTACACCGTCAACTCTTTTGGAAGACAAAACATGTGCAAAATTAGCTGAACGTAGGACTTGATTTCATCACGAAGAAGGGGTAAGTACAAACCAAGTCTTGAGCCTAATATCCTTTATTTAATAAACCGTATCTGGGGGCTACCAAGCCAGGGAGGAAATCCACTATAAGCAGTGTTAATTCAGAGTCAAACTACCAGTTTGCACTCTTCACTTAAGACCTACCCAATGCAACTTCAGCCTAACACTAGACCTGAGTTCCTACTCACTTCCCCTCAATCACAACAGTGATATCAACCAATTAAGTTACAGATTAAAATGAAGACACACTTCAAACAAGTTTTGATCTTGCTTCACAGCTTCAAACAAGAGACACAGCACTCGTGCTTAACAGCTTAGAGTGACACAATTAACATACAACTCAAACACACTAGTCCAATGCAATCATACAACAGATAGTTGCTTGGCTCACAAGAAATCCTAAGACACAAACACACATGTGAAGATCACAGTACATAGACTGAGTTCTTTACTCACAAAACACTCTATAAACTCTCTGTCAAAAACTGTCTTCAATTAGGATTGTTACTTTGTTAATTATAAACAGCAGAAAGATCTTGGACCTAAGTGCAAAAATCAGGTTTAACCAAGTTAAACTTCTTTTCATAAATCAACGCACTTTTAATTAGGTCATAGGCATTTCTTGTTATGCTCAGCACTGCCTAGCATTTCGCCTGCGATAACTAGGATCTCTAAAATGTTTCCTAAAGTATAGCCTGAGCTTCCTCATGCAATATACCAGAAAACTAAAACACGCACCCTTGATGTCAGCTACCTGATGTCATGACATTCAATATGACATCTAATACACTTTGCTCTAACTAAGCAAACTTACCCTGCAGAACACTACACCAGCATGTCATGACATCAATCATGACATCTACACACACATCATTATTTTACCAAAAAATGCAGCCAAAAAAAACATCTACAAACTCCTCATTTTTGGCAAAGTTTTGGCTAAAACAATCTGTCATCATATTAGAGAACAAGCAGCAGAAAAGTTCAGACTCAGAGCCAGCATCATCACTATCTTCTTATTCATCAGAGTCTTCCTTAAAACTGGCTGCAACTTCTTCTGAGTCAGCTTCTTGGCCATCATCCTCCCCTGAGCCATCATCATGCTTATCCTCATCATTTTCAGTAAACTCAGTACCTTCATCTTGCTCAAGAGGCCTGATCAACTTTTCAAGATTTGCTTCCTTGTCTCCAACTCCTTGCATGTTTCTTTGAACATGGCAATAACCTCAGCTTTTCCTGTCTTTGAACTCCCTTTGGATGTTTTTGCAGATGTCATGATAATGTTAGGAACATGAGTTCCTTGAAACAACTTGTGATGGAAAGACAAGGGGCCCTCTCTCTCTTGCATGCAGAGTCATTCTCTTTTAGTATATTGGGATACTGATTCAATATGATCCCACAGATAAGAGATGGAAATGCAATGGGGCCTTTTACACTATAACCGCCATCATGCTTCATGGTCTAATCAAAGATGTAGGTCCCATAGTCAAATTTTGTTTTGGTCCCAACAACATAAATGAACTTCCCTAGGATAGTTACAACAATTGATTTATGATTTGTAGGCACCCAGTTGGCAGCCTCAGTCTTATGCAGCATAGCATACTTCATACTAAGTTTACTAGCAACCAGTTTCCCTTTTGAGGGCCAGCTCTTAACCTGGTTGGCAGTTATAACTTGACAAACTTTGTTGTCAGAAGCAGCTAAATCAGTTTGAGCCTCATCTAATCTCCCTAGATAGTTATTGATAACTATTGAGGAGAAAGTGACACATTTTCCTCTTACATATACTTTGCCAAACTCAATTGATTTTCTATCAGCACATTCTTCTTATAGGTTCACTATGAACTCCTTAACAAGTATTTCATAGCACTGAGAAAACTGAGTGACAGTCCTCATTAAACTAGCATCATGGATAAGATTCATGATCTCCTTACTTTCAAGGGCATTCTGAGCCAGTTCTCTTTCCAATGCCAACCTCTTCTGATACACATATTTCCATCTATTAACACTTGAGGGATAATGGAATAAGATATTGTCAATAGGAACATCAGGAACATTAGCAGCAAGTTTGCTAGTTGTGGGTTTCTTCTTTGGTGGGATGTCAGTGACATCACAAGCAACATCCGAGTCAGAATCAGATTCAATACTAGTTTGAGCCTTTCTCTTCTTTGGAACCACCTTGCTCCAAGCTTTGGTAGGGCCAACAAAAGTACTCTTTGTTACAGCTTTCTTCTTAGAAGGACTCTGCACAACTGCCTTCTCCCCTTTCCTAGTCATGAGCCTTTTGGATATGCTAGGGTTGATCGTGGCTATCAGATCTTTGTCTGAATAATCATCAAGGTTCACTACATCAGCCTCATCCTTCTGGACATCATTATAATTATTGTTATCACCTTGCATATTAACATTATTGCTTTCATAAGTTTGACCCTTATCATCATCCTTTTGTAAGGTCATTCCCAAGGTTTCAACATCTTGAGTAACATCAGCTTGTTGATCTAGTTGAGGAATGAGTATCTCTGGCACATCATGTGGCTCATTCAATATCCTAGATACCAAACTAGCAATGGTGTTGTGGACATCCCTAGAGCCCTCCTTATTGGTATCCTCAGAAGGGATGGAGGTTGAAGTATGGAGAGCCTGACCTGTGACTAGTTCTTTAGGTCTTCTTGCATGCGATGTCCGTGGTTTCTTCACACTCGGACCTTCAAGGATCACCATGCATAGGGGTGCCACCTCAAGAACCTGGTTAGGGTTGCTAGCACCAGAATCTGGATCAGCGATGGTGGTCATTTTCTTGGTAGGGATATATTTTGGTTGTTGAGACATTTTAGGAGACTTTTGCTGTGAGAAAGCAGGTTTTCTGTGGTTGTTGAAGGAGGTATGGAAGATGAAGAAGTTGTATGGGCACCAAAAGAAGAAAACGTATAGTGTGTGGGGGGTAGAGTGATTTGATTGCAAAAGAAGAGGGAACTCAAAATCTTGACCAATCAGCACATGATTAAATTTTAGACATTCTGAGTGACATTGCTCCCTTTATGCTGGTCATCTTTCATGGACTCCATCAAATTCTAGTATAACAGATCCAGATATTTATGATGTCCATTCTTTGGATGTGCTATCTTGGCTTGCCTGCCAACCTGGCATTTACCACAACCTGTTGTTTCATCTGGGGTTAACTTTGGAGTTCCTCTTACTGCTTCCTTGCATATGGCCTTTTTTATCCCTTGAAGATGTCTACCTTTTTTATGCCACAGTTGATCCTCCTTTTCTTCTTTGGTCAAGACTTTGAAGTTACTTTTAGGCTCCCATAAGTAACAGTTATTCTTAGCTTTAGATCCCCTCATGACTTCCTCATCTTCTCCATTGGTGACAACACATTCACCCTTAGTGAATTTGACACTGAGACCTTGGTCATAGAGCTGACTGATACTGATAAGATTTACAATCAGTTCTTTAACCAACATGACATTATCCAGTTCTGGAACATCAGGACAGTCTAGTTTTCCAGCACCTTTGATTTCTCCTCTAGCTCCATCACCAAAGGTTAGATGACTTGAGGAATGATGTTTGATGTTCACCAAAAGGTTCTCTATCTCAGTCATATGTCTAGAACAGCCACTACCAAAATACCAGTCTTCTTTGGTTGGCATCCTTAGAGAAGTATGAGCTACTAGAGTCACATTCTTAGCAACCCATTGTCGTTTCTTAATAGGAGCAATCTGTTTGGATTTGACTTGATGAGCATCTAGTTTGGATTTGACTTGGTGCATGTGGCTGGGAAATCCATGCAGCCTGAAGCAAAAAGGCTTTATGTGCCCAAATCTTCCATAGTAGTAACACCTCCACCTTTAGAATTTTTTCTTGGTCTAGTTCATGTTTCTATTCGTCTGATGTTGAGACATTGGTTGTGACATCTGGTTTTACCTAAGATTTTCATGTTTTGGCCTCTTGAACCCCAAGATGGGTCTCTGTTCACCAACAAAGCCTATTCCAAACTTGTCACTTGCTTTCTGACCAACTTGTAGAATTTTATCTAGAGTGTCAGTGCCTTTGTTTAGCATCCTGATGGACTTTGACATCTGATCAAGTTTGGAATTCAACACATTGATCTCACTGTTGAGTGAGTCTATGGTTGCAAGATGTTCTATCTTCTCAGCTTTCAACTCCCTTATGAGTTTCTTCTACTACTCCCCTTGTTGATACACTTCTGCACTTCTGATACACAACTGTTTATATGAAGATGCAAGCTCATCAAAAGTCAGCTCATCTTCACTAGAATCATCATCAGATACACATACACTATGTAGTGCAGTGACATATTTTGCAGACTCTTCTTCTGATCCACTCTCAGAATCTCCATCTGACTAATTGACATTTAGTCCTTTCTTCTGCTTCTTGAGGTAAGTGGGACATTCAGCTCTAATGTGACCATATCATTCACATTCATGGCACTAAATTCCTTTGCCTTGGTTAGGCTTATCTTAATATTTACCTCTTCTGCTGATGTCAGATGAAGTGTTCTTGACATTGGGTCTAGTCTTCTGATCTATTCTTTTGACCAACTTGTCTACCAAGCATAGTTATAGCTTTTGATAGATTCTCGCCACTTCCATCATTGTCTTCATCTAAGTCCTCTGCAGCATTGGATACAAAAGTTATGCTTTTGTTCTTCTTCTCAGCATGATCACACATTCCCATCTCAAATTTTTGAAGAGAACCAATGAGTTCATCCACCTTCATGTTGCTTATGTCTTGAGCTTCTTCAATAGCAGTAACCTTCCTGGCAAATCTTTTGGGCAATGATCTGAGTATCATCCTTACAAGCTTTTCTTCAGACATTTTTTCTACTAAAGCTCCTGAAGTATTGGTAATCTCCAGAACATTCATGTAGAATTCATGAATAGTCTCATCCTCCTTCATTCTCAGATTCTCAAACTTAGTAGTTAACATTTGTAATCTAGACATCTTGACCTTAGAGGTACCTTCATGAGTTGTTTTGAGAGTATCCCAAACCTCTTTGGCCAATTCACAATGATGCACAAGTATGAAGATGTTCTTGTCTATTCCATTGAGTAAAGCATTCAGGGCCTTCGAATTCCCAAGAGCCAAAGCTTCTTTCTCTTTGCTCCACTCTTCTTCAGGTATTAGCACAATAGATCCATCTTTCTTTGTCCTCACTGGATGTTCCCATTCTGAGTTAGCTGCTCTATGTAACGCTCATTTTAATTATCTCGTTTTTTTCTGTGCATTTTATTTATGGCGTGCCTTCTGTGTTAGGGGTGTGGTTGAGTGCGATAGCGTGTAGCCCTTAAGTTGGAATTTATTGATAATTTTGGACTTTGGTATTAATAATAATATTTAGTAATGATAATTTAATTAATAATGGTAATATTATTATTAATATTATTGTTATTATTATTAGTATTATTATTATTAATGTTATTATTATTATTAAGTAATAACAAGAAATGGAATATAAGAGTTGGGATGAGGGATATGTTGGGAATATTGGAAAGATAGAGAAAGGAAGAACATGATCAAAGAGAAAGGAATTTTGGTAGGAAGAAGAAAAACACGGTTAGTTGGAGCAAGAGTGAGGAGAAGGAGAATCAAAGGAAGCTAGGATTCTGATTCTTCAAGAGCTTCTTCATCCGATCAAGTTATCGAGGTAAGGGGGAGGGGGAAATCGGTTAAAATTGGTATGTTGCATGAATACTAGGTAGAAAGAGGATTTCCCTTAATCCCATACGCTGATGATTATGCTTTATATGATGTTATGATTCTGGGTTTGATGCTGATATGTTTGAATCCATTGCATGTGTTGTTTGCACGATTTGGGGATTTCCGGGTAGTTCGAAGTTTTAAGCCGGAACCGAAGTAAATGAGTAGAGTTGATGTTTAATCGGTTAAATCAAGGATAGATGTTGTGGTTAGGTTGTAGAATATTGGTCTGTTATGATGGGGTCTGGTGTGAAGTAAAATCGGTTGAGTTCGGAGCGTTTTGCCGACTTTGAGCAGTATTATTTTTCTGAAATCGCAGACGCTCGCCAGCTGCTTCGCTGGGCGAGTGAGTAGCGAATCTTCGCTTGGGATTCGCTGGGCGAACGAGGTAGCGAGTGCTTCCAGAATTCCTCTGGTTAACTTCGCTAGGGAGTTCGCTGGGCGAGCAAGTAGCGAGCATTCGCTGATGCTTCGCCTAGCGAGTGAGCCAGCGAGCATGACAGTGTTGTGTATTTTTATGCTGTGCTGTTCTGTTCACTTGTGTTGTTGGACCCTTGTTGGTCATGATTGATTATGAAATTGTTATTGACATATGGGGAGTATGTGTGTGGTGTGGGATATGATTTCCCTTGATTATTCGTGTGATTATAATATTGACATTGAGGTGTATCATGTTTGTATGATGTATGGATGTGGTGATGTGTGATATATATATATATATATATATATATATATATATATATATATATATATATATATATATATATATATATATATATATATATATATATATATATATATATATATATATATATATATATATATATATATATATATATATATATATATATATATATATATATATATATATATATATATATATATATATATATATATATATGATGTGTGATGAAATGTGATTAGTGGAATTGTGTACACTTAGTGTATCTGATGTTGTGTGTTGTGCATTGGGGTTATGCATAGCATAGTGTGATAATATGCTCCTTTGTGGAGGGTGATGGCCTGGTGCCCATCGATAGTGATATTGTGCTCCTGTGTGGAAGGTGATGGCCAGGTGCCCACCGGTGATTGTGAGGGATAGATCCTGTCTCAGGGGAGCGTAAGTGATCTATCCTGTTTATAATGTGCTCCTGTGTGGAGGGTGATGGCCTGGTGCCCATTGGTGATGATGATATGTTCCTTCGGGAAAGGTTGATGGCCAGGTGCCCATCGGTATTGTTGTTGAGTCGGTACCGCATATCATGGGTTGAGTTGCATGTGTTGCATTGTTTTATATGCTATGATTGGTGTGGGACAGTAGGTCCGGGTCGATGCATGTGGATGATAATTGTGTGATTTCCTGCCTTTTATTCATGTACATTATTACCGTTATATTTTGATCGTGATTTCTCACCCCTTGCTTTTGTTGTAGTTTGTGCTTCTTCGGAAGTACAGATAATCCAGGTTTGTAGCTAGCTTGAATTGTGGTGAGTCGTGTCGTAGGGATGCTCTGATATGTAACACCGGGACTTTTGGGAGTTTATTGTTTATCTGATGATTTTGTGTGCCCCTGTGGCATATCATGTTTTGATGAATTCTATTAGTGAATATATGTCCGGTGTATTTTGGGCAGTTGGCCGAGGATGATGAATATGACATGTATATGATGGTTATATGTATATATATATTTATGATGACGAATTTTCCGCTGTTTACTATTGTTGATATCATTTAATGAAGATGTTTTGTTTGGTTCTTCTGTGACATCCCGTTTTGTGGTGTGAAACTCTGATAATTGTTTATTTTAATTGCATTTATTTTATTTTGGGGAGCAGGGTGTTATAAGTTGGTATCAGAGCAGGTCGGTCCGTCCGGCCAGTGTAGTGTTTTGAGTCTGTCCTTAGGATAGAGGTTGTGTGTCTTTTGACCCTGTGTTGTTTTGGTTGAGCAGTATGGCGGGAAGGAATGATGTTGCGTTGGCTGCAGCTATACAAGCGATGACGCAGGTGGTTGTTAATCAGAACCACGCTGCGGGTGCGCAATTCTGGGATTTGGAACAGTTTCAGTGTAACAAACCGCCGACGTTTCAAGGAGGAATTTTGGATCCTGAAGCGGCGCAGAAGTGGCTTAAGGCGATAGAGAAGATTTTCAGAACGATGGGTTGCAGCGATGAGAAGAAGGTGAGGTTCGGTACTCACATGTTAGAGGGAGAAGTTGAAGCTTGGTGGGACAACAGTCGCCAGAGGTGGGACACTGCAGGAACTCCAATTACTTGGGATGTTGTTCGCACTGGTTTTCTAGAAAAGTATTTTCCGGAGGATATCCGAAGTGCTAAAGAGATCGAGTTTCTAGAGTTGAAGCAGGGCAGTATGATGGTGGCCGAGTATGTGGCTAAGTTTGAAGAGTTGGTGCAGTATTGTCCCCATTACAATAATGATGGAGCGATGACCTCCAAGTGTTTGAAGTTTGAGAATGGGCTGCGTCCGGATGTGAAGATGGGAATAACTTGTCAAAAGATCAGGGATTATCCTGAGCTGATAAGCAGAAGCAGGATTTATGATAATGATAATTGGGCGAGGATCGCGCATTACAAGGCTGCAAATGATCGTAAGGGTAAGCAAAGTTTGGTGGTACTCCTTACAGTGTTCCTACTGATAAGAGGAAGTTTAAGGCTGCTGCTGATAAGAAGCCCAGAGAAAGAAGAGTGTCTGTTGGTGTGAAGTGTTTCCGGTGCGGTGGCATGGGTCATCGTGCTGATGATTGTTTTCATGAAGTGAAGAAGTGCTTCAAGTGTGGTAAACCGGGCCATGTGATGGCTGATTGCCGAGTCGTTATGCCTACTTGTTACAACTGTGGTGAGAAGGGCCACATCAGTATGCATTGTGAGAAGCCAAAGTCGTCTCAAGTGCCTCAGACCAGTGGCAAAGTGTTTGCGGTGCTGGGAACTCAAGCTGCTAGTGATGATCGTTCTATCCAAGGTACTTGTTTCATCAATAATGTTCCTTTGTCTGCTGTGATTGATACGGGTGCGACCCATTCGTTCATTTCTGTGGATTGTGTGAAGAGGTTAGGTTTGGAGCCGACTACTCTTGAGCGGTGGATGACTATTGAGACTCCCTTTATTGGTTCAGTGACTACTTCTTTAGTGTGTTTGAAGTGTCCGCTGACTATTTTTGGTAGAGATTTTGGTGTGGATTTGATTTGCTTGCCTCTTGGTAAGTTGGACGTTATTCTGGGTATGAACTGGTTGGAGTTCAACCGAGTGTATATTGATTGTTTTCGGAAAGTGTTGTTATTTCTTTCTCCAGAGGAAGAAGCATTGGCGGATTCTGTTAGAACACAGATTGGTTTTTAATAATATCTATATGTTTTGATGATAACTATTATGAAATTTTGTAATTAAGAATTATATACTCTAAAATTTGCTTGAGAGTGTTTGCTGCAGATATCAAAATAATTATCACTCCAGAAGCAAATCAGAACAGAACATAAGAAATATGCTAGACTCTGAAGCGCCAGATGCATCCATTAGAAGATTCTGAATACTGCCAACAGAAGATCCTGAGCGTAGCCTCCAGAAGGATCTGAAGCAGAAGCTCCAGAAGAATCTGAAGCAAGTCAGAAGCATCTGAACCAAAGAAGAATTTTGTATGAAGAGTTTTTCAAAGCATAGTTACTACAGAAGATTCTGAAAGTACTAAAGCTGTCAGTACTGAGGATCTGACTCAAATATGCTCTGAACTTGAACACGCTAAAAGCACACCTGCTGCAGAAGACTCTGATTCAGCAAAACTCTGATCAACATCAGAAGGCTCTGATCAATTTAGACTCTGATGAATCTTGCTGAAATTTGAAGAAGAAGAATTCAAAGATTATGTCCGTTGGAATAATCCAAACGACTCTTTCCTTATTTATGCTAGACACAAGAACACAGACAAAAAGGATTTTTCTGTGCTTTCTTCTTCTAGGAAAGGTCACTTGATGTGAAGACAAAAAGGCTCGGACCTTTTGGACACTCTTCTCAACATGAAGCTCTCCTTGGATCAGCTGCCTATAAAAGCAAGTCTTCACCCATCTTCTTCACTTGACGTTTTATCTGAAAGAAATCAACATTCAAAGCTCTCATACTATTCATATTCTTTCTAAGAATTAATTTCTTTGTTCTTAATATTTAAGTGAAAAATCACAGTTGTGATAAAGCTTTTTAGAAGCAATTTTAAACACTTGTATTTGTTATTACATTTGATTGTAAACCTTAAGAAGATCCAGTTAGGATTAGTAGTTCTTGAGAAGACTTTGAATAGTTGTTCTAAGTGCTTAGTATTGTAATTAGTTGATTAAATAGTGGATTAAGTCCTTGACTGAGAAAGGCAAATCACTCTAGGAAGGGTGGACTGGAGTAGTTGAGTTCAACGAACCAGGAAAAAAATACTTGAGTTTTTATTTCTAAGTTTTTATCTTCATACTTATTCAACCCCCCTTCTAAGTATTTTCTCACCTTCTGTTGGTATCAGAGCTTGGTTCTGTGTGTGCTACCACTTCACAGTGATAGTAAAGTTCCAGTGAGAAAAACTTTGATATATATTTGGTTGTTATTATGGCTGATAATACAATGTCTAACACTAACAACAAATATGAAGAAAGGGACAGAATCAGCACCAAACCCCCTATGTTTGATGGGGAGAAATTTGATTATTGGAAAGACAGGATTGAAAGTTTTTTCCTTGGATATGATGCTGATTTATGGGATCTGGTCATAGATGGATATGTTCATCCCACTGATGGGAATGGCAAGAAAATAGACAGAAAATCTATGATAGATACTCAGAAGAAGGAATTTAGAAATCCCCACAAGGCCAGAACAATATTGTTGAATGCAATATCTCACACTGAGTATGAAAAAATTACAAATAGGGAAACTGCATTTGACATGTTTGAATCCTTAAAGATGACTCATGAGGGAAACTCTCAAGTCAAGGAAACAAAGGCTCTAGCTCTGATCCAGAAGTATGAAGCCTTCAAGATGGAAGACTCTGAATCTGTTGAAGCTATGTTCTCCAGATTTCAAATACTTACAGCTGGACTAAAGGTTCTGGATAAAGGATACTCTATTGCTGATCATGTGAAAAAGATCATCAGAAGCTTACCTACCAGATGGAGACAGCGTTGAAAATGGCTAAAGATCTGAACAAGATCTCCTTGGAGGAACTAATCAGTTCACTAAGAAGTCATGAAATTGAACTTGAGGAAGATGAACCTCAAAAGAAAGGTAAATATGTTGCTTTAAAATCTAATAAATATGCTAAAGCATTGCAGGTAATAGAGGAAAGCTCTGAAGAATCCTCATCTGAAGATGAAGATGAACTATCCATGTTGTCCAGAAGAATAAACAAACTCTGAAAGCATAAAGGAAAGAAGTTCAGAAACTTCAGGAAGTCTGACCAAAGAAAAGAATCTTCTGGACACAGAAGATCTGGCAAAAAGGAGGTTGTCTGTTATGAATGTAAAGAACCTGGACATTACAAAAATGAATGTCCAAAGGTGCTGAAAGAAAAGCCTAAAAGAAAATTTGATAAGAAGAAAAAGGTTCTAATGGCCACCTGGGATGATTCAGATACATCTGAATCTGAATCTGAGTCAGAAGAGGAATGTGCCAATGTAGATTTGATGGCAGACATAGAAGATCAGGAGGAAGGAACTTCAAGATCTGAATCTGACTCTGACGCTGAAGAGGTAATGGCTAAACTCACTAAAGAAGAACTTATCAAAGTGTTATCAGAAGTTCTAAAAAGCTATAACAATATTAAGCTCAAATACAAGAAGTGTCAAAGCAATCTTGTATCTGAGAATAATATTCTCAAATCAGAAGTAGCTGAGCTAAATGAAAAGAACTTAAAATTGAAAAATGATTCTGATTTAGCTCAACAAAACTCTGATTCTGAAACTGAATCTGAATGTAAAAATATTTTGGAAAAATATGATTATAGCTTTCAGAAGTTTCTTGCTAAAAGCATAGACAAAAGCAAAATGGCTTCTATGATCTATGGAGTTAGCAGAAATAACAGAAAAGGAATTGGATATGAATCCTCCTCTGGAAAGGATTTAAATCCAAAACATGTTGATAAAATTATCATCAAGAAAACTCCTTTATATTCCCACTTTAAATTTGGTCACTTGAATGATATTGAACAAACATGCTCTGAAAAGAATATTCATGTGTTTAAATCTAAGGCTAGTCAGAATAAACCTTATGTTGAAAAACAGAAGTTTAGACAAACCTTCAGAACAACTAACCCTAAAGGACCCAAGAAGATCTGGGTACCTAAAAGTAAAATAATTCCTGTTGCAGATGTTCTTAGCAGCAAGGTCAGGACGCCAATCATGGTACCTGGACTCTGGATGCTCACGACACATGACAGGAGAAAGGTCTATGTTCCAAAGTCTGGAGCTTAGATCTGGAGGTGATGTGAAATTTGGAGGGAACCAGAAGGGTAAGATCATTGGATCTGGCACCATTGGAAATGGTAAACTTCCCTCTATTACTAATGTTTTACTTGTTGAAGGGTTTAAGCATAACTTATTGTCCATAAGTCAATTAAGTGACAATGGTTATGATATTACCTTTAATCAAAGATGTTGTAAAGCTATTAGTCAAAAGGATGGCTCTATCCTATTTAGTGGTAAGAGGAAAAACAACATTTATAAAATAAATCTTTCAGAACTTAAGGTTCAGAATGTTAAATGCCTCTTGTCTGTTAATGAAGAGCAATGGGTCTGGCACAGAAGATTGGGGCATATTAATATGAGACGTATATCTCAGATTAATAAACTTAATCTTGTCAGAGGACTTCCTAATCTGAAGTTCACCTCAGATGCTCTTTGTGAAGCATTCCAAAAAGGGAAATTTTCAAAATCATCTTTTAAATCAAAAAATGTTGTTTCTACTTCCAGACCACTAGAACTACTTCATATTGATCTGTTTGGACCAGTGAAAACTG
Organism: Lathyrus sativus; assembly: GCA_963859935.3. NCBI lineage: Eukaryota > Viridiplantae > Streptophyta > Magnoliopsida > Fabales > Fabaceae > Lathyrus > Lathyrus sativus. The sequence continues at coordinate 402,683,787 of OZ012740.1, forward strand.
CATCCATCAGAGGCAAGAAGTATGAATTAGTCATTGTTGATGACTATAGTAGATGGACATGGGTAAAGTTCTTAAAACACAAGGATGAGTCACATTCTGTGTTCTTTGACTTCTGCAAGCAAGTCCAGAATGAAAAAGATTTCAAAATTATAAAAGTCAGAAGTGATCATGGTAGTGAATTTGAAAATAAATATTTTGAAAAATATTTTAATGAAAATGGCATTGCTCATGATTTTTCCTGTCCTAGAACTCCACAACAAAATGGGGTTGTAGAGAGGAAAAACAGAACTCTGCAAGAAATGGCCAGAACCATGATCAATGAGACTAATCTGGAAAAACACTTTTGGGAAGAAGCAATCAACACAGCCTGTTACATTCAGAACAGAGTGTCTGTAAGACCTCTTCTGGAGAAGACTCCATATGAACTGTGGAAGAACAGAAAGCCCAATAATTCATATTTTCATCCTTTTGGATGTATTTGCTATATGTTAAATACTAAAGAAAATCTGAACAAGTTTGATTCCAAAGCACAGAAGTGTTTCATGCTTGGATATTCTGAACGCTCTAAAGGCTACAGAGTATACAACACTGAGACACAGATTGTGGAAGAATCTATTCATGTTAGATTTGATGATAAGCTTGGCAGTAAAAAGCCAAAGCAGTCTGAAAACTCTGCAGATAGAGAAGTAGTCTTCACAGACTCTGAAGGATCACAGACAGACAAAGCTCAAGTGAAGGAACCAGAAGCAATGCCAGATGCCATTCCTTTAACTTCTCAGATGAACAACTTAAACATTTCTGAAGAATCAACTGTTAGAGGATCATCTTCCAGAATCAAAGCTTCTCATCCAGAGAATGTTATTATTAGAAAGAAGGATGATCCTATCAGAACAAGATCCTTTCTTAGATCATCTGAAGCATCATTATTTGGACTGGTGTCAGTAATTGAACCAACTTCTGTAGATGAAGCTCTGCAAGATAATGATTGGATTATTGCCATGCAAGAAGAGTTAAATCAATTCACCAGAAATGATGTGTGGGATTTAGTTCAAAGACCAAAAGGATTCAATATAATTGGAACTAAATGGGTCTTCAGAAATAAGCTAAATGAGAAAGGAGAAGTTGAAAGAAATAAGGCAAGGCTTGTTGCTCAAGGGTACAGTCAACAAGAAAGTATTGATTACTGAAACTTATGCTCCAGTGGCAAGGTTAGAATCTATACGCCTTCTTATTTTATTTGCTGCACAAAATAACATCACTCTGTATCAGATGGATGTTAAAAGTTCCTTTCTAAATGGTATTATAGAAGAAGAAGTTTATGTCCACCAGCCTCCTGGTTTTGAGAGTGAAAAATTTCCAGATCATGTTTTCAAACTAAAGAAATCTCTGTATGGTTTAAAACAAGCTCCCAGAGCTTGGTATGAGAGATTGAGCAATTTTCTTCTGGAGAAAATTTTCATCAGAGGCAAAGTGGACACAACACTCTTTTGTAAATCATTTAAGAAAGATCTTCTAATTTGTCAAATTTATGTGGATGATATAATATTTGGATCTACCAATACTATGCTGGGAAATGAGTTTGCTCAATGTATGCAGGCAGAATTTGAAATGAGCATGATGGGAGAACTGAGATTCTTTCTAGGAATTCAAGTCAACCAAACTCCAGAGTGCACTTACATACATCAGACCAAATATGTTAAAGAACTTCTGAAGAAATTTAACATGGTTGATAGTAAGCTGGCAAAGACTCCCATGCATCCAACTAGCTCACTAGGCAAGGAAGAGGTAAGTAAGAAAGTAGATCAGAAACTCTACAGAGGTATGATAGGATCTCTTCTTTACTTAACTGCTTCTAGACCTGACATATTGTTTAGTGTATGCCTGTGTGCTAGATTCTAATCAGATCCTAGAGAATCACACTTGACAGTTGTCAAGAGGATTCTAAGGTATCTGAAAGGTACTTCTAATGTGGGTTTGTGTTACAGAAAATCTGATGATTTCAAATTAGTTGGATTTTGTGATGCTGACTACGCTGGAGACAGAGTGGAAAGAAAAAGTACTTCTGGAATTTGTCAATTTCTAGGAAGAAATCTAATCTCTTGGTACAGCAAGAAGCAACCCACAATTGCATTATCAACCACAGAGGCAGAATATATTGCTGCTGCTGGATGTAGCACGCAGATGCTCTGGATGAAAAGTCAGCTAGAAGATTATTAGATATTTGAAAGTAACATTTCTATTTTCTGTGATAATACTTCTGCTATATGTTTGTCTAAAAACCCCATTTTACACTCTAAGGCAAAACATATAGAAATTAAGCATCATTTCATCAGAGACTATGTTCATAAGGGAATCATAAATTTAGCCTTTGTTGATACAGATCATCAATGGGCAGATATTTTCACAAAACCCCTTGTTGAAGATAGATTCAAATTTATTCTGAAAAATATTGGTATGGATTTTTGTCCAGAATGATATTTGTCAGAAGCAAATTTTACAGATGCAAAAATGCCTAATGCTCTGAAGTATTTCTTCTGATTGCTTATTCATTTTCTTTAATTATTTTCTTGTGAAACTCTGAACTAACAATCCTCAGAGGATCTGAAAGTTGGTTAACGTTTCATTTCTCAAGAGAATTCAGAAGCACATGCAAGCAAACACGTATCACTCTAAATCTGCAAAGGTGGCGTGTACACTACTGAAGAGATGTTTGAGGTGAAGTTTGAATAGTGAAAATCTTGATTTTCCCCCCAAATTGTCAGAATCAATAAATGCTTGAAATGATTTTATTCTTTTTCATTAAATGCTTTGTGTGAACGTGCTTTATCTGACTGTTTGTATGCCTAAGTGTTTAGTATAAATACATCATTTCTCACCATTTTCACACTTTTCACATCTCAAACCTTTTATGCATTTCTGTCTTCTTTTCTCTCTTCACAAAAACCCTAAGCGTTTGACAAACTCATCTTCAATGGCAACTTCATCATCAGCTGCTGCACAATTTCAATCAACCATGGTTGCAGTTACTTCTGCTAATATGGGTGTGACTCCTTATACACCACCAAAGAGAACATTGTTAACACCTGTTGAAAAACTGGAGGTTCTCTGTGAATCAATGGTGGAATTTGATTCACTGGCTGAGAATGGGTTTGAGTTTCGCTCCATAATAGATGCTCAAGGATGGGTGAAGTATTTTGACATACTTTTTGGACCAGTCTACCCCCTTCTGGTAAAAGAATTCTGGATACATGCTTCTGTATACCCTAAGTTCATTTTATCTTCTGTTCTAGGAAAAGAGATAATCATCACAGAAGATCTGATCAGGAAACTCATTGGATATGAGGAAACAGATGGAGTATCACACTTGCCAGCTGGGCGTGTAGATATGGATGAAGTATATGAGGAAGTGATGACTGCTGGACAAGCTTCTAATAAGTTCAAAGATCTGAAGCCTGACTACAAGATCTGGGCTAAGATTTTCATGGGATGTATTCATCACATAAAGTCTACCAACTCTCCAGACTATGTCAACAATGAATAGCTCTACTTTATGTATTGCTTAAGTCAGAGCACCAAGGTAGATCTTCCATATATTCTGTTTATGCACTTATGGAATCATATAAATGCCTCTAGAGAATATGTGAAATAAAAAGGTCAGAAGATCAGAACTTGGATTCCTTTTGGAAAGTTAATTTCAGATCTTCTAACAGAAAATGGACTGGTGACTGCTCTATATGCTGCTGGAGTCGCAGAAGAACTGGAATTCATTCTTGGAAAACCTCTGAATGCCAAAAGTCTTCAGAGACTAAAAATAGTAGAAGAACTCACAACAACACCCAAGAAGCTGAACATCACTGAACTTAGTCAAAAGAGAATCCCAGTAGATGACTATCCTCTGTTCTATGCTGAAGAACCAAGGGAAATTGTAGTAATATATATTGATGATTGCAAGGCAGAAGGAAAGCCTATTCCTGCAGATATTATAAAGAGAGCAAGGGAATCATTGCCTGTTGTAGTAGAAGAGACACCAAGAAAGAGAAGTCAATCAGAAGCAGAAGCTGCACATGTTCAGAAGAAGCCCAAGGTTGCTGAGAAGCCTCATAAGCTACTAAAGAGGAAAGAATCTAGAGACACTCCTTCTGTTCCTGCTAAACGCATCAAGATTAAAGGTACCAAATCTTCTGTATCTTCTGCAAATACTATTGTTATAAATGATTCAACTTTTAAGTCTATTCCAAAACCACCTTCTACACAAAATCAATCTGTTACTGCTCCACCTCATGTATCTGTTCCATCCCCACAAAAATCATCTAATCCTGTTTCCATCTCACCTGTAAAACAATCATCTGTACCAAAACCAACAACACCAAAACCATAAATTCAGACTCCACAACCAGAAATACCAACAAAACCATCTGCACCACAAAAACCACAATCAGAACAACAACCAGAAAAGCCATCTGAACAACAACAACAACCACAAGAAAAACAATATGTATCACAACAAACACAACAACCTGAAAAACAATCTGTATCACAACAAACACAACAACCTGAAAAACAATTTGTTCAACCACAAACACAACAACAAGAAAAACAACAAGAAAAACCACCATCAACCACATCTGAACCCATTGCATCTGTACCAGTTACTTCTGAACCTATAAAAGTAGCATCTGATCCACCCACATCAGAACCACCTACATCTGAACCCTCATCAAAACCTTCTGAAAATCCTTCAGCATCAACCAACCCATCTGGAACCAATATCCCTGAGACAGAAGTTCTTGATGTGACACCTCTCAAAATTGTCTTTCAAGTGTCCTCTACCTCTTGCACACCAACCACATCATTCAATTCCTCAGAATCTGATATTCACCCAGATTTTCTGATATCCCCCTCTCACAGAGATTCTGAGGTAAACCAACCAGAACCCCCTGTATCCTCTGAAGTTCTTATTCCAGATCCTATTCCAACATCTAAACCAACTTCTGAAATCACCATTCCCAATCCTACACCCAAGTCAAGCACATCTGATTGTGTACCCTCTGCTTCTCTTAAACTGTTTTCATCACACCTTCACAAACTTCCCCATGGTTTAAAAATAAAAGATTTCTATGACAAATTTGAACCATCTGAAACCATCCCTCCTATCAAACCTAAACTCACCATCATTCTACCATCTGTGCTTCAATCCTACATTAAAACAATGTCAGTTATACCTTTATCAGATCCAAAACCATACTCTGCTATATCTGCTAAAGCTGATATACCTGCTTCATCTGATAAACCTGCTAATTCTGACAAACCTGCTGCTTCTGATAAACCTGCTAAATCTGCTTTCCAACCTTACTCTAATAAACCCTTTGATGTGGTTTCCTATTACACCAAAGCAAAACCAAATCTGTTGAATGCCTTAAACAGATCAAAACCTGACAAATCCCCTGAAATTCCTTTCATACCCTACTACCCTCCTCCTCTGATCTCCATTCACAAATCCATATTTCCACCTACTCCCCAACCCAAACCAATAACTTTGGAAACTCTGTTACACCCCAGACCTAGACTAAATGTTGATCATTTATTTACATGTTTTTTGCAAGAAATACAGATGTATTTAGGTACTGTACAGAGGAAGTGTTCAGAAACAATGGATGCAAAGGAATCTGATGTCATTTGGAATGGCTTCATAAACAGATTCAACACAGTAGCATCAAATCTGAAGAACATATGTTCTGATGATGCGAAGCTCAGATTTGCTGAAGCTGCTAGAAGTCTGTTCTGAACTGTTAAGAGATCTGGACCACTGCTTCTTACAGATGCTCCTTTATCATCAGAAGTGACTGCTGAATCTGCATCTGAAGACAACCCTCTGGCCATGACTCTGATAGAACATCCTTCTGGCTCTATTGCTCCAAGCTCTAAAGCCCCTATGGAAATTGACTCTGTTCAAGCTTCAGAAACTGTTCCACCTTCTTCATCTGAGATTAAGAAAGAACATCCAGATCTTGAGGATAAGATTGCAGTTCTGGAAGCTGGTCAATTAAAAATCAAGTCATGGATGGCTAAACAAGATAAGAAGTATGAAGACATGACTCAGTGGATGTCCCAACAGGATCAGAAGAATGAAACAATGGCTAAGTGGATGTCAAAACAAGAACAGTCCTCTTCTGAGATCACGGATCTGTTGAAGATGCTTTTGTCAAAACACTCTTAGTTTTTTTTTTCATCCTGATGTTTGCATCTGTTGTTTGCATATGTACTTTTGAATATCTTCTGATGTGTGTACTCTTGCTCTGAATTGAATGAATGAATGTTTCAAAGTTTTCTCCACTTGATCTATCTCTTTTACTGTTTCCTTTTATTTGTCTTTTCAAAGTTTTTACTTTTTGCTTATGACAAAAAAGGGGGAGAAAATATAGATCTGAACTGTTTAATTAAACTTCACCAGAATGAAACTTCAGACATATCTATTTTATCTAACATTAAATCTGAGTATTTCAGAATATTTGATAAGTACACTCTGTAAAAGAAACTCCGAGACTCTCAGATCATTTGACATTTATCAAACTCTGACTCTGAAATATGCAAGACACTCTGACTCTCAAATGTTAAAGAACAATCAAGCTCTAACTCTGAAAAATACTCAAGACAAAAGGGAAGTTTCTATTCCTTATTTGAATTTAATTCAGGGGGAGATTCATCATCTCAGGGGGAGTTATAATTATTATATTCTCAATTAAACAAAATTTCTGATGTTTTTGTCATCATCAAAAAGGGGGAGATTGTTAGAACACAGATTGGTTCTTAATAATATCTCTATGTTTTGATGATAACTATTATGAAATTTTGTAATTAAGAATTATATACTCTAAAATTTGCTTGAGTGTTTGCTGCATATATCAAAATAATTATCACTCCAGAAGCAAATCAGAACTGAACATAAGAAATATGCTAGACTCTGAAGCGCCAGATGCATCCATTAGAAGATTCTGAATGCTGCCAACAGAAGATCCTGAGTGTAGCCTCCAGAAGGATCTAAAGCAGAAGCTCCAGAAGGATCTGAAGTAGAAGCTCCAGAAGAATCTGAAGCAAGTCAGAAGCATTTGAACCAAAGAAGAATTATGTATGAAGAGTTTTTCAAAGCATAGTTACTACAGAAGATTATGAAAGTACTAAAGCTGCCAGTACTGAGGATCTGACTCAAATATGCTCTGAACTTGAACACGCTAAAAGCACACCTGCTGCAGAAGACTCTGATTCAGCAAAACTCTGATCAATATCAGAAGGCTCTGATCAATTTAGACTCTAATGAATCTTGCTAAAATTTGAAGAAGAAGAATTCAAAGATTATGTCCGTTGGAATAATCCAAACGACTCTTTCCTTATTTATGCTAGACACAAGAACACAGACAAAAAGGATTTTTCTGTGCTTTCTTCTTCTAGGAAAGGTCACTTGATGTGAAGACAAAAAGGCTCAGACCTTTTGGACACTCTTCTCAACGTGAAGATCTCCTTGGATCAGCTGCCTATAAAAGCAAGTCTTCACCCGTCTTCTTCACTTGACGTTTTATCTGAAAGAAATCAACATTTAAAGCTCTCATACTATTCATATTCTTTCTAAGAATTAATTTCTTTGTTCTTAATATTTAAGTGAAAAATCACAGTTGTGATAAAGCTTTTTAGAAGCAATTTTAAACACTTGTATTTGTTATTACATTTGATTGTAAACCTTAAGAAGATCCAGTTAGGATCAGAAGTTCTTGAGAAGACTTTGAACAGTTGTTCTAAGTGCTTACTATTGTAATCAGTTGATTAAATAGTGGATTAAGTCCTTGACTGAGAAAGGCAAATCACTCTAGGAAGGGTGGACTGGAGTAGTTGAGTTCAACGAACCAGGATAAAAATACTTGAGTTTTTATTTCTAAGTTTTTATCTTCATACTTATTCAACCCCCCTTCTAAGTATTTTCTCACCTTCAGATTCTTTGTCTGGTAAGGAGTTGAGGATTTTGTTGGAGGATGAAGCTAAAATGTTTGCTTTATTTGCAACATTACCTGTTGACAACAAGGCGTTGTTGGAAGAGTTGGTAGTGGTGAATGAGTTTCCGGAAGTGTTTCCTGATGATATTACAGAATTACCTCTGAAGAGAGAAGTTGAGTTTAGCATTGATCTTGTACCTGGTACGAGGCCTATATTTATGGCGCCGTACAGAATATCGGCAGTGGAGTTGGCCGAATTGAAGTCTCAGATTGGAGATTTGTTGGATAGGAAGTTTATTAGGCCAAGTGTGTCGCCGTGGGGAGCTCTAGTGTTGTTAGTGAAGAAGAAGGACGGTAGTATGCGTCTGTGCATCGACTACCGGCAGTTGAATAAAGTGACCATCAAGAATAAATATCCTCTTCCAAGGATTGATGATTTAATGGATCAGTTGGTGGGAGCTCGTGTGTTCAGTAAGATTGATTTGAGGTCGGGTTACCATTAGATCCGAGTAAAGGAAGGTGATATTCAGACGACGGTGTTTAGGACTCGATACAGACATTACGAGTATGCAATAATGCCTTTCGGAGTGTTTAATGCGCCGGGAGTGTTCATGGAGTATATGAACCGGATCTTCCATTCTTATTTGGACCAGTTTATTGTTGTGTTCATTGATGATATCCTGATTTATTCGAAGTCTGAGGAAGAGCATGCGGGACATTTGAGAATTGCTTTGCAAGTGTTGAAGGATAATAAGCTGTTTGCGAAACTGTCGAAGTGTGAGTTCTGGTTGAAGACGGTGAGTTTCTTGGGGCATGTTATTTCTGGTGATGGTATTTCGGTAGATCCATCTAAGGTGAGTGCGGTGTTGCAATGAGAACCGCCAAAGACAGCGACGGAGGTTAGAAGCTTTTTGGGTTTGGCAGGGTACTATCGATGGTTTATTGAAGGTTTTTCTACTTTGGCGTTGCCGTTGACTCAGTTAACGAGAAAGAATCAGGCTTTTGTGTGGGATGCCGCTTGTGAAGAGAGTTTTGTGGAATTGAAGAAAAGATTGACTACGACACCGGTGTTTGTGTTACCGACTCCGAGTGAACCGTTCGTGGTGTATTGTGATGCGTCTAAGATGGGTTTAGGCGGAGTTCTTATGCAGAATGGTAAAGTGGTAGCGTATGCTTCACAGCAACTGAGGGTGCATGAGCGGAGTTATCCTACTCATGATCTTGAGTTAGCTGCGGTGGTTTTTATGTTGAAGATCTGGAGGCATTATTTGTATGGTTCAAGGTTTGAAGTGTTCAGCGAGCATAAAAGTCTGAAGTATCTATTTGATCAGAAAGAGCTGAATATGAGGCAGAGGAGATGGTTAGAATTCTTGAAGGATTATGATTTTAGCCTAAGTTATCATCTAGGAAAGGCTAATGTGGTAGCCGATGCTTTGATCCGAAAGGAAATTCATATGTCGGCTATGATGGTGAAAGAGATGGAGCTTATTGAGCAGTTCAGAGATTTAAGTATGGTTTGTGAGACTTCGGCTGATTGCTTGAGGTTGGGCAAGTTACAAGTGAACAAAGATTTCTTGGATATGATCAGAGAAGGTCAGAAGCTTGATGTGAAGCTAGTGGATGAGATGTCTTGAGTGGGAAGAGACTCCGATGGTGATTTCAAGTTGGATGGTTCAGGTGTGTTGAGGTTCCGAGGTAAGATTTGTGTGCCGGATAATGATGAGTTGAAGAAGTCTATTCTGAGTGAAGGACATCGCAGTGGTATGAGTAGTCATCCAGGAGCTATGAAGATGTATCATGATTTAAGGAAGATGTTTTGGTGGTCAGGCATGAAGAGAGATATAGCTCAGTTTGTGTATGCCTGTTTGACGTGTCAGAAATTGAAGGTGGAGCAACAGAAGTCTAGTGGATTGATGCAACCGTTAGAGATTCCGATTTGGAAGTGGGACTGTATAGCCATGGATTTTGTTACAGGTTTGCCGAGCACAGCGAGAGGATTTGATGACATTTGGGTAATTGTGGATCGGCTTACGAAGTCCGCTCATTTTGTGCTGATTAATATCAGTTTTCCGTTGGAGAAGCTGGCAGAGATTTATATTCAGGTGATTGTGAAGCTTCATGGTGTGCCGACGAGTATTGTATCGGATAGAGATCTGAGGTTTATGTCAGAATTTTGGAAGAGTTTGCAGGAAGCTTTGGGTACAAAGTTAAAGTTGAGTTCAACTTATCATCCACAAACTGATGGACAGTCGGAGAGGACTATTCAGACGTTGGAGGATTTGTTACAGGCTTGTGTGTTGGAAAGAGGTGGTGCGTGGGATACTCATTTGTCATTGATTGAGTTCACATATAATAACAGTTACCATTCTAGTATCGGGATGGCACCGTTCGAGGCTCTTTATGGTAGGAGGTGCAGAACTCCTTTGTGTTGGTATGAGTCGGGTGAGAATGTGGTTTTGGGGCCAGAGATTGTGTAGCAGACTACTGAGGCAGTTCAGATGGTTCGGGAAAAGATGAAAGCGTCTCAAGATAGGCAGAAGAGTTATCATGATAACTGGAGGAAAGAGTTGGAATTCAGTGAAGGTGATCATGTATTCTTGAGGGTTAACCCAGTGACCGGTGTAGGTCGTGCGTTGAAGTCAGAGAAGCTGGATCCGAAGTTTATTGGGTCGTATCAGATTCTGCAGAGGATTGGTGTTGTGGCTTATAGGGTGGCGTTACCGCCGGAGCTTTCAAATTTGCATGACGTGTTCTATGTGTCGCAACTTCGAAAGTATGTATCGGATCCGTCTCATGTGATTAAGAGAGATGAAGTGCAAGTCCGGGAGAATCTCACTGTTGAGACAATGCCGTTGAGGATTGAGGACCATAAGATGAAACGACTCAGAGGGAAAGAGATACCTTTGGTGAGAGTGGCTTGGGGAGGTGTTGCAGGAGGCAGTGTGACCTGGGAGTTGGAAAGCAGGATGCGGGATGCGTATCCGGAATTGTTTCCATCAGGTATTTTCGAGGACGAAAATAATTAAAGTGGGGGAGAGTTGTAACGCCCATTTTAATTATCTAGTTTTTTTCTGTGCATTTTATTTGTGGTGTGCCTTCTGTGTTAAGGGTGTCGTTGCGTGCGATAGTGTGTAACTCTTAAGTTGGAATTTATTGATAATTTTGGACTTTGGTATTAATAATAATATTTAGTAATGATAATTTAATTAATAATGGTAATATTATTATTATTATTATTATTATTATTATTATTATTATTAGTAGTAGTAGTATTATTATTATTAATGTTATTATTATTATTAAGTAATAAAAAGAAATGGAATATAAGAATTGGGATGAGGGATATGTTGGGAATATTGGAAAGATAGAGAAAGGAAGAACACGATCAAAGAGAAAGGAATTTTGGTAGGAAGAAGAAAAACACGGTTAGTTGGAGCAAGAGTGAGGAGAAGGAGAATCAAAGGAAGCTAGGATTCTGATTCTTCAAGAGCTTCTTCATCCGATCAAGTTGTCGAGGTAAGAGGGGGGGGGGGGGAATTGGTTAAAATTGGTATATTGCATGAATACTAGGTAGAATGAGGATTTCCCTTAATCCCATAGGTTGATGATTATGCTTTATATGATGTTATGATTCTGGGTTTGATGCTGATATGTTTGAATCCATTGCATGTGTTGTTTGCTCGATTTGGGGATTTCCGGGTAGTTCGAAGTTTTAAGCCAGAACCGAAGTAAATGAGTAGAGCTGATGTTTAATCGGTTAAATCAAGGATAGATGTTGTGGTTAGGTTGTAGAATATTGGTCTGTTATGATGGGGTCTGGTGTGAAGTAAAACCGGTTGAGTTTGGAGCGTTTTGCCGACTCCGAGTAGTATTATTTTTCTGAAATCGCAGACGTTCACCAGCTGCTTCGCTGGGCGAGTAAGTAGCGAATCTTCGCTTGGGATTCGCTGGGCGAACGAGGTAGCGAGTGCTTCCAGGATGCCTCTAGTTGGCTTCGCTAGGGAGTTCGTTGGGCGAGCAAGTAGCGAGTGAGCCAGCGAGCATGACAATGTTGTGTATTTTTATGTTGTGTTGTTTTGTTCTCTTGTGCTATTGGTCATGATTGATTATGAAATTGTTATTGAAATATGGGGAGTATGTGTGTGGTGTGGGATATGATTTCCCTTGATTATTCGTGTGATTATAATATTGACATTGAGGTGTATCATGTTTGTATGATGTATGGATGTGGTGATGTGTGATATATATATATATATATATATATATATATATATATATATATATATATATATATATATATATATATATATATATATATATATATATATATATATATATATATATATATATATATATATATATATATATATATATATATATATATATATATATATATATATATATGATGTGTGATGAAATGTGATTAGTGGAATTGTGTACACTTAGTGTATCTGATGTTGTGTGTTGTGCATTGGGGTTATGCATAGCATAGTGTGATAATGTGCTCCTTTGTGGAGGGTGATGGCCTGGTGCCCATCGGTAGTGATATTGTGCTCCTGTGTGGAAGATGGTGGCCAGGTGCCCATCAGTGATTGTGAGGGATAGATCCTGTCTCAAGGGAGCGTAAGTGATTTATCCTGTTTATAATGTGCTTCTGTGTGGAGGGTGATGGCCTAGTGCCCATCGGTGATGATGATATGTTCCTTCGGGAAAGGTTGATGGCCAGGTGCCCATCGGTGTTGTTGTTGAGTCGGTACCGCATATCATGGGTTGAGTTGCATGTGTTGTATTGTTTTATATGCTATGATTGGTGTGGGACAGTAGGTCCGGGTCGATGCATGTGGATGATAATTGTGTGATTTCCTGCCTTTTATTCATGTACATTATTATCGTTATATTTTGATCGTGATTTCTCACCCCTTGCTGTCACATAACTGCGAAGACGGGCCAGCAAAGACAGAAGAGTCACCACCGTCCGTTATTTATCCCAAAAGAGGGAAAGGAAACGATTAGAGAAAACCTACGAAAAAGGGAGAAGGCAGGTCATCGCAAGCAAATCTTGGGTTCGGGAGTCGATTACGCAAGGGGAAGGTATGAACACCCCTCACGTCCGTCGTACTCAACGGGATCCACGCTTGTTATCTATCTAATGGGTGTTAATATATCTAAGCTACAGGCCACAGGGACAAAAGAAAAGAAAAGAGACTCGATAGAGCATCACCGCTCTATGCCTACGTACTCCCTCGTGCAATGGGAAACTCAGAGTCAACGTAGTTCAGAAAACTACAGGTGAAGGTGGGGGATGGTTGCTCGCCAAGACATCGCTGTATTGTGCCTATGTATCCTCGTCTGGTACGAGAAATCAGAGCAAATGTAGTTCGGGCTAACACGACCATAGGTTGGTTCAAGTGTTTTAACCGAGTAGGGTTAATCCTTCGTTCTAGTAGTTAGGTGTATTGCTGCTCGACCATTGGAGACTTAGGTGTTACCTGTTTGCAGTAGAACCAAGAGTTAACAACACTCTCTTTAAAAATGGTTTTCAATTAATCCCAAAGGATAAAAAAGTTTGATGCTTGTTTTGAAGTCTTTTAGAGAAGAAGTGAATTGAATTGTGTTTGTAATTTATGTTGCACTAAAGACTATGACTTAAGAGCGAATGCGTCGCATATCGCCCAAAGGGCATACGCTAAACACTCTAGAAGATTGAGAGGAGGCCCCCCAATCATCATTTCCCAAATGCTAAAGGCTCGTAGCGTACAACACTCATTATCCTTTATTACATATTTTGAAGAAGTTTGAAGATGAGAAGAGAGAAGACACAACTAAGGGGAAACTAACTCAACCCTAATGTTATCATGCAATGTGCTCCTAAGATTGATGTTAAGAGGGAAGAACTATCCTAATGTTATCATGCTTGGATTGAACACTTAATGTCTCTCATACTCCCATCTTACACAAATGGGACTAGTAATCCTAAGGGATCATGGCAAAGAAACCAAGTAAACACAAGATGAATCAATCACAAATGAAAAGGAAGAAAGGGATGCAAACATGAAATGCAACACAAAGAAAAGAGGGAGGAACAAAGTGTGGGGAAGCAACCACCACAAGCACATCTCAACCTCTTGAATGTAAGCAAAGAGATGCAAAACAAAAGAGCAATGCAACAAAAAGACTTAAACAAGTCAAGGCAAAAGTGAGATGAAATGGGAGAAGTTACAACTCCTACAACCATTCAAACATCAAACTAAGCCAAAAGGCAAACAAATAAGAAAGAGATGAAACCATGATCAAGATGAGGATGGGAGAATAGGCTTGGGCAGCAAGCAACATAAGAATAATCTCAACCAAATGCATCAAATTGATCATGCAACAAGAAAGCACAAACAAGTTCTTAAATTGGCATCTCATTCAAGGCAAACTCAAAGTACAAACAAACAGTACCAAATCACTTTGAATGAGTTCCAAAGTCCAAAGGACAGAAGTGAGAACAAGAGAAGAAGGTTCACAAACCAAAAAGGAAACAAGGCCAAGACAAGTTACAAAGTAGGGCAAGGTAAAGAACCAAAGTTCAAAACACTTTCAACATTCAAATGCAAATGGAAAGCCCTAATTAAAAGTAACTTGCAACACAAACCAAGCAAGTGTGTGACCTATAAAATTGAAACCATCAATGAGATTAAAGAGGCATAGGATGCATGTGGGATCCACAAAGGTCATCTCCCAAAAGAACTAGGTCAACTAGTTTATTTGAACCTCAATTAGGGTGACTTGACTTGCAAGGCTCACCAAAAATAGGAGAATGGTTCAATAAATCTCAAATAAAATTCACAAAGCTCATAAACAAGTTGGAAACCAGAGGCCAAAACAACCAAACCAAATTCCAAACAAGGCATCACCAAATGAATTTATCAACTAGGGTACTCCACCTTGAAGGATATTTATCGAGGGTCAAACAAATGCAAACCAAAGTAAAAAAAATAGGTCAAACCTTGACCAAAATCAGCCTCAAAGGCACCTCAATCCATCATCAAAATGGAGAGGAATCCTCACTCATATGTGATTGCAAATGGTCCACAAAGCAAGCAAGAACAAATGAAAACCAAATTAAAAAACACTTCCAATCATAAAATTCAAATTAAATTGAAAAATAAAAGAAAATTCAAAATAAAAATTATGAAAAATTAGTTAACATCTCAAAGTATTTAAAAATATTTTTTGTTGAATTTATGACAATTGGAAGTATTTTTAATAAAATAAAATCAAAACAGAAAATAAAATAAGAAGAAAATAAAATGAAGAAGAAGGGAGGTGCATCAGCAATCCCTAATAACAAAGCAATCCAGTTACACGCGCATTGGGCTTATAATCTAGGAGGTGTGAAAAGCATTTAGGGCCCAATCCACAAGCTAACCTCCAGATTAATGAAACGCAACGTTTCATTAATCTGAGGTGGAGTCAAACATCCACATACACGTGGTCAAGCAAATGAGAGGCAAACACCTCATCTGGTCAGAAGGTCACAAAAGCCACCTCAGATCTAAGGGTTTTGAACCAGACACCGAAGCCGTAGCTCCGGTCGTCTTCTCTAGCAAGCTGGTCGAAGCTCAGATCATCAAACCATCACCAAACTTCACAAAATGCACATCAAAAGAAAGCTGAGCTTATGCAGGTTTCAAATCCATGATCCATTCATCTTAAACATGTCTAAATTAAGAGAATCGAACAGATCAATTTCAAGATGCACATCTGAAAACTTAAGAAAACATGAAAATTAAACAACCAAACATGGCCTACACAAGGTAGGGCTTCAGATGCAGCCAATATGAACCTAAATCATGGCGTAGCATGAGAGGAAAATGGAGAAGAAGCTTACTGAAAGGAGACACCCCGTTGGTGCTTCAGATGCTTGCAAGCTTGCTTCAAACTATCCAGATTTACTCCTAATTGCACAAGGAAGATGAATTGCACCTCAATTGGAGTTGATTTGCTGTGAAAATGAAAACACGATTTGGAATTTTCTTTGAGAATTTGAAAACTGAATTTGCTCTCTCTTGCTCCAAAATGCACTTCTGAGCTCTCCATTCACGTTTTGAGCTTATATATGTTGGATACCTGATCAATTGGAAGGCCCATGGAGCCTTGTTTGGATGAATTTGAAAATTGCCCAAAAAATAAAATTCACTCATGCACACGTGCAAACAACTGCATACACTCATGAAAATCATTCAAATCTTCAGCTGGTAAGTTGAATTTCACAATGGAATGGGCTTGGGTTTTGTATTTGATCCAATTTTGAGGTTTGGAGGTGAAACTTCTTTGTGAAGAAATGCCAAAATGCACGTGTTTTTTCCTTCATGAACCAAAACCAACTTGTTCATTTTACTTGTTAATGTATCTTGAAGAGAATTGAACCAAAATAAGGTATGAAAAAGACCTATAATGTGTTGAATCCAAATCACCTTTTAAAGTTCATTTTTCACTTGAAATTCTCACCCAATGTTCATAACCATCCATAATTCACACAATCCTTGAGTTTCATGGTGTAAAAGAGGTCCTTAGGAGCAACTTTCATGTTGGTTGAAAGTTCATTTGAAGTGCACAAGTGCATGAAAATGGCTTAGGTAACAAATGACCTATCATCCAACTTTCCCAAAATACCCTTGCCTTGTAAGGTCCATAACTTGAGTTCCACAAATGATATCAAGGACTTCTAGGACCTTTTGGAAAGATAAGATCACGAGGAAAAACTTTCATGTTCAGCTAAAGTTGAGGAGAAACTTGATTCTAGGTCAAAAGTGTTTTGGAAGTGAGTTGACTTTTGTTGACCAAAAAATATGTTCATTTGAGACCTATAACTTGATGGCATCATAACCTGAGTTCCACAGACCCAATGGATGAGTTCTAATACTCAAAAGAAAGCTTAGAATATGCCCTAAACGTCTTATGTTTACCTGAAAATGAGATTGAACTTGTATCATGAGGTAAATTGTTCTTGAAGTTAGGCACTAAAGAAGGGGATTTTACACTAAAATCCTCTGAAATCCTAATTTAGTAACTCCTTGAACTCTTGATTCTTCTTGATTTGAACTTGACATGATATCCTAGGTGTCTCAAAATACCTCCCATGGCTCCAATGACTTAAAACCAAGTCTCAAACTCCCTTAAGTCCTCAGTTGACCTTGAGTTGACCGGATGAAACCCTAAGTGCACAACCCTTGACTATGGCCTCTTGTAGATGAAATCAATGCTTAGATGAGCTCCACAATAGCTTCCAAAGCACTCAATGAGTTTATCAAACATCTCTTATCCATAACCATGAACTTGTGAACCCCTGATAATCCTCTGTTGACCCCCAAGATAGGAGATAAGTAACAACCATCAACCTTCTCTTTCAAAGACCTTTGACCATTTCTTCATGATTGTAATCACTTGATAGCTTGAATAAGCACTCATGCTTGAGTTTGAAACCCTTGGAACTCTTCTCTTGAATGACACACCTCTCTTGATCCCCTGAAAAAGACAATGCTATACAAATGCAAATGCTAAAGAATGAAATGAAACATAAGCCAAGTAAAGAAAGAGGTTGGTCAAATTTTGGGGTACAACAACATACTGAGTTCTTCAATCATAAAACACTCTGTAAACTCTCTGTCAAAAACTGTCTTCAATTAGGATTGCCACTTTGTTATTTATAAGCAGTAGAAAGATCTTGGGCCTAAGTGCAAAAATTAGGTTTAACCAAGTTAAACTTCTTTTCATAAATCAACGCACTTTTAATTAGGTCATGGGCATTTCCTGTTGAGCTTAACACTGCCTAGCATTTCGCTTGAGATAACTAGGATCTCTAAAATGTTTCCAGAAGTATAGCCTGAGCTTCCTCATGCAATATACCAGAAAACTAAAACACGCACCCTTGATGTCAGCTACCTGATGTCATGACATTCAGTATGACATCCAATACACTTTGCTCTAACTAAGCAAACTTACCCTGCAGAACACTACACCAGCATCTCATGACATCAATCATGACATCTACACACACAATATTGTTTTACCATAAAATGCATCCAATCAAAACATCTACACAGTTGCAGAAGGAAGATCCTCTCTGTATCTTTAAGTTAGTCAAGCATACCTTGCCAAGCAATAGCAATCATCAAGTCTAGAGCAAGAGCACAATCTTCATGAGCTGACCATGTCTCTACGCTCATCTTCAGGCCATCCTGACCATCAAGCAGAATTGTGATCCTCTCTGAAACGATCTCACAATAAATTGTCAAGTGATCAGACTTGGGGCATCAAGAGCCTTTTTGTTTGCTTCAATCATGTCATCTTCAACGAACTGAGTGTCGAGGAAATCAAACCCTCCCTCCACCCAAAGTCCAATCTGCATTGGCAACTACCAAAAGTCCACCGTGATGGAAACCTCAAGACATATTTAATCACCTATCTATAATCATACGCATCATATGCATCGCATTTGACATCATTAGCATAATTTGCATCATATGCATACAAAAACCAAATCATACTTCCCCAACACTTGTATCTTCATGCATCAGTATTTGCATTTGCATTTCCATTCGATATGGAATATCATTACAACATAAAGCATTGTTACATGCGTATATCAAGATCCAGGATTAATCTCGAGATTCCAAGGTATCTTCAGCCCAATCAGGGGCATCTTCTTCAAGATCGTGAGTGTTCCTCACAAAGTTATTTCAACCTTTTGTTGATCTCAAGATGATCGTCAGCCTAGTCAGGGGAATCTTCTTCAAATACATGGGCGTTCCTCACGAAGTGGTATCCACCTTTTGTTGATCAAGACAAGATTTCAAAGTGATCTTTAGTCCTGTCAGGGGTACCTTATTCAAATCCGTGGGCATCCCTCACAAAGTTACCTCAACCTTTTATTGATCAAGACAAGATTTCAAGGTAATCTTCATCCCGGTCAGGGGCATCTTCTTCACATTCGTGGGTGTTCCTCACGAAGTTATATCAACCTTTTGTAGATCTCAAGAGCTCAAAGCAATCTTTATCTCGATCAGGGGCATCTTCTTCAAATTCATGGGCGTTCATCACGAAGTTGTATCAACCTTTTGTTAATCAAATCAAGATTCAAGGTGATCTTCAGCCCATCCAGGGGCATTTCCTTCAAAACTGTGGACATTCCTCACAAAGTTGTATCAACCTTTTGTTGATCGGGACAAAATTTCAAGTAATCCTCATCCCAGTCAGGGGCATCTTCTTCAGATTCATGGGCTTTCCTCGTAAATTTATTTCAACCTTTTGTTGATGAAGCTGTGATCTCTAAGCAGGTCAATGGACGTCCCTCATTGAGTTGTGTCCTCAAACCTTTGTTATTGAAGTGGTCATCTCCATCTCAACCAGTAGCACTTATCCAAGTCAGTGGGTGTTCCCTAGTGAGTCGGTTCCTTTCAACCTTTTGTTGATAAGGATGGTGTTCCTCAGTGACTTCTTTAATTCAACTTTTTTTTATGTCTCGAGTAAGCCTCACTCATCATATATCCAGCAAAGTTGACCTTTTGTCATCTGCCTTACTATCATCCTTTTGGTGGTAGCCAAATTCATTCAATCCAACCTAACCTTCATCCTTTTGGTGTTGGTGGTTCTCGAAATTGGGAAGTTCCTATCATCCTTTTGGTGGTAGTATCTTGTAATGTTACCATCATCCTTTTGGTGTCAGCAATATGTGAACCTTTATTCTCTTTCATCCTTTTGATGAATGACAACCTTTAATATCGTTTTGCTTACTATTATCCTTTTGGTAGTAGTAAGTTGTGACCTTACTTTCATTCTTTTGGTGAAGGGTCATTGAGTTGTGCTCTTTATCTTCCTGTTAGTGATAGATCTGTCATTCTTGTGGTGTCGGAGCTGTGTGAGTTTCCTATCATCCTTTTGGTGATAGGTCCGCCATCCTTTTGGTGTTGGAGTTGTGTGAGTTTCCTATCATCTTTTTGGTGATAGGTCTGCCATCCTTTTGGTGTCGAAACCGTGAGTGTGTTCTATTATCCTTTTGGTGATAGACTCGTCGTCCTTTTGATGTCGGGAATATGTGTTTTTTAACTATTATCCTTTTGGTAATAACGAGTTGCGACCTCACTTTTATCCTTTTGGTGAAGGGTTGTTGTGTGTGATCGCTATCATCCTTTTGGTGATAAATCTGCCATCCTTTTGGTGTCGGAGTTATGTGCGTGTATTTCTCTATCATCCTTTTGGTTGTAGATCCGTCATCCTTTTGGTGCCGGTAACCAGTGGATCTTTAGTTTGTGAATCATCCTTTTGGTGAATGACATCAGAATCCTATGTGTTAACTTACTATTATCCTTTTGGTAATAGCGAGTTTCAACCTCACTTTCATCCATTTGGTGAAGGGTCGTTCTAAGAGTTTACTAGCATCCTTTTGGTGATAGTTCTATCATCCTTTTGGTGCCAGATATTTTGTGTTCTCTATCATCCTTTTGGTGATAGATCTGTCATTCTTTTTGTGTCGAAGCTGTGTGTGTTCTCTATCATCCTTTTGGTGATAGACCCGTTATCCTTTTGGGTGTCAGTACTCTATGTTTACTTACTATTATCCTTTCGTTAATAGCGAGTTTCGATCTTAATTTCATCCTTTTGGTGAAAGGTCATTGCGTGTGATCAATATCATCCTTTTAGGTCTGTCATCCTTTTGGTGTAAAATCTTATATTATCATCCTTTTGGTGATAACGACCTTTACAAGTTACTCAACGTCTACTCGAGAGTTGACATTGATATGTTATTCCACCTCCAAAGCATTTCCTTTTTTTCAGATAAATTTGTGGTCTTCTTCATATCTAATTGACTTCTACCTCGAAAATTTGACCAACCCTTTTCTTGTACTTGGCTTATGTTTCATTTCATTTTAGCATTTGGCAGGGGATCAAGATTTGTTTGTTTTCTATCCAAGAGGAGAGTCTTATTGGCTTCAAGTTCAAGCAAAGGCATTGGTAGAGGTCATTAAGAGTGTTTACCATCACCATGAAGTTGTCAAGGCTCCTTGAAAGGAATGATTGATGTGTGTTGTTTGACTCCTATCATGGGGGTCAACAGAGGATCATCAGGGGTTCATAAGATCTTTGTTATGGATAGAATATGTTTGAGAAGCTCATTGAATGCTTTGAAAGTCATTTTGGAGTTTGTCTAGGCTTTCATTTCATCTGCAAGAGGTCACAGTCAAAGGATGTGAAGCTAGGGTTTCATCTGGTCAACTCAAGGTCAACTGTGGACTTGAGAGAGTTTGAGACTTAGTTCTAAGTCATTGAGACTATGGGAGGTTATCTTGAGAAATTTAGGATGTCATGTCAAGTTCAAATCAAGAATAATCAAGAGTTCAAGGAATTACTAAATTAGGATTTCAGAGGATCTCAGTGTAAAATCCCCTTCTTTAGTGCCTAACTTCAAGGACATTTTCACCTATGATACAAGTTCAATCTCATTTTCATGTAAACATGAAACGTGTAGGGCATGTGCTTAGCTTTCTTTTGAGTACTAGAACTCGTCCATTGAGTGTCTAGAACTCAAGTTATGATGCCAACAAGTTAGAGGTCTCAGATGAACTTATTTTTGGTCAACTAAAAGTCAACTCACTTCCAAAGCATTTTTGACCTACAAGCAAGTTTCCCCTCAACTTTAGGTGAACACGGAAGTTGTTCCTCATGATCTTATATTTCTAAAAATCCTAGAAGTCCTTGGTATCATTTGTATATCTCAAGTTATAGATCTCACAAGGAAAGGGTATTTTGGGAAAGTTTCATTATAGGTCATTTGGTACAATGGTCATTTTGGTGAACTTATGTACCTCAAATGCACTTCCAACCAACATGAAATTTGTTCCTAAGGACCTCATTTACATCATAGAGCTCAAGATTCTTATGAAATATGGATTTGTATGGCCATGAGGGAAGATTTTCAAGTGGAATTTGAACTTTTAAGCATGATATGAATTTGGTTCATTTTAGGTCTTACTTTGTCTCATTTTTGAATCAATTCACATCACAATATGATCAAAGGCAAGATTGCACAATTGAATGGGTACCAATTGCGTGGAAATATGGTCATTTTCAAGTTTCTTCATAAGAAAGTTTTGACTTCAATCTCACAATGAGGACCAAATCAAAAGCCCAAACCAATTCCATTGTAAAATTCACCCCACATGCTGCAGATTGGTGCACTTTTCATGTGTGGAGCAAGGCAAAACCCGTGTGGAAAAGTGGCTTTCTTTTTTGGGCATAATTTTCAAAGATCACAATTGAAGCTTCATGGGCCTGCATTACACGTTCAAATCCATAATATATAAGCCAAAAGTTTGCCCTAGAGGCTCAGAATGCGTATTTGGAGCTGGAGAGAGCAGAATCATATTCAAATTTCTCAAGCATTTTTTCAAATTTGAATTTCAATTTTCTCTGCATTTTAACTTCAATTGAGGCTTAATTCTTCTTGCTTGGAGCATTTGGAGTGAAACTGAAGCAAGAGAGTGAAGCTTGCACGCATCTGAAAAGCCAACAGAGCTGCTCCGTTCAGTAAGTTTCCATCTCTGAATTCTCTCATTCTAGACCATGATTTAGGCTCATAGAGGTTGCATCTGAAGCCCTACGCTGAGTAGGCCATGTTTGATCCATTGTTATTCATGTTTGATGATGTTTCCAGTTGTGCATCTCATTTTTCAAGCTTTCGATTCTCTTATTTCATGAGCCGTTTTGAAAATCTAAGGATGGATTCATGATCATTGCAAGCTCAACTTTCCTTTGGTATGAGATTTGACCATTTTAATGGAGAATTTTAGAATCAACTCCGGCGAGTTGGCCGGAGAAGACGACCGAAGGTCTAGCTCCGGCGTCTGTTTCAAATTCAAATCAGATCTAATGTGGCTAGCTTGGACTTTTTGACCTGCATGCGTGTTTGGTTTTGATTCGCTTGACCTGTTCCATGTGGCACTTTGACTCCACGTTCGTTTAATGAAACGAAGCGTTCTGGTGAGTGAACTGAGTCTGGGTGGATTGGGCTTGAATTTTTATTCCCCCCCCCCCCTCAGTTTGAGTCCAATGCACGTTTGCCTGTTTTCCTTTGTATTCTGCTTTTACTTTTGCACCCCCTTCCATTGCCAATTGTTTTTTATTTAATTTTATTTTCTGTTTTGATTTTCAATTATTAAAAATACCTCAAATAGTCCAAAAATTAAATAAAAATTGTTTTTAAACATTTCAAAACCTTATTTAATTTTTCATAATTTTTGTTTCTGATTTTATTTTATTTTGCAATTATATTTTAGTTTTGCAAAGTGAGGTATTTTTAATATTGCCTTTTGTTGATCATCCATGCTTGAGCTACCATTTGATATCACCAATGAATGAGGTTTCCTATCCATTTAAAGGATCGATTGAGGTACCTTTGAGACTGATTTTGGTCTTAGTTTGATAATTTTTTGTTTGACTTTGAGTTGTTTTTGTTTGACCCTCAATTATAATTCAATAAGGTGGAGCACCCTAGTTGATCAAATCATTTGGTGATGCCTTAAATTGAATTTGGTTTTGAAACTTTGGTCTCTGTTTGCCAACATACTTGGTTGATTGGTGTATTTTATTTGAGATTTATTGAATATTTCTTCTATTTTTGGTGAACCTTGCAAGTCAAGTCACCCTAGATGAAGTTCATAGAAACTAGTTGACCTAGTTTCTTTGGGAAATGACTTTGATTGATCCCATATTAACCCTATGACTCTTGATTATAATTCTTGACATGATTAAGGGGCTGGCTTTGAATTTATAGGTCACACACTTGTGCAGTTTGTGTTAAAACTCACTTTGAATTACGGCATTCCACTTGGTTGTAAGTGTTGAATTTGGTTTGAACTTTGGTTCTTTCTCTTGCCTTGACTTGTAATTTGCTTGTGCCTTGGTTTAAATTTGGTTCTAGCATCTTCTCCTTGTGTCTGTGCTTCTGTCCTTTGGCTTTTGATACTCGTTCAAATTTATTTTGTATCCTTTGTTCATACTTTGAGTTTGCTTTGAATGAGGGATCAGTTTGAGCACTTGTTTGCTCTTTTCTTTTGCATGATCAATATGTGGTATTTGATTGAGATATCTTTCATGTTTCTTGCTGCCCAAGCCTATTCTCCCATCTCCAATTTCATCATGGCTTCTCCCTTTGGCTTTTTTGTTTATGTTTTGGTTTTAGGGATTGATGTAGAATGGTGTTAGGAGTTGTGACTTCTCCCATTTCATCTCACTTTTTATTTGACTCGTTTAAGTCATTTTGCTTCTTCCTTTGTTTGCTTTGCATATTGCATATCATGTTTACTTTATTCCTTGACTTGTTTAAGTCATCTTCATCTCTTTCTTGCATCTCATTTGTGATTGATTTTATCTTGTGTTTTCTTGGTCTTTTGCCATGATCCCTTAGGATTCCTAGTCCCTCCGTTTAGGATGGGAGTAGGAGAGACATTAAGTGTTCAATCCAAGCATAATAATATTAAGATAGTTTTTTTCTCTCTTAATATCAATCTTAGGAGCACATTGCATGATAACATTAGGGTTTATTAGTTTCCCCTTAGAGTTTGTGTCTTCTCTTCTCATCTCAAAACTTCTTCAAGACATCTAATAAAGGATAATATTTGTTGTACGCTATGAGCCTTAAGTGCTTGGGGAATGATAGTTAGGGGGCTTCCTCTCAACTATCTAGAGTGTTTAGCTTATGCCTTTTGGGCGATATGTGACGCATTCGCTCTCAAGTCATAGTCTTTAGTGCAACATGAATTACAAACTTAATTCAATTCACTTCTTCTTCATAAAAGACACAAAACAAAATATCAAATCCTTTTATCCTTCGGGATTGTTTGGAAAACCTTTTTTCAGAAAGAGTGTGTTAACTCTTGGTTCTACCGCAAACAGGTAACGCCTAAGTCTCCAATGGTCGAGCATCAATACACCTAACTGCTAGAATGAAGGTTTAACCCTACTCAGTTAAAACACTTGAACCAACTTGTGGTCGTGTCAGCCCGAACTACGTTTGTTGTGATTTCTCGTACCAGACAAGGATACGTAGGCACAAGACGGCGATGTCTTGGCGAGCAACCTTCCCCACCTTCACCCGTAGTTTTCCGAACCACGTTGACTCTGACTTTCCTATTGCACGAGGGAGTACGTAGGCATAGAGCGGCAATGCTCTAACGAGTCTCTTTTCTTTTTCTTTCGTCCCTGTGGCCAACCTTATAGATTAACACCCTTTTAGATTAGAGAACAAGCGTGGATCCCGTTAAGTACAACGGACGTGAGGGGTGCTCATACCTTCCCCTTGCGTAACCGACTCTCGAATCCAAGATTTCGTTGCGATGACCTATCTTTTCCCTTTTCGTATGTTTTCTCTGATCGTTTCTGTTGCGGTGGAAATAGGATATCAAACTATTAATTAGTTTGAATCGCAATTCAATTCACAACCGCTCTTTGATTTATCCGAAGGAAAAGGTCAAAAGAGGGAAAACCTATTTTTGCATCGTAAACACAATGCGGGGAAAGATCTAGGGTTCGGGGGTTGGTTAAATTTAGGGAAGGTATTAGCACCCTAAACTTCTGTAGTACTCTACAGGAACCTTTTGTTCAATGCTTACTATTTTGCTTTATTTATTTGCTTAAGGTATATGTACAAAGGGATTAAAAGAGAGAAAGGATTCCTAAGGGGTTAATTCTAAGTTTACTCGGCAAGACATCGCATCTTGTGCCTACGTATCCTTACGGGAGTGGAATCAGAGTAATCGTAGTTCCCCTCAAAAGGGAGGTTAGAGACTTCTTGACTGTGGTCAAGGTCTCAAGGGGAATAAACGTATCTTAGGGACACGCTTACGCGGAGTGTAGAAACTCCAAATCTCTACGTTGAATTGTTAAGTTGTAATTAGGGTTAAATTAGGTTAGGTTAGGGATTCCACGGCGGGAAACCCTAAAATGAGCGCGGCGGCTCTTTGACCTACTGCTAGGGGTAAAATTGTAATCTTTGTCTGCGGCGAGACATTTATGGAAAATTAGGGTTTGTAAGGGTGTAGTTTTGAGGTTTTGAGGTTGAGGACTATTGGCGCGGCGACCAAAAGCTAGACCTAACCTTCGGATGTGTGTAATGTGACAGGATAATTGGTAAATGTGTGAGATAATTGAATTATGCAAACAGAGAATAATGATAGAAATTAAAACCATACATGCAAAAATTTAAAGGCAGAAATTAAAACGCGATTATTAGGGTTCGCGAGGTTACAACCGAGGAGCAATTACAACAATGATGAAACTTAAATAAAACACAATGTAATAAGCTGCAAAATGAACACACGCGTTAATAGGCAAAGTCATACGGTAACTGGCCGAGTCATGAGACAAGAGTGCAATATTGAAGATATTTTGTTGTCTTTGAAAAAAAAGATGTTAATTGAATTTATAAAAAAGAAAAAGTAATGTTTTTTTAAAAAAATATTTTAAATTTAATCTTAAAAAAGTTTTAATTTACATATTTTAAAAAAAAAAATTTTAAGTTATTTATTGAAAAAAAAGGGTTTTTTTATTTATTATATGAAAAAGATTTCAAGTTATTGTTTTTTTAAAAAAGGTTCTTTTAATTTTATTATAAAAAGTTTTTTTTTTTAATTTTATTATATGGCAAAAAATAATTTTTATACTTAATTTTTTTTATAAAATTTACATTAACTAAATATAAAAAAAAAGGAAAAAGGTTTTAAAAACAAATTTTTAAAAAACAAAAAATAAAAGGGGTTGGGCCGGTAATCACTTCCGGACCCAACCCGGCTCATCAAACAGATGGCCAAAAAGGGCAATTGGTTTTTAGGGTTTGAAACCCTGTTATCACATTCGCGGCGCCGTTTCGGTACTTTCTCCTTCATCTCTCTCGGTTGCTTCCGTCTCTCGTCGTTTTGCTGTGATTCTCTCTTCGTTTTGCATGTTTCGTTCTTCTCATTCACTTCCCTCTTCTCATAACATGCTGGAAAAAAAAAACAAAAGAAACTTAGCGGAAATAAGTGTCCATGCGATGGCTTACGTTTGCGATAATGATCCGCGTCGAGGGGCCTATGATGGAAACTGAGGTCGGCTGCTGATTGCCCGCCGTTGATGAATGGTGAAGGCGGTCTTGCTCGCGGTTGCTTTTGATTTCGATGATGATTGTTGTGCCGAAGTTAGTTTGTTCGCCGATTTTAAATGAACGTCGATGATCTTCGTCGTCGTTTCTTACAAAGACGATGATGAGGACTTCGTTTCCTCTGAGTCTCGGCCGTTTCTTCTTATTCGCGCCGCCTAGGGTTTTGCTTGTGATTGTTGATCGCCGTTTTTTCTAGGGTTTGTACGAGGTGATATTATTCCCTTTTTATAGTCTCTCTGAATCCGTTGGTATTGGGCCCTTATTTGCAATGATTTACGTTATTTTTTACTGATAAGACTTGATTCTATTCGTATCTTATGATGATTGGATTCTGATTGAGATTTCTCCCCTTTTTGGGATTCGCTTCCTGATGTTATTTGATTTTGCTGGGTTTTCGGAACATATATCCTTTTGATGTGATTGAAATTCTTTCCATTTTCGGATTTATGCTGATTGGATTCGCTTTGATTTTATCTGGATTTGCTTTGATTTCAATTCGATAACTGGGTTCGTTTTTGATTTGTGGATATCCAGTTCCTTCGTTTCCTTGATTGGATTGAATTGGATTTCTCTGGATTCATGTTGGTTTTTCTGATGCAGGTTTCTCTGGTCTTTCTGGTGAACCGTTACAGCTTGCTTTGTCTCAACTGATTTCACTGTGAGTTTAGGGCTATGATGTATGAACTGAGCCCTTATTGCCATGTTCGATTTTCATGTGAACCTCAAATTTGGTGGGATGTTATTGTGGCTGGTATGACCTGCATTCACCTCGTTTTCTTCTGGTATGACCTTGTGGATACGAGTTTCAGTTTAGGACCCTGATTCGAATTCTATGTGCCTGGCTTGGATATTCATTCGATTTGTCCGATTGTGGATTGCTTTGGCTGATGGCATTTATCATGATTTTTTTCCAGATGTTGTTGTTGATTCTGATTTGTTTTCTGATATGGGCTGTAATACCTTGTTCGAATCCTGATACTTTTAGTGTTTTGGATTTTGCAGACATTCACATCCATCTTAATTTGGCATTTTAGTCTCTGATTCGAACCATATCGCACTTGGTTTTGTGAATGGCTTCTGATTCTTCCCCCGTTCGTTTGTGGAATCGAAGCGAACTACTGTGATTTTGTGCCTCTGTTCACACTCACTTTTCTTCTTCTTCTTTTAGTGAACTGATGAAGGCTGCGAATTTGGGGCGGTGATGTTCATCTGAGCCCTCTATGCTTGGTGCTTTGTTTTTGATGTGCTTTGCACATTTGGGACCCAATCTGAACCGACATATCACTGTGATTATGTGAGCTTATCCGCTTATTTTGGTATGGCCTGTGGCTTTTTGAACTTCGAACTGGGCTTGATATTGCTGAACCACACCTAGTTTCTGTTTTTCTGGCTCGACTTAGTTCTTTTCTTGTGGGGTTGAACTTTCCCTTTGTATTGAACTCGTTCTCCTATTTTTGAAATGAGCCGTAGCTCCTTG
This sequence comes from Lathyrus sativus, assembly GCA_963859935.3. Classification (NCBI taxonomy): domain Eukaryota; kingdom Viridiplantae; phylum Streptophyta; class Magnoliopsida; order Fabales; family Fabaceae; genus Lathyrus; species Lathyrus sativus. The sequence goes on from OZ012740.1 coordinate 402,712,426, forward strand.
TTTTCGAACATGAATTAAACTTAATTCACCTTCTGTTCTTACTCTTCGCTTTTCCATTTTTTTGAGCTGTTTTGGCTGTAAGTGAATTAATTTGTCATTAGCCTGTGATGAACTTTGCTGATGCTATTCGATTTGCGTTTCAGGTATTGGAAAAAATCGAACAAACGGTTCAGATCTATTGGCATCTAGGTCCGAACTCGGGTTGGCTCTGCTGTTCAGCTTTGTATCAGTTTGAAAAATAAATTGGAACTTACCATATTTACTTGATGGAATGGTGTTTTAGTTTGATTTCGAAACGAATCCAATTACGGAAAAATCGAATCAGTCCCACTTCTTTTATCTCTTTCTCTCTTGGCTGCCCCTTAGATAAGAACAGATGTTATCTGATCTGACGCTAACGGCGCGGGTCGGTAACGGGGGTAGGACGCAACTTCGGTTGTGCCACTCCCGGCACTCGATGATGACGATGTTCTGAGAGTGTCAAACAATTTCTAACATCTTTTTTCTCTATTCTGTTTGTTTTGTATTTGTTTTTCTTGTGCAGGTGTGAAGAGGAACATTTCTGAAGCAACTCAATGGGGAGGATGGCGCGAAGACCCTTATGTTTTAGGATAGCCAAAAGATGTAACAATATGTAGCATTTAATTTGTAAACAAAATGTTTGAATGAAATGAAACTCCACTTTTTCCATTAAAATTCTTCTACTTTTCTTTTAATCTTCTCTTGAATATGTGTGATTTATGATTTATGAAACTTTGAAATACTTCACCTTTGTGTCGTAAAATCAACACCTATGCACCTCATCGTGAATACCTTTATACCTCTGAGTGTTGAAAACCTCAAAACACGATAATAGAAGGGAGACCTTGTTTTATGAATGGAGTCTGAAATATTCCTTAAAAATAACCTGATTAATCCGTGAACGAATTCAAACTGACTTTCGCTGACCACATAACTTCTCAAAACAAAACCAGCAATATCCATTTCATTTTCAACCCAAACTTGCGTATTACTAAGAGAAACGAAAGTGATGAACAAACGTCTCAAATATGATGGCTCAGATGCCTCAAAGCCACAAGACCCTTCTTTTCAGAACCCATTGGAACCAACATAAACTGACCAAAACGCCCTTGGAATAATCCCTGCCCTGCTCCATGACTTGTTAGCGATTAACAGATGCAAAAAAAATGAAATGCTATGCGAAATGACTGACTAAATGTAAGGGTAAAATTTGGGGTATTACAGTTGCCCCTATTTAAATAGCTACACCAGATGATTTGAGTGGCGAAGACTCGAGGAATCATGGTGGAGGGATTTAAATATAGATAACCGAAAATTTTGCCCTTATATGTGGCGATATGCAATGCTATAGACAAAACGAGAACCGACTAATGCAGACAATGATATGATGTGTATGCTGGAATGATGAATTGCGAAAATGCTGACGAATACGACGACACAGGGACAGACGCTACGAGAAGAACACACTGGGGAAAACGACGCGCTGGGATACAGTACAACACTGGGGAATTCTAAAATGATGGTCAACTGGTGCGAACACGACCAATTGTCATTTTTAGAACTGGAACGAGATTCTCAAATGGAGATGGCACCTATGAGACAGCCTCCATTGGGGAATCTAAAAGTAAAACTGGATCATGTACGACTGCAAGATCGATCACAGAATACTGGAGCATTGAGCAAAGAATAACATCCATGCTTCTGTAAACTATCCCTCGTGACAGGATCAAACGGACTTTTCGGGAATCCGTAGCAAATATACAGGGTAAAACAAAAACCGGCTGTATGCCAAAATAAATGGACTTAAAGTGGTTAGAACAAGATCCTAAAGGGAGATGGTACCTATGAGATGACCTCCACTTGGGAATGTCTAATAATAATTGGATCTACACGGTGGCAAGATCGACTACAGAATGCTGGAGCATTGAGCAAAGAATAACATCCAAGCTTCCATAAACTATCCTTCGTGATGGGATCGAATGGACTTTTCGGAAATCCGTATCAAATATACAGGGTAAGGACCGGCTGTATGCCAAAATAAATGGGCTTTGATGGGAAATGCCCTGATAAGCTTCTCGAGGGAGAACTGTCACTTATCGTTGGAAGGGACTTACATGCAAAAACGGATAAGCACTCAAATAAAGAGGTTGCTGCTTATCTGATATATAAATCTTCTCATATTTAAGGTCGGCGCCTGGAATACGATTATGATTCTTCTTTTACTAAAGGATAAATGAACTTCTTCATACTTCAAGATCGTGCTCTCCTGAATATGATTCCGCTCCTTCTTTTACTAAAGGGTAAATGAACTTCTTCATACTTCAAGATCGTGCTCTCCTGAATATGATTCTGCTCCTTCTTTTACTAAAGGGTAAATGAACTTCTTCATACTTCAAGATCGTGCTCTCCTGAATATGATTCCGCTCCTTCTTTTACTAAAGGGTAAATGAACTTCTTCATACTTCAAGATCGTGCTCTCCTGAATATGATTCCGCTCCTTCTTTTACTAAAGGGTAAATGAACTTCTTCATACTTCAAGATCGTGCTCTCCTGAATATGATTCCGCTCAAACCTCCCCATACTTCAAGACGACAGGTAAAATCGAAGCCCAACTGCTCAATGGAGATGGCCATTTGCTGCGAGTCATAACGAAGATAGGATTGGCTTCTCAGGCGAGAACAGGCGTGTATCTGTAAAGGATTGTGATTGGTTTTCTTGAAAGACAGTGCAAAATAAATGCACACCCGGGTACAGTAATAAGCTTCTCAGGCGAGAACAGTCGCGTATCTGCCATGGTATGGTGAAAATCTTTAGATGGTGCAAAATAAATGCACGTCCGGTTGGGCTCGACGACCGACAAGACTGAGATTCAATCTAGGACCGAGCTAGAAAGAAGACTGGTAATCAAGACTCCATCGAGGGAATGATCTCGAAGGGTAAATATCTTATCCTGGTGAGGAAAGATAGCTGAAGTAACCGTCATCCACGAGGATCGAGCTCTGTGGGGAAACTGGAAACACATATGTATTTTATACTTAGGGTTGAGAATCTATTTGGAGAGAATGGACCAACCCAGTTACTCGGCGGTAACAACCAATGATGGCGCGACACAGTGACCTGTGAAGGTTAATGCCCATGTTAATGTGAATGTATGTTAATGTTTATGTATGTAGTTAAATATGCAGAATGTAATGGAATGAATATGCAATGAGTATGTAATGAGTATAGGCATGTGATGCTTATGCCCCTGCGTATGCTGACGAAACAGACTAGAGACGGGACGAGAGATGAAATAGACACCTCGACGGAGATACCCTGCATTCTATGCAACCAATACGTCAATCATGGGAAAAAATGGTAGGACCACAACTGGTTTCAGAATTCTGACTTCTCTGGGGAGAAGGTAATCTGCTTGGGTGCACAGTATCATGTCTTCACATGGGGAGAAGAAAACTTGAGGGACACTTTCGAGTTACCCAAGAAAAAGTTGTCAGCTTATAGTCTCGCTGGGGACTGTGTCAGAGCGATGATTTAAAAGTGTTTCTGCCACAATGAGATTTTTCGAGGAGTGAAGAGATCCTTCCGAAATTTCCACTAGTCAAAGTAATTTCTTATATTTCGAGTGCGTTTTCGAAGAACAGTCTTAAAAATTTTCAAAGCACCTTTCATTTTCAAAATTTTAAGAATAAATGGCATTTTGCATAACAATAGAAACAAGAGTAATGCACCAAGGAATGTAATCAAAATGGTATCTTTTATTAAAGGATGGCAGCTTGCTGAGGGCATAGCTCCACAGATGATTATGCTTTGAAATTGGCAACATGGGAAAAGGTTACATTGAATCCAACGACACCTACTGACACTAATAACTAAGACTAATTCAGAATCTTGCTTTGGACGAGGATGAACGAACTGGAAAATGGCTCTCATGTGGAAAGCGTGTTCGCGATGACCGGTGTTTTCTGATGCAATGAAATGCCTTCGTCCCTAACTTTTGCCTGGACCGCCCTTTCGGGTTTTCAATCCACCGGGACGCTCCTTTTTGCCTAAGCCGCCCTTTCGGGTTTTCAACTTAGCGAGCTTTTTATTATTATTTCTTTTTCAACCCTTACTTTTTCCTAAGTCGCCTTTTGCAGGTTTTTGACTTAGCGGGTTTTTAGGCATAATACTTTCGGACTGCATCAGAATTCACGGGATGTGCCAGCTCTTCACCATCCATTGTTGTAAGTATCAGAGACCCTCCGGAGAAAACAGTCTTTACAACAAATGGGCCTTCATAATTGGGCATCCACTTTCCACGCATATCTTTATGCACTGGCAAGATCTTTTTGAGTACGAGCTCTCCTTGACGGAACTCACGGATACGAATCTTCTTATCAAATGCTCTTTTCATCCGTTTCTGATATAATTGCCCATGGCACATAGCTGTCATGCGCTTCTCGTCAATGAGATTCAACTGATCCAGTCTGTCTTGAACCACTCAGCTTCTTCAAGTTCAGCTTCCATCAACACCCTTAAAGAAGGTATCTCTACTTCAATGGGGAGTACGGCGTCCATTCCATACACCAATGAGAAAGGTGTTGCCCCTGACGAAGTTCGCACTGAGGTTCTGTATCCATGCAAAGCAAACGGTAACATCTCATGCCAATCTTTGTAAGTCACGACCATCTTTTGCAGGATTTTCTTGATATTCTTATTCGCAGCTTCAACGGCCCCATTCATTTTAGGACGGTACGGAGAAGAATTGTGATGCGTGATCTTGAAACTGTCACACAGCTCCTTCATAGTCTTGTTATTCAGATTGGTGCCATTGTCAGTTATTATCCGACTTGGAATTCCATAACGGCAGATAATTTCTTTCCTGATGAAGCGGGCAACCACTTGCTTAGTCACGTTGGTGTAGGAAACAGCCTCTACCCACTTGGTGAAATAATCAATAGCAACAAGGATAAAACGATGACCATTAGAAGCCTTCGGCTCGATTGCCCCAATCATGTCAATGCCCCACATTGAGAACAGCCATGGTGAAGACAAAACATTCAACGGCGAGGGAGGTACATGCATTTTATCAGCGTAAATTTGGTACTTATGGCATTTTCTGGCGTATTGGATGCAGTCGGCTTCCATGGTTAACCAATAATATCCAGCCCTTAGCATCTTCTTAGACATAGCATAACCATTGGCATGAGTTCCGAAGGTCCCCTCGTGAATCTCTTGCAGTAACATGTCCGCTTCCCGTTTATCAACACATCTGAGCAAAACCATGTCGTAATTTCTTTTGTATAACACACCATTACTGATAAAGAATTTTGAAGCCAATCTTCTCAACGTTTTCTTGTCCAGACCAGTAGCACCATCGGGATACTCTTGCTTGGCTAGATAGTTCCTGATATCATGAAACCAAGGCTTTTCATCCACCTCAACTTCTTCAACTACCTGACAATAAGCGGGCTCAACTTTGCGTTCAATATGGATAAGAGGTGCTTCATTAACGAATTTAACTCTCCACATGGATGCTAACATGGCTAAAGCATCAGCAACGTGATTCTCGGATCTAGGAACATGCTCGAACTCTATCTCGTCGAAATACTTAATCAACTCGACAATGTAGTCCTTGTAAGGGATTAACTTCTCATTCTTCGTTTCCCATTTGCCTTGTACTTGGTAAATAACCAAGGCTGAGTCACCACTTACTTTAAGAAGTTTGATTCGGAGGTGAATTGCTGCTTCGAGGCCAAGAATACATGCTTCATACTCTGAGACGTTATTAGTACACTCAAAGTCTAACCTTGCTGTAAACGGAGTGAATCCACCCTTTGGGTTCATCAAAACGGCGCCTATACCATGCCCATTGAAATTCGAGGAACCATCAAACATCATCCTCCACCAAAGACCTGGTTCTGGACCTTCGCTCGGATCTGGCTCTTCACAATCCCTCTTGATCAACAAAATATCCTCATCAGGAAAGTCAAACTTAAGAGGTTCATAATCTTCAACTGGCTGATCTGCAAGATAATCCGATAAAATACTACCCTTAATTGCCTTCTGGGGTACATACTGGATGTCATATTCGGATAACAACATGTGCCAACGGGCTAGCCTCCCGGTTTGAGCAGGTTTTTCGAGAATATACTTGATCGGATCCATTTTAGAAATCAACAATGTGGTATGACAGACCATGTATTGCCGGAGGCGCCTAGCGGCCCATGCCAACGCACAACAAGTTTTCTCTAATGGTGAGTATCTGTTTTCACAATCGGTAAACTTCTTGCTCAGATAATAAATCGCATGTTCCTTTCTTCCAGTCTCATCATGTTGCCCGAGCACACAACCCATAGACTTCTCAAGAACAGTAAGGTACATAAATAACGGTCTTCCAGGTACGGGAGGAATCAGAATAGGGGGTCTTGTAAATAATTCTTAATTTTCTCAAACGCTTTCTGACAATCAGGGTTCCACTCAACCGTCTGCCCCTTACAAAGCAATTTGAATATCGGCTCACAAGTAGCGGTCATGTTAGAGATAAACCTGGAAATATAGTTCAAACGCCCAAGAAAACCTCTAACTTGTGTCTCGGTTTGCGGAGCTGGCATATCTTGAATAGCTCAGACTTTGTCAGGATCTACCTCAATCCCTCGTTGGCTAACAATAAAACCAAGCAATTTTCCAGATCTGACACCGAAGGTACATTTAGCAGGATTCAACTTCAACTGATATTTCCTGAGTCGTTCAAACAACTTTACCAAATGGTCTAGGTGTTCCTCTTCGCTCTGAGATTTGGCTATCATATCGTCCACATACACCTCGATCTCCTTGTGCATCATATCATGAAAAAGAGTTGTCATAGCGCGTTGGTAAGTTGCCCCTGCGTTCTTCAAACCGAAGGGCATGACTTTGTAGCAAAAGGTCCCCCAAGGAGTAATGAAAGTAGTCTTCTCTCGATCATCGGGATCCATTTTAATCTGATTATAGCCAGAGAAACCATCCATAAATGAGAACAACGCAAAACTGGCTGTATTGTCTACAAGTGTATCAATATGTGGCAAAGGGAAGTCATCTTTCGGATTTGCTTTGTTCAGATCCCTGTAATCCACACACATCCTAACTTTACCGTCTTTCTTGGGCACTGGCACGATGTTGGCAACCCAATCTGGATATTTTGCAACTGCCAAGAAACCTGCATCTAACTGTTTTTTTACCTCATCTCGAATTTTCAAAGCCATGTCGGGTCTCGTTCTTCGGAGCTTTTGTTTGATAGGTGGACAATCTGGCTTAAGTGGCAACTTGTGAACAACAATATCTGTGTCTAGACCAGGCATATCTTGATACGACCACGCAAACACATCAATATATTCTTTTAACAACTCAATCAGCCTCTGCTTAACCTCTATCCTAAGCATTGCACCAATCTTGACCTCTTTCTTGTTTTCATCTGTACTAAGATTAATCAAGTCCACCTGCTCTTTATGCGGTTGAAGCTCTGTGTACTCGTACTCAATCAATTTTGTCAGTTCAGCGGGTACTTCAAAATCTTCTTCACCCTCGTCTTCAGCTTGATTGATGGGTGCATCCCAGTTAGGAGTGTCAATAAAGTCATTGGATCCAACAAGGTTTGCGATGTCTCTGCATGATGGAAGGCTTACTTAATTAAAATGCTCGAAGATATGTAAAATAAGAAATGAAATGCTATTTTTGTTTTATTTTTGAAAAAGGTTGCCAACTTCATTTTTTTAAAAAGTGGAAACGAAAAACGCAAATGAACCAAAGTGGAATTGAACAAAATGCCTTTATTAATATCCTTTTTAAAAATGAAAGGTGGCCCAACAAAAACAACTCTATAGCCCTGGGCAGAGCTACGGATTTTTATTTGAAAACATAAATGAAAATGCTAAAAATTACTTTGACAATGGAAAAATAACAGGGATCTCTACGGCCTCCCAGTTGTTCAAAGCTGCATCACCCTTAAACACCAGGTTGCTCAGATCTTCATTTTCCTCACAGTCACTGACGGCATTGACTTGGAAACCTCCGCTGACAAATTCCTCTTGGATAACCTTCGGACGCCCTTCGACAGTTGTGGCAGCTCCATTCTGAGTTGGTTTGTAACCCAACCCAAAGCGATCATTCTTGGTCTTGACATCAATTACCTCTCCCCAACCTTCCGGAATGCCCCTGTCAATTATTGATTTGGTACTCTTCAGAGATGCAAAAGATGGATTACCCTGGCCCACTGTCTCTTCGACTTCTAACAGAACAACATTGGCGATCTCGAGTGCTTGAAAGGAGATTTCCAAAGCATTCTCATCGGCCTCGATGTAACGGAAAGAAGACAGGTTACTGACCATCAGATCCTCCTCACCGTGTATAATAACCAACTTTCCATCGATCATGAACTTCATCTTTTGATGTAACGTTGAGGTTACTGCCCCAGCGGCATGAATCCACGGCCTTCCCAGTAAGCAGCTGTAATTGGGATTAATGTCCATGACTTGAAACGTGATATTAAAAACTTGCGGACCAATCAGGATATGAAGTTCCACCTCCCCCATTACCAACCGGCGAGAACCATCGAAAGCCTTGACGATCAAAGGAGTAGGTTTCAACACAGTCTCTTTGAAAACCAACTTGTCAAGAACCCTCTTGGGTAGAACATTCAAAGAAGAACCGGTGTCCACTAGCACTCTTGCTAAATTGTCCTCCTGACATTTCACTGATATATGTAAAGCACGATTATGATTCGGACCCTCCTTTGGTAACTCTTCGTTGCTGAAACTAAGGGTGTTGCATGCGGTCAAATTGGCAATCACACTATCAAACCGACTGATGCTGATATCTTGATCCACATGTGCTTGAGTCAAAACTTTCTGCAAGGCCATCCTATGAGCGGGTGAACTCATCAACAGAGATAAAATCGAAATCTTGGAAGGAGTTTGATGAAGTTGATCGATAACTTTATAGTCACTTTTCTTGATGATCCTCAAAAACTCAGCGTCTTCATCATTCGTAACGGCTCCCTTACCTTTGTCTTTGGCAGGCACTGGGATACTAGTTGTTTCCTTAGGTGGGACCTCATTGGAACGGGGAGTGTACACACGGCCACTGCGAGTCATCCTGCTTGCCTCTGCGATATTGGTCACAGTGTCCTTAACCTCTTCATTTGGAATAACCTTCCCAGACTCCTTGTCAATCATCGTCACATCATATCTCCACGGTACAGCTTTAGGATCACTGAAAGGAAACGGACTTGGTCTTCGAATAACTATAGGCTTAGGCTGATTCACCTCAGGGATAGACGACTTTGGTATATCGAACACGGGATTGGCAGAACTTGCCCCTGACAGATTAAACACTGGTACCTTACCCTTTGATTCAGGCTGATGGAAGACAGGCTCAACCACAGCGACTTCATCCTTCTTGGCTTGGCTTGTCACTTGTAAAACACCCTCGTTAATCAACCTCTGAACGTCATTCTGAACCAACACAACCCTTAATGTTGGCTTCACAACTTACGCATGCAACGTGGGAAGTATCTACCAGACCAGCTTCAAACAGTTTCGAATGGAATATCTTGAGAGGAGTCTTAATCTGAACAACATCAAGGACATAACCTTCCTCAGAATCGGCACTAATGGCATTAACACTCTCATGGTTAGGAAAAGGGTTCTTCTTAACATTCGGTTGAGGATCTCCAAATGACAAAATCTTCTTTTCCAATAAATCCCTGACAAGATTTTTGAGAGCATAACAGTTCTCCAGATCATGACCAGGCGCACCCTCATGAAATAAACAATGAGCAGCGGCGTTGTAATTGGCGGGTAGAGGATTAGGAGGCGGACCCAAAGCTCGAGTAGTAATTAGACCTTGCTTGACTAATGAGGGATACAACTCGGTGAAAGTCATTGGAATTGGCGGACAAGGTTTATACGGTCTCTTGTTAGGAACATTCTGGCGAGGAGCTGGATTCCTTGGCTATTGATGGGCAGGAGCGTTGGGCGCCTATTGATAGTTAGGAGGCGGATAAACAGGAGGTTGTTGCATAGGTTGATACATAGGGGCCTGTTGATTGAAGGAAGGTGCAACAGCTGCCACATAGGGCTGTTGAGCATATTGGATCGGGTACCCTTGAGGTTGAGCATAACCTTGCGGATATTGGTAAAATTGGTCTCTTCGTCTACCAGAGGATATATCATTAGTCTCACCTTCTTTCTTCTTCTGAGAGCTATACGAAGGTTTCTTCGGCTGATCCTTTGAAGCACCATGAGTATTTGTCATTTTACCGCTTTTCATACCTAATTCAATATTGACACCCACAGCAACGATGTCAGAGAAATTCGAAGTCACACTACCCACCATCCTCTCGTAAAATTCCGGACGAACCGTGTCGACAAACCAATCAGCTAACTCTTTCTCGGTCAAAGGAGGTTCTACTTGCGAAGCAATCTCTCTCCACCTTTGAGCGTACTCTTTGAATGACTCAGAACTCTTTTGTGACATACTCAACAACTGTCTTCTGTCAGGAGCCAAATCCATATTGTACTTGTAATGTTTGATGAAAGCGTCAGATAAATCTTGGAAACTCTTAATACGAGACTGGTCCAAAGTTAAATACCACTTGGAAGAAGCACCCTTCAAACTGTCTTGGAAGCAATGAATCATCAATTTATCATTTTCAACATGAGCAGCCATTTTGCGATAGTACATGATCATATGGCTTTTAGGACAAGTGGCACCTTCATAGCGATCGAAGTTCGGAGTTTTGAACTTCGGGGGAATAACCAAACCTGAGACCAAACAGACGTCCCTTGCAGCAGTCCCAAAAATTTGATCACCTTCTACCTTTCTCAATCTCTGGACGATAGTGTCTACTTCCTCACGAAGCTTGTCAAGTTTCTCATAACTTTCAACATTCTCATCAAGATTATCGAAGACGGTCTCATTGAAATACGGTTGCACACGGGTGTGCACAACAGGTGGTGCAAAGATAGGAGCCCCCCTAGAAACTTCAGAAAATAAAGGAACGGCTTGCTGAACAGGCTGATTAATCGGAACAGTGGCTTGAGGAGGCACAAAACCTGGAGCAAGACCATAAGGTGGGTCCCTTGCTACGGTCACATTTGGTGGAGGGTCCACAGTAACACCGGTAATCTCGGAAACAACAGTGGGCTGGGTATCCATCTTAGCATTCATGACATGTAACAATTCCATCATACGCCCCATACCCCCTCGCAGGTCTTCAAGTTCATTGCTAAGGCGATCAATCTCTTTTGTCTGATCCTCCATTCTCTTCCGAGTTTAAGCTCTGGTGTTGTACTGGTGCCGAGGACTCAGGGTGACGAAACTGGAAGGCGAGAGAACCGAACATGAGAAAACGGAAGACACATGCAATGCAAGAAAGTATATGATGCTATGATGCAAATGCAAATGAAGATTTCATGGAATTCAAACATTTACGAATGTCGTGGGGTACCCAAAAAAAATTTCCTTGTTTTTTCATTTTTATTTTATCCCGCGATATAAATGATGTTTGAATTCCATGAAATACAATGCAATGGGATGCTTTATGGATGCCATGCACATGAATACACAAAACCCTAGGTTAAAAGTCATGAGTGGAGTTAAGGTCTACCCATCCCCAAAAGGAGTGTACTATAGGTTAGTTGTACCTGCCGAACAAGGTTCTAAAAAGTGCCCAAAGTCATCAGCCCATCTTTCGGATATTATCGACCTTCCAATTGACTCGGGGGTTAATAATATTCTCAAGAGAACCTCTTTTGAGTGTAGTATCGCGTAGCAACCGTTGTAGGATTACTCCCACATAGCTCCCGCACTACGTCCTAAATAAGGCCAAGGTGGTGTTAAGGTACTACGGTCCTCAATATCACAGACTCCAATCGACCATGGAAAACGTTTTCACGATTATATCGATCAACCGAACCATTTTCGAAAAAGGTCTCAACTGAGCGGTGATTTTCGAATCAACTTAGTCGGGATTCAACTCCCGATAAGCCTCATCGAATATATCCCCATCCTATAATAATGTCACTAGTTCGGGCGTAGGACTTATCTCACTGCACAAGGAACAAACCCCCAAATCAGGACACAAATATGCAAAATAACAAAACAAGTAGCAATAAATATGAACAAATTAGGGATAACCCTCAAAAATTAAGAATTTTCCCCAGTGAAGTCGCCATTTTCTGTTGCGGTGGAAATAGGATATCAAACTATTAATTAGTTTGAATCGCAATTCAATTCACAACCGCTCTTTGATTTATCCGAAGGAAAAGGTCAAAAGAGGGAAAATCTATTTTTGCATCGTAAACACAATGCGGGGAAAGATCTAGGGTTCGGGGGTTGGTTAAATTTAGGGAAGGTATTAGCACCCTAAACTTCTGTAGTACTCTACAGGAACCTTTTATTCAATGCTTACTATTTTGCTTTATTTATTTGCTTAAGGTATATGTACAAAGGGATTAAAAGAGAGAAAGGAGTCCTAAGGGGTTAATTCTAAGTTTACTCGGCAAGACATCGCATCTTGTGCCTACGTATCCTTACGGGAGTGGAATCAGAGTAATCGTAGTTCCCCTCAAAAGGGAGGTTAGAGACTTCTTGACTGTGGTCAAGGTCTCAAGGGGAATAAACGTATCTTAGGGACAGGATAATTGGTAATGTGACAGGATAATTGGTAAATGTGTGAGATAATTGAATTATGCAAACAGAGAATAATGACAGAAATTAAAACCATACATGCAGAAATTTAAAGGCAGAAATTAAAACGCGATTATTAGGGTTCGCGAGGTTACAACCGAGGAGCAATTACAACAATGATGAAACTTAAATAAAACACAATGTAATAAGCTGCAAAATGAACACACGCGTTAATGGGCAAAGTCATACGGTAACTGGCCGAGTCATGAGACAAGAGTGCAATATTGAAGATATTTTGTTGTCTTTGAAAAAAAAGATGTTAATTGAATTTATAAAAAAGAAAAAGTAATGTTTTTTTAAAAAAATATTTTAAATTTAATCTTAAAAAAGTTTTAATTTACATATTTTTTTAAAAAAAAAATTTAAGTTATTTATTGAAAAAAAAGGGTTTTTTTATTTATTATATGAAAAAGATTTCAAGTTATTGTTTTTTTAAAAAAGGTTCTTTTAATTTTATTATAAAAAGTTTTTTTTTTTTTAATTTTATTATATGGCAAAAAATAATTTTTATACTTAATTTTTTTTATAAAATTTACATTAACTAAATATAAAAAAAAAGGAAAAAGGTTTTAAAAACAAATTTTTAAAAAACAAAAAATAAAAGGGGTTGGGCCGGTAATCACTTCCGGACCCAACCCGGCTCATCAAACAGATGGCCAAAAAGGGCAATTAGTTTTTAGAGTTTGAAACTCTGTTATCACATTCGCGGCGCTGTTTCGGTACTTTCTCCTTCATCTCTCTCGGTTGCTTCCGTCTCTCGTCGTTTTGCTGCGATTCTCTCTTCGTTTTGCATGTTTCGTTCTTCTCATTCACTTCCCTCTTCTCATAACATGCTGGAAAAAAAAACAAAAGAAACTTAGCGGAAATAAGTGTCCATGCGATGGCTTACGTTTGCGATAATGATCCGCGTCGAGGGACCTATGATGGAAACTGAGGTCGGCTGCTGATTGCCCGCCGTTGATGAATGGTGAAGGCGGTCTTGCTCGCGGTTGCTTTTGATTTCGATGATGATTGTTGTGCCGAAGTTAGTTTGTTCGCCGATTTTAAATGAACGTCGATGATCTTCGTCGTCGTTTCTTACAAAGACGATGATGAGGACTTCGTTTCCTCTGAGTCTCGGTCGTTTCTTCTTATTCGCGCCGCCTAGGGTTTTGCTTGTGATTGTTGATCGCCGTTTTTTCTAGGGTTTGTACGAGGTGATATTATTCCCTTTTTATAGTCTCTCTGAATCCGTTGGTATTGAGCCCTTATTTGCAATGATTTACGTTATTTTTTACTGATAAGACTTGATTCTATTCGTATCTTATGATGATTGGATTCTGATTGAGATTTCTCCCCTTTTTGGGATTCGCTTCCTGATGTTATTTGATTTTGCTGGGTTTTCGGAACATATATCCTTTTGATGTGATTGAAATTCTTTCCATTTTCGGATTTATGCTGATTGGATTCGCTTTGATTTTATCTGGATTTGCTTTGATTTCAATTGGATAACTGGGTTCGTTTTTGATTTGTGGATATCCAGTTCCTTCGTTTCCTTGATTGGATTGAATTGGATTTCTCTAGATTCATGTTGGTTTTTCTGATGCAGGTTTCTCTGGTCTTTCTGGTGAACCGTTACAGCTTGCTTTGTCTCAACTGATTTCACTGTGAGTTTAGGGCTATGATGTATGAACTGAGCCCTTATTGCCATGTTCGATTTTCATGTGAACCTCAAATTTGGTGGGATGTTATTGTGGCTGGTATGACCTGCATTCACCTCGTTTTCTTCTGGTATGACCTTGTGGATACGAGTTTCAGTTTAGGACCCTGATTCGAATTCTATGTGCCTGGCTTGGATATTCATTCGATTTGTCCGATTGTGGATTGCTTTGGCTGATGGCATTTGTCATGATTTTTTTTCAGATGTTGTTGTTGATTCTGATTTGTTTTCTGATATGGGCTGTAATACCTTGTTCGAATCCTGATACTTTTAGTGTTTTGGATTTTGCAGACATTCACATCCATCTTAATTTGGCATTTTAGTCTCTGATTCGAACCATATCGCACTTGGTTTTGTGAATGGCTTCTGATTCTTCCCCCGTTCGTTTGTGGAATCGAAGCGAACTACTGTGATTTTGTGCCTCTGTTCACACTCACTTTTCTTCTTCTTCTTTTAGTGAACTGATGAAGGCTGCGAATTTGGGGCGGTGATGTTCATCTGAGCCCTCTATGCTTGGTGCTTTGTTTTTGATGTGCTTTGCACATTTGGGACCCAATCTGAACCGACATATCACTATGATTATGTGAGCTTATCCGCTTATTTTGGTATGGCCTGTGGCTTTTTGAACTTCGAACTGGGCTTGATATTGCTGAACCACACCTAGTTTCTGTTTTTCTGGCTCGACTTAGTTCTTTTCTTGTGGGGTTGAACTTGCCCTTTGTATTGAACTTGTTCTCCTATTTTTGAAATGAGTCGTAGCTCCTTGTTTTCGAACATGAATTAAACTTAATTCACCTTCTGTTCTTACTCTTCGCTTTTCCATTTTTTTGAGCTGTTTTGGCTGTAAGTGAATTAATTTGTCATTAGCCTGTGATGAACTTTGCTGATGCTATTCGATTCTTGCGTTTCAGGTATTGGAAAAAATCGAACAAACGGTTCAGATCTATTGGCATCTAGGTCCGAACTCGGGTTGGCTCTGCTGTTCAGCTTTGTATCAGTTTGAAAAATAAATTGGAACTTACCATATTTACTTGATGGAATGGTGTTTTAGTTTGATTTCGAAACGAATCCAATTACGGAAAAATCGAATCAGTCCCACTTCTTTTATCTCTTTCTCTCTTGGCTTCCCCTTAGATAAGAACAGATGTTATCTGATCTGACGCTAACGGCGCGGGTCGGTAACGGGGGTAGGACGCAGCTTCGGTTGTGCCACTCCCGGCACTCGATGATGACGATGTTCTGAGAGTGTCAAACAATTTCTAACATCTTTTTTCTCTATTCTGTTTGTTTTGTATTTGTTTTTCTTGTGCAGGTGTGAAGAGGAACATTTCTGAAGCAACTCAATGGGGAGGATGGCGCGAAGACCCTTATGTTTTAGGATAGCCAAAAGATGTAACAATATGTAGCATTTAATTTGTAAACAAAATTTTTGAATGAAATGAAACTCCACTTTTTCCATTAAAATTCTTCTACTTTTCTTTTAATCTTCTCTTGAATATGTGTGATTTATGATTTATGAAACTTTGAAATACTTCACCTTTGTGTCGTAAAATCAACACCTATGCACCTCATCGTGAATACCTTTATACCTCTGAGTGTTGAAAACCTCAAAACACGATAATAGAAGGGAGACCTTGTTTTATGAATGGAGTCTGAAATATTCCTTAAAAATAACCTGATTAATCCGTGAACGAATTCAAACTGACTTTCGCTTACCACATAACTTCTCAAAACAAAACCAGCAATATCCATTTCATTTTCAACCCAAACTTGCGTATTACTAAGAGAAACGAAAGTGATGAACAAACGTCTCAAATATGATGGCTCAGATGCCTCAAAGCCACAAGACCCTTCTTTTCAGAACCCATTGGAACCAACATAAACTGACCAAAACGCCCCTGGAATAATCCCTGCCCTGCTCCATGACTTGTTAGCGATTAACAGATGCAAAAAAAATGAAATGCTATGCGAAATGACTGACTAAATGTAAGGGTAAAATTTGGGGTATTACAGTTTCCTTTCCCTCCCTTTGGGATAAATAACAAACAGTGGCGACTCTTCTGTCCTTGCCGGGCCCTCTTTGCAGCGATGCGACACTAGGTCCAAGCCAATTAGATAGGGGCATCTGTCATACCCCAAATTTGTCCTATATGTATATAACTTTCATTTGTACATCCATCCACTAACCATTATTCAAAAAATCCAAAAGGTGTTGTTTCTACTTGCCTAAGTCCAAGTTCATTTGAGGCCATCAGAACAATCATGTATGATATTGATTGAGGTTCACATAGTTTTGACTTAATTCATTAGTCAGACAAGAGTTAGTTTCCTGATTGAGACTAGGGTATGCTTTATTCAAGCGCTGTGGGTCAGAGCTTTCAGTTAGGGTTTGGGCAATACAATTCATGTTTCAAGGCATCATTTTCTGATTTCAAGGTATTTTGTTGCTCGTTTTGTTCATGGTGTAATATCTAGATTATTAGTGCAAGTGGTAAAATTCAAAATCGTAATGGCTGAGATTGATTCATAAGGCAAGTCCACTCCCCATAACCATTTATCAATCCATTCATAACCCTTATTCATTTCCAGTTGAAATCCATATTTCATATTCATAATCATTTTTATTTTGTTATCCATATCTAATTTCTATATCCACTTTTATTCATTTCATTTTTATCCAATTTACAAACCAAATTCATTCACAACCATATCCATTTATTATTACAACCAATCCAATTATTCACATATTTATTTTTCAATTTGTTTTCTCACAAAAAAGGGTAATTGTTGCAATT
Organism: Lathyrus sativus; assembly: GCA_963859935.3. Lineage (NCBI taxonomy): Eukaryota > Viridiplantae > Streptophyta > Magnoliopsida > Fabales > Fabaceae > Lathyrus > Lathyrus sativus. The sequence goes on from OZ012740.1 coordinate 402,729,649, forward strand.
CCATTTACAAATTTTATACAAATAAAAAAGCCCATCATCATCATTTTTTTCTGACTTAGGGGACCATCATCTTTTTCTTGATTTAGAAGCCCATCTACATCAAATTACACCAAAAATACAATCAAAATTATGCATAACAATTATACTAACACACCATAATTGCACATGACCAATTCACAGTATTTGCCAATTTCATCCAACACACAAGACCAACTCCACGCGCTGCGCAACATCACAACCATGCCAATTTTCAACCATAATCTTCCAAGCCATGACTAAAATCAAACCACAACACGACCACACCTGGACAACCACAATAAAATGAATAAGTTGCAAAGTAATCACGAGAAATACACAGCAGTAGCAATTTCCATTTCCCTATGAACAAACAAACAGCAGGACCCCATGTAACCTTTATTTTGCAACCAGACCCCACAAAAGGGACAATATGCACCGAAACAATATAAACCATACAAAGAGAATTATCACATGATACGTACCATACTGTTTTGCAGCAGCACATGTATTCTCGCACACAAATTATGCATCACGTACCTTCTCTCACCCTGCACAGCAACAATTCCCTTCCCTCAACCCTCTCCTATAAATAACACCTTCTTCTCTCCCAAGCAAAAGGGAAGCCATCGAGCTCATACGAGAACCTCTCTACAATAGATAATACCTTCCTTCACACCTAAACTTCCCTCTCCTTCTTTAAATCACGCACCAAAACCAACCTCACACAACCTAACATTCATTTCGAATCACAACCATAAACCCCAAATTGATTTTCACCCAAATTAGAACCAGAAAGTAGCAAGATGAAGAGAGCATTTGAACATGCAAAATGAAAACAAAATCCTCAATACAAACCTAGATTGAAACCAAATCCAATCGAAACAGAATTGAGCATAGCGAGAGAGAATCATATGTTATCGAAGAGTGTAGATCTGGAGGTTGTGCTTCACTTTTCTTCAAATTTGTTCATCGTATCCTCTTATGCTCAACATAACTTGATGAAAGTTCTTGATTGTGATGCGGAGCATAACTTCGTTTGGTTTTAAAAAACTTGAGTTGACTGTGTTTTTATTTTTGGTTTGTTCTGTTTTGAAGCATTGCTATGGTTGAATTGGGCTCGTAGCCCATGAAATTTTGCACCCCACCTTCTTGTTTGCACTGTATTTACATTGTGGATGATGGGCTTTGATAAGCCCAAGTGAGTCCATTCTTCACGCACCGTATTTTCCATCATTTCCTCCCCATTTTTTATGTTAATTTTGTTTTAAATTTTGTTTTATAGATTTCTAACAATTAGTTTTTTTAAATATTTCAATATTTTTTTTATTCTTTAAATTTTCTTAATTAAAAGTTTTAGTTGTTTTTAGTCTTTTGTTTTAATTTTTCTCCATTAATCTTAACTGTCTTGAGATTTTATTTTCATTGTTGGTCAATGAAATTCAAAAATTATAGATTGTCGATTTATCGATAAAATCGTGATTAAGATGAGACCACTACTTAGTTCTTCTTGTTTCTATTTTTTATTTTTATTTTCGATCGATGAAGTCTTTCTATTCACGAATGTTGATTGGTTGAGGTTGTTTAATCTTCTTTACTTCAAATATGTAGTGAATAATCATTGATATTATTTTCTACTAGCGTCCAGACGGGCACTTGTGTGCCCGTCTGTCCGCTTTTTTAATGCACACTAAAAATATAAATGATATTTTTTTTATTTAATATAATTTTAAATGGAAGTTATGTAAAAGGTTAATAGTGGGAAGTTAAATAGGAAGTTAATAGGATGAAGTTATGTGAAAAATGATAGTAGTGGTTTTAATGGAAGTTATTGAGTAAATTATACATTAAAATAAGGGTAAAATTGGTAGAAAAATAGGCTATACCAAAACCAAGTTTTGTCTTTATATATGTTACTAGCGTTCAGACGGACACTCCCGTGCTCGTCTGTCCGCTTTTTTTAATGCGCACAGCATAGGAAAATAAACGTGTATATATTTTGTATGAAGTATTTATCATACTTACGATTAATTAAAAATAATATTTTTAAATACCCTCAAGCAGTCTTAAAATCAGGATGATAAATGTATATATACTAAAAATACTTTAGTGAATTAACTATATATTAATAATACCTTTATGAATAATATTACTTTATTTATTAAAAAAAACATATGTTTTCTAAAGATACTGATATTATTTAGACTCTATCTCTATCGCTCTCACATATAAATATTCATATATGTCTCTAAAATAAATATTCATGTACATGTACATGTACTTGTAAAAGGAAATATTTCTAAAAAGTTTGTTTTAGACATGAAAATATTATATTAACATTGACTCTATACATTAAATATACAAAACCTTTAGTGAAGGATGATTTGGTTAAAAAGTCCTAGTCTTTATCTTTATACTATTTCAATCTTGTCAATTAAAACTTTAATATAATTGTTAAAGAAAAAAAAAGGATTGTTATAAAAAAAACTATTACTACAATGAATCATTGTCATTATTTTGTAGTTATGATTAGCACATAAATGACTTATTTTTTAATCTTTATTATATGATGATGGTTATTATTTTGTACTAATGATCACCTCACATTTTAAACTTCTTTTTCTATTCTAACATAATTAAACTAATTTTAATCTCATAAATGAAAGGAAATCTCAAATTTAAAATTCAACTTCATGAAAATTGCATCACAATTCTTAAATTCCTAAAGAATCTGGAAATTTCCCTCTCTTCCTCATTATTGTATAAACTATAAAAATATATAATTAAAAAAAAAGACAAAATAAAAGAATTGAAATACACAATAGTAAAAAAGTTTTTAAAAAAATATAATAGATAGAGGGTAAAAATAATGTATTGAAAAACACCTCAACAATATGAACAACTCCTTCGCAACATATAAAGAAAAAAAAAAGGATTAAACTATATTAAAAATTCAGAAGAAAAAAAAAGGAAATAAGAAGGGAATAGAAAAGAATTAAAAAAAACCAAAATAATAATAATTAATAGAATAAAAAGTACAGGTTTTAAAAACTAATAACAATATACCATAAAGACAACTGATGATAATTAAACTACGAAAATATTATTGTCTACTGAGTAAGAATAGGAAAGTTTCTAATATTTTCTAAGTTTTCGCTCTCTTAAATGATTAATAGATATAAAAGGATACAATGAACCATTTTACCTTTGTCTTTTTGATATAATACAAAACATACTTGCAACTACTACTTGTACTTGTAGGAAAAAATAGTGAGGATCTTATGTAATAACTACTATTGTTAAGGGTAACAAGGAAAAGCTTACCTTTTTTCTTAATAAATACCATTAAGGATAACAAAAGCATACTTTCTTTTTTCCTCGTAACCTTCGATATTGGTAAATTTTAGGTCTTATTTTAATAAATAGTTGTAGCAATCCCTATAATTAAAAGGAAAACTGTATGAGAAGACATAATACAACTCCTTTCATTTTGTGTATATTGTAGACACATAATTTAATGCAACAAATATAATCAATTATCTCTATATTATATTTATTTTTTTACATTTTCCCAGTGGTATTGTGGTTAAATTGGGTATCCATGACCTATCATTGCAAAAATAATTCATCAAAAATCGATATATCATCAGAAGATGATTTCTCATAAATTTTCTTCTTCAATCACTTCCTGTAATATCAAATCAAAACTATTTTCTGCAACGCAATTCAATTAAATTTAATTCACCTCATAGACATCAATCTAAATGGTTAGTTCTCATATCATACTTTGGTGAATATAGCATGCAAATTGACACAGACCACACCTAATCTATAGATAAACAAACATGACTTACATGTGTGGAGAAGGAAAGCACAAATAATTTGAACAATGCAGAATATATAATCTATGCCTTCAGTTGATGTGAAATTGAAAAAATATATATAGCATCCAAACATCCAAAAATGATTTACAGTGGCATTAAGTTACTATTATCATGGGTTTGGAAATGAAAGACATGGAAACAAATGTCGTGCATCTGAAATGGTAGAGTTATGCAGTTTAAGTTTCAACAGTTAACAATGTTAGAAGCAGTTACAATTTGTAAGGGAAATTTTAAAAAAAAAAATTAGAAAAATGCATTCAATTTCATAAAAAGATTTTAATGGTCAATTCTAATACTATTTAATGCATGCTAACATATCAAAATATATTACCATGTTCACCAAAACAAATATTAACTTCACTCGTGTCCACAAATTAATCATCAACCTTTTTTTATCTTTGCCATGGTTTTATTGTGACATTATCTGCTTATCCTACAAAATGGAAATGCATAAAACTAACCATAACAGAGATTGACACTGAGTAATTGTGAAAACTGAAAGAAAAATGCAGAAGGAGAAAAGGTAGACATTGACCCAGAAAGAAACTGAGTAATTGTGAAAATGGTGAAAATATATGTATGATTATTAAATTAATACTAAAATGGTGAGAATATATATGATTTCCTAAATTAACACTAAAATGGTGAAAATATATATGATTCCTAAATTAACACTAAAATGATGAAAATATATATGTTTCTTAAATTATTAGTCACAGAAAAATGACAATCTCATCAAAACCTGTAAAATTAGAGCAATGTATTTTTACTCAAATACTAAAATCAAAAGCTACATTAGAGCAATGTATTTTTACTCAAACACTAAAATCAAAAGCTACACATTAGAACAAAACAAAATTAAACTAAATTGAATAAACCAATAAAACATATATGAACATATACAAAAGTGATAATATTAAATGATTTATATATTTTGACCTTATCATGTTTAAGAACATATCTAAAAGAAAATTAAAAAGTGAAAACATGAAAAAATAGATTAGAGGGATGGAGAAAGGAAAGGATAATATGTAGATAAGAAAAAAAGAAAAAAAATGATAAGAGTCTACTCCATTGTTATTCAGGATTCTCTACAAAGTTTTGTAATTACTTTTGTTTTGCTATTGAAATGAAGAGCAGTTGTTTCACACTTAAATGTCTGTGTATGGCGGTTTTCGTTTTGGTTGAGCGGTTGAGATTTTTGCTCACACATGGTTGTAATTAAAACAAACTGCATAGATAATTATGGAAATATTACAATTAAATAAAGGTAATTTTGGAACAAAAATAGGCCACACCAAAAAGTTGTATCCCCTTTATATATAGTTACAGATTATTCAAATTAAATGCTATATTTTTGTGATTTTCAATTTAATTTAATTCGATTAATGATTTTTTCAATTTTAAACATCAAATAAAATTACCTCAAATGATAAAAAAAAGCCTTTTTGAATTTGTAGTACCAAAAGCAATAGCATTTATTTCCAACTAGCGTCCAAACGGGCACTCGTGTGCCCGTCTGTCCGCTTTTTTAATGCACACGTAAAAATATAAATGATGTTTTTTTTATTTAATATAATTTTAAATGGAAGTTATGAAAAAGATTAATAGTAGGATGTTAAATAGAAAGTTATGTGAAAAATGATAGTAGTGGTTTTAATGGAAGTTATTGAGTAAATTATACATTAAAATAAGGGTAAAATTGGTAGAAAAATAGGTTATACCAAAAAAAAGTTTTGCCTTTATATATGTGGTAAACTGCGATGGAATAAACCTCCATCAACGGGGATAGCTCAGTTGGGAGAGCGTCTTATTGAATATTTAAAGGTCGCGTGTTCGATCCACGCTCATTGCATTTTATCATCTCTTTTTTCGAGTTTTTTCTGCCATCACATGATATAGTTTTCCTTTATATTCCTGCTAATTAAAACACATATCAACAATTCCATTGTCGTCCAGCGGTTAGGATATCTGGCTTTCACCCAGGAGACCCGGGTTCGATTCTCGGCAATGGAACTTTTTATTTTCTGCCATCTCTCTTCAATTAACCTAGCCTAATAAATCTCTAAACAATTATTTCTTATTCACACATTTATATAACTATCCTCTTCAACTAGCTAAATAAATCTCTAAACTCATCTTCAACATCAAATCTATACTCTTTTATTCCCTTCATATGATGTTAATAATTTATATATGTGCTCGCGAGACTCCTTTTTTCGAAAGTCAATTACATGTCTATCAAGTCTTGAACTTTGTGCTCATATCGGGCGTTCTTGTCATAACTTGCAGGATTTGGGCGAGGAGGATGATCAAGTGATTGCAACTTTAATAGGGCATCTCTGAGCGTGTGATGAAGTAGTGGGCCATAAGACTTTGGTGTAGGATCCAAATTGTTTCCTAACTTCCTTTGTTGTGATTGATGAACCGCATGAGGTTGTTGCTGAAGTAGATATTATTACAGGCTTTGTTGCGGAGGCATCACCCAGGGTTGTTGTATTTGAGGCTCTAGGTAGGCCTTTGGTTGGCATGGTGCAGGATTACCTTCTCTTTTCAATGGAACATGCCCATTTTGTTTCTTGATACATCCTTCGAGTTTTTTCGCGAGTATCATGAAGTCTGTTAGTAAGATAACAGTTGGAGGAGGGTCGAAAGTTGAGAGGATATGCAAATGTATGTAAAGGCATGGGTATGCAAAAAAAATTTGAAGTATGCTAAAAGTATTTTTTTTATGCAATGAAAGTGTCACATTAGGATAGTTACAGATAAAAGGAAACTCCTACGGATTTAGGATAATAATTTACATAGGGAACCCTTATCTAAGAATGTTCCCTATAGATAAATATAATGATAGGTATGGGAAACCCAGACGAGTTTAGGATAGTGATGGATATAGAACCCATATATGGGTTTAAGGGTAATTCTAAAATAAGGACGCCTTATTTAAGAGGGATCCTTATAGATAGGGATGAGGATCAACATGGGAAATCCAAGCAGTGCCTTTATATATGTAGACGCAAGCATTTGATAAATTATCCATAAATAATTTCACAACCGGCAGCAAACAGTGCAACAATTTATTAATAGAACATATACACAATTGACTTCCCAAATATATTAGATATAAAAATATTAGTCAAACAATCCTCTTATCTATACTATGTTATAGCCATGTTCATTAGCTTTCCAACGCTTTGAACGGGGACCAAAACGGACTTACGGATCTAAAGTTACGTCCAAAACAATTTCGACCGAAAACATGAACACTCGTGACGGACATCATGCATAATTTTCTACGTTTTTCCACCATTGGAGGCCTTCCGAACCTCCGACTTCAATTCCGTAAACATCCAAACTCTCAGAAAATTATAACTCATCAAACACTGTAATTATCTCATGTAAATTTACAATTTTAACATAATTAAACCATCTAATCATTGTTTTAAGATTATGCCTAAAACCTTTGAAATTGATGGATATATGTTCAATTCTCAAAAAAAGAATACACATATATAAGGCACACAAATTCATCATATAATCATTATATAACAACCACCATGGTAATTAGGGATTTTTATCCTAAATATGATATTATCCATTATACACTATCATACAATCTCATAACCATGTAAAGACCCACCCTTGGTTTCTTGACGAACTCTTGAGTTTTCTCCTTAGGTTTTCTTCTCCTCTTTTCCTCTTTTCCTTTTCTCTATGATAACTTTAGGCACTTACCCGTCTTAGAATCCTACCTGTGGGGTTTCATTGATTAGAGACTTTGGTTGTTGACCTGTTCCTCCAGCCAACCTCAGAACTGTTTGAACCTGTGGTCATGTGATCCCGGATCTTGCATCTTGCGTACATGCCATTGCATTATATTTCATATATTGTGCATCTTGCATTTTGTTTCAACAGTAGAGTCTCATTTCTTCTTCATTCCTTCTCCTGTAAATCAAGTTGATTCCTCGACACCAGTACGGAACTCGAGCCAACACTAGACGCATGATGGAGAAAATTCAATAAGAACAAGCTGCCTTCAGAGAGGAATTGGACTCCCTCAAAGGAAAGATTGATCAGATTCTCGAAGCCAATACTACGGCCAGAAAGGAAGAAGAACTGTGTGAAGCCGCTGCCGTCAATAACAACGTTCATGTGCAAGGATCTACCTTGAGGCTCTCAGTTCATGTTCCCAACCCTATCACCTATGGGATCCCGATGAGCTTCACTACTGCAGCTGAAGAAGCCACTTCTCAACCACTCCCAACGCCTAAAGTTACTCTCAGAGATGTCCCGTAAGCCCAACTTGTTGTCGTTCAGATCCTCATTCCTCATGCTGAAGAGAATCTGCTAGATCATTATGACGATATGCAAAATTATCACACTGTTATCCCCATTGTCAGTCTTACTGCTGCTCAGGATTCTGAAGCTATCAAGATGTGTCGTGATCTAGCTGAAAAACTTTGAGTCATGGAGGGGAACAACTCAGCTTCCTTGAATACTCTGGAACTATTCTTGGTGCCAGGTGTCGTCATTCCTACGAAGTTTAAGGTGCCAGAATTCTCAAAGTACAAAGGTCTCAGTTGTCCAAACATTCATCTGAAGATGTACTGTTGCAAAATGGATGCTTATGCTAGACACAAAAAGCTAATGATTCATTTCTTCCAAGATAGTTTGTCTACAGCATCTCTCGAATGGTATATACAACTAGAGTATAGTAGTGTGCACACTTGGGTTGAGCTAGTTGATGCATTTGTTAAGCAGTACAAATACAACACCGACCTTGCTCCAAAACGTACTCAACTTAAGAGTATGGCTCAAAAGGATAGTGAATCCTTTAAAGAGTATGTGCAGCGTTGAAGAGAGCTAGCTACAAGGGTGCATCCACCTCTTATTGACCGTGAACTAATTGACATCTTCATGGGTACCTTGTAAGGCCAGTACTATGAGTAGCTAATTGGTAGTGTCTCTGCTAGATTTTCTAACTTGGTGATTATAGGTGAGAGAATCGAAGAAGGTTTAAAAAGAGGAAAGATCCAAGAAGGTTCTAGTAGCCAATCTGGAGCCAAGAAGTCTTTCAATGGATACAAGAAGAAAGAAGGAGAAATAAATTCTATCTCTGAGTAGAAAGGGAAAGCTTCACAACAAGCTCTTGCTCCTATGCCTTATCAAATCCCTTACTTCCAGTATTTGTATGTTGCTTCTGCACAATATATTTCAATGCCTTATCAGCCACATGTTCAAGGTGTTCAAGCTCCAATGCCTCAGCAGCACGCTCCTCAGCAATAGTCCTATAATCAACAAGGGTATCAGTATCCACCTCATAATCAACAACAGTGAGCTGCTCAACCACATCGTCAGCCTAATCAACAAAAGACAAGAAGGCCAGATAGAGTCTTTAATCGTCTACCAATGACATATGCTAAGATCTTTCTTGAATTGTTTGAAAAAAGGGTGATCACTTCGAGATACTTAGCTTCGCTAACTATCATTCCTCCAAATTATGATGCTAATGCTCACTGCGAGTTTCATAAGGGCGCTCCGGGGCACACCATTAAGGACTGTTGAGCTTTCAAACACAAGGTTCGAGACCTGGTGGATATGCAGTTTCTCACATTCAAGGAAAGGTCTGCAAATATCACAAATAACCCTATGTCATCGCCAAGCTAGTGCCAACATCAAGTCAAGTCAAGTTCCGCTTCCCCGAAGAAGGCAGCCATGTTTCCATCCCGCTGTTTGCATTATTGTATTTTGTCTTGGTTTGTTTAAGTATCGTATGCTTTAAACATTGTCATTCGTATTTGGTTTTATTAATGTAGTGATTATGCATGTTTTGAATTAGTTATGTCATATTCACTCATTTTTCTGCAAAGCATATACACATTATTCACTTCACTCTTTTATTAACTGTTGTTTAGCAATGATTGAAGGGAGGATGATGACAATGAAATATCCATAATTGCAAACTGTAGGCTTTCAGATAAAATCCTACCGATGACGTACATGCATTATTTCAATCCCCAAACACTGGAGAGACAAGGAGTTAATCCCTAGTTAACCACTTCGAGCCGAGAAGTAGCAGTTTCCTTCGGATATTCAAACTCTTACACTCAACCTGGGGCAGGGTAGTGTTCAGTTAATCTGATCACGCACTCGAATCAACAAAGCAAAATCCAAAAGACATGAAGGTTATTTTACAAAGACCCATTGGCAGTCACAATCCTCCAACAAAATTAAAAAAATTAAAATCCTGCTAAGTCGAGCACCTCAAAGGAGACTTAGGCAAAAATCAAGGCAATCCCGATGGATTCAAAAAGCGAGATCAGTCCATGCAAAAGTTAGGAATCAAAAACAAAATCAAAAGAGATCCTCAAATCCTCAGCAAAAGCAAAATAAGATTCAGTGACCACCATGCCAAAGTAAAACGGTCACTGACATCCATCAAAACCAAAATAAGGTGACTTCCAGTTCGAGCAAACCTTAAATCATCGAGCTTACACCGTCAACTCTTTTGGAAGACAAAACATGTGCAGAATTAGCTGAACGTAGGACTGGATTTCATCACGAAGAAGGGGTGGGTACAAACCAAGTCTTGAGCCTAATATCCTTTATTTCATAAATCGTATACCAGACCATGTTACAACCCTCGAAAGACCTAATTAAGGAGAGGTTTATCCTGAAAGCAGACTGTTGCAAGGTTGTGTAGACTGACTCCTCACATATTTGTTAATCTTCAGCGTTGGTATCATTCTCCTTGTTATATCTTTCACACACCAATCAAATCAACACAACGTCTGGACCAACGGACCATTCATCTCACACTATCACTTCACTCCAATAAACGACTCTTTTTCAAAACTTACATGAGTGTTGCATTAAGATTACCATTTTGTGAATGTACAATTTTAACTGCAAATCAGTGCTAGAGATCAAAGTCAACGACAAAAAGGGGAAATCAAAGAAGAACCTGAACCTTCAGTGGTAGGACTAGATCAAGGCTATCTCAGGCCCTCAATTAGGGATAAATCACTCAACAGCTTGATCGGGGGCAAGCACATCAAAGCTCAACTTCTAAATATTAAATCCTTTCAGAACTGGTTAATTAGGGGCATACCATTACCATGTTCAGAATGGGGCAAGACCAGTTTGAAATTCTAGTAACATATAGTGGATGTTACAATGGATGTTATGACATCCACTACTGAAAAGACTATTAAACTTAATAGAAAACGGGAACTGAAAGCAGTAAATAACACAGAGAATTGTTGACCCAGTTCAGTGTAAATCACACCTACATCTGGGGGCTACCAAGCCAGGGAGGAAATCCACTATAAGTAGTGTTAATTCAGAGTCAAACTACAAGTTTGCACTCTTCACTTAAGACCTACCCAATGCAACTTCAGCCTAACACTAGACCTGAGTTCGTACTTACTCCCCCTCAATCACAACAGTGATATCAACCAATTAAGTTACAGATTAAAATGAAGACACACTTCAAACAAGTTTTGATCTAGCTTCACAGCTTCAATCAAGAGACACGGCACTCGTGCTTAACAACTTAGAGTGACACAACTAACATACAACTCAAACACACTAGTCCAATGCAATCATACAACAAACATCTAGTATGACATCCTAAAACCACCCGTTCCAAGCATAACATCCCAACTGCTAGTTCAAACTACAGATGTCATAACATTGAGTGAAACATCCTGTGATACTCCCCCTCAGCTGATGCACATCATACACAATCTGCAAGCAACCTGCAGACCCACACATTACCAAGCCCAAGCACCTAACAGTAATAGCCACACACACACAGGATCATCATCCTGCTCACACACATACACCTACACATCTTCAGCACACTTGTAACACACCTCAGAGCAGTATCATATCATTAGCACACCTGCAAACTTGCTCAGTGCAATCCACCTGTGAAGCATATACACAACACATCCTACACAATTCTGTGAAGCATACACACAACACATCCTGTTGATAACAACTATTTCTCCCCCTCTTTAGCCACAAAACTATGATTCTACTAATGAATTAGCATAGATCAAATAAGGTTGGAAACACAAATTGTAAAGGATTATTACAAATAATCAACACAAAAAACTGTTCATAAATAAAATTGTTCTAGAGCAACCTAACTAAGAACTCTAGTCATCAGACTCAGAGCCAGCATTATCACTATCTCCTTCTTCATCAGAGTCTTCCTCAGAACTGGTAGCAGATTCTTCTGAGTCAGCTTCTTGGCCATCATCCTCCCCTGAGCCATCATCATGCTTATCCTCATCATTTTCAGTAAACTCAGTACCTTCATCTAGCTCAAGAGACCTGATCAACTTTTCAAGATTTTGCTTCCTTGTCTCTAACTCCTTGCATGTTTCTTTGAGCATGGCAATAACCTCAGCTTTTCCTGTCTTTGAACTCCCTTTGGATGTTTCTGCAGATGTCACGACAATGTCAGGAACATGAGTTCCTTGAAACATCTTGTGGTGGAAAGACAAGGGGCTCTCTCTCTTGCATGCAGAGTCATTCTCTTTTAGTATATTGGGATACTGATTCAATATGATCCCACAGATAAGAGAAGGAAATGCTATGGGGCCTTTTACACTATAATCGCCAGCATGCTTCATGGTCTGATCAAAGATGTAGGTCTCATAGTCAAATTTTGTTTTGGTCCCAACAACATAAATAAACTTCCCCGGGATAGTTGCAACAGTTGATTTATGATTTGTAGGCACCCAGTTGGCAGCCTCAATCTTATGCAGCATAGCATACTTCACACTAAGTTTACTGACAACCAGTTTCCCTTTTGAGGGCCAGCTCTTGACCTGGTTGACAGTTATAACTTGATAAACTATGTTGTCAGAAGCAGCTAAATCAGTTTGAGCCTCATCTGATCTCCCTAGATAGTTATTGATGATTGTTGAGGAGAAAGTGACACATTTTCCTCTTACATATACTTTGCCAAACTCAGTTGATTTTCTATCAGCACATTCTTCTTATAGGTTCACTATGAACTCCTTAACAAGTATTTCATAGCACTGAGAAAATTGAGTAACAGTCCTCATTAAACCAGCATCATGGATAAGATTCATGATCTCCTTACTTTCAAGGGCATTCTGAGCCAGTTCTCTTTCTAATGCCAACCTCTTCTGATACACATATTTCCATCTGTTAACACTTGAGGGATAATGGAATAAGATATTGTCAATAGGAACATCAGGAACACTAGCAGCAAGTTGCTAGTTGTGGGTTTCTTCTTTGGTGGGATGTCAATGATATCACAAGCAACATCCGAGTCAGAATCAGATTCAATACTAGTTTAAGCCTTTCTCTTCTTTGGAACCACCTTGCTTCAAGCCTTGGTAGGGCCAACAAGAGTACTCTTTGTTACAACTTTCTTCTTAGAAGGACTCTGCAGAACTGCCTTCTTCCCTTTCCTAGTCATGAGCCTTTTGGCTATGCTAGGGTTGATCGTGGTTATCAGATCTTTGTCTGAATAATCATCAAGGTTCACTACATCAGCCTCATCCTTCTGGACATCATTATCATTATTGTTATCACCTTGCATATTAACATCACTGCTTTTAGAAGTTTGACCCTTATCATCATCCTTTTGTGAGGTTGTTCCCAAGGTTTCAACATCTTGAGTAACATCAGCTTGTTGATCTAGTTGAGGAATGAGTATCTCTGGCACATCATGTGGCTCGTTCAATATCCTAGATACCAAATTAGCAATGGTGTTGTGGACATCCCTAGAGCCCTCCTTATTGGTATCCTCAGAAGGGATGGAGGTTGAAGTGTGGAGGGCCTGACCTGTGACTAGTTCGTTAGGTCTTCTTGCATGCGAAGTCCGTGGTTTCTTCACACTTAGACCTTCAGGTATCACCATGCGTAGGGGTGCCACCTCAAGAACCTGGTTAGGGTTGCTAGCACCAGAATCTGGATCATGATGGTGTTCATTTTCTTGGTAGGGATAGATTTTGGTTGTTGAGACATTTTAGGAGACTTTGGCCGTGAGAAAGCAGGTTTTCTGTGGTTGTTGAAGGAGGTATGGAAGATGAATAAGTTGTATGGGCACCAAAAGAAGAAAATGTATAGTGTGTAGGGGGTAGAGTGATTTGATCGCAAAAGAAGAGGGAACTCAAAATTTTGACCAATCAGCACATGATTAAATTTTAGACTATTCAAACTACAATTCCCAAATACCATTAATTACTATAACTCCTTATAGAGACACATTCCCAATTTGCCTATTAAGTTTTCACTTTGAGTTGTCTTGTGATCTCTTATAAAAATGTCAGCACTTTGTAAGTCAGAGTCCCCAAGCTCCACACAATCTTTTCTAGAGTGAAGTCTGTTATCCCTATACATGGCTCCATTAGGATGAATTGGGTTCATATTGATGGAACTAAGATTGTCACAATATAATGTCATGACATCCTGAGTGAGATTGCTCCCTTTATGTTGGTCATCTTTCATGGACTCCATCAAATTCTAGTATAATAGATCCATATTTTTATGATGTCCATTCTTTGGATGTGCTATCTTGGCTTGCCTGCCAACCTGACATTTACCATAGCCTGTTGTTTCATATGGGGTTAACTTTGGAGTTCTTCTTACTGCTTCCTTGGATATGGCCTTTTTTATCCCTTGAAGATGTCTACCTTTTTTATGCCACAGTTGATCCTCCTTTTCTTCTTTGGTCAAGACTTTGAAGTTACTTTTAGGCTCCCATAAGTAACAGTTATTCTTAGCTTTAGATCCCCTCATGACTTCCTCATCTTCTCCATTGGTGACAACACATTCACCCTTAGTGAATTTGACACTGAGACCTTGGTCATAGAGCTGACTGATACTGATAAGATTTACAGTCAGTCATTTAACCATCATGACATTATCCAGTTCTGGAACATCAGGATAGTCTAGTTTTCCAGCACCTTTAATTTCTCCTCTAGCTCCATCACCAAAGATTACATGACTTGAGGAATGAGGTCTGATGTTCACCAAAAGGTTCTCTATCCCAGCCATATGTCTAGAACAACCACTGTCAAAATATCAGTCTTCTTTGGTTGGTATCCTTAGAGAAGTATGAGCTACTAGAGCCACATTCTTAGCAACCCATTATCATTTCTTGATAGGAGCAATCTGTTTGGATTTGACTTGATGAGCATCTAGTTTGGATTTGACTTGGTGCATGTGGCTGGGAAATCCATGCAGCCTGAAGCAAAAAGACTTTATGTGCCCAAATCTTCCACAGTAGTAACACCTCCACCTTTGGAATTTTTTCTTGGTCTAGTCCATGTTTTCGTTCCTCTGATATTGAGACATTGGTTGTGACATCTGGTTTGACCTAAGATTTTTAGGTTTTGGCCTCTTGAACCCCAAAATGGGTCCTTGTTCACCAACAAAGCCTATTCCAGACTTGTCACTTGCTTTCTGACCAACTTGTAGAATTTTATCTAGAGTGTCAGTACCTTTGTTTAGCATCCTGATGGACTTTGACATCTGATCAAGTTTGGAATTCAACACATTGATCTCACTGTTGAGTGAGTCTATGGTTGCAAGATGTTCTATCTTCTCAACTTTCAACTCCCTTATGAGTTTCTTCTGCTGCTCCCCTTGTTGATACACTTCTGCACTTCTCATACACAACTGTTTATATAAAGATGCAAGCTCATCAAAAGTCAGCTCATCTTCACTAGAATCATCATCATATACACATACACTATTTAGTGCAGTGACATGTTTTGCAGACTCTTCTTCTGATCCACTCTCAGAATCTCCATCTGACCAAGTGACATTTAGTCCTTTCTTCTGCTTCTTGAGGTAAGTGGGACATTCAGCTCTAATGTGACCATATCCTTCACATTCATGGCACTGAATTCATTTGCCTTGGTTAGGCTTATCTTCATATTTACCTCTTCTGCTGATGTCAGATGAAGTGCTCTTGACATTGGGTCTAGTCTTCTGATCTATTCTTTTTACCAGCTTGTTAAATTGTCTACCAAGCATAGTTATAGCTTTTGAAGATTCTCCTCACTTCCATCATTGTCTTCATCTGAGTCCTCTGCAGCATTGGATACAAAAGTTGTGCTTTTATTCTTCTTCTCAGCATGATCACACATTCCCATCTCAAATGTTTGAAGAGAACCAATGAGTTCATCCACATTCATGTTACTTATGTCTTAAGCTTCTTCAGTAGCAGTAACCTTCATGGCAAATCTTTTGGGCAATGATCTGAGTATCTTCCTTACAAGATTTTCTTCAGACATTTATTTCACCTAAAGCTCCTGAAGTATTGGCAATCTCCAAAACATTCATGTAGAATTCATGAATAGTCTCATCCTCCTTCATTCTTAGATTCTCAAACTTAGTAGTCAACATTTGTAATCTAGACATCTTGACCTTAGAGGTACCTTCATGAGTTGTTTTGAGAGTATCCCAAACCTCTTTGGCCAATTCACAATGATGCACAAGTCCGAAAATGTTCTTGTCTATTCCATTGAATAAAGCATTCAGGGCCTTCGAATTCCCAAGAGCCAAAGCTTCTTGCTCTTTGCTCCACTCTTCTTCAGGTATTAGCACAATAGATCCATCTTTCTTTGTCCTCACTGGATGTTCCCCTCCTGAGTTAGCTGCTCTCCATGCCTTGCTATCTAGAGACCTCAAGAAGGCTATCATACGAGGTTTCCAGTAGTCATAGTTAGAGCCATCCAGAATTGGTGGTCTATTTTTGAATCCTATATCCTTGTCCATAGTACCCAAATTTTTCTTCCCTAGATCTCACTCAAAAAATAACAGGCAGGGTGTCTTCTCTAATACCAATTGAAATTCTAGTAACAGATAGTGGATGTTACAGTGGATGTTATGACATCCACTACTGAATAGACTATTAAACTTAATACAAAACAGGAACTGAAAGCAGTAAATAACACAGAGAATTGTTGACCCAGTTCAGTGCAAATCACACATAGATTTGGGGGCTACCAAGCCAGGGAGGAAATCCACTATAAGTAGTGTTAATTCAGAGTCAAACTACCAGTTTGCACTCTTCACTTAAGACCTACCCAATGCAACTTCAGCCTAACACTAGACCTGAGTTCCTACTCATTCCCCCTCAATCACAGCAGTGATATCAACCAATTAAGTTACAAATTAAAATGAAGACACACTTCAAACAAGTCTTGATCTTGCTTCACAGCTTCAATCAAGAGATATAGCACTCATGCTTAACAGCTTAAAGTGACACAATTAGCATACAACTCAAACACACTAGTCCAATGCAATCATACAACAGATAATTGCTTGGCTCAAAAGAAATCCTAAGACACAAACACACACGCGAATATCACAGTACACAACTGTCACATCGCTGCGAAAAGGGGTCGGCAAAGACAGAAGAGTCGCCACCGTCCGTTATTTATCCCAAAAGAGGGAAAGGAAACGATTAGAGAAAACCTACGAAAAAGGGAGAATACAGGTCATCGCAACCAAATCTTGGGTTCGGGAGTCGATTACGCAAGGGGAAGGTATGAGCACCCCTCACGTCTGTCGTACTCGACGGGATCCATGCTTGTTATTTATCTAAAGGGTGTTAATCTATCTAAGCTACAGGACACAGGGACAAAAGAAAAGAAAAGAGACTCGATAGAGCATCTCCGCTCTATGCCTACGTACTCCCTCGTGCAATGGGAAAGTCAGAGTCAATGTAGTTCGGAAAACTACGGGTGAAGGTGGGGAAAGGTTGCTTGCCAAGACATCACTGTCTTGTGCCTATGTATCGTCGTCTGGTACGAGAAATCAGAGCAAACTTAGTTCGGGCTAACACGACCGCAAGTTGGTTCAATTGTTTTAACCGAGTAGGGTTAATCCTTCGTTCTAGTAGTTAGGTGTATTGTTGCTCGACCATTGGAGACTTAGGCGTTACCTGTTTGCGGTAGAACCAAGAGTTAACAACACTCTCTTTGAAAATGGTTTTCAATTAATCCCGAAGGATAAAAACGTTTGATGCTTGTTTTGAAGTCTTTTAGAGAAGAATTGAATTGAATTGTGTTTGTAATTCATGTTGCACTAAAGACTATGACTTAGGAGTGAATGCGTCGCATATCGCCCAAAGGGCATACGCTAAACACTCTAAACAATTGAGAGGAGGCCCCCTAATCATCATTTCCCAAATGCTTAAGGCTCGTAGCGTACAACACTCATTATCCTTTATTACATGTTTTGAAGAAGTTTGAAGATGAGAAGAGAGAAGACACATCTAAGGGGAAACTAACTCAACCCTAATGTTATCATACAATGTGCTCCTAAGATTGATGTTAAGAGGGAAGAACTATCCTAATGTTATCATGCTTGGATTGAACACTTAATATCTCTCCTACTCCCATCTTACACAAATGGGACTAGGAATCCTAAGGGATCATGGCAAAGAAACCAAGTAAACACAAGATGAATCAATCACAAATGAAAAGAAAGAAAGGGATGCAAACATGAAATGCAACACAAAGAAAAGAGGGAGGAACAAAGTGTGGGGAAGAAACCACCACAAGCACATCTCAACCTCTTGAATGCAAGCAAAGAGATTCAAAACAAAAGAGAAATGCAAACAAAAATACTTAAACAAGTCAAAGCAAAAGTGAGATGAAATGGGAGAAGTTACAACTCCTACAACCATTCAAACATCAATCACTAAGCCAAAAAGCAAACAAATAAGAAAGAGATGAAACCGTGATCAAGATGAGGATGGAAGAATAGGCTTGGGAAGCAAGCAACATAAGAAGAATCTCAACCAAATGCATCAAATTTATCATGCAACAAGAAAGCACAAACAAGTTCTCAAAGTGGCATCTCATTCAAGGCAAACTCAAAGTACAAACAAAGAGTACCAAATCACTTTGAATGAGTTCCAAAATCCAAAGGACAGAAGTGAGAACAAGAGAAGAAGGTTCACAAACCAAAAAGGAAACAAGGCCAAGACAAGTTACAAAGTAGGGCAAGGTAAAGAACCAAAGTTCAAAACACTTTCAACATTCAAATGCAAATGGAAAGCCCTAATTAAAAGTAACTTGCAACACAAACCAAGCAAGTGTGTGACCTATAAAATTGAAACCAGCATCCTAAAAATGTCAAGAATGTGATTCAAGAGGCATAGGATGCATGTGGGATCCACAAAGGTCATCTCCCAAAAGAACTAGGTCAACTAGTTTATTTGAACCTCAATTAGGGTGACTTGACTTGCAAGGCTCACCAAAAATAGGAGAATGGTTCAATAAATCTCAAATAAAATGCACAAAGCTCATAAAAAAGTTAGAAACCAGAGGCCAAAACAACCAAACCAAATTCCAATCAAGGAATCACCAAATGAATTGATCAACTAGGGAGCTCCACCTTGAAGGATATTTATCGAGGGTCAAACAAATGCAAACCAAAGTCAAACAAAAATAGGTCAAACCTTGACCAAAATCAGCCTCAAAGGCACCTCAATCCGTCATCAAAATGGATAGGAAGCCTCACTCATATATGATTGCAAATGGTCCACAAAGCAAGCAAGAACAAATGAAAACCAAATTAAAAAACACTTCCAATCATAAAATTCAAATTAAATTGAAAAATAAAATGAAATTCAAAATAAAAATTATGAAAAATTAGTTAACATCTCAAAGTATTTAAAAATATTTTTTGTTGAATTTTATGACAATTGGAAGTATTTTTAATAAAATAAAATCAAAACAGAAAATAAAATAAGAAGAAAATAAAATGAAGAAGAAGGGAGGTGCATCAGCAATCCCAAATAACAAAGCAATCCAGTTACACGCGCATTGGGCTTATAATCTGGGAGGTGTGAAAAGCATTTAGGGCCCAGTCCACAAGCTAACCTCCAGATTAATGAATCACAGTGTTTCATTAATCTGAGGTTGAGTCAAACATCCACATATGTGTGGTCAAGCAAATGAGAGGCAAACACCTCATCTGGTCAGAAGGTCAATAAAAGCCACCTCAAATCTGAGGGTTTTGAACCATACGCCGGAGCCCTAGCTCCGGTCGTCTTCTCCGGCGAGCTGGCCGGAGCTCAGATCATCAAACCTTCACCAAACTTCACAAAATGCACATCAAAAGAAAGCTGAGCTTATGCAGGTTTCAAATCCATGATCCATTCATCCTAAACATGTCTAAATTAAGAGAATCGAATGGGTCAATTTCAAGATGCACATCTGAAAACTTAAGCAAACATGAAAATCAAACAACCAAACATGGCCTACACAAGGTAGGGCTTCAGATGCAGCCAATATGAACCTAAATCATGGCGTAGCATGAGAGAAAAATGGAGAAGAAGCTTACTGAATAGAGACACTCCGTTGGTGCTTCAAATGCTTGCAAGCTTGCTTCAAACTGTCCAGATCTACTCCAAATTGCACAAGGAAGATGAATTGCACCTCAATTGGAGTTGATTTGCTGTGAAAATGAAAACACGATTTGGAATTTTCTTTGAGAATTTGCTCTCTCTTGCTCCAAAATGCACTTCTGAGCTCTCCATTCACGTTTTGAGCTTATATATATTGGATACCTGATCAATTGGAAGGCCCATGAAGCCTTGTTTGGATGAATTTGAAAATTTCCCAAAAAATAAAATCCACTCATGCACACGTGTAAACAGCTGCATACACTCATGAAAATCATTCAAATCTTCAGCTGGTGAGTTAAATTTCACAATGGAATGGGCTTGGGTTTTGTATTTAATCCAATTTTGAAGTTTGGAGGTGAAACTTCTTTGTGAAGAAATGCCAAAATGCACGTGTTTTTTCCTTCATTAACCAAAACCAACTTGTGTGTTTTACTTGTTAATGTATCTTGAAGAGAATTGAACAAAAATAAGGTATGAAAAAGACCTATAATGTGTTAAATCCAAATCACCTTTTAAAGTTCATTTTTCACTTGAAATTCTCACCCAATGTTCATAACCATCCATAATTCACATAATCCTTGAGTTTCATGGTGTAAAAGAGGTCCTTAGGAGAAACTTTCATGTTGGTTGAAAGTTCATTTGAAGTGCACAAGTGCATGAAAATGGCTTAGGTAATAAATGGCCTATAATCCAACTTTCCCAAAATACCCTTGCCTTGTAAGGTCCATAACTTGAGTTCCATAAATGATATCAAGGACTTCTAGGACTTTTTGGAAAGATATGATCATGAGGAAAAACTTTCATGTCCAGCTAAAGTTGAGGAGAAACTTTATTCTAGGTCAAAAGTGCTTTGGAAGTGAGTTGACTTTTGTTGACCAAAAAATATGTTCATCTGAGACCTATAACTTGATGGCATCATAACTTGAGTTCCACAAACCTAATGGATGAGTTCTAATACTCAAAAGAAATCTTAGAATATGCCCTACAAGTCTCATGTTTACATGAAAGTGAGATTGAACTTGTATCATGAGGTAAATTGTCCTTGAAGTTAGGCACTAAAGAAGGGGATTTTACACTGAAATCCTATGAACTCCTAATTTAGTAACTCCTTGAACTCTTGATTCTTCTTGATTTGAACTTGACATGATATCCTAGATGTCTCAAAATAACCTCCCATGGCTCCAATGACTTAAAACAAAGTCTCAAACTCCCTTAAGTCCTCAGTTGACCTTGAGTTGACCAGATGAAACCCTAAGTGCACAACCCTTGACCGTGGCCTCTTGCAGATGAAATCAATGCTTAGATGAGCTCCACGATGGCTTCCAAAGCACTCAATGAGATTCTCAAACATCTCTTATCCATAACCATGAACTTGTGAACCCCTGATGATCCTCTGTTCACCCCTAAGATAAGAGATAAGCAACAACCATCAACCTTCTCTTTCAAAGACCTTTTACCATTTCCTGATGATTGTAATCACTTGGTAGCTTGAATAAACACTCATGCTTGAGTTTGAAACCCTTGTAACTCTTCTCTTGAATGATACACCTCCCTTGATCCCTAGAAAAGGATAATGATATGCAAATGCAAATGCTAAAGAATGAAATGAAACATAAGCCAAGTAAAGAAAGAGGTTGGTCAAATTTTGGGGTACAACAACAGACCGAGTTCTTCACTCATAAAACACTCTGTAAACTCTCTGTCAAAAACTGTCTTCAATTAAGATTGCTACTTTGTTATTTATAAGCAGCAGAAAGATCTTGGGCCTAAGTGCAGAAATTAGGTTTAACCAAGTTAAACTTCTTTTCATAAATCAGCGCACTTTTAATTAGGTCATAGGCATTTCCTGTTATGCTCAGCACTGCCTAGCATTTCGCCTGAGATAACTAGGATCTCTAAAATGTTTCCTGAAGTATAGCCTGAGCTTCCTCATGCAATATAACAGAAAACTAAAACATGCGCCCTTGATGTCAGCTACCTGATGTCATGACATTCAGTATGGCATCCAATACACTTTGCTCTAACTAAGCAAACTTACCCTGCAGAACACTACACCAGCATGTCATGACATCAATCATGACATCTACACACACAACATTGTTTTACCATAAAATGCAGCCAATCAAAACATCTACATAGTTGCAGAAGGAAGATCCTCTTTGTATCTTTAAGTTAATCAAGCATACCTTGCCAAGCAATAGCAATCATCAAGTCTAGAGTAAGAGCACAATCTTCATGAGCTGATTACGTCTCTACGCTCATCTTCAGGCCATCCTGACAATCAAACAGAATTGTGATCCTCTCTGAAATGAGATCACAATAAATTGTCAAGTGATCATACTTGGGGCATCAAGAGCATTTTTGTTTGCTTCAATCATGTCATCTTCAACGAACTGAGTGTCGAGGAAATCAAACCCTCCCTCCACCCAAAGTCCAATCTACATTGGCAACTACCAAAAGTCTACCGTGATGACAACCTCAAGACATATTCAATCACCTATCTACAATCATACGCATCATATGCATCGCATTCGACATTATAAGCATAATTTGCATCATATGCATACAAAAACCAAATCATACTTCCCCAACACTTGCATCTTCATGCGTCAGTATTTGCATTTTCATTTCCATTCGATATGGAATATCATTACAACATCAAGTATTCTTACATGCGTAGATCAAGATCCAGAATTAATCTCGAGATTCCAAGGTATCTTCAGCCCAATCAGGGGCATCTTCTTCAAGACCGTGAGTGTTCCTCACAAAGTTATTTCAACCTTTTGTTGATCTCAAGATGATCGTCAGCCCAGTTAGGGGAATCTTCTTCAAATACATGGGCGTTCCTCACGAAGTGGTATCAACCTTTTATTGATCAAGACAAGATTTCAAAGTGATCTTCAGTCCAGTCAGGGGTACCTTATTCAAATCTATGGGCGTCCCTCACAAAGTTACCTCAACCTTTTGTTGATCAAGACAAGATTTTAAGGTAATCTTCAGCCCGGTCAGGGGCATCGTCTTCACATTTGTGGGTGTTCCTCACGAAGTTGTATCAACCTTTTGTTGATCTCAAGAGCTCAAAGCAATCTTTAGCTCAATCAGGGGCATCTTCTTCAAATTCATGGGCGTTCATCATGAAGTTGTATCAACCTTTTGTTGATCAAATCAAGATTCAAGGTGATCTTCAGCCCATTCAGGGGCATTTCCTTCAAAACTGTGGACATTCCTCACAAAGTTGTATCAACCTTTTGTTGATCGGGACAAAATTTCAAGCAATCATCATCCCAGTCAGGGGCATCTTCTTCATATTCATGGGCTTTCCTCGTGAAGTTATTTCAACCTTTTGTTGATGAAGTTGTGATCTCTAAGCAGGTCAGTGGACCTCCCTCATTGAGTTGTGTCCTCAAACTTTTGTTATTGAAGTGGTAATCTCCAGCTCAACCAGTAGCACTTATCCAAGTTAGTGGGTGTTCCCTAGTGAGTTGGTTCCTTTCAACCTTTTGTTGATAAGGATGGTGTTCTTCAATGACTTCTTTAATTTAAATTTTTTTATGTCTCGAGTAAGCCTCACTCATCATATATCTAGCAAAGTTGACCTATTGTCATCTGCCTTACTATCATCCTTTTGGTGGTAGCCAAATTCATTCGATCCAACCTGACCTTCATCCTTTTGGTGTTGGTGGTTACCAACGTCCCCTGCAAGGTCTAGATGTTGTGGGCATTCTCAAAATTCAACTCATTTGGCATATCCCTGATTTAATTTGTCCTATTTTCTTTCCCTGTCGTTTCTTGAAGATCCTGTTTGAAATCTTCACTTTAAGGAAATTCCTTGTTTAGATTAATCTCTTTTAAAAGGAGCATTCCTGTCTAGTTTTATTATCTTGCCAGGAGTCAGCTTTCGGTTTTAGCTTGATCCCTGGTGGAGATCATATTTCTTTCTAGTTTTATTCTCAGTAAAGATTCATGTTCTGTCTTCTTTTTCTCCCTAGTTTGTCTACAGATTATGTTTGAATCTGTTGACTCTTTTTTTTTCCCAATGGAGATCACCTGTTGGTTCTATCTCCAGTGGAGAATTTTCCCTCTAGAGTATAATCTTGGTCATGTCTAAATTTGTGTTTGATCACTTTAGACTTTCCCGGTGTTATCGTGTTCCCTAGTTAGTGGTTACTTATTGTGGTTACTCTTTTTCTCGTTTGCTTTCGTTGTTGTCTACATTTTTTGAATTTATCACCCCATAATTACCATCATGCTAGAGTACATGGCATGTCAGCATTTGCATAGTATCTCTTATCCTTAGCATAACATTACATCTAAGGGAAAAAATTTCGGTTTGCTATATTTAAATACCTTTCACCCTGATTCTATGAAGATAGTCATCGCTCATGTCATCCGGTAAAGATATTTAAATAGGGGAAACTGTAATACCCCAAAATTTACCCCTTAGATGTCATCATCATTTGAATGAGCATTATAAGTCAATCATCCTTGCATAACTAACCAAACTATCAAGCTTTGTGGTTTTGTTTATTTTGTGGAATTAGGATTTGTGAAGAAAAGGAGAAAGTCATGATTAATCAAGAGTGGAGTGAGAAATCAACCAAGGGGGTCCTAATACATTTCAAGGGTCCCTAAGAGCTCATTTGGGCCAAATAAATCCAAATCAAGAGTGTCCTAAGTGGATGAGAGAGGTTTTAATTTCATCTGATTCAAAAGTCAATTGAGGCATTATAAAAGTCAACCATTGGGTTTCGTGGTTAACTATGAACTTCATAAGTCTTATTCAATGGTCTTATGTGGTTGGATCATCAAAAATAAAGTTGGAACAATAAAATAAAGATTTTTAGAGAATTAGGGTTTGGATGAAAAGTTTCTAAGTGTGAAAAACCCAATTTCTAGTCATCTTGCAACACCCGCAACTTTTTCATCCTTGATCCAAATGGAGCAAACTTGCTATCAAATTAAAGAGGATATCATGTACTACATTGAAAAGGAAAAATGTTAAAAAGATTCATAGATTTCAAGTTATGAAGGCTTAAAGTTGAGAAAAACTAGGTTTTGGAGATTTGTGCTTAGAAATTTCTCTAAGTATAGAATCTCAACATGGAGGGTGACTTTTCAAGGAATTCTTTCACTATGATCCAAACCTCATCTCAATTTCCTTCAAACATTAAATTTGTAAAGCTTTCTCCAACCTTCCTTTTGAGTACTATAACTTCTCCATTTGGTGTATAGAACTCAAGCTATGAAGTCATCAAGATAGGGTTTTCATTATGTCAAGTTTGGCGAGATTTTGGCCACTTTATGAACTAATCTTCCAAGGGATATTTCATTATGATTAAGGCCTCATCTAAATTTCCTTTGAACATGAAAGTTGTAGAGCTTTCTCCAAGCTTTCTTTTGAGTACTAGAACTTCTCCATGGGGTGTATACATATCAAGTGATGTTGCTTCAAAAATGGTGTTTTAATGTTGTCAAATTCATGACTTGAATTTTTCTAAGTTTCTTTTGGTGACATATTGGTGGACATGGTTCCCATCTAAATTTTCTCAACCATTCAATTCCTATTTAAAAATTATTTCCACATGAAATTTTCTCCATGATTACCCTACTTTGCATTGAGCCAAAAATCTCATGAATTGGAGTGACATTCACCAAGTTTGGATTGCTTAAAGTGAGCTATGTGGATTTGTGGTAAGTATATTTCTTGTCACATTTTCATGCATAATGTAAGTCTTCATGCTGCACCCTTACCACACCAAAATCACACGCATAAGTGTTGCACCCTAAAATTTGCTCAATCTATTTCACCTGGTTTATGTTTCAATTGCATTATCATTTGCATAGTCAACCATGTACATAGCCCAATCATTTGCATATCATAGCATAGCAGGCCTCCAACAAGGGATCAAGTGCCATTCTTATCAAAAGAGGCACATCAAGGGGTTTTATTCAAGCTCAAGACCATCCAAGTAATCAAGAAATGAGTTGAAGCTTTGAAAAGTTTGAGGGTCAACCAGTGGATTTCTCTCCTAATTTAAGGTGTATTGAAGGTCATCAAGGGGAGTGTGAGCTGTGAATTGAGGGTATGGAATGTGTACAAAGCTTATGAAATGCCTAGAGGGTCATATTGAAGATGAGACCAGTCATTGATTCAAGTACAAGAGCCACAGTTGAAGTGCAGTCAACTAGGGTTCCATCTTAGTCAACCCTAGGTCAATTGAGTGATTGAAGAGCATCAAGGCTTAATTGGAGGTTGTGGTATTCATGAATTGATATGTTGATACATGTGTGGTGTTGTGCCAAGGATAAATCAAAGAGAATCAGGAGTAGGAGGAGTTACCAAATTAGGGTTTTAGTGTAAAATCCCCTAATTTAGGCCTAACTTCCAAGCCAGATAAGTCAAAATGCAAGTTTCAAATGAAGTCTTGGTCAACATGAAACTTGTAGAGCTTTTCAATATCTTTAATTTGAGTACTAGAAGTCTTCAAGAAGATCTGTAGAACTCAAGTTATGGTTCTTGCAAGTTATGGGTCATCAGAGGACACTGAAATTTATCTGTGAAAGTCACTTGACTTCCAAGAAATGTTTTCCCATCAAGGAGTTTTCAAATGGATTCTTGGCCAACATAAGAGTTATATATCTTGATCTTAGCTTTAATTTGAGTACTAGAAGTCCTCAATAGGATTTGTAGAACTCAAGTTATGGTCTTGGCAATCCAGGGGTATTTTGGGTATTAATGATTATAGGTCATTTTCAACATAGGTCAAAATCTCCATCTTCCACTCCTCAAATGGAAAAATGTTCAACATGAGATGTGTTCAAAATGATATTTTTAGGCTAGGTAAGAGGTTACGGGTTAGTGGAAGGGCTTGCTTCACAAAATCACAAAATTGGCCTAAAAAGGGAGAATTAAAGTTCATTAAAATGACCAAATTTGTGATTTTTCATTCCAAGGCCAAAATGAGACATATGACATATCATTTTGATTGGAATTTGCATTTTAAAGACAATGGCAATAGCACTTTTCTCATTTGGGATCCATTTCATGGAATTGCATTTTGTTACTTAAGATGTAAGTTACATTTGCCAAACTCCACAAGAGATCAAATGCAAGGTGCTAAACCATTCAAACACATCCAAAATCTCATTAGAGGATATTTTAAACTCAAAGCATAGTGTTGTACAAGCAGAAACACGAACTGGTATGAAGAGGGCATGAGATGATATTTTCATGACATGAGAATTTGATCTTCTCATTGGATGGATCCAGAACTTTCCAGAACATTCATTCATGCTCTATATATACATATGAAGTGATTCAAATCACTGGTTGGTGAGAATTGAGAGAAAATTGAGAGTTTGCAATTTCAACTTTCCATTTGCAAACAGAATTCGGTTACACCTTTCTACTCCATTTCAATCCATTCTTTTGATCTCAAAAGCTTGCTCTAGCATTGGCGGATGATTCTAGATGGATAATTGAGCAAGATTGGTGAAGAATCGTGTGATAGCATTTGGAGTTCATCATCTGCAACTCAGAATCGAATTCAAGAATCCAAGCATTTTCAATCTCTTTCTTTGCATACGGAAGCATCCTTTGGTGTTGGTGAAGGTATCTGGAGCTTATTGAAGCTTATCTTGAAGCTTTGATCACTCTGTTCATCTCAAAATTACAGGTATGTAAACTTCACTCCATGGCTTGATTTAGGTAGTTTCAATAGGTTTTGAATAGCTAGATTCAATGTAGATAGATGTAGGGAGCTTTCTGGTAGCATTAGAATTGATTTAGAGACAATAAGTTGAATGACATAATTTCTGTTCTTGCTCATTGCTGATGATTCTTGATGATATAACCTTAGTTTGATAGCTAGAAATACTCAGTGAAACATGGTGGTAAGATTAGACTATCCAATTTTAGGTTTGGTGAGATTTAGTTCTTGAGCATTTTCTGGAAATCCAATCGTGTTTTGAGGAAGAGGATGATTCAATGTATGTGGTTAGCATGGTTAGGTTCAGGGAAGAAAATGGAGTGTATTAGGGTTTTTAATTTTGATTTTTGATGAGGAATTGATGGAACACGATTGGGAGAAGATGATGTTGATACTATGTTCATCCATGGCTGGTTTCCCTCCAAGAAGAATTTGAAGGTAGAAGACAACACTAACACCCTTGGATTGTGGCAAGACTTTGACCAGGACTTTGATCTAATGGCCACGCGTGAGTAATATTTGTGAAGGAGAGTCTGAGTGATCTAAACGCACCGTATTACTTAAGTTGTAGTATGGGCCTAAGTGACAAATTGCTACTCACACACCCTTTAGTAAGCCCATTAGGAATTGCACTAATATCTGTTGCTATTTGAACCAACGTTTTTCCTATTTTTCTTTCTATTTTTCATTTAATTTCTGAATAATTCTGGGCCTAGTAGCGCTTTGATACCTGCACCCCATTCTGAGCCCATCTCTGATTTTACATTAGCTTTAGTTGCTATTCAACACGCCTGCTTCTCATTTTCTTTTATTTTCATTTTAATTTTTCATTTCATATAGGTTGCTTAGAAGATTCATATTAAATTGAAAACTCATCATTTTTAGATGGGAATTGTTTCCCTATGTTCATGAAGGCTTCAAGAAAATTATAGAAAAATAAAAATAGCATTTCATGCATTTTTCTTTTTTATGGCATTTTTACAAGTTTAAGTGCTTTTATTTCATTTTCATTTGATATTGCAACTTTCTGATTTTTGTATGGTCATTTGACTTAGAATTTTGATGTGGCTCTTATTGCTCTAGTTAGATTAGTCTATTAAGTTCCCCCTGGAATTTTATCACATTTTTGTGATTTAATTTAGGTTAGTTTTGAACATTAAACTTTAGGGTGCTAGGATTAGGATTTTACCTTAACATAGGTGCATTTCAACGCATAGTTTTTGGGTTTTTAGTTTGATTTAGGTGCTGGGAAATATATGGGCTATAGGGTAGATAAATAGGTCCCCTTAGAATTAAATTTAGGATTTTATATAGTATATTACTATTTTATTAGATTTTGCAAATTGTATGTTGCTTGTGTGTTGCCATTTTGGGGCTTTTGAGTTGTTTGCTTGGTTTTTTTGGGTATTTCTTTGGGTGTTGGGGTTTGTGCTTGGCTTGAGGAGTATGTGAAGACATGGAAGAAGATTGAAGACAAATGATGGAGCTTGGAGCTTGAAGTTTCTTGTGTTTGAAGATGCTTTGTGAAGACTTAGGAGGTAGGAGATATAGGGAGAGCTTTAGAGTAGACTGATTTCTTCTGTCAAACATAGAGAGCTTCTTGTGCCTCTATTCCATCCTATGACATAAGGTCCCCCAAGGAAGTTCCATCTCTCCTTAGGAGGGATGTAGAGCATGCTTTGATTGGGTAGAACCTTGAGGATACCTCTCACTTGCTATGATGAGATCTTAATGATTTCCCTGGGTTATCATTAAGCCTCTTAACATTCCAACTTCATCTATTAGTTGATTCTCTCCTGTGAGTGTTTTCATTGAAGATTGGGAGCCTATTGAAAATAAGAAGGGTATTGATGACTGGATAAGAGGAAGCTTGTGCCTGTCAAAGTTGGTTAACTGTGAAAATTAGGGTTTTGCTGCTGATTGAAGTTGTCTGTTTGTTGGGGTTCAGTGCTTGCTAAAGTTGGATATTTTTAGAGATAGGAGCTTATCTAAAGCTTGGGGATCATGGAATGAAGATGGGATCTTGCTTGAAGTTGTAGCTGTCAGAGCTGGTGTTGTTTGAACTACTTGCTGTAGGAGCTGGTGTTGCTGTCAGAGCTGGTGTTGGGTTTTATTTCTTTTCCTGTATTGATTGTTGGCTTGTTCAGCTTGCCTCTTAGGTTTGAAGTGAAGCTGTTTCACTTTGCCTATTGTTTTCCCAGGTTCAAGGTTGAGTGGGACAACCTTGCCTCGCTTGTTTTGTTGCATCTCATGCATTTTACTGTTTACCGTATATCTTCTGTTTCTTTTGTTGTTTATCCCCTAGGATCTCTGTTTTTCTCTGTGCAAGAGAGAAATATGACAGACATTAGGTTGTAATCCATGCATGACAACATTAGGGTAGTTTTAATTCCCATTTTCAAACCCTAGGTTTTTTAGAGTTTCTTTCTCTTCTATCTCAGAACAATTCAAAACACAGTAATAAGGATGATCGACGTCGTACGCTACGAGCCTTAAGCTATTTGAGAGAAGATTGCTGGAGGGTCACTCTTCAGAAATCTGACTGCCTAGTGTGTTACCCTTAGGGTGACATACGATGTATTCACCCTCAAATCATAGTCTCTAGTGCGTCAGAGATTGCAAACATCATAAAAAACAGTTCTTGCGTAAAAGACTGAAAACAAACATCAAATTGTCATTTTTGTCCGCTTGGACCCTTAATCAGGAAAACCCTTTCGTAAGGAGATAAAAAACAGTCAGACAAATCTGTGTCTTCCGTACCCAAACTACGTTTGCTCTGATCTTTCATGCTGTATGAAAGTACGTAGGCATAGGATGCGATATCCTAGCGAGCAACCTTCCCACCTTCATCCGTAGTTAGGTGAACTACGTTGACTCTGATTTCTCGTTCCAGACGGGAATACGTAGGCATAAAGTGCGATACTTTGCTGAGTCATTTTCTTTTCTTTTAACCCCAGACCTTTAGAGCAGATAGAATAACAATATGTACTAGAAAACAAGCGTGGATCCCGTCGAGTACGACGGACGTGAGGGGTGCTAATACCTTCCCCTTGCGTAATCGACTCCCGAATCCAGGATTTGGTTGCGACGACCATTCCTTTCCCGTCTTTGCGGTAGGTTTACTTCGAGCATTTCCTTTCCCTCCGTTGGGATAAATAACGCACGGTGGCGACTCTTCTGTCATAGCCGGCGCCGATTTTCGCATTAGCAACAATAAGCCACTCCTTTTCCACTCCAAACATTGCCTAAAATGATCCAACCATCCATGTACCATTCTAATCTTCATGAGCAAGTTTTTCTAAACTTAGAAAGATGACAAAACATGTAAAACCTGCATGACAAAGAGGCTGCCTCATTATCCTCTACTATGATCCTTCACGCCCTCATAAAATAACAAAAAAAAATAGCTATACAACCATGCATTCGTACCATATCTCCAACTTATTTTTTCAAATTTCACCAAGTTGTTACCACAAACATTAACCACTGTAACTGTGACTTTGACCACACTTTAGCCTCATACATAAGCTAAATGTTGAAACCCTAAAGAGGAGGTCATTGTTTTTGCATCCAAAACACATAACACACACCATTTTCACTATAGAACTAGTTCTCTTTGAATATGTATTCTCAAGGTTTGTTTCTTCATCATTGGATTAACACTAGCATTCTCAAGGCAAAGGAAGCTAAAGAGGAGGATTTAAGAGGCAGTTGAAGCAAGGATAACAAGCACAACCTCAATTTTTTTGGTAAACTTTCATCATCTTTGTTCTCCTTTTTCTTGCGTATCATGAACTTGTTCCTTACATATTCATGCTTCTAAGAGCTTGAAGAACTTATCTATGTTGTTGTTGTGTTGTTATCTTGAAGTTTTAGTTTGTGTTTTTGAATTTCGTAGCCATTTTTAAGTGTTTTAGAGGTCTCATATGGGGAAAATAAGGGTGGAAATAAACTCAGCATGAAAAATCCTTCAAGAAGATGCCAAGGTTTTTGTATTTTGTTGAGGTCTGGTTCAGCTCGGCGAAGTCACACCAGAGAAGGCGGTCGGAGCCCTAGCTCCGGCATCTGAGTTGGTTTGTTGAGTTGGCATGGCGCTGACCTCTTGACTAATCTATGTTGCGCTGATTTTGGAGCCATGTTATTTAATGATTAGCTCACGTGGAAGTTTATTAGTTTGGTTTCTGGGTTTTGATTGATCATGGACCTTTTCTCTTTCTATTCACACCCCTCTGTCTGTGGCTTAACATGCATTTCACTTTATTTTTAGTTCATCTAGAAATTGTTGATGTACCCCCTTGCTCATATTTCCTTTTCTTTTTTATTTCTTTTTTCTATTTTTTTTCTAAATTTATTTTAATAGTTCCAAGTATTATAAAAATCAACAAAAATATGTTTTAGACACTTTGACATCTTATTTTATTTTCCAAAATTTTTATTTTATTTTATATTTTATTTTAATATTTTATTTGTATTTAATGGTGTGAGGTGTCTATTTGACCTAGTCTTGAACTAATGTTTTGATTTATGTCCTTCCTAATTGATTCTTGAGATAATTTCTTGGAGTGCTTTGACACATATTATGAGGATATTTGACTATGCTTGTTGACCCTTGGTGGTGTTATTTGGTATACTTTTCGTTTATTTATTTGTGACCCTCGATTTATGCTCGACTCTTGTGACACCATATCTTGTTAATCGGTTTTGTGTTTGTTCTTGTGCCTTTATTGTAGCAAATTTTTGAACACACACACTTGAGTGTATACACTTGAGTTTTATCCTTGGATTAGAATTTATTTGATCATTTTTAATTTTTGAATGCTATGTCTATTTGATGATCTTTTGCCCATGATATTGTGCTTACTTTGACCTAGTTTTTAGGCTTGATTATTTGGGGTGTTTGCCTTGATGAATATGTGTTTATTTGTGGCTTGAAAATCATGCTTAAATTATGACTTCATGATTCCAAAGTGTTCTTGCTTGCCTATTTGGGTTTCCACATATGCCTTGTTTGTTTGAAACCTTTCATTGATGTTTTGGCTTGTTTCTTGCATATGATCTTGTTCATGCTGTGATGTGATTCTTGTTGTGTTTCTATTGATATCTTAATGTTGAATATGAGCTGATGTGCATGCTACTGCCCATTTGTTTTTTTGAGTTGTAACTTCTATGTTGAACCATCCTTTTCACTTGTCTTTGTGTAGCAAGTATGCTTGTTGTTTTGGTGTGTGTTTGACTTTGTTCTTGATCATTTTGAAATGCTGAGCATAATATGATATAGCTACTGCCCTTCTTGGATTGTTATATCATTTGGAATCTTTGGCTTTGACACTTTGATTGTTATCCTCCTTATCTTAAAGCTTATCATTTAAACACTTGTTGTTATAAGTTGTATATCCCTTATTCCAAAGGAAAGTTCCCATGTTGATTTGTAAGTCAATTTTTAGATAGTTTAGGCCATTCCCTACCTACTTCATGACCTTGTTAGGATCACCTTCCTTTGTCCTTGTTAGAGCTTCATTCCCTCTTTAACCTAACTCTAGTTTAGGGTTTGTAAACCCTATGTAAGCACTATTGTTATAAGTGTTTATTCTTACCTTCTTGGCCATGTTAGAGCCATTATTTCTTTACAATTTAGAATTAGGTTTAGAGTTTGTAAACTCCACATGAGTACCATTGTAATGTTTACTCACTTTCCCCTTTTGACTTTGCTAAAAGTTAACCTTAGTCAATCTTCAAATTTAGACTTAGGGAGTTTGTTAGCTCCATATAAGTACCATGGTTATAAGTACTTATTTCCCTTGGAACCTTGACCATAATCAATAGTTCCTCATCCCTAGTTAGGTGAACTACGATTGCTTTGATTCCATACTTGTTAGAATACGTAGGTATAAGATGTAACGTCTTGGCGAGCATACTTTGTATATACCCTAGGTCTTTACCTTAGCACATTTCCCTTTGTAAGAAAACTTTAGCATAACACAAATACTAACAAGAGGTTCATCTAGAGTACTACAAATACTTAGGATGCTAACACATTCCCTAGATATAACTAACCCCCGAGCCTTAGATATCTAGTTGTGTTGTTACATAACGCACTTAGGGTTTTTCTCGATCTTTACCCTTTCCTTTGGATAAATCAAAGCTCGGTGGTGAACTTAATGGTTTGTGATTCAAGTTAATTAATAACTTGATATCTGATTCTTACTGCAACATTGAGCAGCCATAAAACTTAACTTTCCAACATTCTTTAATCACATTGATACAATCAGGATGATCAACCCACATTTTGTGGAACTTGAAGGATGGAGTATTCTTGATAAGCAGATAAGTAAATTCTAGAAGGATTGGGAAGTGGTATGAGTTATGCCTAGTGAGAGTGGAGCAAGAAGTATAAGAGTAGAATTGGATCCAACCCTGATCATAAATTGCTCTATCCAATCTTCTCTCAATATGGTGCTCACCATTCCTACCATTATTCCAAGTAAATTCAGCCCCTCTAGTAGGGAGGTGAATTAGATTTTTGGAATTGGTCCAATCTTGGAAGTCCACAATTGGGATTCTAGAAGGGTTGGACCAGCCCTTGTGTTTATGAGCACCCAAAATGGTATTAAAGTCACTCAAAAAACACGAGGGAACCTCCTTCAAAGACTTAAGAGAAGCTAGGTTAGACCATAAATCCCTTCTGACAATGTAGTTAGTAGAAGCATAAATAGCAGCAATGCCAAATCAGTGGGAGCCATCATTAATATAGAAAGATACATGTTAGTCATCATTGAGAACAACCTGAGGGTCTAATTATGGAGCACATAAGCACCACAAATTCGGGGATAGACCTGGCCTAGAATCAGTAGCAAAATTTTTTAAATTTAGACTGGTGAGAAAATTAGGAGATAACTTGTCTAAATTCATCCAGGGTTCAATAATAAAGCAAAACTCAGGCTTTTGAGCCTTAATTAGATTCTTGAAAGCCAATTTTGTGGGCTTATTGGCAAACCCTCTAACATTCCAGAAGACATTTCATTGAGTATATCTTGAGGAAACCACCTTTACCCTAGTGCTAGGTCCAGCCTTGGAGGACTTTTAAGTTAGCCTGCTTTTCTTTTTAGACTGCTTGGATAGAACCATCTAGAACTCCTTATTAGGATCCTTAGAGTTGTCATGCTCCTCTGCCATATTTTCCCAAGATTGTTTGAGAAATTACATATTCTGTTGCACAGTGCTATTAAGCTTGAAACCATAATGTCATCTTGGCTTTCCACCATTTGAGTGGCATCCACAAATTCTGATCCACTAGAGTTGTTCACATCATCCATATTAGATGGAGAAACCCTAATAAGATCAAGGCCTTCAGAATCTTGGTTAACAAGCAACCTCTCATGGTTATCCTTCTCAGACTCATGACCCTCCACAACTGGCTCAACCTGAATCTCTTGGTTTTGAAGATTAGAATGTGACATAATTTTAGTAGGGGTGTGTCGCTACTGCGAAAATCGGCGCCAGCTGACAGAAGAGTCGCCACCGTGCGTTATTTATCCCACGGGAGGGAAAGGAAACGCTTAGAGAAAACCTCGCACAACACGGGAAAGGTATGGTCATCGCAACCAAAACCTGGGTTCGGGAGTCGGTTACGCAAGGGGAAGGTATTAGCACCCCTCACGTCCGTCGTACTCGACGGGATCCACGCTTGCTTTTCGGGTATGGATTGTTATTCTATCTACTCTAAAGGTCAAGGGGTTAAAAAGAAATAAAATGAAAATAAAATGACTCGGCAAAGTATCGCACTTTATGCCTACGTATTCCCGTCTGGAACGAGAAATCAGAGTCAACGTAGTTCGCCTACCTACGGGAAAGGAGGGGAAGGTTGCTCGCTAGGATATCGCATCCTATGCCTACGTACTTTCATACAGCATGAAAGATCAGAGCAAACGTAGTTCGGGCCACGTACGACACAAGTCTGTCTTGATTGATTTTATTCCTTCTGAAAAAAGTTTTTCTGATTAGCAGTCCCAGCGGACAAAAACGACGTCTTGATGAGTTCACATTCTTTTACAGAAGAAGTGTCTTTTATTGAGTTTGAAATTTTATGGTATTTTTCTGTTTGTTTTGAGGAAGAAGAGACAGAACTCTAACCTACGGTTGCGAAGGGAAACAAACTATCCAAATGTTATCATGCATGGGTTAAGACCTAGTGTCTATAATGCTCCTCTCTTACACAGAGAGAAACAGAGATCCTAAGGGAATAGACGGAAACAGCAACAATATCAGATATATACAGTAAAACAGTAAAATGCATGAATGCAACAATACAAGCGAGGCAAGGGAGTCCCACTCGACCTCGAACCTAGAAAACAATAGGCAAAAGTGAACAGGCTTTACCTTCAACCCAACAGGGTAAACAGCAAACAATACAGTCAGGAAAACCAGTCAATACATCAGAAATGAAATACTGCAAAATAAACAGCCACAGCAGCTCTGCATCAATATCCATCTTCAAATCATCTCCAATCAGCTACAAGCTTCAGTCAGCAATAGTCTCTATCCTCACAGTCTTCAAGCAAAGGCTTTGGTTGCCAATCTTCAGTCTACAATGGCTTTTCTTCAAGTCCTATCCTCCAAGCTGAGGGATCAATCACCAGAGTGGATTGGGTGTTAAGCAATTAGTTGACTACCAATGGTGGTAAACCAACTGCTACTAACACATAAGACATTTTCTCTCAAGAGTTCTATCCCTCAGACAATAGCACCAAGCCTTCCAAAGGAAGGGGGTGAGTGTCTCAGAGAGACTCTGTATCACAGAGAGGAATGGAGGCAGTCAAAACCTTCCATGTTTGAGAATCAAGCTTTCTAACCTAGAGCTCTGCCTAGTTCCTAAACCCTAATCTCCTTAACAGCTGATGGCAAAAATCTCCTCTCCAACTCTGGAAGTTGGTCTTCAGTCTCTGGATCTCCAATGGCTTCATCATCATCAGTCTTCAGCTCCCCCAATCCCCAAGCAATCCCAATACCCACACAAACAAGCAATAATCCCCAGAGGGCACACCACACCAATCAGAAAAATATAGACAGTATATTAATAGCAGTAGGGGAA
The DNA here is from genome assembly GCA_963859935.3 of Lathyrus sativus. Taxonomy (NCBI): domain Eukaryota; kingdom Viridiplantae; phylum Streptophyta; class Magnoliopsida; order Fabales; family Fabaceae; genus Lathyrus; species Lathyrus sativus. The sequence continues at coordinate 402,766,765 of OZ012740.1, forward strand.
TCCTAGTGATTTCTAAGGGTATCTAATGACTACCCATAGCCCCTATAGTCCCATAGCTAAACTATTTAATCCCTAAGTCTTAAGGGAAATGAACTGATTCACCTAAGTTATCACTTAAAACCCTAATTTGTTCATGTTGTTTACACCTAAACTAATTACCTAAAACTAACTCCTAAAAATATGAATTAAATTGTATCTACAAGTTTAATATCTAAACTAAACAACCTAAAAAGAATGGACAAAAAATACTAAAGCAACTAATAGAACAAAAATTAACAAATTTATGTATGAAATGAAACTATTTAAAATGCTATTTATTTGGAAAATATGGGAAAAATATCAAATAAAAAATAAAATGCAATTTTTATTTTTTTATAATTTTCTAGACTCTTCAAAGAAAATTATGCAAAAAGAATCATCAAAAAATAATGATTTTTCAATTTTATGTGATTTTTATAAAATGCATGAAAAAAATGAAAAGAAATTAAAAAGAAATATAAAGAAATAAATGGGAGGGGGTGAGAATAGCAGGGCCAAACAGTTCAAATTAGTGGGCTTTCACGCGCGTGGGGGTGTCAATAGAATCTGAGCCTATTTCCCTCTACTAAATGAAACGGTGTGTTTCATTATTTGAAATTTCCCACCAGTTTTCAGATCGAATATGGATCGTTAGATCCTTGGTCAAGTCAAAGTTCTCCAATAGATCCAAAGGCCATTGTATCTTCTTCTTCCTCCAGCCATTAGGGTTTCAGAAAATGAACCCCATGCAAGCACCTTCGAGCTCACCATTCTCCCTCCACAAGCCATGAAACCTTAAGGTATAAAAAGCAAAAACAGTCCAATTTCTTCCCTCTACAAGTCTGTACTGTTAGTTTGCCCTAGAACTCATTCAATCAACCAATTCGATAGGTAGCACAGCCATGATCCACCATGAACACCTGTCATCAACCATACCAAACCTTGCCAATCTTTATCCTAAACTCAACTACAACTCAAGTTGATCTTAGCATGCTAATCCAACAAGATTTTCGTGCCCTATCTTAGTAGTTACAAGCTCTAACAGATTTGGTGCCTCATACTCAACCTTCATGATACTTGCCCAAATTCATCAGAAACAGTCTTCTGCCTATGCTTAACCATTCTACACTACCAAATCCCTAAGATTCTAACTCAACTAAGCAATTCAAACAGAAAACAAACCTGGTGCAAAATGATGAAACAGCTATGCTACTCCTTGAATTTGATGCTTGCAGTGATTGAAACTTGCTCAGTAACCTTGATGATGAATTCTGTATGCAATATCCCTTGGGCAAACTCCTTGAATTTTGTTCTTGAAACCTTCTTGCAAATTGGATGATGGAGATGAATGGTACAATTCTTGATCAATTCAGCCAATTCTTGATGTGAGTTATGATGCTTGGATGATGATGATGAAGATTCAACCAGAAAATATGAAGATTGATGGAGATTTGGGAGAGTTTGTGAAGCTTATGCAAAATGGAGAAAGTGTGTATAACTTGGGGTTTTGAACAAATGGAATCACCAACCATGGCATGAACTATCTCTTATCAATATATAAGTGAGGTTAGAACCTCCTAGAAACTTGGAGAAGTTTCCCTTGCATTCTTTCCCTTGAATTTGGTTTATGTTTCTTCCATTGCAAGCAACCATGGATAACTCTTAAAACATGAACTAAGCTCAAAATTCTACTTTAGCCAATGTCTTTAAAATGATCTTTCCATTCAAAATGACCTATAATTTTGCTTCATTTGGCCAAAATATGAAAAATCTCATTTTTAAGTCCATTTTTATTCATTAAATCCAACAATTTTGAAACCTTGTGCTATGAATCTTTCCAATCTCTCATGGTCACTTTTCTAGACTCAAAATGTCATTTGGAACACGTTTGATGTTGTAAAGTTTTCCATTTGAAGCTTCCTTGTATGAGTTTTGGGCATAGGTTAAAATGACCTGTAATTCACAAATGACCAAAATACCCTTTGCTTGCCAAGACCATAAGTAGAGTTCCACACATCCTATGAAGTCATACCATACCATTCTAGAAATCTAAGACAATGAGGAACAACTCTTATGTTTACCAGAAATTCATTTGAAATCTCCTTGAGGGGTAAAAATTGCTTTGAAGTCAAGTCACTTTTACAGACAAAATTTCAGATACCTTAGATGACCTGTAACTTGCAAGGACCATAACTTGAGTTCTATAAATCTCCTTGATGTCTTCCACCACTCAAATTAAAGGTCTTGCGATCCTCTACAAGTTTCATGTTGGCCAAGGATCCATTTGAAGCTTTCATTTTGACTTATCTTGCTTGGAAATTTGACCTAAACTAGGGGATTTTACATAGAAACCCTAATTTAGAACCTCCTCTTCTCCTTGATTTCTCTTGATTTCTTCTTAGCATAACAACATATCCTTATTCTCCAGGTCAAATGATGAACCCCACATTTCTTCAATAGCCCTTAATGCCTCTCAAACAATCCTTTGACCTAGGGTTGACCCAGGGTTGACCCAGATGAAACCCTAATTGACTGTCTTCCTCCACAACTCTTGTGACTACACCAATGACTTGTCTCCTTCTCCAAATGCCTTTATGAGTCCTCCAAGATGTCTAGATACTCCCCATGCTCAGCCCACAACTCACAATTTCTTTGTTGATCCCCAGGTATCCTCAGATAGGAGATGTACTCAATGCTTGATTTACTGACTTCTCCAACTTTCAAATTCTTTTCTGATGACTTGAATGGGATTGAATTTGGATAATAACCTCTTAATAGGCCTCTAGAGATGAAAATAATGATTGGCCCCCTGTTGGATGACTTGCTATGCTTATGTTATGCAGATGGTTAACCTATGTACATGGCTCTATATGCAAATGCTAATGATATTGAAACATAAACCAAGTGAATAAGGTTGAGCAAATTTTAGGGTGCAACAGCTGCCCCTATTCAAGCGACTTGGACCCGATTGGGTGAAGAGCCCGGAGCCTTCAGACATTCGCGGTACGAGACGGTTGAATACTAAGAACCCAAAAATTTGCCAACCGCAGAAATAAACTGCGCTCCTGCTTGGGGAACGACATTCATCAACTGGATCTGACTGTTACGGCAACCCACTGATCTCGTGCGACCGTGCTGGGGATTCTTCTCATCATCCTGAAAAAGATTGAATCATCGGAAACTTCGTCCTTTGCTTGTCCACGTCAGGACTCTATCTGCTGTCAACTCGGGAAAAACTTCAACAACCTTGCTGGGGACGGCTCGTCTGCCTACTCGTCAGAGATAAATCGTCCACGTTAGGAATAAACTCTTCCACGTTTAGGAGTAACAATGTCCACGTTAGGAATAACATCTTCTTCGCCAAACTCTTCCACGTAAGGAATACGTCTTCTTTCGAATCTGTCCGCGTCAGGACTGAACTTCTTCCATGTCAGGAACGCTTTCTTTCTTTCCACGTCAGGGATACAAGCCTCTTTCCACGTAAGGAATCCCATTTCGATTTGAATCTGTCCACGTGAGGACTCCAACCTTTCCACGTAAGGTGTGTCATTTTTCCACGTAAGGAAACCACACTCTTTCCACGTCAGGAATAACTTTTCTTTCTACGTCAGGAATCACCATCTTTCCACGTTAGGAAATCATATTCTTTCCACGTAAGGATTCTCATTCTTTATCTGTCCACGTGAGGACTTCACTCTTTCCACGTAAGGAATAACACCGTCCACGCGAGGACTCAACTTCTCCTCCACGTAAGGAAGCCCATTTTCTTTCGATCTGTCCACGTAAGGACTCCAACTTGTTCCACGTAAGGAATCACATCTTTCCGCATAAGGAATCAAACTTGTCCACGTTAGGACTGCATCGTCCACGTTAGGACCCACAGTTCCACGTAGGGAATAACCGTTCCACGTGAGGAATCATGACTTTTCCACATAAGGAAACCACAATCTGATTTTTCCACGCAAGGACTTCCATCTTGATATGTCCACGTAAGGACTCAATCTTTCCACGTAAGGAAACATATTTTGATTCGTCCACGTAAGGACTCACATCTTCATCTGATGAAATAATAGAACCTGTCCACGTCAGGACTCGCGCGTCTTCGACTTGCTGGGGAAATAAGGCTCTGTCCATGCCAAGACTCATACTTCGCCAAAAACACGAAGAAGGATAAATTTGTCCACGTCAGGACACCAACACGAAGAACAATCAACCTTTGCCCACATCAGGACTCCACCCAATCAATACCGAGAACTCGAACCTGTCCACATTAGGACTAACACACATCGTCAACTTGAGGAAATGTCCATGTTAGGACTCCACATTCCAACAATCGTCTCTAGCACAAAGAAATCCCTTCAATAAAATTTTCCACATTAGGACTCATCCTTCCATTGGTCCGCGAACTTCTTATCACTGACGTTACAGCAACTTCGAGGCTGACTCTACTGGGGATATTTGGAAACCAAACTACCGGATGCCTACTCTGATAACTGGCGGCAGCCTCTGAAATTCTGATTCATGAATCCTTTGATGACCAATAGCTCTGCTTGGGGATAAGGAGAAACTTATCCTGCTGACTCTGTGGGGAGTGGTGCCACAACTGACACTTCGTCGGATGTCTCACGTCGAGATCCTGAATGTTTATTGATTCACCTGAGCAAGGGCTCTCTCTACCTGCAAGAGGAACAATACTTGAAACAAACGGTTAGCCAACCTAGTTTATGTTTCACAAATGCATATGTTCGGCAATGATGCAATGCTCCCTTCGACATGGGAATGCTACACGTTTATTTGGTTAATGCAAGTATGACACTATATGCTGATGCGAATGCAGACTCGAACTGCTGGGTACAGGAACTGCTTCAGCAAAATAAATGCTGAAAATAATGCCAACTCCGCTGGGAATAGCCAGGTGCTACAGAATCATTCCAGCAAAATAAATGCTGGAAAGATGAAGTCGACTCAGCTGGGAAACGGAACTTGAACCAAGCACCATGTTGAAGGAACACCCTGCTGGGGGATATAACTCTGCTGGAGACTAACAGACGCACCTGGTATGATTGAACTTCTGCGGGAAAGTGAACAGGTATCACACGGTGTTCCGGCAAAATAAATGCCATGATCCACACCAACTCTGCTGGGGAGAGTCTTAATCTTCGAGTTCCACTGGAAGGAATACTTGCTGAGAAGAGAATTCCGCTGGGGATGGGATGATTCTCTTGGGAAAAATCAATTGAATCCGTTGGGAAGAGTAAATGACCCTGCGGGAAAAGTAAACTTCCTGAATACAGCTCACAACTATTAATCTTCTGCGGGTAAACCACTCTGCTTGAGATGCACTGTCTGAATACAGCCTTCGATCTTGGAATCGCCAATTCTGCTGAGAATAAATGGCTTTGTTGGAACATGCCTTCTGGATAGACTACGACTAGCTGGGGAATTCTATCCTTCTTTAGGAAGAACATGCATGACCTGCGTGAGGGTCGAGTCTCTTCTCACTGCGGTCTCTTGGTCATCTCCCTCGTACGGCTATGAAACCTGCAACGACACAAACAAGGCAAGACAAGTCTATACAACCGAATCAATTCAGGTTAGTGACATTATTTTCAGTTAATTCAAAGCTTTAGCAATTGTTGGCAAGGGCCAGTGATGTTATACATATGCTAGTTTCAATAAACTTAGGCGTTTTATCATGCACAAAACAGTAAAGAACCAGCATCAAGTACTGAATAACATATTTTATTGATTGGGCCCCTGAATGGGCGGAATTTTTGTACACGGGATGTAACTCCTGAAAAGAGGAAGCTACGCAAAGCAGATATACAAGTATGCACAAGAAGCATAAATATATTGACAAATTAGATTTGTACACATGTCGGCAACGGGATGCAGACGAACACCACGAACTGATCCTCCTATGACTCATCCGACTCTAATGCTTTCCCGGTATTCACACTTCTGAAGCGGTTGTATCAGATAACCGATCCTTTAGGTATTCTCCCGCACTAATGTTCATCACAATATCAAATTCGGACCGCAGTCATTTGCTTTTCAAATCCCTAACTTTTGCGTAAACCGCCCTTTACAGGTTTTCAGTTCACCGGGATACCCTTTTTTGCCGAAGCCGCCCAGTGTAGGTTTTCAACTTCGCGGGTGTACATTTTTTCAATTTTATCCCTAACTTTTGCCCGAACCTTTTATTCTGTTTTTGGTTCGCCAGGATGCCCCATTTTTGCCTGGACTCTCTTTTTTCTGTCCAGCGGGTCTATTTTAAGCAAAGTATTTTTTAACTGCGTCCGAATTTACAGGTGACATGAAGTCTTCTCCGTCCATGGTGGACAACAACAACGCTCCTCCTGAGAAGACTTTCCTAACAACGTATGGCCCTTCGTAGTTGGGGGTCCACTTGCCCCTGTGATCTGCTTGCAGCGGGAGAATCCTTTTCAGCACAAGGTCGCCCGTCTAAAAGCTTCGCGGATGTATCTTCTTATCATATGCTTTCTTCATTCGGCTCTGGTACAAACGACCGTATGCTAGAGAAGCTAGCCTCTTCTCATCCATCAAACTCAATTGGTTCAACCTGTCTTTCACCCATTCTGCCTCGTCCAGCTGAACGTCTCGCAATACCCTCAGAGAAGGGATCTCAACTTCCAATGGTAATACCGCTTCCATTCCGTATACTAACGAGAACGGGGTCGCCCCGGTTGATGTGCGTACCGTCGTACGATAACCGTGCAAAGCGAAAGGTAACATCTCGTGCCAATCCTTATAGGTCACCACCATTTTCTGGACGATCTTCTTGATATTCTTATTGGCCGCCTCAACAGCGCCATTCATCTTGGGTCGGTACGGGGAGGAGTTGTGATGTTCGATCTTGAAATTCTGACAGAGCTCCTTCATCATTTTGTTGTTCAGGTTTGAACCGTTGTCCGTGATTATCCGCTCGGGAATCCCATATCGGCAAATGATATCTCTCTTGATGAATCTAGCCACCACTTGCTTCGTTACATTTGCGTACGACGCCGCTTCCACCCACTTGGTGAAATAATCGATCGCTACTAGAATGAACCTGTGCCCATTAGAAGCCGTCGGCTCGATCTTTCCAATCATATCAATCCCCCACATCGAGAATGGCCAAGGCGATGACATCACATTTAGGGGACTCGGAGGCACATGGATCTTATCAGCATAGATTTGGCACTTGTGGCACTTCCTCGCAAACTTGAAACAGTCAGTTTCCATCGTCAGCCAAAAGTAACCTGCCCTCAGCAGCTTTCTCGTCATAGCATGCCCACCAGCATGCGTACCAAAGGTACCTTCGTGTATTTCCTCCATGAGCAGCTTTGCCTCTTTTTCGTCTACACAACGCAACAGCACCAAGTCGTGGTTTCTTCTGTATAAGACGCCATCCGGATTCAAATAGAAATTACCCGCTAATCTCCTGAGAGTCTTCTGATCCTGACTGGATGCCCCAGCCGGGTACTCTTTATTTTTTAGGAAATTAAGGATATCAAAATACCACGGTTTGTCGTCGGATGCTTCGTCAATGGCAAATACATAAGCGGGCCTGTCAAGCCGAGAGATAATGATTCGGGGGGCCTCGTTCCAGAAGTTGACTTTGTACATGGAAGACAAAGTGGCCAGGGCGTCAGCCATTTGATTCTCTGCCCGCGGTACGTGATGCAATTCCACCTTGTCGAAGAAAGGCAACAATCTCCTTGCATAATTCATGTAATGTATCAAGTTGGGCTGACGTGTCTCCCATTCCCCTTTTATTTGATTCACCACCAGAGCTGAGTCTCCGTATACGTCTAAATTCTTGATTCGCAAATCAATGGCTTCCTCAAGCCCCATTATACAAGCTTCGTATTCAGCCTCATTATTGGTAACGGCAAAGGTCAATCGGGCAGTAAACGGGATGTGCGACCCGTGTGGCGTAGTGATGATTGCCCCTATTCCGCTACCGTAAGCATTCACAGCTCCGTCAAATATCATCTTCCACTTAGAACCCAACTCTGGCCCCTCGTCTGGCAACGGCTCTTCACAATCTTTCCTCTTTAGGTACATGATATCCTCGTCAGGAAAATCAAACCTCATCGATTGGTAATCTTCAATAGGCTGCTCCGCCAGATACTCGGACAGCACACTCCCCTTTATAGCCTTTTGCGAGACGTATTGGATGTCATATTCAGTCAAGACCATCTGCCACCGGGTAATTCTCCCTGACAACGCCTGCTTTTCGAATACATATTTGATAGGATCCATCTTCGAGATGAGCATGGTTGTATGATTCAGCATGTATTGCCTCAAACGCTTGGCGGCCCAGGCTAGCGCGCAACAAGTTTTCTCAAGCATTGAGTATCGAGATTCATAATCTGTAAATTTCTTACTCAAGTAATAAATTGCATGCTCTTTTCTTCCTGTCTCGTCGTGCTGACCGAGAACACAACCCATGCTTCCCTCAAGAACTGTCAAATACATGATCAAGGGTCTACCTGCCACTGGGGGTATCAAAATAGGAGGCTCCTGCAAATACTTCTTTATTTTATCGAACGCCTTTTGACAATTTTCGTTCCACGTTACAGCTTGATCTTTCTTCAACAGCTTGAATAATGGTTCACACGTAGCAGTTAGGTGAGATATGAACCGAGCGATGTAGTTCAACCTCCCTAAAAACCCGCGCACCTCTTTCTCTGTTTTAGGCTTCGGCATTTCTTGGATCGCTTTTATTTTAGCAGGATCGACCTCTATTCCTCTTTCGCTTACGATAAACCCCAGCAGCTTACCCGATCTCACCCCGAAGGTGCATTTGTTAGGGTTCAGTCTCAGCCTGAACTTCCTAAGCCTTTTAAATAACTTCAGCAGATTCACTAGATGCTCTTCCTCCGTCTGGGATTTGGCAATCATATCGTCAACATAAACTTCAATCTCTTTATGCATCATATCATGAAAAAGAGTCGTCATCGCACGCTGATATGTTGCCCCAGCATTTTTCAAGCCGAAGGGCATCACTTTGTAGCAAAATGTTCCCCAAGGTGTTATGAAAGTAGTTTTCTCCATATCCTCTGGCGCCATTTTAATCTGGTTATAGCCTGAAAAGCCATCCATGAAGGAGAATACGGAGTATTGAGCCGTATTATCAACTAGCACGTCAATATGAGGAAGTGGAAAATCGTCTTTTGGGCTTGCTTTATTCAAATCCCTATAATCCATGCACATTCGAACCTTGCCATCTTTCTTTGGCACTGGTACGATGTTAGCAACCCATGAAGGATATTTTGTCACAGCCAGGAAACCAGCGTCCCACTGTTTTTGAACTTCCTCTTTAATCTTCACTGCCATGTCTGGTCGAGTTCTGCGAAGCTTTTGTTTGACTGGCGGGCAATCTTCTTTCAGTGGCAGGCGGTGCACAACCATGTCTGTATCGAGCCCTGGCATATCTTCATACGACCAAGCGAATACATCACTATACTCTCGGAGCATTTCAACCAGTCTTCGCTTGATATTGCCCTGCAGTGCGGCTCCGATACGAATGTTCTTCTCAATCCCTTCCGACCCCAAATTGATAATTTCGATGACCTCGTCGTGAGGCAGAATGGCTCTTTCCTCTTGCTTCACCAACCAAGACAGTTCTTCAGGAACGTCGCTATCTTCGACAGCCTCTTCTTCGGCCTGAAATACCAGGTGCTCGAAGTCGGGACGAGTCATAGGTGGTTCAAAGATGTCATCTGAAAATGTTATCCTGCAAAAGGAATGGTTAAGTGCTTCAAAATGCGTATAAAGCGAATAACCACGTTGCCATTTTATTGAAAAATATAAAACAAGAAAGACAGAGATTACAGTATTTGCACATGAAAAAACGCCATTTATTTAATGATTAACACGCAATGTTCATAACAACACAGCCCTAAGCAAATCATGATGCTCCGGGCAAGACATCAGATTATTCAACAATTAATAAAGCAAAGCATTACTGTTTAAGAGTCACAGGAACAAGCTCCTGAATAGACCAGTTGCACAGTCCTTGTCCTGGCGTGCTTGGCTGAATCCAGGCATCCATATCACAGTCGTTGTCTCCTTCGTCAGACTCCGAAGCAGCGTTGATGGTCTCACGACACACTCCACTGGCAGAGATGGTGATTGGCCCTCTGAAACGGGGTGCCCCCACGGAAGGATTTGACGACGATGGTTGGTATCCCAGCCCGAACCGGTCCATTTTCACAGGAATATCCAGCACTTTGCCCCAGCCCTTTGCTTCTCCTGCTTCTACTAGAGCTTGAGCTTCTTTATACGATGAGACGGCTATCTCTGGCACTTTGCTCGGCCCGGGACCTTTGTCCTTGATACGCAACCCTTCAAATGCCTGGCAGGGCGTTTCGTGGATCTCTCCGTCGACCTCCACATACTTAAATGACGATAGATGGCTGACCAGGATGTCTTCTTCTCCGCATACAGTGACTACGCTGTCTCCGACCATATATTTTAGCTTCTGATGCAGGGTGGACGTGACTGCCCCAGCCCCATGAATCCAGGGTCTTCCTAGCAAGCAGTTGTACACAGGCTGTATACCCATGATATAAAACTCAGTGGCAAACACCTCCGACCCCACCTGTAGAGGCAATGTTATCGATCCGAAGACTGTTCTCCGCATGCCGTCGAAGGCTCTAACTACCAAGTCACTGGGCGTGCACAAGATTCCTCTAACGTCCAGCTTCATCATCGCCTTCTTGGGCAGCACATTCAAAGACGATCCGGTGTCGACCAATACATGCGACATTACTGATCCTCTACACTCAACAGATATGTGCAGCGCCATATTATGATCCCTCCCTTTAGGGGTCAAGTCGAAGTCGGTAAAGCCCAAGCTATGGCCTGCATTTACATGTGCCAACACTCCTTCCAGCTGATTCACGGAGACGTCTTGGGGTACAAAGGAAGTATCCAGGACTTTCAACAAAGCATTTCTGTGAGCTTCCGAACACAACAGCAATGACAGGATAGATATTTTGGACGGCGTCTGTTGCAGATGCTCCACAATCTTATAATCACTTTTTCGAATCAAGCGCATGAACTCTTCTACATCTTTCGATGCCGATTCTTTTTCGCTTGCTTGCACTGGGACATTCTCAACCGCTTTCCCTTTTCCTTTCGCTAGTCTTTCGGCCTCCACTTCAGGGGATATAAAGATCCTACCACTCCTTGTCATACCTCCTGAACCAACAACATTATCCACAGTCTCGGCTGGCTGCTTATTAACATCAATCTTTATCCCGTCACAATACACCTCCAACCCATATGACCATGGGACTGCTCTTGTGTTCTCGTACGGGATTGGTCCGGCCTTAGTTATGGTGATCGGTGGTCGCTGGACCGGTGCTGCGATAGTGATTGTCTTTCGAGGAATCGTTACAGTGGCCACGTCACTCTGCTCATCTGCTACCGCCCCTGCAGGCTCTTCAGTTGCTGCTTGGTCAAACTGCAATGTGCCTCCATCAATTAAAGCCTGAATGCCTTTCTTCAAATCATCACACCCCCCAGCTAGGGTCCAGCATTCTAAGCAATACTCGTCACACCCTGGATAAACACCCCCTTGCAACAGTCTGCTTTTTATCTCGCTCAGCGGCGTCTTTAAATCGTCGACATTCATAATCAGATTCAACCCTTCCTCAGTCAGAATGGCGTTTGCCCCATGATTAGGCATGGGTTTCTGCACTATATTCGGACCTGCCGTTCCGAAATTGATAGTCTTATTGTCCAGAAGATCCTGCACAACATGTTTAAAAGCATGGCAACCCTCTATATCGTGGCCCAGAGCCCCAGAATGAAACTCACAGTGCCTGCTTGCATCATAACCATACGGAGGAGTTCCCGTTATCGGTGTCAGAGTCCTCTTCTCTACCAGGTTCAAACCCAACAATGTCTGCAACAAATCAACATACGTTGAGGGAGGCTTCTCAAACACTCTTCTTGGTTTACCACCCTGGAATCTTCGCTGAGCCTGCTGCGCCCCCTGCTGAGGCTGCTGCTGCTGCTGTTGTTGCTGAAACGGTTGTTGTTGATGAGGTGGTTGTTGCTGATATGGAATAGTAACACTCGCCACCTGCTGCGGCTGATGATATTGGTTCCGACCTCTGCCTCGGCCTCGGCCTCGGCCTCCAAATACTGCGCTTGCCTCGCCCTGACGGCGCCCACCAAAAGTTTTCCTATTACTGCCAGATGCAGCTGATTCCTCAACCTGGAACTTTCCCTGCTTAATGTTACGCTCAATCTTTTCTCCCATCAGAATTAGGTCTGAAAAACTGGCCAGAGATGTGTGAAACAACATGTCATGAAACAAGCCTGTGAATGTGCCGATGAACATGTCATTCATTTCCTTGTCTTCTACGGGAGAACGGACCCTGGCAGCCATATCGCGCCACCTTTGCGCGTACTCTTTAAAGCTCTCCCCCTTCTTCTGCGACAGCCCTGCCAGTTGGACCCGATTGGGTGCCAAGTCGCTGTTATACTTGTAGTGGGCTACAAATGCCTCTGCCAATTGCTTCCATGTCTTGATATCGGTTGGCTCCAACCCCATATACCACTCTAGGGAAGGACCCGACAGACTATCTTGAAAGAAATGCATTAGCATTCTTTCATCAGTTGAGTATGCAGACATCTTTTTGTAATAGGCTCGCACATGCACTTTCGGACATGTGTCCCCTTTATACTTATCAAACGCAGGAGCTTTGAATTTGATTGGCACCCTCAAGCCAGGTACCAGACCCATTGTTGCCATGTCCAAGCCCACAGCACTTTGGTTCAGGACCCTCCTCATCTACTCTTCCAGCATTCTGATCTTCTGGGAGTCATCCATCGGTCCTTCGAAACCTCCGCCGGAGAAAGCGTCCTCCTGCTGATCTTCTTGCCACATACCATTCCCAGCTCCATACCCATCATATCCATTATTACGTCCAGCCCTGATCTGATTCATCCCTGGACCTCGGCCTCTGTTGCCGTACCCTTGAACACCTCCAGCAGGCCCAAAAGCCATAAACCCAGCGCCGTTTCCATTTCCAAAACCTCCATAGCCCTGATTGGCCACACCATAACCATCTTGCCCAAAGCCTTGAGCATTGAAACCATATTTCCCAGCATTATCGAATCCCTGATCGTTGAATCCGAATCCAGCATTGACAAAGTCGTTGCCTCCCATATTATCACCCAAGTTGACGTCCCCAAGCCCAACGTTATGGACAGCAGTCTCATTCCCAACTCCGACGTTACCATTCACAGCAGCGGTAGCGTTGTTGATATTAGCAGCAGGTATATTGACTACAGGTGGAGCCACTGGCGTGGGAGTGCCGTCTCCATGAGCAGTGTCGACTCGCACAGACTGATGATCCTCGTTGCCATGACCAGCATTTCGGACCAACAGAGGTTGGACCATGGCTTGCAAATTCTCCTGACCTTTTGCAATAGCCTCCATGGTCTGCATAAAGAGAGCTAGCTTCTCGCGCACATCTTGCATCTCGTTCTGCATTTGATCCACGATTCTTCGACAGTTGGTGCGGGTAGAATAGCGGTGCGGGTGCTGATCAGCAATCCTGAAAAGTACCTGGTACAGAGCAGGAAATAAGACACCATCCAAAGATTACCTATAATGCAATATGAATATGAATGCAATGCAATGTGTGTCTGTGCATTAGGGAAATTCATTCCCCGATTCTAGTGTGAAGGTGCCGGTGCAGTGACAGTGCTAACAGTACAAAGATCGGAGTTGAATCACAGAAAGCCTTATATATTGCTGAGAAAACCAATAGGCCAAGAATACAATGTCACTGAGAGTACAATAAGAAGGCATGACCTCAACCAACAATCCTGGTGATGGTCAGCACTATGCAAGTAAAGCATACAAGCTACTATATGAAATGATCAAATCCTCCCATAAGTCTGGTACTCTTCTAGAAACTTCTTGGTCTCCGGATGACTGGGTCGAGCAAGCATCCCTTCGACAAGTTGGTTTCTTTTCTTAAGAACACGGCGTATGTCTTTAGCAGTTTCTTCCCATGCCCCGTCTCCTAAGCGATCCTCCAGTTTACGCTTCTGGGACACAGCTTCGTCTCTCCCTTTGATGGCCTTGTTTAGTGCGTTCTGGAGACTGTACCGGGTCATCACTTCTTCTTCACACTTCTTGATGCTGGACTTCAACTGCTCTTCGAGGTCGGAGATTTGCTGCTTCAACTTATCCTCCCTCTTCTTATTGTTGGTGAGCGTGGCATTCCAGGTCTTATTGCAAGAAGAGATCTCTCGGTGAGCGATGTCAAGCGCTTTCTTCTTAGATTCAAGCATGTCATGGGAACTTCTGAACTCTTGCCCCAGACGTTCGCGCTTCTTCCTCTCCTCAGCTAGCTCAGCGCCTAATCTGTTCATTAGCTCAATCTGCTGTTGGAAAGCATGGACGGCCTTGTTTTTCTCGCTGCGTATCTGGGCTAGCTCCTGCTCTAACCCTTCGTTGATCTTCAACAAGGCTTCTTTTTCTCTCACAACCTACTCATAGGCTTCCCTAGAAACAGTAGTTGGCTCCGCTACCGGAATAGGAACAAGAATTGGTGCATCTGGAAATGGCATCCTCAACTGACTGGCTCTCTCCTGAATCCAAACTCTATAAGGTGCATAGGCCTGACAGTCATTCTTTCCTAACAACGGTTTCCCTCTTCGGTTAATGTGCGTCCAGGCATGCTGCAACTTAGCCAATAACTCCCCCTTCACATCTCCGGTGAAGTACAGAGATTCCTATACTTCTTCTTCCTTTGGCGGGTTCTTCAGCGCATATCCGAACTGAAGGACGAACAGAGAAGGGTTGTAATTGATACACCCTTTTCTTCCTATCAGCGGAACATTAGGGTAACCAGAACAACTGAAGATAAGCTCGGATCCCAGCAGATCTCTATCAAACCAATCAACGTCTTCAGAAGTTAACCTCATCATGTGCTCTGGCCAGTCGGGCGTGATTGCATTATCCATGAAAGGTCCCCTTGATGGAAAATGGCTCTTGAACCACATATACAGCAAAGGTACGCAACAAGAGACATTCTTGCCTCTCCTGTTTTCATTCCTATAGTGCATCGAATGGTAAAAGTCCCCGATCAGTGTTGGTACTGGGTTACCGGCAGCAAATAGATGAAACGCATCCATGTCCACGAAGTTTGGGAAGTTAGGGAACAGCACTATCCCATAAATGCAGACGGCCAAAATAGCGTTAAAGACCACCCAACACCCATTCTTGGCGTACTCTTGAGCCTTACCAACCAGAAACTGAAGAGAAAAACCCGGAACCCCTCGCCACGCAGTCATCAACAAGTCAGAAGCATTCATATGCAGGGCCTTGGCTAAATCCTCCAAATTGGGCTCAGCGGCTGAGTGAATAAAAGGAACTGCATTCTGAACTGGCAGCTCAGTAAACTCTACATACTCCTCCATGGTGGGCCCCAAGATAAAGTCCGCAAACGTGAAGCATCTCAAAGCCGGGTCATAGAATTGCATTAAGGTGTACAGCCCATTCAATTCATCATCAGTAGACCTGCGCACTAAACCCAACAACCGTCTGTAACTCTGCCTGAAGCTTCTACGGACATCCTCATCTGCAAGAGAAATCAAACCCAGGAGTGGAGTAATATCGGGGACAGGTAGCTTATACGCAACGGTCATCCTCAAACCAGCCATGGTCAAATACTCAGAAGTCCAGACACTAGAACCGGGGGAATGTAAATGCACCTGCAGCACAGACACACGTTAGTGGGATGCAATGATAATGGGTATGCAAACAATGCAATGCAAATAACATGCAACAGGGACCAAACTGCCATAGCTGAATAGCCTGAACCATATCAAGAAGTCTCAGATAGACTCTTTAGAAGTCCTCAAACCCTGGTCTCGGATAGACCTATAGTAAATCTCCAACAACGGTCTCTGACAGACCTCAAACCATAACTCAGACTGGTCTCTGGTAGACCTTAAATCACATCTCCAACTGGTCTCTGACAGACCTCAAAACACATCTCCAAATGGTCTCTAACAGACCTCATAACTCTCCATAAATACCCAGGATCTCTGATCAAGAAATAACCGGTATCTGAAGGTCTAGTTACCTGCATAACCCCAAACCCTCTCACAGGTGGATGTCCTAGTAACTGACAAAGGTATGGCATCCTATGCGGTCGTCGGCGTCACAGACTTTCAGGGTTGATGATATGATTCCCAGAAGGAGTGGCATCACCAAATCCTGAAGAGGCCTCACTTAGCCAACTTCCAAATGATCGGTCCCCAGAGTCGACAATCCAACTAACCAGCAACCCAAGCCACCCAAAGGGCAGGACAGGAGGCCAACCAGAAGAACCTCGTCTGAGCGTAGATTTCGCGGGACACTAGGACATGCAAAGCACGTGCGCGCCCACTAATCTCTACTCTAAGTCTAAGGTGCACTCAAGCCCAGGTCCGACTTCTCACTCAATATCAGAACACCCGTCACACCCCAATATACAGCAATAATAGTCAATATATATAATGCTGAAAATAAAGGTCAGAAATATAAATCCATACAAAATCCACGACGGGAAAACAAGCGTTAGGATTGACTCTCTTAAGGGACGTTGGATCCCAAATGCATAAGAACCATCGCAGTCCTTAGCAGCCAGGGGACGTTGGATCCCCAGCAGAGTCGCCAGCTGTCGCTACTGCGAAAATCGGCGCCGGCTGACAGAAGAGTCGCCACCGTGCGTTATTTATCCCACGGGAGGGAAAGGAAACGCTCAGAGCAAACCTCTCACAACACGGGAAAGGTATGGTCATCGCAACCAAAACCTGGGTTCGGGAGTCGGTTACGCAAGGGGAAGGTATTAGCACCCCTCACGTCCGTCGTACTCGACGGGATCCACGCTTGCTTTTCGGGTATGGATTGTTATTCTATCTACTCTAAAGGTCAAGGGGTTAAAAAGAAATAAAATGAAAATAAAATGACTCGGCAAAGTATCGCACTTTATGCCTACGTATTCCCGTCTGGAACGAGAAATCAGAGTCAACGTAGTTCGCCTACCTACGGGAAAGGAGGGGAAGGTTGCTCGCTAGGATATCGCATCCTATGCCTACGTACTTTCATACAACATGAAAGATCAGAGCAAACGTAGTTCGGGCCACGTACGACACAAGTCTGTCTTGATTGATTTTATTCCTTCTGAAAAAAGTTTTTCTGATTAGCAGTCCCGGCGGACAAAAACGATGTCTTGATGAGTTCACATTCTTTTACAGAAGAAGTGTCTTTTATTGAGTTTGAAATTTTATGGTATTTTTCTGTTTGTTTTGAGGAAGAAGATACAGAACTCTAACCTACGGTTGCGAAGGGAAACAAACTATCCAAATGTTATCATGCATGGGTTAAGACCTAGTGTCTATCATGAAGGTGAGAAAATACTTAGAAGGGGGGGTTGAATAAGTATGACAGAAAATAATCAAAGATAAAAACTCAAGTATTTTTATCCTGGTTCGTTGAACTCAACTACTCCAGTCCACCCTTTTCAAGAGTGATTTGCCTTTCTCAACAAGGACTTAATCCACTATTCAAATCAACTGATTACAAATAGCAACACCTAAGAACAACTGTTCTTAGTCTTCTCAAGAGCTACTGATCTAACCTAGATCCTCTTAAGGAAAACTTCCTTTAAAAATTAATGTAATACAATGTAAGAGTAATAAATTGCTTCTATGAAAGCTATAAACACAACTGTGTTATTTCTCTAAGTTTAGAACAATGTATGAACAGCAAAGAGCTTGAGAGTTTTTCGCGTGAGAGAGTTCTTGCAATGATTTTCGTCTTAATTCGTCACTTGAAGAATGAGCTATGATTTCCTTTATATAGCCACTTGAATATTGGAGAGAATATTTTACCGTTGGAGAAGATATTTCCAATAACAAATAGTACTGTCCTTTGTACTATTTGCAGCAGAGAGACGGCGCACAAATAGTGGGTGTAGCAATTGTCTGCTGAGCTGTGAGTTTACCATATGTGGAATGTATCAGAGGAATAATCTTCTTGCAGAGAATTGTGTCTATCCCAATTAAGGAAAGATTTGCTGGCATATTCCAACGGATATATTAAAATAATCTTCTTCAAATAATTCTTCAGATAGTTCAGATCAACAATCAACATCAGAGTCTTCAGTCTTCAGAATCTTCTGGAAACTTCAGAGCCTAAGATGTTCTTTAGATGTTGATGAATCAGAGTCTGGTGCAGCTGTGTGCTTGAAGCGTAACATGCTCTTAGATCAGAGTCTTCACTCAGATCAGAGTCTTCTCTCATTCAGAGTCTCTTGATAATATATGCAGCGTGTTGTATCATCAGAATCTTGATGACTAAGCTCTTATACTTCAGATTCTTCTAATCTTCAGATGCTCTTGAGCCATTCAGAATTTATTGTTCACATCAAATTTGCTCTTTAAGATTAAAATCTTTTGTGCCTGTAGAAAACAGTTTAGAACAAATTTAGAGAGTATAATTCTTGTATACAAATTATCATTAATGTTATCATCAAAACATAGAGATATTACTAAGACACAATCTGTGCTCTTACAATCTCCCCCTTTTTGATGATGACAAAACATGAGCAATTTGTTCAATAAAAGTATGAATTAAAATTACTCCCCCTGAGATTAACAATCTCCCCCTGAAATGAATACTCTAATGGAATTAGATACTTCCCTTTCTGGTTGAGTACATTTCAGATTCAGAGCCTGATTACATTTCAGATTCAGAGCCTGATTGAATCCTGGTTAACATCCTGATTGAAGCCTGGTTGACATATGTTTGACTTCTAGAGTCAAAGCTTGATGCCATATTAAAGCTTGATGCCAGATGAACAACTTCAGAACACCTGGTTGTTTATCTTGCCATTTCCTGTCTTGAGTTATCTTTTAGATCATAGTACTTAAGGTTAGATATCAGAGTCTGGTCTACTCAGATTTAGCTATTTTTGATCAGGTTCTGAAAAGATAGATCTCAGGAAAAACTTCAATGAAATTTGTCAGAGTCTGGTTAGATTCAAAGAATGTTAGTAACATGTCTGACTTAGTTCAGATAATTGCTTATAGATTTGAACAATCAGATTCTATTTTGTTTCTCCCCCTTTTTGTCATAATCAAAAAGAATTTTAAAAGACAGTAAAGATGCAGAAGAAACACATATCCAGATAAGCAAAAAGATCATTGTCATTAAGTCAAGAGAACATTCAGATTCAGATAAAAACAAACAAAACATATCAGAAGAAAATCAAAACAAAGCAGAACATGAAAAGCTTGTGCAAAACATCAAGTAGGTTTAGCAGATGAGGCTTGTTGAGAAGCAATGAGTTGCAGCAGTGCTGTAATCCTTTCTGAATTTTCATCTTGCTTAGCCATCCAAGATTTCATTTCTTCATTTGTTTTCTTTTGATCAACCATAAAATCCTTAAGTTCTTTGACATCCTTCTGAAGATCTGTAGATTCTGAAATAGCAGATTCTGAAACAATAGATTCTGAAACAATCTTAGTAACATCAGGTGCAGGAATTTCTGGAGGTGGAGGAGTTTCTAGAAGAAGAATAGGAGGAGGGTTTCTCTTAATCCGTTTTTGATAAGCAGCAAGCCTTACTTTTGACAATCTAAGACATTGAGTCCTGATTTTCAAAGCCTCCCTATTCAGTCTGTAAAGATATTTCTTCCAAACAGCATTAGCAGCCTCTTTGTCCATAGTAGTCATGCAAACATCCATAATGTCAGCAAAGTCTGAGACATTATCCTTATCAAAATCTCTTAACAGAGTATAAACACTTGATCCCAATTCTGCTTCATCAGGGATTCTGGGTTGGGTTGGTTGTGTTTGTGGTGTTTGTTCAGAAGGTTTAGGTTGTGAAGATGGATGTTCAGATGTTTGTGGTTCAGAAGGTTGAGGTTGTGAAGATGGATGTTCAGATGTTGGTTGGTTGTTTTGTGGTTCAGATGTTTGTTGGGTTTCTGTTGGTTGTGGAGTGTTTTGAATTTCAATAGGTTGTGGAGTGAGAGTTTGAGTTGGGGAATTTTGTGGAGAAGGTGGGTGTTCAGAAGTTGGAGATTTAAACAGCTGTTTCCAAACACTCTCAGAACGAGGTTGTTTGAGATCATTCAAGCATTCATTAATGTAACCAGATGATTCATCATCAGATGATGTATCAGAGTGGTTAGATTTTTCAGAAGTTGAAGATAAAATGACAGACTGGTTTAAAGGTGTGATATCTAATATCTCATTAGGATTAATGAGATTTTCAGGTTGGTCAGAGTGTTCAGGGTGAACATCCTCTGGAATGGTATATTCTGGGATAGTGTTTTGTGGTTGTGGTGTTGTTTGTTGAGTTTGTTGTGGAATTTTTGTTTGTATGTTTGTTGGTTGTGGTGTATGAGTCTCAGATGGTCTAGATCTTTTAAATATAAGGGGTGAGTCAGATGGTGTGGGGGTAGCAGAATGATGAACAGGATTAGAATCAGTGTTAAATACCTGTTTCAGAGTATTTCTAATTTCTTCAAAAGTTGCTGCAGGAGGATTTGGTTGAACCTTCTTCAGCTTCTTCCTTTTCTTCTTCTTTTCAGCATCTGAATGCTTCCTTTTCTTCTGATGACCTTCACTATCAGCTTTTCTCTTACGTCTTCTTTCCCTAGTCAAATCAGGAAGAACTTGGCCTTCCTTCTGCACAAGATTGGCAGGAATCTCAACACCATCTCTTATGCAGCGAGCAACATACTCAGCAATAAGTTCTCTAGGTTCATCTGAGGTGAATAAAGGAAAATCCTCAACAGGAATCCTTCTTCCCCTAACTTCTTCAGTGTTAGTTTTCCTTGGTTTCTCAGATAAATCATCAACCAGTTTCATCCTTCTCAGAGTTAAACCGTTTATTTCAGAGCCAATGATATGCGTCAGATCTTCTGTCAACCCAGCCTCTTGCAGATGCGCCACAAGTTGGTTTTCTATCAGAATATCTGAAATCAGTCTTCCCATAGGAATCCATGTTCTGACTTTTCCAAATTTATCTCTGGCTGTTTCTCTTGTTTCCTTGACGTGAGACACCAGATGATTAAACAACAGATATGGAAGATCAATCTGAATGTTTTGGTGTAAACAATACATGAAGTAAAGTTGTTCAGCATTAACATAATCAGAAGAGTTTGAAGAGGGTCTGTGAAAGATGGTGTTCATGAAAATCTTAGCCCATATCTTGTAAGTGGGTTTCAAGAACTTAACCTTCTTACAAGGTTCACCAGTGGTACAGATTTCTTGACAAACATCTTTCAGATCTTCACGCGCAGAAGACAGAGAGGTTACTCCATCTGTTGCCTTAAAACCTATGAGTTTCCTTATCAGGTTTTCAGTGATAACTATCTTCTTTCCCAGCACAGAGGAGTGAATGAACTTTGGAGTAGCAAATGCATGAATCCAGAACTCCTTCACTAACTTTGGATACACAGGACCCATAAGCCTGTCAAAGTAACCGTCCCAGCCTTGTGCTTTGATTGAAGAAATCAGATCAAACCCATTTTCAGCAAGATCTTCTAAATCCACGAAACTTTCACACAGTACTTCTAGTGAATCAACAGGAGTTAGGAGAGTGCGTACTGGTTCTATGACAGTGGTAGCATCTTTGGTAGTAACAGCTTTTGAAGTAGGTGTCATTGTTGATGATGATGAAGAAGATGAAGGTTTCTGAGTTCTTTTAGGGTTTGCAAAGAGAGAGAACAACAAACAAAAACGCATATGTGTTTGAGAATGTGAAAAGTGTGAATGTGTTATGAGAGTGGTTTATATAGACAAATAACGCAAGCATGGGAAACACAACAGACACACATAGGACACATACGCACGTTTGCATTAAATGAAAAGTAATCATTTTTAATTATGATATGACATTTGGGGGAAAATCAAGACAGATTGAGATTTTCAAAGCAATACCTTAAACGTCATAATCAGTAGGTGTACTCCATCTTTTCAGATTCTGAGTGACACGTGTTTGCTTGCATGTGATTCTAAAACTCTTAAGAAATGAAACGTTTTCAACTTTCAGATCCTCTGAGATGGTCAGTACAGAGTTTCACACAAAAATAATAATTCACAGATAAATTAAACAAGCAAGACAGATGAAATACTTCAGAGTGTTAAACACTTAGCATCTGAGAAGTTGACTCTGAGAAATATTACTCTGGACAAAAATCCATACAAATATTTTTCAGAATAAACTTAAACCTATCTTCAGCAAGGGGTTTTGTGAAAATATCTGCCCATTGATGATCTGTATCAACAAAGGCTAAATTTATTACACCCTTCTGAACATAGTCTCTGATGAAATGATGTTTAATCTCTATATGTTTGGCCTTAGAGTGTAAAATTGGATTTTTGGATAAACATATAGCAGAAGTATTATCACAGAAGATAGAAAGATTACTCTCATAGATTTGATAATCTTCTAGTTGACTCTTCATCCAGAGCATCTGAGTGGAACATCCAGCAGCAGCAATGTATTCTGCCTCTGTGGTTGATAGTGCAATTGTTGGTTGCTTCTTGCTGTACCACGAGATCAGATGACTTCCAAGAAACTGACAGCTTCCAGAAGTACTTTTGCGCTCAACTCTATCTCCAGCATAGTCAGCATCACAGAATCCAACTAGTGAATATTTGTCAGATCTTCTGTAACACAAACCAACATTAGCAGTACCTTTCAGATACCTTAGAATCCTCTTAACAGCAGTTAAGTGTGATTCTCTAGGATCTGATTGGAATCTAGCACATAAACAAACACTAAACAGAATGTCTGGTCTAGAAGCAGTCAAATAAAGAAGAGATCCTATCATACCTCTGTAGAGTTTCTGATCTACCTTCTTACTTACCTCTTCCTTACCTAGAGTGCTTGTAGGATGCATTGGAGTCTTTGCCATTTTGCTATCCAGCATGTTAAACTTCTTCAGAAGCTCTTTAACATACTTGGTCTGATGTATGTAGGTGCACTCTGGAGTCTGATTTACTTGGATTCCCAGAAAGAATCTCAGTTCTCCCATCATGCTCATCTCAAATTCTTCCTGCATACATTTAGCAAACTCCTTGCAACAGGAGCATATGTTTCTGTGTAGTCTATGCCTTCTTGTTGACTGTAGCCTTGAGCAACCAGTCTTGCTTTGTTCCTTTCAACTTCTCCTTTCTCATTAAGTTTATTTCTGAAAACCCATTTTGTTCCAATGACATTGAAACCTTTAGGTCTTGGAACCAGATCCCAGACTTCATTCCTTGTGAATTGATTCAGCTCCTCTTGCATAGCTAAAATCCATTCATTATCTTCCAGAGCCTCATCAACAGATGTTGGTTCTATAATTGACACTAAGCCACAGAAGGAAGATTCAGAAGTTCTGAGAAATGCTCTTGTCCTTATTGGATCATCTTTCTTTCCAATTATCACATCCTCTGGATGAGAAGCTTTCATTCTGGAAGAAGATCCTCTGACTGTTGGTCTTTCAGAAATATGCAGATTGTCAAGTTGGGAAGTTAGAGGCGTAGCATCTGGGTTTGCTTCAGAGTCTTTGTCTTCAGTCTTGTCTGCCTCTGAGCCTTCAGAGTCTGTGAGAATAACTTCTCTATCTGCAGAACTTTCAACTTGCTTTGGCTTTTCAGAGCCAAGCTTATCATCAAATCTAACATGAATAGATTCTTCCACAATCTGTGTTTCAGTATTGAATACTCTGTAGCCTTTAGAGCGTTCAGAATAACCAAGCATGAAACACTTCTGTGCTTTGGAATCAAACTTGTTCAGATGATCTTTAGTGTTAAGCATATAACAAATACATCCAAATGGATGAAAATAAGCAATGTTGGGCTTTCTGTTTCTCCACAATTCATAGGGAGTCTTTTCCAGAAGAGGTCTTACAGACACTCTGTTCTGAATATAACATGCTGTATTTATTGCTTCTGCCCAAAAGTATTTTGCCAGATTTGTCTCGTTGATCATGGTTCTGGCCATTTCTTGCAATGTTCTATTTTTCCTCTCTACAACTCCATTTTGTTGTGGAGTTCTAGGACAGGAGAAATCATGTGCAATTCCTTTTTCAGAAAAATATTTTTCAAAATATTTGTTTTCAAATTCACCACCATGATCACTTCTGACTTTAATAATTTTGCATTCTTTTTCAGTCTGGACTTGATTGCAGAAGTCAATGAACACAGAATGAGACTCATCCTTGTGTTTTAGAAACTTTACCCATGTCCATCTGCTGTAGTCATCTACAATGACTAACCCATACTTCTTGCCTCTGATGGATGCAGTTTTCACTGGTCCAAACAGATCAATATGAAGTAATTCCAATGGTCTAGAAGTGGAAACAACATTTTTTGGTTTAAAATGAGATTTTGAAAATTTACCCTTTTGACATGCGCCACACAGAGCATCTGAATTGAACTTCAGATTAGGGAGTCCTCTGACCAGATTGAGTTTATTAATCTGAGATATACGTCTCATATTAATATGTCCCAATCTTCTATGCCAGACCCATTGCTCATCATTCACAGATAAAAGGCATTTTACATTTTGAACTTTAAGTTCTGAAAGGTTAATTTTGTAAATGTTGTTTTTCCTCTTTCCACTGAACAGGATTGAACCATTCTTTTGACATACAGCTTTGCAACATTTTTGATTAAAGATGATATCATAACCATTGTCACTTAATTGACTTATGGACAATAGATTATGTTTCAATCCTTCAACTAACAGAACATTAGAAATAGAGGGTAGGTTACCATTACCTATTGTACCAGAGCCAATGATCTTGCCCTTCTGGTTCCCTCCAAATTTCACGTCCCCTCCAGATCTAAGTTCCAGGCTTTGGAACATAGACCTTTCGCCCGTCATATGTCGTGAGCATCCAGAGTCCAGGTACCATGATTGGTGTCTGGATTTTGCTGCTAAGAACATCTGCAACAGGTATAATTTTACTTTTAGGTACCCAGATCTTCTTGGGTCCTTTGGGGTTAGATGTTCTGTGGTTTTGCCTAAACTTCTGTTTTTCAACATAGTGTTTATTCTGGCTAGCCCTTGGCTTAAACACATAAGTACTCTTTTCAGAGCTTGTATGTTTAATATCATTCAGATGACCAAACTTAAAATGAGAATACAGAGGAGTCTTCTTGATGAAGAGTTTATCAACAGATTTTGGATTGCTTCCAGAGGAAGATTCACATCCAATGCCTCTTCTGTTGTTCCCACTAACACCATAGATCATAGAAGCCATTTTGCTTCTGTCTATGCTTTTAGTGAGGAATCTTTTAAAACTGGAGTCATATTTTTCTAAAATATTTTCACTTGACTCTGTTTCAGTATCAGATTCTTGTTGAGTTGTTTCTAAATCATTTTTGAGTTTTAAATTAATTTCTTTCTGCTCAACAAGTTCTGTTCTCAGAAGATCAATCTCAGATTCAAGATTGCTTTTCAGCTTCTTGTATTTGAGTTTAATCTTGCTGTAGCTTTCCAACATGTCAGATAAACTTTCAACAAGTTCAGCTCTGGAGAGTTCAGAAAATACCTCTTCAGAGTCAGAGTCTGATTCTGACTCAGATTCAGATGATGACGTTCCTTCATCTTGATCATTTGTGTTGGCCATCAGCGCAACATTTGCACATTCTTCCTCAGATTCAGAAGATGATTCAGATTCATCTGAGTCATCCCATGTAGCCATCTGAACCTTTTTCTTTTTATCAAACTTCCTTTTGGGTTTTTCCTTTTGAAGTTTGGGACATTCACTCTTGTAGTGTCCAGGTTCTTTACATTCAAAGCAAGTGACCTCTTTCTTGCCAGATCTTCTGTGTCCAGAAGATTCTCTCTTTTGATCAGATCTTTTGAAGTTGTTGAACTTCTTCCCTTTGTGCTTCCAGAGTTTGTTGATCCTTCTGGACAGCATGGATAGTTCATCTTCTTCTTCAGAAGAAGATTCCTCAGAGCTTTCTTCATTTACCTGCAAAGCTTTAACAAAATTGTTAGATTTAAAAGCTAAGGATTTACCTTTATCTTTCTTCTGGGGTTCATCTTCCTCCAGCTCAATCTCATGACTTCTCAAAGAACTGATGAGTTCTTCTAATGAGATTTTGTTCAGATCCTTGGCCAGCTTCAATGCAGTCACCATAGGTCTCCATCTGGTAGGAAGACTTCTGATGATCTTCTTGACATGATCAGATGTTGAGTAGCCCTTGTCCAGAACTTTCAACCCAGCTGTTAGAATCTGAAATCTGGAAAACATAGTCTCAATGTTCTCAGATTCTTCCATTTTGAACGCTTCATACTTCTGTATCAGCGCCAGAGCCTTTGTTTCTTTCACCTGAGAATTTCCCTCATGAGTCATTTTGAGAGACTCAAACATATCATGAGCAGTGTCTCTGTTGGTAATCTTCTCATACTCTGTATGAGAGATTGCATTAAGAAGTATGGTTCTGGCTTTGTGATGATTCTTGAATTCTTTCTTCTGCTCCTCAGTCATTGATTTTCTATCAATCTTTTTGCCATCCTTAGTAGGATGTTCATATCCATCAATGACTAAATCCCAGAGATCAGCATCATACCCCAAGAAAAAACTTTCAAGTCTATCTTTCCAATAATCAAATTTTTCTCCATCAAACATTGGAGGTTTGGTGCTGATTCTGTCTCCTTCATATTTGTTGCTTGATGTAGGAATATCACCCATAATAGCAACCAAATAAATAACAGAGTATTCTTCTCACTGGATCTTTATCTGTCACGGTTAAGTGAATGCACACTCAGAACCGGAGCTCTGATGCCAACTGAAGGTGAGAAAATACTTAGAAGGGGGGGTTGAATAAGTATGACAGAAAATAATCAAAGATAAAAACTCAAGTATTTTTATCCTGGTTCGTTGAACTCAACTACTCCAGTCCACCCTTTTCAAGAGTGATTTGCCTTTCTCAACAAGGACTTAATCCACTATTCAAATCAACTGATTACAAATAGCAACACCTAAGAACAACTGTTCTTAGTCTTCTCAAGAGCTACTGATCTAACCTAGATCCTCTTAAGGAAAACTTCCTTTACAAATTAATGTAATACAATGTAAGAGTAATAAATTGCTTCTATGAAAGCTATAAACACAACTGTGTTATTTCTCTAAGTTTAGAACAATGTATGAACAGCAAAGAGCTTGAGAGTTTTTCGCGTGAGAGAGTTCTTGCAATGATTTTCGTCTTAATTCGTCACTTGAAGAATGAGCTATGATTTCCTTTATATAGCCACTTGAATATTGGAGAGAATATTTTACCGTTGGAGAAGATATTTCCAATAACAAATAGTACTGTCCTTTGTACTATTTGCAGCAGAGAGACGGCGCACAAATAGTGGGTGTAGCAATTGTCTGCTGAGCTGTGAGTTTACCATATGTGGAATGTATCAGAGGAATAATCTTCTTGCAGAGAATTGTGTCTATCCCAATTAAGGAAAGATTTGCTGGCATATTCCAACGGATATATTAAAATAATCTTCTTCAAATAATTCTTCAGATAGTTCAGATCAACAATCAACATCAGAGTCTTCAGTCTTCAGAATCTTCTGGAAACTTCAGAGCCTAAGATGTTCTTCAGATGTTGATGAATCAGAGTCTGGTGCAGCTGTGTGCTTGAAGCGTAACATGCTCTTAGATCAGAGTCTTCACTCAGATCAGAGTCTTCTCTCATTCAGAGTCTCTTGATAATATATGCAGCGTGTTGTATCATCAGAATCTTGATGACTAAGCTCTTATACTTCAGATTCTTCTAATCTTCAGATGCTCTTGAGCCATTCAGAATTTATTGTTCACATCAAATTTGCTCTTTAAGATTAAAATCTTTTGTGCCTGTAGAAAACAGTTTAGAACAAATTTAGAGAGTATAATTCTTGTATACAAATTATCATTAATGTTATCATCAAAACATAGAGATATTACTAAGACACAATCTGTGCTCTTACATATCATGCTCCTCTCTTACACAGAGAGAAACAGAGATCCTAAGGGAATAGACGGAAACAGCAACAATATCAGATATATACAGTAAAACAGTAAAATGCATGAATGCAACAATACAAGCGAGGCAAGGGAGTCCCACTTGACCTCGAACCTAGAAAACAATAGGCAAAAGTGAACAGGCTTCACCTTCAACCCAACAGGGTAAACAGCAAACAATACAGTCAGGAAAACCAGTCAATACATCAGAAATGAAATACTGCAAAATAAACAGCCACAGCAGCTCTGCATCAATATCCATCTTCAAATCATCTCCAATCAGCTACAAGCTTCAGTCAGCAATAGTCTCTATCCTCACAGTCTTCAAGCAAAGGCTTTGGTTGCCAATCTTCAGTCTACAATGGCTTTTCTTCAAGTCCTATCCTCCAAGCTGAGGGATCAATCACCAGAGTGGATTGGGTGTTAAGCAATTAGTTGACTACCAATGGTGGTAAACCAACTGCTACTAACACATAAGACATTTTCTCTCAAGAGTTCTATCCCTCAGACAATAGCACCAAGCCTTCCAAAGGAAGGGGGTGAGTGTCTCAGAGAGACTCTGTATCACAGAGAGGAATGGAGGCAGTCAAAACCTTCCATGTTTGAGAATCAAGCTTTCTAACCTAGAGCTCTGCCTAGTTCCTAAACCCTAATCTCCTTAACAGCTGATGGCAAAAATCTCCTCTCCAACTCTGGAAGTTGGTCTTCAGACTCTGGATCTCCAATGGCTTCATCATCATCATCAGTATTCAGCTCCCCCAATCCCCAAGCAATCCCAATACCCACACAAACAAGCAATAATCCCCAGAGGGCACACCACACCAATCAGACAAATATAGACAGTATATTAATAGCAGTAGGGGAATCCTAGTGATTTCTAAGGGTATCTAATGACTACCCATAGCCCCTATAGTCCCATAGCTAAACTATTTAATCCCTAAGTCTTAAGGGAAATGAACTGATTCACCTAAGTTATCACTTAAAACCCTAATTTGTTCATGTTGTTTACACCTAAACTAATTACCTAAAACTAACTCCTAAATATATGAATTAAATTGTATCTACAAGTTTAATATCTAAACTAAACAACCTAAAAAGAATGGACAAAAAATACTAAAGCAACTAATAGAACAAAAATTAACAAATTTATGTATGAAATGAAACTATTTAAAATGCTATTTATTTGGAAAATATGGGAAAAATATCAAATAAAAAATAAAATGCAATTTTTATTTTTTTTATAATTTTCTAGACTCTTCAAAGAAAATTATGCAAAACGAATCATCAAAAAATAATGATTTTTCAATTTTATGTGATTTTTATAAAATGCATGAAAAAAATGAAAAGAAATTAAAAAGAAATATAAAGAAATAAATGGGAGGGGGTGAGAATAGCAGGGCCAAACAGTTCAAATTAGTGGGCTTTCACGCGCGTGGGGGTGTCAATAGAATCTGAGCCCATTTCCCTCTACTAAATGAAACGGTGTGTTTCATTATTTGAAATTTCCCACCAGTTTTCAGATCGAATATGGATCGTTAGATCCTTGGTCAAGTCAAAGTTCTCCAATAGATCCAAAGGCCATTGTATCTTCTTCTTCCTCCAGCCATTAGGGTTTCAGAAAATGAACCCCATGCAAGCACCTTCGAGCTCACCATTCTCCCTCCACAAGCCATGAAACCTTAAGGTATAAAAAGCAAAAACAGTCCAATTTCTTCCCTCTACAAGTCTGTACTGTTAGTTTGCCCTAGAACTCATTCAATCAACCAATTCGATAGGTAGCACAGCCATGATCCACCATGAACACCTGTCATCAACCATACCAAACCTTGCCAATCTTTATCCTAAACTCAACTACAACTCAAGTTGATCTTAGCATGCTAATCCAACAAGATTTTCGTGCCCTATCTTAGTAGTTACAAGCTCTAACAGATTTGGTGCCTCATACTCAACCTTCATGATACTTGCCCAAATTCATCAGAAACAGTCTTCTGCCTATGCTTAACCATTCTACACTACCAAATCCCTAAGATTCTAACTCAACTAAGCAATTCGAACAGAAAACAAACCTGGTGCAAAATGATGAAACAGCTATGCTACTCCTTGAATTTGATGCTTGCAGTGATTGAAACTTGCTCAGTAACCTTGATGATGAATTCTGTATGCAATATCCCTTGGGCAAACTCCTTGAATTTTGTTCTTGAAACCTTCTTGCAAATTGGATGATGGAGATGAATGGTACAATTCTTGATCAATTCAGCCAATTCTTGATGTGAGTTATGATGCTTGGATGATGATGATGAAGATTCAACCAGAAAATATGAAGATTGATGGAGATTTGGGAGAGTTTGTGAAGCTTATGCAAAATGGAGAAAGTGTGTATAACTTGGGGTTTTGAACAAATGGAATCACCAACCATGGCATGAACTATCTCTTATCAATATATAAGTGAGGTTAGAACCTCCTAGAAACTTGGAGAAGTTTCCCTTGCATTCTTTCCCTTGAATTTGGTTTATGTTTCTTCCATTGCAAGCAACCATGGATAACTCTTAAAACATGAACTAAGCTCAAAATTATACTTTAGCAAATGTCTTTAAAATGATCTTTCCATTCAAAATGACCTATAATTTTGCTTCATTTGGCCAAAATATGAAAAATCTCATTTTTAAGTCCATTTTTATTCATTAAATCCAACAATTTTGAAACCTTGTGCTATGAATCTTTCCAATCTCTCATGGTCACTTTTCTAGACTCAAAATGTCATTTGGAACAAGTTTGATGTTGTAAAGTTTTCCATTTGAAGCTTCCTTGTATGAGTTTTGGGCATAGGTTAAAATGACCTGTAATTCACAAATGACCAAAATACCCTTTGCTTGCCAAGACCATAAGTAGAGTTACACACATCCTATGAAGGCATACCATACCATTCTAGAAATCTAAGACAATGAGGAACAACTCTTATGTTGACCAGAAATTCATTTGAAATCTCCTTGAGGGGTAAAAATTGCTTTGAAGTCAAGTCACTTTTACAGACAAAATTTCAGATACCTCAGATGACCTGTAACTTGCAAGGACCATAACTTGAGTTCTATAAATCTCCTTGATGTCTTCCACCACTCAAATTAAAGGTCTTGAGATCCTCTACAAGTTTCATGTTGGCCAAGGATCCATTTGAAGCTTGCATTTTGACTTATCTTGCTTGGAAATTTGACCTAAACTAGGGGATTTTACATAGAAACCCTAATTTAGAACCTCCTCTTCTCCTTGATTTCTCTTGACTTCTTCTTAGCATAACAACATATCCTTATTCTCCAGGTCAAATGATGAACCCCACATTTCTTCAATAGCCCTTAATGCCTCTCAAACAATCCTTTGACCTAGGGTTGACCCAGATGAAACCCTAATTGACTGTCTTCCTCCACAACTCTTGTGACTACACCAATGACTTGTCTCCTTCTACAAATGCCTTTATGAGTCCTCCAAGATGTCTAGATACTCCCCATGCTCAGCCCACAGCTCACAATTTCTTTGTTGATCCCCAGGTATCCTCAGATAGGAGATGTACTCAATGCTTGATCTACTGACTTCTCCAACTTTCAAATTCTTTTCTGATGACTTGAATGGGATTGAATTTGGATAATAACCTCTTAATAGGCCTCTAGAGATGAAAATAATTATTGGCCCCCTGTTGGATGACTTGTTATGCTTATGTTATGCAGATGGTTAACCTATGTACATGGCTCTATATGCAAATGCTAATGATATTGAAACATAAACCAAGTGGATAAGGTTGAGCAAATTTTAGGGTGCAACAGGGTGTCATCCTTATGCTGGATACCATCTAAATTGCTAGAGACAACTTTAGAATTATTAGATCCCTCCAAACCTTGAGCTTCAGTCTCCTTACCAATAGGAGATTTTGCATCATGTTTTTATGTTTTTCAACAAAAACCTTCTTGCTAGTACCAAGTCCAGTATTTGTACTCCTATTTATCTTCCTGCAGTTACCGACTCTATGTCCAACAATTTTACAATGGTCACAAAATGAGGGATGTTTTCATAAAATACTTCAACAAAGAAGGCAAAACTTTGCCTTTCCACAAGAATATTGTTCCTCAGTTTAACAGTTAGATTCAAATCAACTAAGATCCTAGAAAAGTGGCCAAACGATTGGTCAAACATAGACTTGGTAATGATTTTGTCCATACAAATGGGACTACCGATGGCGCTAGCGATGGCGTACAAAATCTTGGGTCTCTAGTATTCCTGGGAAAGTTCGACAATGCAAATCCAAACCTGCGTAGAGGTCTGCTGCTGATTTTTTGGGTTGAAATCTTTTGTCCAAGCAAACAGTTTTAACAATCTAGGTCTTAAATTCCATGAGTTGGTTGCACGAACCTTTTGAAGGTCTTCAATATTGGAAAAATAAAATTCAAAGAAGCCCTTCCCTAAAGAGATGAGTCCTAATTTGCCCAGAAAACTCTAGACGGAAGATAGTTTATCCTTCAGTGCATCCACCTTTAGAGGAACCGATCCTTTTGGCCATATAATTCGACCGTGAAGGCCGTGCTTGCAAGAGGCCAAGACAACTAAGTATTCTTCTTCAGAGATTGCGATTGAAATTCGATCTCCTTTGATAATGGATTGAGAGAATTGGTTTATTGGGATGTCGCAAATATTAGTGACCGTTTAGGCAAAGGATTTCTTTGAACTAGACGATGGGGCAGAGGACTCATCAGATTATTTTTGAAGGGGAGGGTCCAAACAAGTCTAAGGGATGACCACTGGAGCCGCCATGAACGAAGGGGCGCAAGGAAGTTTAGGCGGTGGGGAAGGAGAGGAAACCTATTAAAGAGGAAAATCAAGGATACCCCAAAATTTATATATTGTTTTGCAAAATCTAATGATAGATTGTGATTAACTGAAAACATAAATAATTTATATATAAATAAAATAAAAAAATTACATAAACAATTAGTAAACAAAAAAATAATAATAAACAATGAGCACAACAACAAATGATACCACGTGTATTATTTGATTATTACACAACAAATAATTATGAGTTTAATGAAGATGTATTGAGAGTGTAAAAAAAGTTTTACACTATTATTCAATGAGAACATATCATTATGTTATGTCATATAAATAATTTAAATTTTTTAATTTGACTTGACATGATATATGATCGTTATTGATTAACAAGATTTTCACTTGATCTTGAATCAACTACCATAACAAATTATTTTTTGATTTTTTGAATATTGTGAGAGAATGCACAAAATTGTTTTTGCAAAGATGTGAATTTTTTTTAAAGAGGGAAAATTACTTTTTATATGTGCTAGAGATAATACATAAAATAGATGAAAAAATAACAATATGATCCAAGTTAGAATCTAAAATAATGACTTGAATATGATGAAAGAGTGACTAGAATTAAGATGATAAAATCAGGATTAAGCGGGTTGGGTTCGAGTCTTGACTTGAATCATGTGATTTGAGTCAGGGAAATTTGTGGCTCAAGTCGATCATCAGGGAAATTTGTGACTAAAGTCACATTTCTCGAATGAAATTTCAAAATTTTAAATTCATTCCTAATTCAAGTCAAACATGATGACTCGAGTCAAAGTGCAGTTTGATTTGAATTATTCAAGACCTTGAATCAAATAAGTCTTTTAGCACTAAACATTCACTTTTTATAAATCATGACACATTAAATCATGACAACCTCAGTTATATATGACACTTCTCCAGTAGTAGTGTTTCTACTATTCTTTGTGACTCTTTATATTTTTTAAAAATATTGTGTGTTTTTTGGATATAAGGGAAATTTTTTAGATTTTATTGAATATTTGGAGTTTTATGAATTTTTACCGATCTCTTACGAAATTGAGATTTCATAGTGAATTTTGTTCAAAAATTTATGAGTTTTTATTTGATTTTTTTTATAAAAAATTCAGTGTAAAATCATATTTTTTATACTATATTTTTCAAATATCTAGTATAAAATATGTGATTTTGCAAATATCCAATATAAAATATCAGATTTACAAAATAAAAAAACTAATAATGTTAACTTCATTTTTTTTAGCTTATTTTATATATATATATATATATATATATATATATATATATATATATATATATATATATATATATATATATATATATATATATATATATATATATATATATATATTATATATATATATATATATATATATATATATATATATATATATATATATATATATATATATATATATATATATATATATATATATATATATATATATATATATATATATATATATATATATATATATATATATATATATATATATATATATATATATATATATATATATATATATATATATATATGAACTATTGAGTTTTTCAAAAATTCAAAAATTATAATATAACTCAGATTTATCAAAAAAATATTATAGTGTTACCTTCGTTTTTTATAGATTTACCTGATATAATCTATAGGGTTTTCAAAATTTTAGTAAAAATATATTAATCTTTTAAAAATTCAATAAAAACTCATACTAAATTTTTAAAAAGGTGGTAAAAATACAAAAATTTATCCGTATCAGTTAAAAATACTATCAAATTTTTTTAGTGTGAATTTTTTTGACAAAATTTAATTTTAAAATAGAATAAATTATTAAAAACAAACATTTTAATTTAGTGAAAAAAAAAACAAAATCTCTTTTATTGTGCTTACCGGAAGTAAGTATATATCAATCATTTTAGAAATTCTGGCCAATAAATGGGACATTCCTCTGTAAAAAAAAAAAGTCACATCCTTTTTTTGTTTTTTACAAACAAGTCGCATCCCTTTTCTATTTTTTTGGACATAAAGTCACATCACTTTTTAAAAAAGACGTTCTTGTCATATTCTACTCAAAATAATACTAACACACGTCAATTGAGGCAGTGGTACAATTTTGTTTTTTTCTTTTTGCCGTAAACGAGTAGGATGCAATATCTCAAATTTTCTGATGTAAACTTATTATATTTTGTGAGGCGAAAAAGAAAAAAAAAAACGTATTAGTCAATAATAGAATATAAAATTAAAATTATCTACAAATAAATAAGTGTTTAACAAAAAATAAATCCCGTCAAAAACATAAAAAAAAAAAAAGATTTAATGTTTCAATAAAGAAAGAAAGAAAAAGATTCAATGTTTTCAATGAAAAATGTTCATTTTGTATAGCACTATATATCTTTAATTATAAAATCTCCTTTTTATTTATTCCTTTAATATATATATATATATATATATATATATATATATATATATATATATATATATATATATATATATATATATATATATATATATATATATATATATAAAATTTTATTCTATATTTAATGACTTATTTATAAAATTAATATTTTTAATTAATAATTGAAAAATATAAATATTTTTTTCTCTTTTTATTATATTATTAGCACAGCACATATTTTATATAAACAGTTTTTCTCTTTTTATTATATTATTAGCATAACACATATTTTATATAAATATATTATTGGTATTTATAAAGTCCTATAAAAGATGTACCGAATAATATAATGTTTGATGAATATTACTCAAAAAATTAATTGATATATATATATATATATATATATATATATATATATATATATATATATATATATATATATATATATATATATATATATATATATATATATATATATATATATATATATATATATATATATATATATATATATATATATATATATATATATATATATATATATATATATATATATATATATATATATATATATATATATATATATATATATATATATATATATATATATATATATATATATATATAACCGGTGTAAAAATACTTTATGCGATTCATTAATCATAACAATTATTTTCTTTAAAATATTTGTTTTTTATTTTAATTTTTTTAAAAACAATATATTTAAATTATTACGATACATTTATTACATCTTATATTTGATTTTGATTGACTCGTTTTAGTCATTAATACATATATATTTTAACTTTATAAAAAATTATCACGATATATTGATGTTGTAAAAAAGTTTATATTAAAAATGTATAACAACTAAATTTATAAGAGAATGATAAAATAAAATATATGATAGGAATAACTAATTCCAAAATTTTTAAAACAATAAATGATATATATAAAGCATACTATCAAATATTCATTGAGGAATTTATTTTATTTAGATTATAATTTCTTTTAATGTCAAAAGTAGTAATATATTTATAAAAAAAGAAAATTCAAAATAAACAAAGGCACATAAAAATAAACCTTAAAACGGAAGATATTTTCCTATAAAATTATATCATAAAAACAATGATATTAATTGCAATTAAAATTAGAGTCAGAACTATTTATAATAGACAATATTTTAAAAATAATTATATAAAAAGTCAAAAATATTTAATGATAAATTTTGATTGACCCATAACATTACAAAAATTATGCATAAATTAATATAAATAAATAAAATAAACAATTATTAAACAAAATAAATAAATAAACATTGCGTACACATACAAATGACACCACATGTATCATTTGATTTGATACACGACAAATGATTACACATTGAATTGTAGATTGAATTGTTCTTGTACTAGTGTTGATACCCCACAAACTCATCCTCTATATCTTTTTGTTCTTTCATTTCTTTGGTTTATTCAACTCTATTTTCTTTGACTGGTTTTGACTTTCACATAACACCATAAGCATGTTTTGAGATCTGAAAAAGTATGAACGTTTCATTGTCTTTCCCATGTGTTTATAATTAAAAATCGAGGCATTTGAAGTACTGAATGAAGGAATTGGTATGTAAATTGAGTTGTGGAAGCACCAACATTTTTGAAAACCATTTTCTGAATTAGCTCATCCACTCAATTCTGTCATAATAACTTTTTGTAAGGACTTTGACACCTCAATTGATTTTAGCAAAACATTGTTTTTAACAGTGTTAGATATTAGAGGGGTTATAGACAGATCTGAGTGTTGGGAGACATTGAGAGGTGTGTGTGATGAATTGCTTAAAATTTGGTGATGTGATAAAAGTGGTTAATTTAAAATAAATATTAGTAATATTAGTTGAATATGATTAATTTAATTAATTGGTAAATATTATTATTATTATTATTATTATTATTATTATTATTATTATTATTATTATTATTATTATTATTATCTAATTTGTGGAATAATAATAATAATAATAATAATAATAATAATAATAATAATAATAATAATAATAATAATAATAATAGAGAAGGAGAAATTGAGAAGAATTTGATTAGTACGTGTTTTTGGAAAAAACAGAAGAAAGAACATGAAGTGAGAGCTAGGGCAAGGAAGAGGAATCCATTGTTGAGGAAGAGGAAATTGTGCCAAGAACTCTAAGATAATGGTGGAGTTCTAATTGTCTAAGGGTTAGTATTGATGATGGTGGGTAGATGGTTTTGATGCTTGTTGTATTTTTCTCTTCTCTCTATGTTATGAACATTGATGTAATTGTTTGTTGATAAATTGAATTTTGTATGGTATGTTGATGTTGTGTTTGATGTTTGATTGTGGTATTCGTTGTGTTGTTGCGGTTAGAATGATGATTCTGATGAACTAGTTGATGTCGTTGTTGTGTTGTTGCATGAAGTCTCAAGTTAGAGTTGGAACGATTATTTTAAATGTTTTTAGGAAAAGAAATTGGGGTTTTTGTGTTGATGAAAACTGATTTTTGAGTAAAACAATGGATTACATGATTTGTATGAACAAGGGAATTTTGGGGTGGGTCAAAAAGTGCTTTTCGTACTAATAAGCAGCAGAAAAGTGATTCTTCTGCAGGTGTAATCGGTTACCAGAAATAGGGTAACTGGTTACACTGTTGAAAACTGACGTTTCTAGGAAAAACTGTGAGGGTGTAATCGGCTACCCTGATTTAGATAATTGGTTACACTGTGTGTATTTTTCGTTGTTTGGCTGATTACCAATGGTGTAACCGGTTACCTTATTTGGGGTAACCGATTACACTGAGACTAGTTTTTGAAAATCTTTAAAAACTAGTTTCGGTGGCGTTCGAAGCGTCGGGAAGCTAACATGTCGAACTTTAGTCTAAAAATAGTTTCGGTGGCAGAATTCAAAATTTTTTTGTATTTGGTTGTATTAAACATATTATTATCATTATGTTGTGGTGTGATATGATTCGAAATGCCCTGTGGATGCTTGCTATGTTGTATATCGTTGTTGCTGGATTGTATGACATGTCGTTGTTATTGGCCTGTAGTGGCATGTTGCATTGTTTAGATGGTCGTCGTTGTTGTTGTTGTCATGCATTTCATGGTTGCATAAGTTGTGAGATAAGTCGTGTGCTTATGTGGGGTGTGAGCATCTTATTCGGATTCTAAGTACAGAATCATATCGATGTTGTTGTTGTTGATGAGGTGATCGTGTGCCCATGTGGGGCGTGAGCGATCATGGAAGTCATGTGCCCGTGTGGGGTGTGAGCGACATTATAGAAATTTCGACGAGAATCGTGATCCTGAAATAAGGATCGGGTTCTGAAATAGGAACCGATGGTACCACATGCATTGAGTCGAGTTGTGAGTCTTAATCCATTGCATTTTAGTTGTAATTGTTGTTGTGTTAGATTTGTTGTCATGTTGGTTGTAATTGTTGTTGTATGGTTGTATGTTGTGGAATGAGTGTTTGTGCATGAGAATTTTAATGCTTGCTTAATTATCATGCTTTCTTTTATCTAATTATGATATCTCACCCCTTCTATTTTAATATTACATTTACATGGGTATCGTGCAGATAACTCGCAGTAGAGGAGTTCAAGTGAGTAGAAGATGAAGTCTTATGTTTTCTTTTTAGTGTCAGCGTCTGCTCTGATGTGTAACACTGAGGTCAGGGAACATTGTGTTTTAATGTGTCTGATAGAGATTTTTGGATATCACTGGAATATTTGTTGTTTATGTTATTTTGAAGAAATAATTATGCCATGAATAGTTGTTTATGTTGATGCTTCCGCTGTTTCAATAAAGTTTTGAGATTCAGACATGTTAAACTGTCATAGTTATTATAAATTAAATAAATTGCATGTGTTACATATCTTGTTATATGAGCAGCTTTTGTATGAATTGTGTGACATCCTGAATATACTTTGATGAAATTACTCTAATTTATATTTCAATTGCGTGGGGTATATTTGAGGTTTTACATAAGTGGTATCAGAGTAGGTCGGTTTGTCTGGCCAGGTTGTTTAATTATGTTTGTTCCCTAGTATACGACATGTGTGTGAAAACACTATTGATGCTTATTTTGTTTTCCATTTGTAGGTTGGGATGAAACAAATATGGGAGAAGCGTCTACTTCTCTTGAATATTCCAACTTTTGAGAGATTGGATATCGTGTTGCTGCATGCAAGAGTGCGTGTTGGATAGTTCAACTATTTTGTGAATGTTATGCTTTTCCTGAACTCGAAGAGATGTGGATTTAATGATGGTGTCAGATAGCAAAATGGTGTGATCCTCGAGGAAAGACGGTCAAGTGTTCCCGTTTTTTGCTTCCTTGTGTGGGGGAAGGCGGTGTTTTGGCTAGAGATGAGCCAGTGGTGTGTTGAGTATCCTGACGTGTTTTCTAAGGATGGGTACAATTTGTCTTTAGTTGGAACAAGTTGATGCTATTCTTAGAACGAATTGGTTGGAGTCAAACCAAGTGTTTACCAATTGTTTTGATAAGTTGGTGTAGTGTGTTGTTGATTGCAAGAGATCGGGCGATGCTGAAGTTGTGTTGTTCCTGACATTGAAGATGTTGTGGATTCGAGATTCCTGTTTTCCAGCAGAGTTGGGATGCCTTTAGGGAGAACGATCAAGTATTATTGATGTTGGCTTCTCTGAGTGTAGAGAGCAATGTGATGGCTACTGTTATGCCAGTGGTGTGTCATCCCTGATGTTTTTCTTGAAAGATATTTGCGACTTGCCTTCAGACCGTGAAGTTTAGTTTGATGGAGGTGAAAATTTGAGGTTTGTATCAACTAAGAGGGTGAGAGACAATTCGTGAAGGATATGGCATAAGTGTTGGTTTTGATAACTTCGTTAGAAGCCAACGACAAGGGAGTAGTTTGTGATCTTCTTGTATTATGTGAAAAGGTTTGGCCTTGTTGTTTCTTCTATGAAGGGAGAAATGGTTATCGAAACTCTTGTTAAGGGATCAATGACTACTTCTATGGTTTGCTTGAATTGTCCTCTGTTGATCTTTGATAGATATTTTGGTGTTTATCTCATTTAATTGCCGTTGGGAAATCTTGATGTTATTTTGCGAATGAACTATTTGGAGTTTAATCATGTTCATATCAACTATTATAACAAGTCAGTGCAGTTTCTTGCTCCTGATGATGAGGAAGAAGCTAGTTTTCTATCTGCTAGAGAGTTGAAGGAGCTTTTGGAAGAGGAAATGCAAGTGCTTGCTTTATTTGCATCTTATTTATGGAGATTCAAGTTGTGATTGATGAGTTGCAAGTGGTGTGTGAATTTCCAGATGATACTTCAGATGTTCCTATTAGAAAGTATTTTACAGTAGAGTTTTATCGTATCCATAGGGATTGATGAGAATATAGATGCTTGCCGTTCAACGGTTTAATGATTTAAGAAAGGGGGTTTTCTAAATGGTTTCTATTTTCGTAACAAGAGTTTTCAAGAAATAAAACGGAATAAAATTCGGACTAAGTTTGATAAAAGCATGTCAGGATTAGGGTTCGCTAATTCGTCCTAAACGTATCCAACCAATCGAATATGTGAACAAATTTTTAACCAACATAACCGCGTATCCTCGCAAAAACATTCATTTCTAAAGATATTTCGTGAATGTTATTGTTTCGACCGTTAAATGATCTCTCTAAATAACACTCAAAACAATAATCATTAAGACCAATACAAAGCGGATATCAACTTTCAAACCTATGTCTAGAATTTGTATAGTTGAAAGATGAATAAATTAGGTCAAGACTTGGAAAGTTCATGTCTAAAGCAATCCAAACCATAAATGTACAAATAGTAGCAAATAACTTCATCTATATTGATCACAACATTGTTCACATACAAAAGATCAAGAAGAATACATAAAATCTGAACTAACTACCTCTAACCTTAACAAGAGAGGGATTTAGCCACCCATTTCCATGATAGCTTGAGCAACAAGTTTCGGAAGAAGGTTGATCAACATCTGAGTCGAATAATCGAGATTGGATGGGAATCCACCTTCTTTTTGTGAAATATTGCTAAGAGATGATGAGAAATGGAGAGACAAGCTTTTTAGGTCTGAAAATCCTCTCAAAAGAAAGTACAAAATAAAAGATGATTTTTCTCAAAAAGTAGCCCATACTACTTATAGAAGGGCTTCTGAGCTGTCATATTCGCGGTGCAAACAAAGCGTTCGCCTAGCGAACAACCAAAATGTCACCTGAAGTGCCTATGTCCTGAGAAAACTCCCCAGACAGATTTCCACATGATCGCAGTGCGAAGAATTCTTCACAATGCGAAGGCTTCGCTACCAACTTTGCACGGCAAATTCTTGTCCAAATACTTACTGCCTCAAGTCTGGGAGTGTTCGCTAGAGCTTCGCTGCGTCTTCGCTCCAGCGAGTTGTTCGCTGCCTCCTTCGCACAGCGAACTTAGGGCCCTTTTCTTTCTGTTTTGGATTTCTTGGCCTTTTCTACAAAGTTCGCTATGCGAACTTTATGAAGTTTTCTGGCCAGCTTCGCTAGCATGTTCGCACAGCGAGCTTGCTGTTGTTTGCATGCTGACTTGGTTTATTTGTTATCTTTCTTGTGTCTTACTCTTCAATTTTCCATGCCTAATTCCTACACAATAACACACAAATCAAAGGAACCAAGAAATTTTCACATAATGGTGCAATTCAACCAAAGCAAGAGTGACTCTAACACTTTCTTTACAAAAAGGAATGAAAGATTCCCACATTTTATAGTGTCACACCCTAATTTTTGACCTCAAGATCCCACCTCTGTTTTGCTCTTGCTTCCTTTATCCTTTGTTCTTTTGTGTGCATGTTTATCCTAACCCACCTGTGCAGGCATTTTAAAGTCAAATAAAGCTCTTTGAAGTTGCAAATTTAAATCCAAGATGGTAAGGATTTATTTGCAGGGGAGTTTAATTTAAAGCCAAAGAGGGACGGAGCCAACTTTTCCAGAAGAAAGCTCCCAGAAGCAAGTTTCCAGAAGCAAGTTTTTAGAAGCAAGCTCCCAGAAGCAAGTTTGTTTCCAGAAGCACGCTCCCAGAAGCAAGTTTCTAGAAGAAAGCTCCCAGAAGCAAGTTTCCAGAAGCAAGTTTTAGAAGCAAGCTCCCAGAAGCAAGTTTGTTTCCAGAAGCACGCTCCCAGAAGCAAGTTTCCAGAAACAAGCCTTCAGAAGCAAGCTCCCAGAAGCAAGTTTCCAGAAGCCAACTCCCAGAAGCAAGTTTCCAGAAGCAAGCCTTCAGAAGCAAGCTCCCAGAAGCAAGTTTCTAGAAGCAAGCTCCCAGAAGCAAGTTTCCAGAAGCAAGCTCCCAGAAGCAAGTTTCCAGAAGTAAGTTTCCAGAATCAGCGCTCCAGAATCAAGCTTTAGAGTCAACAACTCCAGAAGCAACCTCAGAGCCAACTCACCAGAAGAATTAATCCAGAACCAGAGGCACATTCCCAGAAGCAAGTTTCCAGAATCAGCGCTCCAGAAGCAAGCTTTAGAGTCAATAGCTCTAGAAGCAACCTCAGAGCCAACTCACCAGAAGAATTACTCCAGAACCAAAGGCACATTCCCAGAAGCAAGTTTCCAGAATCAGCGCTCCAGAAGCAGTGCTTCAGAGTCATGCTTCATCAGAGTTTCTTCAGAGTCACGCTTCATCAGAGTTTCTTCAGAGTCACGCTTCATCAGAGTCATTCTTCATCAGAAGCAGCTCTAGAGGCAAGCCTTCAGAAGCAGCTCCAGAAGCATTTCTTCAGAAGCAGCTCCATAAGCATTTTTTCAGAAGCATCTCCAGAAGCATTTTTTTTTAGAAGTAGCTCCAGAAGCATTTCATCAGAAGCAGCTCCAGAGGCAAGCCTTCAGAAGCAGCTCCAGAAGCATTTTTTCAAAAGCAGCTCCAGAAGCATTTTTTTCAGAAGCAGCTCCAGAAGCATTTTTTCAGAAGCATCTCCAGAAGCATTTTTCCAGAAGCAGCATCCACAACGCCAAATCCAGCTTAAAAAGCAGAAATTCAAAACTTCCCAAAATTGGAGCTAGCATGCTCTTGACAAGATCAGACCAAATAGGAAAGAATTGAAGTGATTTCCTAATCTCAGCAAACATGCTCTCGACAAGAATCATTCAAAAAGGAAAGTTTTTAAGGCCATATTCATTGGAGGCCCATCCATTCCTCTATAAAAGCATGTGGGATTTCTAAGATCAACACAAAGGAAGATCACCAACAACACACGAGAAATCTTGCACAAAGGGAAATCTCTGCCACAAACACACGAAGGAAAGTCTCCACCACAAAGAGAAAATTGAAGATTCTACCGTCGTAAAATCATGAAGACCACCAAAGTCATCATCGCCTCACTGCTGTCGTTCTCAAGCCGCCGTCGGCTCTTGTTTGTGGGTAGAATTTTCTTTCCAAATTCCTTTTGCATATTTGATTGTTTGATGATGTGCAGGTTAATAGAGGAATTAAGCAAAGAAGATGAAGACGGTGAAATGTTGAAACAGTAAACAACAAAGAAGAAGAAATAGCATAAGAAAGAGAAGATGGGAGTTTTTGTCCCAGCTGTGTGGCTTATTTGTCTTTTTCCGTTGAAACAGTAAACAACAAAGAAGAAGAAATAGCAGAAGAAAGAGAAGACCTAATTGAAGTAGAATCTCTTTTGAAAGCATACTCGATGAGATAACGTTTCCTGGCTCCTATGAGCTACGCTCAATTTAACGTTGGCATCATAAATTAAATTCATATCCTAACTAGTGATTTCGGTCACGAGTTATAGTGATATCTTTTTCAAAACAAAAACGGAAAACTTCAAGACAAATATACATGTTGCATTGACAATTTCAGGATAGGAATCTCACGCGTGTCGACTTTGCTTGATATCTTAGAAACTTACATATAGACATAATCAATGGAGCTTGAAGATCCTGCTAAACAGGGGCATGTGGTTCTCCAATTGCTTACTGACACAAACCTGACATTCTTAAGAGCTATTTCTCAAAGACTCCGTCATAACATTGTAGATCCAGACCTGTCACATCGAGATCCGACAAATATCTTCAAGAGTTTGAAAACAGTGGGGCAATTGGACTCCATGTTCTCTGTAAAATCCTCTCTTAAACCAAGTACTCTAGGGCATCATGTTTTTCAAAATGGCAACCACTACAAAGTCCCTCAAGATCAAAACTACTGTGTTTTCACAATAT
Source organism: Lathyrus sativus (assembly GCA_963859935.3). Classification (NCBI taxonomy): domain Eukaryota; kingdom Viridiplantae; phylum Streptophyta; class Magnoliopsida; order Fabales; family Fabaceae; genus Lathyrus; species Lathyrus sativus. The sequence goes on from OZ012740.1 coordinate 402,811,299, forward strand.
GCTTCATGCACCCGATGGATTTCACTCCCAAAGGTCTTCATTCCTCAGTAAATCTCGTTGTTGCAGAAACACTTCTAAACCATTGCCTCAGAGCAGTCCCCAACGAGACTTTAAGCTGACAACACTTCTGGACGAATCTGGTATTCTCTAGTGACTTTCAAGACTGCAGAGATCATACCAGCATCTTCCAAGTGATACATTTATTTTGAGGACGCATCCTCAAGTGGTATCATCTCTTCCTCACTGAAGCTGACATGCTTTCCTCATGATAAATCTCCAGTGACTCTCAAGACTGCAGAGATATCCCCGGTATCCTTCATATGTTCAGTGTCCTTGAAGACCCACTCCCAATGGAATCATATGTTCCTTAGTGAAATTGCGTTACTTTCCTCAGGAAATACTCCCCAGGAGATCGCTATATTCTCTCCCCAAGAAGTCAAGATACTTTCCCTATGGATGTTTGGTGAATTCTCCCCAATAAGTCTGATGAACTCTCCTCAGGGAAGTATGATATAGTTTATCCCCAGGGAAGTTAGATGTACCTTTCTCCCAGGAAGCCGGTGTACTATTCCCAGGAAGTTGCTACACTTTCATCCATGAAGCTGCCTAGCTCCACATCTTCCCCATGAAGCGGATATTTATTTTATCCCCGGAAGTCTCTAGTCCTAAGATTTTCTTTGGCTTGATTATAATTCATGATAGCAATCCCTCTAGGGAAGTCATGACATTATACTCTCCAGTGAAGTCGTATCGTATCCCCATGAGGAAATCATGATATCGTATCCCCGAGCAAATTATTTTCTCCTCAGAGAAGTGGGAGCTCTGAAGTGAGATTGGGTTCTGCCATCAACTTTTCCTATTCTTCGATAGATGTACCGTTGCAGAGGTCACCAGGTATCTCCGTCGAGATGTTTATTTCATCTCATGTTTCCTCCTCTCGTCTGTTTTGTCAGCATAGGCATCCGCATGAGCATGAGTATTACATACTCATTACATTTTCATTTTCATACGCATTGACATACATATTAGCACCTGCATGTTTGCTATCCTTGTCATCCTTCGTCGTTACTGCCGAGTAACTGGGTTTGTCTGTTCTCTCCAAGTAGATCGTCAGTCCTAAGCATAAAATACCTACTCTTTTCCAGTTTCCCCCACAGAGCTTGAACCTCGTGGACGATGGTTATTTCAGTTATCTTTCCGCGCCCGGATAAGATAAGCCCCATTTGAGTTCATTTCCTCAATGGAGTCTTATTTGACAGATTTATTTCTAGTTCGAGTCTAGATTGAACTTTGATCCTGTCGGTCATCGAACCTACCTAGACGTGCATTTATTTTTCACTATCTTTCAAAAAGAGCCTCTTACTGTTCTCTGTCGAGAAGCTCATCATTACATCTTTCAACCAGGATCAGCTACTGTTCTTATCCAAGAAGCTTATCATTACATTACAACTATCGTTACATTTTACAACCAATCAGCGACTGTTCTCACCTAAGAAGCCTATCATTACATCTCTCGACAGCGGTATGCGACAGTTCTCGTCCGAGAAGCTTATCATTATATTACAACTATCATTACATTTTACAACAACCGGTATGCAACTGTTCTCTTCCGAGAAGCTTATCATTACATTACAACTTTCATTACATTACAACAACGATATGCAACAGTTCTCGTACAAGAAGCTTATCATTACATTCAATCGGTATGCGACAGTTATCGTACAAGAAGCCTATCATTACACATTACCTTACACATTACAACCTTCATTACACATTACAATTTACATTACATTTTACAGCCTCTACAAGCAGGTCTCATTCGAGAAGCTTAACATTGCTACTCTTGCAAATAAGCAGTATTTCTCGCCTGAGAAGCTTATCCTATCTTCATCATGACTAGCCGCAAGTGGCCATCTCCATCGAGAAGCTGGTTTCCATTGCCCTTTCATCTTGAAGAGTGGGGAGGTTTAAACTGAATCATATCCAGGGAGCACAGACCTGAAACATGAAGAAGTTTATTTTACCCTTTAGTAAAAGAAGAAACTGAATCATATTCAGGGAACACAGACCTGAAATGTGAAGAAGTTTATTTTATCCTTTAGTAAAAGAAGAAACTGAATCATATTCAGGGAGCACAGACCTAAAACGTGAAGAAGTTTATGTTACCCTTTAGTAAAAGAAGAAGCTGAATCATGCTTTGCCCATGGAAGCTTATTTTTATCAGATGAGCGACGGTCCCTCCAGTGGAGCTTATCAATCAATCCTTCATCTATTATCCCCAGATAAGCAACAATCTCTTTATTCGAGAGCTTATCCATTTCGGCATGTAATTCCCGTAGCGATAAGTGGCAGTTCTCTTTCGAGAAGCTTATCAGGGCATTTCCTATTAAAGTCCTTTTATTTTGGCATACAGCCGGTTTTATCCTATATATTTTCTACGGACTCCCGAAGATTCCGTTCGATCCCGTCACGAGGAAAGTTTCCAGAAGCTCGGATGTTATTCTTTACTCAATGCTCCAGCATTCTGTTTACTTAATCCTACAGCCGTGCGGATCCAGTTTTACTTTTTCACCCTAGAGTATCGGCCGGTCATGCCTGAACCTGTTGAACAGTACTCTCTGATATTCCCCAGTGGAGGTCGTCTCGTCGGTGCCATCTCCGTTGAGGATCCCTTTCTTACCGTTTATTTCTAAAGTGACAATTGGTCGTGCATGCACCAGTTGGCCATCACTTTAGAATTCCCCAGTGTCGTGCTGTTTCCTCAGTGCGTCGTATTCCCCAGTATGGTTTGTTCGTCGCGGCTGTCCCCGGTGTCATCATGTTGTCTGCATCCATACATTTATCATTGTCATCATACTCATCATACCAGAGTCATGGCATTGTCAGCATTATATTTTGTTTCATTTTGTTCATAGCATTGCATATCATTGTATCTAAGGGAAAAAATTCCGGTTATCTGTATTTAAATCCCTTTCACCATGATTTCTCGAGCCTTCGTTGCTCAAATCATCCGGTGAAGCTATTTAAATAGAGGCAACTGTCATACCCCAAATTTTACCGTTAGATTAGCCGGTTCATTTTGCATTTCATCTCATTTTGCACTGCGTTGTAAACTAACCGCTAACCAGTTTGCTCAGTCTGTTGGTTTTGCAGGAAAAATCACATTGTGCGCTCTTTAGTTTATGAAGGGGAAAATGGTCATTAATTTACAACCCACTGACAATTTATGAAGCTGAGTCGTTCGCAAGGATCCCTCGAGCGATTAGGGTTTCCATCTCCGAGTCATGTGACTTATTTGAGGATGAGCTGATTTTTACGGCAGTTTTGACGTCAGATTTCTCGTGACACAACACGTTTTATTCAAGAGTCGAGATTTAGTCGTCAGGTGGATTTTAGAAATGTTGTTTGATTCCTAAACTATATGGAGCTGAATGTGTTGAGATATCAGGTTACCAAATTATTAGTCGAGATTTAGTCGTCAGGTGGATTTTAGAAATGTTGTTGAATTTATAATGAACATCCTTTGGTTTGATAATGATTATTAGTCGAGCTGATTCAGGTTACCAAATTAAATCGTTCGGGATGCGATTTGAGTTTTCAATGCGAAAGATAGTCGTTTCGCCGTTTAATTGAATTTCTCTGTTTATCTGTTCAAGGCCGCATTTTCCAATTTTATTATGGAGTACGATTTAATTTGCAAAGGATTTTGTTTGAACTCAGAAGTTGCATTGGATATAATGGCAAGATGTTTAGTTGTCGAATTCGAATGTTGAAACGTTAAATTTAATGCAGATGAATCAGAGTCAGAAAATAAGAACTCATTTTATTGAAAGGATTTAATTATTCAATTTCTATACAACTTTTGTTACAACATTTTTCGGAATAGTTACACTTGTTGAATTACAGATTAAATCCTAAATGGTCCTAAAAGTCCCTAGCTTTTCCTAAGAGCTCTTCACGTCCGAATCTTCAATCATCGATCTTCGAACCTGCAAAACAGAGAACGACATGAAAATAATCGTCATATGGTTAGAATTAAATCGCATCAAAAAGGTTTTTAATTATTCTGACACCCTCAACAAGTTATCATCATCATGCGTGTTGGAAGGGAAACAACGACAAGGTCGCCACCAGCTCCCAACTCCATTTCCCGACCTCGGTAAATCCGACAATCATCTGTTCTTAGAGAGAGAGAGACAGAGAGAGAGAGAGAGAGAGAGAGAGAGAGAGAGAGGAAAAAGAGTTTTTTTTGTGAAAAAGTGATTTTTCAGCCAAACAGATCCTTAAGGAAGTCCAGATCAAAATCCAAATCTGTAAACAGAACCAGATCCGTATCTCAGCCAAAATCCAGACCATATCCAATCCACATCCAAAAAATGGATATAAAAAATCACCCAATCATTCAAATCAGATCCAAATCCGTATCCAGCAATTCCAAAAGCCAAATCAAATCCCCAGATTCCATCAACAAAAAAAACGTAAATTAGTTTCCAAAAGCAGATTCGATCCAAGCCCAAGACGAGCAAAAGAAGATTTAAAAAACGGTATAACAGAGTTCGAAAAAGGCATCAAAGGGGGGGGGGGGGGGCGGCTACAGGAACGAAAACCCTAAACCATTATCACTAGCAAATCACCCGAAAAACCATTCGCAGCCATCCTCACGAAGCAACAACCATCATCATATGATTGTTGAACTTGCACATGCATCATTGTAGTCAAGAGACAATGCTTGTTAGTTCCGTGGGAACTAGTGACTTGTCCCAAACCTAGAGAGAGGTTTGAAGCTTAGAGGACAGGATTTTGTGTGTTATTGGTCTAGAGGACGAACCCGATTTAATGTAAAAACTAAAAAATAATAACAAGGATTGGTACCACATGCATGAGTATTGCATTTGAGTACATTGAGTCATATTTGTCTATGATTGCAATATGAGATTACGTGCATTATGTGAATTTGATGAATTAGTGAAATTATGGATTTGTGAGTATGTAATTATGAATAGTATGGTTGCTTGAGTGATGCTATGTTTATAAAGCATTTGGAGTGTGAAAATAATTATGCTATGCATGTATACTATGTATTATATATTATTATATGATTTCGATAATTATGTGAATTTTCACCCTTTTGTTGGAATGATGGTTTATACGACATTGCTCAGGTACTGAAGAGTAGCGTTGCTTCTAGCACGAGGGTAGCTGTTGGAGTTGCTTGCTTTATTTTTCTTATTTATTTTGATTCGAGACATAATCTGGTCATGTAACACTGGGAACGTTTTGATTCATGTTTTGAGAGATATTTTATGTACTCTATTTTATTTTGCTATCGTTATTTAAATTATGTGGAGTTTTGACTTTCATGCCTAAGTGGTGATATGAATGAGTTATTTATGAGACTATTTAGTTATGTTTGTTATGAATGAAAGTGATTCCGCTACTACATGCTATGTGAAAGTGTATGAAAAACATGAATTTAATTTAAGTGTTATCGAGCATGACAGGTGTATGTGTGATGTTTGAATTATATGTGACACCCTTATTTGAGATGCATGTTATCTTACTCTGATTTATGACGTATTATTCTGTGGGGGCTTAGAAGGGTGTTATAGGTTTGGAGTCCCATAGGAAGCGATGATTCTCGAAGTGGATGTTGTCACTTAGAATCCGAAGTCCATGCATATGTTAAAGTATGATATAAGGATCCGTGAACCGAGTCGATAAATCTAGACGTAGGGTTTGCAGAGGAAAGGTACCTTGATTTGGTTTCCGATTAGTGATTGTTTGAGTTTATGAACTCAAGTGGCGTGTTTCCATACATTGTGAGTTTTATGAACTTAAGTATTTTTCCCCTTGTGACTTGAGTTAGATTTTGATTAGAACCTTGTAGAGTCGAGTGGACCCTTAAGATATGGATCCCACTGAGATTATTATCTCACCCCATGTTGTTGATTATTTTTCAGGTAGTTCTGAGCAGGTGAATGGTAAGGACAAGATAGATTGATGTCCTTGCTTGTTTGATGTTTTAGATGGGTTTTTCCGCTGTGTAAATGTTTTTGAGATCATTTTATAATGATCTAGTCTCTAGTTTTATTTTGGGTACCCCTTGTATATATTGTGCCATAGTTGTAGTTTCTTTTAACCATGTAATATGTACAACATCGCCACTAGGCACTTGTGTATTTCAATAACAACATTAAAGCTATGTATAATATGTAATTCTAGACATGTATTATATATGGTTGTTACATTGATGTAAAGAAAAAAATTGAGAGACTTTGTAAAATGAAAAATGAGGAAGGAGAAGGGTTTGACACAATTTAACCACCAAAATATTTTGGAGATACACCTCCGAAATATTTTAACGTTAACTGATTTTTTGATACGACATATCTCAGAAATCTATAAGTATTTATGTATTTTTGTGTGGTGGCTAAGAAACTTATAAAATAAATTAAAAAATCCTTTATTTTATATATAATAACATGTCTATTTTTATTTTTATTTTTTTAGAAATCTTGCGACCAACTAATCTAAGAGGAACCAATTCCACCGTCCAGTAGCGGGGGACTTCGTTTAAAGGCAGAACAAAGCTTCGTATGGACTGACCTACACAAGGGTTGATTGCATCTAATAGAATTTGAATATGAGACTTTGAGATGAACACACTCTCAAGACTCAAGTCTCCACCACTAAACCAACCCTTGAGAATAACACGTCTATTTGATGCACATGTATAATTTTGTCTTTTTTTTTCTTCGGTAGATCAGTAAGAAGTTTTAAGATGTAAACTCATTATAATATGTGAGAAAAAAAAAAGGTATTAATCAATAAAAAAATAAAAAAATATTTACAAATAAATAAGGACTTAACAAGAAATAGATTCAATGTTTCAATATAAAAGAAAAAATTCAATGTTTTCAATGAAAAATATTCTTTTTGTATATTACTATCTTTAATTATAAAATCTACTTTTTATTTTTTTTCTTTAATATAAGATCATTTTTATTTTATTTTATATTTATTGACTAATTTATAAAATGACCCTATAAAATGAATAATTGAAAAAATATTCTCTTTTTTATTATATTATTAATTATTAAAATAATCCTTTTTCTTTTATAATTTTATTAGTAGTATTTATAGAAGTCTTATAACAAACCGGAGGGAATAGTATGATGAGTGATAAGTATTAGTTAAATGATAATATTATATGATATGAATAACAAATTCCCAAATTTTTTGAATAATAATTCCTAATAGAAACATATATTTGGCTTAAATGTTTTCATAATAATACACATTTTTTTGGCAAAGGAAAGGAGCTCTTTCTTTGATCGACACGTGTATGATGTAACTATCTAACCATATGAAATATTCGTTGAGAAATTCATACGATTTTAAACGCAATAAATTTTATTGAATATAATAATTTTTATAAAGTCTAAAGTAGTAATATATTTATTAAAAAAAAGGAAAATCATACAAAATAAAAGAACATAAAAACAATGTCCATAAAAACGAAGATATTTCCTATAAAAATACAAAAATAATTAAACTAAAAGTAAAAAATATTTAATGATGGATTGTGATTGACTGATAACTTAAAAAAATTAAATAAACAATTATTAAACAAAAAAAAATTAAATAAACAATTATTAAGCATAAAAAATAAAAATAAACAATGACTACAAACAACTACAAATGAAACCACATGACAAATTATATTGTAGTACATTGTATTGTAGATCGTAGATTTTTTATTTTATTTTTTATGTACAACACATTCTTTAGTCTAGTTGTCCTCGTACTAGTGTTGATACCCCACAAACTCATCCTCTACATCTTTTTGTTTATTCAACTCTTTATTTTCCTTGCTCTGGTCTTGACTTTCACACAACAATATAAGTATGTTTTGAGATCTGGTTTCATTTCAACCAAGTGTGTCATTGTCTTTTCCATAATTAAAAATGGAGGCATTTGAAGTAGTGAACGAAGGAATTGGAATGCAAATTGAGTTCATTTGGAGGAAAATTAGAGAGCCAGTGATTGTGCCAATGCTCAGAGTTGCAGTGTTTTTGTGCCTAGGCATGTCGATAATGATGCTCTTTGATAAAGTTTACATGGGAGTTTCGATTTGTTTGGTGAAGTTGTTTGGGAGAAAACCAGAGAAGCGTTATAAATGGGAGTGTTTTGTGGATGATGTTGAGTTGGGAAACTCTAATTATCCAATGGTTCTTGTTCAAATTCCAATGTATAATGAAGGAGAGGTAAATCTTTGAATACTCGTTATGTGAACTTTTTTATAAATATACATCATCACGTCATATTCATTCAATAATAATTAATATATTTGATTTATATGTTGATCAGATATATAAGTTATTCAATGAATTTGAGAGTGTAAATTCCGGTCTATGAATATAATATAAGAGTATATAAATGTAGGTCTATCAGTTATCAATTGGTGCTGCAAGTGGACTATCTTGGCCTTCTAATAGACTCATCATACAAATTCTTGATGATTCAACTGACCCAACTATCAAGGTATTATCTATGTTTCAATACATATTTTCTCAATCCTTAATATATAAAAAAAATGTTTATGTTCATGTTTTTAAATTGCAGTCAAAAATTGCAATTGCTGTCGTAATACCACTGATAGAGTACGCTAAGCAATTACATCATACCGTAATTGCAATGTAATTTAAAAACCATTAGTTGAACACGCATTGGTTTAAATGGCTCAGTTAGTTTAGCGTGAGATTGGTCCATCGAATTTATGCGTTGGACACCGTACACTTCTTGAGAGTTGCGGTGTTTATGAGCTTCTAACCTAATCTAACAAGAACCTTTGACTTTATTATGAACAAAACCCCTTTTTCATCTTCTCTCACGACAAAGAATAGCCACATTTTTTATTTCCCTTTGGATCTTACAAAGTTATAATTTTGTGAACATTCCTAAAATCCAAATTCGAATCTAATAGTACAGTACAAGATAGAGCATTAAGATTCACAAGTTTGTAAGGCCATTAAGCGTTTTAGATTCGGATTCATTTGTTATATTTTCTGTGACAAAATAGTGTTTTTGTTTTTAACTTTTTCTATATCACAATAATGATTCCACATCATAGACATGTGTCATGTCTAGTGGAGATTTTGTTTGCCCAATCAAATGTCACTGGAACTGGAAAGTGAAATCAATTGTTTTTTTTACACAGAACAATTTTTTTGACACAGAGAAAGTGTTAATAACATTATATATATATATATATATATATATATATATATATATATATATATATATATATATATATATATATATATATATATATATATATATATATATATATATAAATAGGATATTATTGTTTATATGATATGCATAATAACAAGCGTACAATAAAACTCTGTCGCTGATTCCTTCTTTATGTGTGGTGGGTCTTGTGCTATAGGAATATAATTTTTCTGATAATTTAAAAAAAAAAAAAAGAAAACTAATATTTCCCATATTTTAAAAAAGTTTAAATTTTTATGTTTTAAAAAAAATATATTTTATGAAAAGATATACAAATAAATTTGATTAGTTGTTGTTTATAGAAAAAAATAAATTAAATATAATTTATATTTAACTTTATTTTAGAAAAACACGAATTTTTTAGAATAAAATAGTTAAATAAAATAAAATATTTTTTTGTTTATAATTTATATTTAAAAAATGAGTGTTTTTTTCCCATCAACTGGTACGGAGAGAGTAAAATTTAGTTCAGACAGTATTCAAATGTTTGCAAATAATTTTTTTTGTACTTTTTATAATTATTATTGTAAATAAGATATTGATATTTGTACATTAATAAATTTTTATAAAAAAAAAAAATAATTTCCATGAAAATAACATTGTAGATCTAAGAAACACACATTTCTTTCTAATGCACGATCTCTTAATAAAAGAATCATTTAGATCAATCTTAAAAGTAGGAAAGATAGTTTAATATTTGAAATTATAATATAGACTAAAGTGAGATGGTCACTATAAGTAGGATCACAATCACATTTTATAATTGTTTTATTTTAAATTTGAGACCGTCAATTTTTTCTCTTTTTTTTTTAATTTTTAATTCAACTCTCTCATTCGAGTATTAATCTTTTTAATTTATAAACTCACAAATAATGTGATGTAATATTTATTTTACTAAAGAAATTGAAATGACATCACTCAAATTTTTTTTTCTTTAACTCAACTATTAGTCTCACTCTAAATATATATACTTTTATTCTATAGTGTTGTATGTTTGAACTCGTATTCTTACTTGTAATATACAAATATCAATTCAATTGATTATATATATATATATATATATATATATATATATATATATATATATATATATATATATATATATATATATATATATATATATATATATATATATATATATATATATATATATATATATATATATATATAACTTAAAGGTTGACGGTGTTATTTGTTATTAATAAAATTTATTGTGAATGCAGGAGTTGGTGCAGGTGGAATGCAATATCTGGGGAAACAAAGGAGTGAACATAAAGTACGAAGTTAGAGACAACAGAAATGGTTACAAAGCTGGTGCTCTTAGAGAAGGAATGAAACACAGCTACGTGACACAATGTGACTATGTTGTTATCTTTGACGCAGATTTTCAACCGCAACCTGATTTTCTTCGCCGAACCATTCCTTTCCTCGTCAATAATCCTGAAATTGGCCTCGTGCAAGCTCGTTGGAAGTTTGGTAAATCACCTTTCTCATCTTCTTATTCTAGATCGCATTAACCTTATAACATGTGAGGTAGGTCCCACTTGGTGCTTGAATTGAAATGCCATGTTTCTCTTTTTTAGTCATCACTGTTTTTTCGGTATAAATTTTGAGCAGGAAAAGGTGGGGGGAATATGGATACTTAACAAAATGTTTTTTATATACATAGAAAAATGGAAACAATGTGTCATGTATAAATAAGGAAATATGTTGAATAAATGTTGAGATTGAGAAGCTCCAATGTTCTCATTTTCACATGAGAATTAAGGAGTGACAGTTTTATTATCTTGTAACTTTGTTGTTCTCTAATCATACACGTGATTGTAGGAAAGTGCACAAAAAGTCTTCTAGCGATGATTGACAATTAACTTTCCTCTGTTCATATTTTTTTCAAGAACAACTCCATTCATAGTACTACTTTAGAGACAACTTGTCCCCATAATGAATTTGTAAACACTTTTTCCTTTCAACGCGTCTTTCCATATTGTTCTAGGAAGGTTAATGTGAGGTGTATAAGGATGACTTATAATACTCTAAAACAATAAATTTCAAAACTAACTGGGTTGATTTAAAAACTATATTAAATTCTTTCTTATTAATGATGAAAAAAAATATATTTTAACATTGTAGAAATTAAAAATTAGTTTGGAATTTCTCATTGTATGGTGGCCCGATGAGCCCGAGCGGATCGAGCATGTGGTTGAGTTCAAATGGTCGACGGTGGTTGGTAAACAACGACAATTTAAGTTGGTTATGGGTAGTGATTTATATCTATTGGATATCGGATCCAGTATAGGCAGTTTTATATATCGAACATGGTGGTTTTGGTTTGGAGATCAATTTGTTAATGAGTTGTGTTTTGAGTTGGATAAATTTTTGATGGGTTTCAACATTTATAAACATGTATCTCCATCATTCTTGTCTTAATAACCTTCAAAACTTTGAGAGTTAAAGACAGATTAATGGTAATATTGGGAAAATCTCAAGTCTCACATTGATTGTAGATAGAGCATTGAAAAAGTCTATATAGGGCGACACCCTTCACCTTACAAATCGGTTTTGTAAGGATTAGTTAATTCAAACTCTAATATGGTATCCAAGGCTATCAATCGGACCATAGGTCGCCCATCGTTAATATCCATGCACCAAATTCAAAAGAATGTTGGACGTTAGGAGTGTATTGCAAAAATCCTAAATCTCACATTGGTTGAAGATAGAGGATTGAAAAAGTTTATATAGAGCGTAAGCCGGTTTTGTAGGGTTGAGTTAGACCCAACCACATTTTTTAACATTGGCTATCATATTTCCACTATCGGGTCACCCACCATTTATTTTCATGCTCCAGATATCTAGTTCTGGGCGTGAGGGTATGTGTTAAGAGTTTCACATCGGACAATATATTGCATGAACATGTCTTTATAAGTGGGGGCAATCCTCACCCTACAAAGAGATTTTGTAGGGTTGAGTTAGGTCAAACCACATTTCTTAACAGGTAACCTTAGAAAGGCGGGAGTTTCTAAAAATGTGTTATTGAAATTCGTAAAACCCTTAGAAATATGTAAGGGGGATTCAAAAACCCTTCTAAACACTCTGGACTTGTATAATTCATATATAAAAAGTTAGAGAGATTGGGAAACACTTGGATAGAAAATGAGTTTATTTTTGAGAACTTGGGTGATTATTTTCTTGTAGCTCATTTGTAATCTTTTGAAACAACTTTTGAAAGTATAATGAACGAGAAAGATGGTATCTTCCCCAGCGTAGATCATTTATTTGAATTGGGTAAACAAGTTATTGTGTTTCTTGTCATTAATCTTCTTCTACCAAGTTAAGTTGATGTCTTATTGTACATGATCAGCCATCATGAGGGGGGAGCATTCACATTGGATCAAACACTCATCTAAAGGTCAAATACTCACCCAAACAAGTGAGAGAGAAACCACATATTCACCCAAAACCTTAAAGAAATGGGTGTATGAGTCCTCTCACTTATAAAATGTTCAACCTCCATTTTTCCAAGTAATGCGGGACTTACACAACTCATACATGTTTATCAACAATCTCCCCTCAAGTTTGAGTCCATCCGCTATGATTCGCTCTCAAGAAAAAACTCTTTTATCAACATACTTGTATAGTCGTTGACAAAAACCTTTACCACGTCACGAACACTTCAGCGGGACAGATCACCTGACCACAACAATGTCAGGAAGACTTTTGAAACAAGCAGTCAGTCCCTTACTCGAATCATCGGCTCTAATATCATTGATGGGTCATCATGATGGGGAGGCATTCACATTGGGTCAAACACTCACCTAAAGGTCAGATACTCACCCAAACAAGTGAGAGAGACATCACATATTCACCTAAAAACTTAAGACAATGAGTGTATGGGTTATCTCACTTATAAAGTGCTCAACTTCCATTTTTCAAACAATGTGGACTTACATAACTCACATTTGTTTCTCAGCAATCTCCCATCAAGTGTGAGTCCATCCACTATGATTCACCTCAAGCAGAAGCTCTTTTATTCACATATTTATACCACCGTTGACAGACACCTAACTACGTCATGGGCATTTCAATAGAACACGTTGCTTGACTACTAGAATATCAGGAAGACTTTTGATACAAGGAGTTAGTCCCTTACTCGAACCATCAATACTGATACTACTGATGGGTTATCAAGAGGGGGCAACATCCATATTGGGTCCAACATTCACCTAAAGGTCAAAGACTCACCCAAACAAGTGAGAGAGACGCCATATATCAATCAAAAATCCTTAAGGGCATGGATGTATGTGTCCTCTCCCTTATAAAGTACTTAATCTCCATTTTTCCAAACAATGTGGGACTTACACAACTCACACTTGTTTCTCAATAGTACCGAGAGTTATTTTTACTAAAATTCATTTATATTGATTGTCATTTTTCTTTTTCTTTGCACAATTTTTTTATGGTGTGATTGAAATCTAAATAATTTTTTAGAATTTCTTTGAGTTATTCTATCAATTTTTCACAACAAGTGGCGTCCAGCATAGGGCAAAGAGACTTTGTTTACAAGTGAACACCATGAGTTATAAATGGAAGATCAAGATGTTTTCCATAGACAATGATTTTGGATTGTTGAAAGTGAAGATGCTAGCAATTTTAACTTATGAGAAGTGTATTGAAGAATTAAAGGCTAAGGCATCGATGCATGCACGCCTAACATAAGTAGAGAAGATCGAGATGGTGGATAAGGCTAGAAGTTCCCTTATCTTGTGCCTCATGAATACAACTCAAAGGGAAGTATCCAAGAAGAATACTAAGGCTTCAATATGGGAAAAAATTAATCATTGTATATGTTAATATCTTTGTCTTACAGATTGTGTATGAAAACAACAATTCTTCTCATTCTGAATGGTAGAGAACAAATCCATAGTGGATTAGTTCACTGAAATTTACAAGATTATTCAAGATCTTGAGAATATTGAGTTGAAGGTTAATGATAAGGACAATGCTCTACTCTTGTTAAGCTTAATACCCAGATACTTTTGATACTTTAAAATGTTATTATTTATGGTAAGGAATGTATTATTACATTGGTTAAAGTCCATACAACTATGAGATCCAAATAATTTTCGAAGGTAAAAGATTTAATGAATGACAATTGTAGTGTAAGCTTCAGTATCTCAAGAGAATAAAATGAGTATATATGGATGTAAAAATCAAAGAGAATTTAAAGATAAAGGTTTAAATGATTTACTTGTCAGAAAACCACTCACTTCATAGGAGATTATCCCAAGAAGAGGTGGAATGATGATTCTATTAGAATGGAGTTGCCTCCGATAAGGATAATTATGAAAGGGTTAGATGCACTAGTTTTTCGAGTTTGGATACTAAAGAGAGTTAGGTTATAGACTTAGGTTGCTCTTATCACATGTGTCTAAGAAAATAGTACTTTGAGACTTTGAAGATGGAGCAAGGTAGAGTAGTTATTCTTAGTGCAATAAAACTTGCAAGGTTCATGGTATTGGTACAATCATACTTAAACTGTTTAATGATCATGAGTTTCTTCTTCACAACATGAGCAATATTCCAAAGCTCAAGCAATGTTTATTATCTATAAGCATGTTTGATGACCTAGGTTATAGCCCTACAGTTGAACATAGGGTGTTAAAAATTTTGCTTGGTGAAGTGATCATAGATAAATAGTCTAAAATATGTGGCATATAGATTTATAATGTTCCAATGTTGTTGTTATTTCATCATTAACTAATGAAGACTTTCATGACAAGATCAAATTATGGGATTTAAGGTCAAGGAATGATAGATGCCTGAAGGATGTTTTAAAGCACTATAATAGGTTTTGCATAAGACAATAGATAAAAATGCATGTGATCGTTAAGTTATCATCTAGTTTCTGGAGTAAGGTTGATGCCAAAATAGTTTACATGATTAATAGGTATTTATTTACAAGAACAAACTTTCAAACATGTATGGTAGTTTGTAGTAAGAAATCTAAAAACTACTTTTATTCTAAGGTCGACATAGCTTTATCTTTTGTATAAATCAAGCTAATTATGCTCGATGGCAAAGTTGTAGACTTTGTCTTCAATGGCTATCTAATATGTAGGGAGGTTTATAAGTTGTTTGGAGTGAAACCTTGAGGGTTGAAGTTCATCAATTGCAGATGTATTACTTTTAATGAGACTTGTCAAGGAAAGAAAAGTAAATACATGGGGATGAGGATTATAAAAACTATTGTTGAGAAGATTTAATTTGAGGTGAAGATTCCTATTATAAATACTAGTAGTGGTGAAGGATCGATTATAGAGGTATTTGATTATCATCTGACACATGATAATATAATGAGGAAGATTATACCATCATACGTGAGAGCTTATATTGGTCTTGAGTATTATGCTTTAAATGCGGTTGAAGAATTGCAAAACTTAGAAACATGAACCTTCATAGAGGCATTAAAAAACATGGGGAGTTAAAGATGGTTGAAGAACCATACTTGTGGGCTTGTTATACTACTAAAGGAAAAAGGTTTTTGGGAGCAAGTGGATAAAAGTGGCGAGATCAAAGTTCAAGCAAGGCTTCAACTTGATAAAAATGGTTCAATAGATATTGAATTGGCAAACACTAACAAGGTTGTTGATAGGTAAATTGACATCAATATAGTTTCAAATCATGGTGGAGATTGTTGAAGTATGCCTTAAAACCTTAAGTGATAAACAAAAAGAATCAAGGACGGAGATTGCAGAAATCACAAATTAGTTGTAAGTGGACGAAGAAGGTGGTGATATTGCATAGTGGTCTGACAAGTTCAAGCGGCGGTGATCTATGACAGAGCTTTAGTGGCGGCCGATCGATAGAAACGATGGTCTGGGTCTTGCCAATTGCGACAGGAGATTTGGTTCTGGGAGATATCGGATCTGGTCCTTGCAATTTTTGTGTATCATACTTTGTTAGTTCAGTTTGTAGATCACTTTATTTATGTGTTGTATTTTGGGTATGTTAAGTATTCGTTGGATTTCAATAGTTTTAAATATGTATCTCCTTCATTCTTATCTTAACAACCTTCAAAACTTTGAGAGATGAAGACATAGAGAAGGGTCTGAGAATCCTAATGGTAATCTTAGAGAGATAAGGATAAATTTCTTAGAGTATGTTTTTGGAATTCAAAAAACCCTGGGAGATATATAAAGAGGATTAAGAAACACTTATAAACACCTCAGGCTTGTGAGATTCATATATATATATATATATATATATATATATATATATATATATATATATATATATATATATATATATATATATATATATATATATATATATATATATATATATATATATATATATATATATATATATATATATATATATATATATATATATATATATATATATATATATATATATATATATATATATATATATATATATATATATATATATATATATATATATATATATATATATATATATATATATATATATATATATATATATATATATATAGTTGGAGATATTGAGAAATGCTTTGGTAGAAAATAAGGTTTGTTTTTGGAAATTTGGGTGATTGTTTTCTTGCAACTCATTTGTAATCTTTTATAACAATTTTTAGAAGTAAGATGAATCTAAGATATGCTTTCTTTCCTAGAGTAAATCATTTGATTGAACTAGATAAAAAGTTTTTATGTTTCTTATCTTTTATCTTCTTTTTCCAAATTAAGTTGATGTCTTATTGCACAACGAATTGTTTTTGTTGAATACCATTTATTTTTATTGTTATTGTTCTTTGTCCTCACACATTAAATTTCTTTGTATGATTGAAATTCGAATAACTATTGAAAAACTTTAAATTTTTCTATCAATTCAAACGTTACCCCCACTCTTTTGAAAAACTTTGAAATTTTCAAAAACAACTTCATTCAACCTCTTTGTAGGACATTTGTTGAGAATATATATACTACTTTAGAAACAACTTGTCCATAAAATGAATCTTGAAACATATTTTTTTTTGTAATTGCGCATCTTTCCATATCTAACAATTTTATATATATCTCATTTATGGAAGGTTAATTTGTTGAGGTGTATAAGATTGAGTGATAATACTCTTAAAACCTTGAATGTCATAAGTATGATTTGAAAAATATATTAAAATTTTAATATCTCTCAAAACCTTAAGCCATGAAGAAAAAAAAAATATTTTTAAGATTATAGAAATTAAAAATCATTCTTGAAATCGACGAAGATGGTGGTGTCATCGAATGGTGGTCCAGTAAGTCCTGGAGGTAGGAGTCTTCGGTTGATTTTCGGTGACCGGTCGACAACGACAATTCGAGTCGATTGCGGCGGGTGATTTGGGTCCATTAGTTATTGAATCACGTCCAAATATTTTCATTTATCGAACTTGATTATTTTGGTTTGTGGATCAGTTTGTGTTGTGTTTTGGGTTTGTTAATTGTCCATTAGGTTTCAACATTTATAAATATGTATCTCCATTGTTCTTATCTCAACAACTTTCAAAATTTTGAGAGTTGAAGACAAAGAGAAGGACTTGAGAATTTTAGTGAAAATCTTAGAGAGGCAAGCTAAAAGTGTGTTCTTGGAATTCGGGAAATAATTGGAGATATATAATGGGGGTTAAGAAATACTTCTAAATATATTGAGTTTGTGTGGTTCATATATAAAGAGTTGGAAAGATTGGGAAATACTTTTATAGAAAATGAGTTTGTTTATGAAAACTTGGATGACTATTTTCTTATAACTCATTTGTAATCTTTTGTAACAACTTTTGGAAGTATATAGTGAATCCGAACTTGGTAAATAAGTTATCGTGTTTCTTGTATTTTATCTTCTTCTTCCAAGTTAAGTTGATGTCTTATTACTTAGAGAGTTGATTTTGTTGAACGTCATTTATTTTGGTCGTCATTGTTCTTTGTTTCTACACATCAAATTTTTGAAGTGATTGAAATCTAAATTGTTCTTTTGAAGTGCTTTGAATTATTCTATCAATTTTTTTACAACAAGTGGCATCCAACATATGGTAAAAGAATTTTGTTTATAAGTAAGCACCATGGATTCTAAATGGCAGATCGAGAGGGCTTTCGAAGATAATGATTTTGAGTGGTGAAAAATAAAGACGCAATCAATTTTAACTCAAGGGAAGTGTATTGAAACATTGATGGGTGATTCATTGATGTCTACACGACTAACAAAAACAGGAAAGGATGTGATGGTGGATAAGGCCAAAAGTTCCGTTATCTTATGCATCAGAGATAAAGTTCTAAGGGAAATCATCAAGGAGAAGACAATGATTTCAATATAGAAAAACTAGAATAATTGTATCTGACCAAGTCTTTGTCTCATAGTTTTTGTCTGAAACAACAAGTCTTCTCATTCCAAATGGTGGGGGTACAAGTTCATATTAGAACAATTGGCCGAATTTTACAAGATTATTGATGATCTTGAGAATATTAAGTTGAAGATTGATGACGAGGACAAGACTTTACTCTTGTTGATCTCATCACCCAGATTCTTGGTTACAATATCTTTGGTATTTTCTATTGCACACTCACTTTAGTTAAATATGGAAGGCAATGATCTCATAATTTTTTTCACAAACTTGTAGATCAATGAGATTATATCTATATCTAACTATGAAGTTAGGGATACCTTGCACTTAATTAAAGAAATTAACCACATTTTCTTGATCCTCCATACGAAGCAATTCATATTACTACATTTTCTTGATTTTCCATATGAAACAATTATGATTGCTTTTACAAAATTTATAATCTCGCCTTTTTTACATTCTCATCACTAGTACAACACTTCTCAATTTGTTGTGAAGTATGAGAAAATGAAATAATAAGAGAAGAAAACATTATATTTATAAATAAAAAAACCTTAAGATATTAGATATATTTGTTAGGCCTTTCTTTCAAATCTAACATTTTAGCATTAAATTATATGAAATTTAACCAGTCACATTTGAAAATAACCAAATTTATAAGGCAATAATTAGTCAATGATGTTTATTTTTTCCTTTGTTTTTAGTGAATGCCGATGAATGTTTGATGACGAGGATGCAACAAATGTCACTTGATTACCATTTTAAAGTGGAACAAGAAGTGAGCTCTTCAGCTTATGCCTTCTTTGGCTTCAATGGTAATCTCTCTTTTTTTCTATCATTAAATAGATAAGAAATTATTCATTGCATTAAAACTCAACATCCTTAGTGAACATGGATCTGTCTGTACAGGGACTGCAGGTGTATGGAGAATTTCAGCATTGAATGAAGCTGGTGGCTGGAAAGATAGGACTACAGTGGAAGACATGGACCTGTCTGTACGTGCAAGTCTCAAAGGATGGAAATTCTTATACCTTTCCAATTTACAGGTTACAAATTTTCTTAATTTGAACTCAAAATTTGTTGTTACCAAAGTTTAATGTGATTCAGGAGAGTTATATCGTATGGTTTTCATAATAAACAGGTTATAAACGAATTGCCAAGCACTTTAAAGGCCTTTAGATATCAACAACATCGATGGTCATGCGGGCCTGCCAATCTCTTCAGAAAAACCGCTATGGAGATTTTCGCAAGCAAGGTAACATTCATAAATCAACAATTTACTTACATTAACATATAAATTAATCTCAGTGATTTAAAATTTACTTGTTTGTTTGTCCATTGTAGAATGTGTCTTTGTGGAAGAAGATATATATTCTTTACAGTTTTTTCTTTGTTCGAAAGATTGTGGCGCACGTCAACACATTTGTGTTCTATTGCATTGTGTTGCCTGCAACTGTTGTGGTGCCTGAAGTTGTTGTCCCTAAATGGGGATCTGTTTATATTCCTTTCGTCATCACCCTTCTAAAATCCGTAGGAACTCCAAGGTTATTTTTATCCTATTTTCTCTTTACTATTTGTTTTATAAAAAACTTAGCAAAGTTACTTAATTTGTTTCTCAATTTCCAGGTCATTTCATTTAGTTTCATTTTGGATTCTCTTTGAGAATACCATGTCTCTGCATCGAACAAAGGCAACAATTATTGGTCTATTAGAGGCTAGTAGAGTGAACGAATGGGTTGTCACTGAAAAACTTGGAGCTACTCTCAAGGCTAAAGGTGGTGGTAAAGTATCCAAAAATATTCAAGTTAAGATTGTAGACAGGTAAAATAAAGTATACAATATTATTCAACTTGGTGTCAACAATTATAAGCAAAAATATAGTCATTGTGTTTGATTCTTTTTGTGCTTATATTAGGATTGGAATGTCAGAATTTTGTGTTGGACTCTACCTCTTATTTTGCGGTTCATATGATGTTATGTATGGGAAAAATCAGTTCTTCATATTCCTATACATCCAATCCATTGCTTTCTTCATCTTGGCATTTGGATATGTTGGCACTGTTGTTCCTAACTCCTAGAAGAACTTGGTTGTTCACAACTCCTAGAAGAACTTGGCATGAGCAATTCATTTGCCAGTTTCTATTTTTCTTTTTACTTTAGTTTATACCTATATATTTGTTTTGTAGTATAATATTCATTATTCATAGCATCATATGTTACATTAGAATTAAAATTTTGGTAGTGGAGAATTTTGTTGATGGGAAAGTTTTATTTTTAATAAATAAATTCGATAGATTAACATAGATATTATCATCGATCTTATATCCACAAGTCAAATTGTAATTCTTGACGTGGTTCAAAATGACTTTTACAGTTATAGTTTTATAATATTTTCTCATATAAACTGAAATACTTTGACATACGTCTTCCTCATGAGATTCTTCATTATAGAAAACTTGTTCATCTCAATGAAAATCAAAATTCAACTAAGTATGAAATCATATTTAAACAACATTTGAATTTATTCCTCACTTTAGAGCCACACATTACTACTCTGGTTCCTTTTGCTAATAAAACCATGAGGCTAATTTGAATAAAATGATACATTTGAAGTTTAATAGGCTTAACATTTGAAGTTTAATAGGCTTAACATTTGAACAAGTTTCAAAATTCTTTGATGATTGCTTTTAAAATTCACCAATTGATTTTATTTCATTGTCGGGAGGAGATCTCAGTACACATTGTAATGTGATTCTCCAATTTGAAAAATTCTTTCAAATTTCATATGATTATAGGAATATGAGTCATATTGTAAGTTTGACTATTAAAGCCTTGTTTGATAAAATCAAACTTAGAAATCCTGGTTTTAAAACATAAATATTTAAGATTTGGGTTTTGAAACAAAGTGAGTCTGACTTTTTTTTTATGGTGTTTCATTTTATGTTACGTGGAATATATGAATGTTTGTTATTATTGATGAGGTGATTTTAAAATGGCGTGATGTTGTGTGTAACACTTTAAATTTATTGAAATATTTATTTAAATTATTTAAATATAAATATTTGTATTTTTGGTGGTTGGTGTGAAATATTGAGAATTATAGATTTTAGGTTATTTATTTAAATAATAGTATATAATATGAATATATTGGTATTATTATTAATTTAAATAAATATAAGTTAACTAAGGACAAATTGGACAATTAAGGAGGAGTTAGGGAGGGTAATATTGAAAAAATCTAATTTATAGGCCCAAAGTTAGGTTTAACAAAAGAAAATTTTGAGGGAATTAGGATTCATTCCGTGAAAAGGGAAGAAATAGAGGCCAGAGCTCCGAGGAAAATGATTGAGGTAAAAGCTTCGCGAGTTTTCCAAGAATCAAGGAGAAAGGCTTAGAGTCGGCAATTAAGGTATGAGGAGTATTGCCTTCATGATTTTCAATATGTGATTTTAATGTGTTTAAAGCTGATTTAAGGGTTTAAAGGGTTTGAGACTGATTTTGAGATAAAGGAAATTAGGCCTTCGTGGCCAAAATCTATTATTGAGGTTTTTACCATAGGGATTTAAACTGATGATCTGATAGGTTGAGGTCGATTTGGGTTTGAGGGAAAGTAGGCCCTCGTGGCCAAAGTCTGTCGTTAAGGTTTCAACCCTGTGTGGTAATTAGATTGTGAGAAACTCTAATGACCGTAGTGTAGTTGTAAGGAAATTATGGGAATTAGAGCGTGAATATGATACGAGATGAGCCTAATAAGTCGTAAATTTTGTGTCTTTATCGCCGTAAGACCTTAGGGATGATTTAGGGATGTTTTGGGGGTATTGGGGAAGAAAATCGAAGAAACTCGCCCCAGAATCGCACAACGAACTTGCTAGCGAACGTAGCAGAGTTTCGAGAATGCTGATTTTGTACAGTGATGCCTTGATGTTTGATGCTGTGATTTTTTGACGAATTAATATGAGTATGACTGTGATTTTTATGTGATTAGTATATGATTATATGATGATTCCTATGATGTAATGATGATGAGTTTTGATGATTCTATGATGACATGATATATGATGATGATTTTGATTTTGATGATTTTGATGAATGATGATGCACCTAGGATGTTATTATGAGGATGATTATTGACGTGTGCATCATGCATTCATGTGCACCCGGACTTTGGTTCAGGACCTTGATTTATTTGGCTTCAGTCCCATTATACGGATGTGAGGTATTTTGATGTGCTCCGGTTCTTCTATTAGAATCGATTCTATTGATGGGGATCTATGGAGGGTTGATGGCTCAGTGTTCATCGAGCTGTGATGATTGATACCACATGCCTGAGTCTTGTTACATTGGCATTTATGAGATAATTTGGTGTAATTTATGTTATTATGACCTTTGATGTTCCTTGATGATTATGATGATGTTGAATATGAAAATGACGTCATTTTATATATTGAACTCATATATTGATTATTATGAACTGTTTTACTCACCCTGCCTGTTTGAATGTTGCCTCCACGTGGGTAACGTGCAGATGACTAGGTTTAGCCGTGGATGTTGTCGAGAATCTTTTTAGAGTTTTGAGTTGTTGGCCATTTTTGTTAACTTAGAGGGTCTGGGTCTGATAGTGTAACACCGGGTTGGGGTCTTTGAGTTAAACCATATTTTATTTTGATTGTCGTTATTTTGATTATGTTTCCGTACAAGGAAAACTTTGGATTATGCCTTTTGATCAATTTTTGATATCTTTTGGGAAAACTCGTTGTTTATGGAGCCTTGACATATATTTGATTTATTAGGAAATGTACGCCCTTTGAGGTGATTTTTATTGAGTTTAATATTTTACTCTGATAAATGTGAATATTTTGCCATTTAATTTGTGGGGTAGAAAAGGGTGTTACATTAGTGGTATTAGAGCAGGTCGGTCCGTCCGACCAAGTTTTTATGTTGTTAGTCCCCTGTCAGGCAATAGTGTGAGAATACTATTGGATGAGTTGTTTCTTCTAACCCTGTTGGTGGTTGCAGATGGCTGGAAGAAATGATCGTGCTATTGGTGATGCGCTGGAGTCACTTGCCCAAGTGATGGCCGAGAATGGTGGACCTCCAGATGAGTTTCGTACTTTGGGAAAGTTCTAGAGGAACAATCCGCCGACTTTCGTGGGCACTCATGATCCTGATGGTGTGCAGAAGTGGCTGAGAGTGATTGAGAAGATATTCTGAGTTATGGCGTGCACTGATGCTCAGTAGGTGCAGCTTGGTACGCATATGCTAGCAGAGGAAGCTGAGGGCTGGTGGGATGACACCCGTCAGAGATTGGGAGGTGTTGGCATTTCAATAACTTGGACTTTGTTTAAGGAAGAATTTTTTAGGGAAAGTAGGCCCTCGCGGCCAAAATCTGTCTATAAGGTTTCAACCCTGTCGGGTAATTAGATTGTGAGAAACTCTAATGACTGTGGTGTAGTTATAAGGAAATTATGGGAATTAGAGCGGGAATATGATATGGGATAGGCCTAATAAGTCGTAGATTTTGTGCCTTTATCGCTGTAAGACCTTAGGGATGTTTTGGGGGCATTGGGGAAGAAAATCGTTGGACTTTTGGGTTGATTTTAGGTTTTGGTGTGTAACAGCGTTTTGCTGTAATCGCGTGTTCGCACAACGAAGAAACTCGCCCCAGACTCGCACATCAAACTTGCTAGCGAACGTAGCAGAGTTTCGCTAATTTTGATTTTGTGCAGTGATGCCTTGATGTTTTGATGCTGTGATTTCTTTGACGAATTAATATGAGTGTGATTGTGATTTCTACATGATTATATGATAATTCCTATGATGTAATGATGATGAGTTTTGATGATTCTATGATGACATGATATATGATGATGATTTTGATGATGATGATTTTGATGAATGATGATGCACCTATGATGTTATTATGAGGATGATTATTGACGTGTGCATCATGCATTCATGTGCATCCAGACTTCGGTTCAGGACCTTGATTTCTTTGGCTTCAGTCCCATTGTATGGATGTGAGGTATTTTGATATGCTCCGATTCTTGTATAGAATCGATCCTATTGATGGGGATCTATGGAGGGTTGATGGCCCAGTGTCCATCGAGCTGTGATGATCGGTACCACGTGCATGAGTCTTGTTGCATTTGCATTTATGTGACAATTTGGTGTAATTTATAATGTTGTGACCTTTGATGTTCCTTGATGATTATGATGATGTTGAATATGAAAATGATGTTGTTTTATATATTGATTCCTATATTGATTATTATGAATTGTTTTACTCACCCTGCCTATTTGAATGTTGCCTCCGCATGGGTAACATGCAGACGACTAGGTTTAGTTGTGGATGTCGTCGAGGACTTTTAAAGTTTTTGTGTCGTTGGCCATTGTGGTTGACTTAGAGGGTCTTGCTCTGATAGTGTAACATCGGGTTGGGTTCCTTGAGTCAAACTATTTTATTGAGTTTTTGTTATGTTGATTTCCTTGCGATAAAAGGAAAAATTTAGATTTTTGCCTTTTTGAGTTCCGCTGCCATTTGAGCACTTTTGAGTAATTTTGAGAAAACCTGTTGCTTACGGATCATTGACCTTGATTTGAATTTATTGAGAAATGTACGTCCTTTGAGGTGATTTTTATGGTGTTTAAAACTTTACTCTGATAAATTATATTATTTTGCCATAATATTCGTGGGGTAGAAAAGGGTGTTACAATGTGACTTAAGTGAATCTTTGGTGATGAGTTGTTGATTTAATGATGTTATGAACGAAGATGTATATATGATACTATGATATGAAGATGTGAGTATAATACTTGGCAAATGGTGATGCATGAATTTCATGATGATGTTATTTTTGTATGATGAATGTTATCTTAATATATCTTATCTTTATATTTTGTATAATGATTTGTGATTACTCACTCTGCCTATTTGAATGTTGCCTCCACGTGGGTAACGTGCAGGTGAACAGGATTATCTCTTGGTTCGTGAAAAACTAAGTTGAAGTATTTCGGTTATTTCTGTCGAATAGAGGGTCTTGCTCTGACATGTAACATCGGGTCGAGACGTTTGAGTCGAACCGTTGTGTTCTTTTGTTGTTGACATCATGAAGTTATGAGTTATTGTTTTTAAAACTTTTGGAATTACAAACTATGCTGATGATTTTGAATCTTTCCGCTGTGTAGTAATTGATTGAAATTATGATGAATAAAACCCGTGTTACGGAGTAACACGTTATTGTGATTTTATGATGAAATGTGGCACCCTTGCGGTGATATACTCTGATATAAGTATTTTTAATTGTCGTGAATGCTTGTGGGGTAGAAGGGTGTTACATGTACGACTACCCCTAATTCTAAATAGAATTAAGATATGTATTTAACCTTTGTAAGAATTGTATACAAGAGAAAAAGTATCAATTCAAACTCCCAAACCCTATGTTTGATGTTGATTCAAATTTCTTCTCTCCTCTTGATCTTAAGCAAGATCAAGTGACCCAAGATTTCCAATTCGATCCTCAGGTTACCGCCACTCCTTTGACATAACCCAATTCTTCAAAGCATTCACTCGATTGAATCCTCGTTGAGAAATCTTGTCCTAAGCCTTTCAATTGATCCTCCGGTTACTGCTACTCCTTTAACAAAAACTCCTTTTTTCAAAGCTTTCACTCGGTTGAATCCAAATTACAAAGACTTGCGCAAAAACCCTCAAATCATTCTTTAATCTTGGAGGAAAAACCCTAATCGGTTTTATCAATCTAATCTAGATGACACTCAACAAAATTGATTATGTGTAATTGTTGAATGTATGAAGAGAAGAGGTTGAAGACGAGGAGAAAATTCTTTGTATGTTCTTGATTTCAATATGGAGAAACGATGCATGAATGCATATTTATATGCATGTGTGTAAAGAAATAACAAACAAAACAGATTTTTAGAAAAAAATATAAGGTGTGTAAAATAGAATTGGATGTATTGACTCTAAATTCATATGAGTCAATACATAAGGTCTTGGAGTCGCTACATAGCCTCTAGGAGTTGATACAAGTGAGGCAGGGCCATTTGCTTGCAAAAAATTTCAGTTGGAGTCGGCTTCAATCACGGATGAGTCAACTCATACACAACCTGTATCAACTCAAGGCTCTTATGTGGCGCTACATAGAAGGCATAATTTTTTTTAAGAATCCTTTAATATGTATCGGCTAATAGGTTAGATGTATCGACTCATAGACTCGTTTTAATAGAAAATCATAATTTTGACTTGTAATGGCCATCTAACCTGATTTTAAGTGTCCTAACATGAAAATGCACATCTAGATAAGACAATAAAATCCAATGTACACAAATACTAAGTGACCTAGTTTTGACATCATTCAAAATATTTCTTAAGAGGATAGTGCACTCACATACTCCCCCTTTTTGATGATGACAAAACTTATGAAGCATTTATTGTCGTGATCATAGCTCCCCCTGAATATGTGCATTAGAACTTGTTCTTGCTCGAACTTTCTCCCCCTTTGACAACATCAAAAAGAGACAAAGGTGAAAAACATGATAAGTATCATTGAAAGTACACAATAACATATAAATCACTCAGAGGCATTGCAAAATATTAATTGATCAACGATAACATGCACTCACATAGAATTAAGTTAAGGTGAAAAATGCATAAACATAAATAAGCAAACAATATAGAGAAAAATGATAAAATTCATTACCAATTTGTCTAAATAAATTAACGATATAACAATATAAAGAGCAACATAAAAACATGAAAACAGAACTGCATGCAAAATAAAATTTATCCACAATGAAGCACAACTAATGACCATGACCTCGATGACCCTTATTATGTTGATGACCACCCCTATGTTCTAATCGCCATCCCTAAAACCATACCCCTCTTGGTTACCGTACTAATAATACAGAAAATCACACATCTCCCTATAAAATTGTTGATAGTGATGGTGATTATCATTTTGAAAACCAATCCTGTTGTTGATATTGGTTTGTGAAGGTGGCGAGAAACATATGAAATTGGGGTTTGAATTGGATTTTTAAAAACAAAATATTTTTCAAAACCAACTCAACAAGCAAAAACACGAAGAATAAAAATAACAAGTTATTTTTATAGTGGTTCGCTATTAACAAAGCTACCTCCAGTCCATCCTACCAAGGTAATTTTGCCTTCTCAAAAATGACTTAATCCACTATAACTTAAACTGATTACAAACACCACAAAGACAAACCGTCCTTGTATTCTTGAGCCTATATGACTAAACCCTAGTCACTCAAGGAAACCATTCAAACAAGATTGAGATTTACAAGATGTGTTTACAAATAATGCTTCTAAGAAAGAAAATTAATACAAGTTAATACAATGAATATCTTCACACAATAACGAGTAACAACTTTATATGTGTTTACAAAGAATATACATAAAAAATAATATTTACTTCAGCGGGATGTGTATGTTCAATAGTGTGAGCAATGCAATAGCAACTAGCATGAGTCGTTTCTTCTAATCGTCCAATTCTTCTTTATATAGGCAACTTAAAAGATCCGTTGGAGGGTAAAATTGGAAAAGAAATTGTTGTTGGCCCTTTCACAACGATTTGCAAATGAGAGGATAAATGGTACAATGTATTGTCCTTAGCCCACAAAATCAGGGTAGTGGAAGGAAGGGTGATCTTGTACTTTGTACTATTTTCCTGACACAAAACCTTTTGAAATTATCTTTTAATATTATGAGGCTTATAATAAAATGAAGTTGAAGCATGGTTATAAGGATCAAGAGACAATTGAGAGAATCTTCAGAACCTACGGTCTTCAGAGTCTTAACATAGTTCCTCAGAACCTGGTCTTTAGAGTTTTCAGATCTTGTTCTTCAGAATCTTCAGAATTTGAGCGCAGAATTTGGAAAGCAGGTAATCATTCAGAGGCTCTTCAATCATAGTCACAGTCAGAAGTTTTAGCTCGAACTTTCTTCAGAACCTTTGTCTAAGATCTTTCTAGAACTTGATAACATCTTATAAAGCACTTGTACCTCTTTAGAGTCAGAGTGTGTTGATTCCAGAATTTGATGACATCACACGTCAGAGCTTCAAATTCAAAACCTATTTAGCAAAAGCTACACACTAGAAAAAAAACCATTAGTGTACAAGTTGTACTCTAAGAAGCAATGCATTGTTATCATCAAAACTTAAGGCCAGATGCAGAACCAAATCTTGTTCTAACAATCTCCCCCATTTCGATGATGACAAAACCGTGTATTTTGATGAACAATTTTTACTCAGTTTAATCACATAAAAACATCAGAGTGAGGTTTGTATGGTCCCCTTAATTTTAAACTGTTAAAAATTATTTTTTGCAACTTAGAATATCAGAGTTAGGTTTGCAAGCTCCCCCTTAATTTAAGACTTAAAATAATCTTAACATGTATAAAGCTTTTAAAAACAACATGAAAGAAATAACATCCCATGAGGCAGAAGCCTGGTTGTTACAACTTTCTCATCAGACAGAAGTCTGGTTACTCTCTTCCCATAAGGCAAAAGCCTGGTTGGAATGGTTGAGATAACTACCCATAATGCAACAACTTAGGTATAGAAGTATTTCCTTCAGAGTCTATTGCTTGAGTGTCAGAAGGTATCAGTCTCGTCATAGAGCATGATTTGTCAAAATCTTTAATAATCTGGTTAAATAACTTAAATTTGGTTGACTCTTGTTCCTAAACATAATACTGATTCCTAACAACTCATCTCAGCTAGGTTAGAACCTAAAACATTTGGTTAAAAAATGATGAACTTTCACAAAACGTTTTCAAAAATATTACCAAGTCAGAAATAATTGGAACACATGTTTGGGTTTTTGAATGGAAATAGATATATCAAAATTAATCACTCTTTCTCCCCCTTTATCATCATTCAAAAAAAGAAATAAATAGACAAAGAAAATAAACCAAACTACATTTCATTAATGATAAACAAGCAGATACACAAATGAAAACAAAAACAAAGCAAAAATAACACAAGGTTTTTAAAACTAAGGTTTAAGAGGGTTTGGGTAGTCTTGATAAGATATCTCCATGTAGCCTTTCAATTTTTGATGTCCTTTCCTTCACTTTAGAATTCTATGCAGTCAGATGCTCCAACTTCTTTAAAATATACTCCTCAGAATCAAAAGCCTTCTTGACGGTAGAGCCGCAAGCAGCTTCAAGATAAGTCTCAGAAGTAACCAAGGTATTCTGAACAGGAGACGGAAGTGGGATCACTTATGGAGCAGGGAGCAGAAGAGTAGCAAGAACCTTTTGAAATAGATCTTCAACATTTCCAAAGAGTTTGGCATGGAATTTCCTCTTGGCTTCCTTCATCCAGGCAGATTCCAACTCTTTAGAACAGGCCTTTATCCATATTTTAAAGTCGTTGGTTAGATCACATATTTCAGAGAGTTTTTCATTGTCTATGCAAGCCTCAATGAAAGTATCGAGTCTGCCTTCAGCCTCGTCTTCAAACTGCTTAACTAAAACATCCAAGGAAGTAAGATGGATGTTAGTTTGAACAGAAGTAGGCGTAAAGTAGGGATGAGAAATCCTTTCTGGAACAATAATAACTTCAACCTCTGATACAAAATATCCAACTAAATCATCAAATTACACAAGTTTAGGGTTAGGTTCATAATGAATTTCGGTATCTGAGGAAATGGCAATGGTAAGGTAAAAAGAGTCAGGGGTAAAAGGTCCATCATTTATGATTCGTTCCATGAACTCATCAATGGAAGGTTCATCATAGATAAGTTGGGGAGGTGGAGTTGGTGGAGTATGTGTGCCTTTTGGATAGGCACGGGCTTTAGGTGTGGGAAAATTGACTTGAGATAGTGTGGAGAAGTCTGAGTCAGAGGGTTGGCTATTTGTATCCATGGGTTTACGGGAAGTGGTAGTAGTTTCAGAAGTGGTAAGGATGTTTATGGTTGGTGGTATAGTGGTTGTGATGATGGTTGATTTTGTACATGTTAGGTTAGGAATAAGGAGTGAGATAAAAATGGTCAGAGTGGATATGGTTAGGATTATTTCTGAAACATTGGAGGTTCTAGAAGGGGTGGTTATGGTTCTAAATGGGATTATTGGTGGTGAGAGAGTTTGAGTAGGAACAAATGAAGTAGTCATAACAGAACATGCAGAGAATAAGGGAGTCTTAGATAAGGTAAACTTATCATGATCCCCAGAAGAAGTTACTCTAGAAGATCTAGCAGTATCAGAGTGAACAGACTCTCCTTCAGGTTTCATGGTATATGCCAAAATTTTGGGTCCATAAGTTCTAGCAACTTTGGTGGGAGTCCTGGCAGATCCATAAGTTTCCTCACCAGAAGATTTAGACTTTCTTTTTCTTCTCAGAGGGTGAGTATCAACGATATTTTCTGGAAGATCCTCAAAGTTTAACAAATCTTCTTGTCTGTCCCTTTCCTTGCAGATATCATTTAATTTTTCACAACATCATTTGGTTCTTCTTGAGTGAAGAGAAGATAATCCTCCACATTCATACTTCTAGAACCAACATAGGTTTTGTTGAGAAGTTCTGTAGGATTGACAACATTTGAAATCAATGACATATTCTTTATATTATGTCCATTGAATTTTCTTTTAATGATAAAATAAAATTCATTGGACATCTATGCTTCCATAAGCTCTTATACCAACTTCATTTCAACCAGAATGTGTGAGATCAACCTACCTATAGGTATCCACACTCTCTTCATAGATGATCCATTTCTAGTTTCCTTGACCATATCCCTCAAATATTTGAAAATAATCGAGGGAAAATTCATCATGATATTGCTGGACAGGTAGTACAACATGAACTTCTTATCAATATTAGTGTAGTCTAGAGAATTTGAAGAGGGTCAGGGATGAATACATCCAAGAAAAAGCTTAAACCAGAACCTAAGATTCTCGTGAGGATCCTTAGGATCGGATGAGGGCTTCTTATTCACAAAGATAACTTTAGAGACCTCTTCCAACTTCTTCTTATTAGTAGTCATACCAACGCACCACTTTCCATAACCATCATGGCCCAGAAAAGTAGCAATCAACCTTTCAGAAATAGAGATTTTATGACCCAACACATATGAAGTCACTTAAAGTTTAGAATCTTTAGCAAAGATCCAGAATTCTTTAACAAACGAGTCGTAAATAGTTCCTTTAAGATATTCAAAGTAACCTTCCCATCCTTGAGACCTTATAGGGACAAACATATCGAACCCATTTTCCTTGTGGTTGTGAAAATCCACCAAAAATTCATACAGAACTGAAATATTCTCTAAGGGAGTAGACAAAGTGAGTTCTTGAAGACCTTCAAGTACTTGCCCTTGTTGCAGAGGTTGTTGTTGAACTTGTTGTTGATATTGAGCAAATGATTGTTGTTGTTGGGAAGCCATTGATGAAGAGAGAACTAATTTAGGGTTTGAGAACTTTTCGGTTTAAAAATAAGAAAATACGGGGAGTGAAAGTAGCAAAGGCGTGTCAAGTGAGTGGAGTGAGTTTAAATAGAGGTTTTTGCAATCATGACAAAATAAATTAAATGGAATAAATAATGACAAAGGTTAAAGTGAGAGGATTTTAACCTAATCCCAAGGTTTATTCACCCAATGTGTCATATCAGTGCGTCAAAAACGGTTCAGTTTTCTAAGACAATTGTCTTTAATACTGTTCCACTTTCGGAAACTAATTGACAGCTCATTAATGCAAAAACTGTTCAATATCCAAGTTTCAGAACATTTAAAAAGAGGTTCTGATTGGACACTTCTAAGCATATGAAACCTTCTAACTTTCAGAAGACTCACATGTTCAAAGTCTAAAATATCTCAGAGTCTCATTAACCATTATGAAGAGAATAAACATTCTAAGATAACCATCAAAATCATTCTGAACATGTCTCCATGGGTAAATGTTTTAGAATGAAAACGAATATATCTTCAACAATGGGTTTTGTAAAAATATCAGCTCGTTGATGGTCTGTATCAATAAATTTTAGATCTAAAATTCCCTTATGAATACAAGTCATATTTGATCTCAATATGATTAGCCCTAGAATGAAAAATGAGATTCTTAGATATATAAATAGCACAAGTATTGTCACAGAGTATAGAAATGTTACCCTCATATATTTGGTAATCTTTTAACTGACTTTTCATCTAGAGCATTTGAGTGCCAAATCTAGAAGCTGCAATGTATTTAGCTTTTGTAATTTGTAGTGCTATTATTGATTTCCTTTCGCTGGACCATGAGATTAGATTATCGCCCAAAAACTGACAGCTTCTAGAAGTGATCTTCCTCTCAAGTCTATCTCGATCATAGTCAGCATCACAATAACCCACTAGCTTGTAATTTTTAGGTTTTTTATAACACAAGCCAAGGTTAATAGTACCTTTCAGATACTTGAAAATACTCTTAGCAGATGTTAGGTGAGACTCTCTAGGATCTGATTGGAAACGAGCTTATAAATAGACACTAAACAAGATATCAGGTCTAAAAGAATTCAAGTATAAGAGAGAACCAATCATACCTCTGTAAAGCTTTTATTCTAGCTTAGCACTTACCTCATCCTTCTCAAGGATACATGTAGAATGCATATGAGTTTTAGACATCTTGCATTCTGACATGTCAAACTTCTTCAGAAGTTCTTTGGTGTACTTGCTCTGATGGATGTACGTTCCCTTTGGACTTTGATTGATATGAATCCCCAAAAAGAACTTGATTTCCCCATTAAAATCATTTCAAATTCTGCCTGCATTGACTTAGCAAAATCCTTGCATAAAATTATAATTAGCATAACCAAATATGATATCATCAACATAAACCTGAACAACAAGAATATCATTTTTGAATAACTTACAAAAAAATAGTTATATCAACATTCCCTCTTGTGAAATCATTTTCAATAAGAAAATTTCTTAGTCTTTCATACCACGCTCTGGGAGCTTGTTTCAAACCATACAATGATTTCTTGAGTTTGAAAATAAAATTTGAGTTTTTAGGATTTTCAAAACCAAGGGGGTTGGTGTACATACACTTATTAGGTAATGTAAACATTCAGAAATGCACTCTTAACAACCATCTGATATAAGATGATGTTGTGATTGACAACAAAGGAAATTAAGAGACGAAAAGGCTATAACCTGAAAACCAATGCAAAGATTATTGTATAGTCAATCCCTTCTTGTTGACTATAACCTTGTGCTACCAGTCGAGCCTTATTTCTTACTACCTCTCCTTGTTCGTTCAGCTTGTTTCTGAAGACCAACATAGGTCCAATTGAAGGTTCCATGGTTTATGGGTTGGCAACAATTTTTATAAAACACGGTTCACTACAGGATGTCATGGGTAATGTTGTAACATGTTGCTCAGCTCCTCGTAAGAGCAGATGTCCTCACAGATGTTGGAACATATTCTACCATAACATCTATTCTGAGTGTTTTAAATCTTGACAAATTTGGTTTGTTTTAAATGTGTGATATTTCTTTTGGATATATCTTAGTAATTTACCTAGGTCAAGAAGATGCTATCAGGAACAAATTTTACACAAAACGCTAAAATTGGATAATGAGACGTTTTAGGAAACTTTGAAGATTTATTCCTGTTATTATGGAGAAGATTTTGCAGAGAGTTTAAAACTTACAAAATGGAAGAGTCCAAACCCATTATGCACGAGACTATATAAAGAGACTTACTAAACCTAAAATAGGCGTGGAATAATTGTTGAAGAAACCGTGTTTACAAATAAGGGTTTAGGGTTTAAATTT
This sequence comes from Lathyrus sativus, assembly GCA_963859935.3. Lineage (NCBI taxonomy): Eukaryota > Viridiplantae > Streptophyta > Magnoliopsida > Fabales > Fabaceae > Lathyrus > Lathyrus sativus. The sequence continues at coordinate 402,845,740 of OZ012740.1, forward strand.
CTCTTAGTGTGTTGTTGTATTGTGTCACTCATGTATCTTTTGATACATTGAGGTAGACTATTTGTGAGCCATTCATCCACCCCCTAGATGCTTGAATTGGACTGATGTTATTGAGTTGTAAGTGTCTACTCTAAGCTTTTAAGCAAGATCAAGTATTGTTTTTTGAAGTGTGACTTCTTCTAATGTATTGTTATGTCTATCACTGCTATTAGTGACTGGTAGAAAGTGAGAGGGAATTCTCATATCTAGGAGTGTCTTAGGTAGAAATTTCACTAGGTGGGTATTAAGTGAAAAGTTGTAAACGAGGGAGTTTAAATTTGAATTGATATTGCTAATAGTGGATTTCCTTCCTGGCTTGGTAGCCCCTAGAGTAGGTGTTGTTGTACACCGAACTGGGTTAATAACTCTTTGTGTTTTGTTAATTTCTACACTTTTAAATGTGTTATATTTTGTCCTTGTGTTTTAAACAGATATTAGTGTCTTGACATCTCTTAGGACATATGATATCTACATACCAGAATTTCAATTGGTATCAGAGCGGGCATCATGCTTTGTATTTAGATGAGGTCTAGGGAAGATACTTTCTGGTACAATGGAGAAGGAAGAAGGATTTATGAACAGGCCTCCCATCCCTGATGGAACCAATTATGATTATCGGAAGGCACATATGGTGACCTTTCTGAAGTATATGGACATCAAAGTTTGGAAGTCACTGGTCAAGGGGTGGGATCCACCAAGGGCTAGAGATGAAGATGGTAACATTACTGATGTGTTAAAGGGTGAGGAAGACTGGGATGACGAAGATGACAAGCTAGCTCAGGGAAACTCCAAAGCACTAAATGCCATGTTTAATGGAATTGACAAGAATATCTTCAAGCTGATAAGTAATTGTACTGTTGCTAAAGATGCTTGATAGATTTTGAATACTGTCCATGAAGGAACTTTTAAGTTGAAGATGTCAAGACTACAACTTCTTTCCACATGGTTTGAGAACTTAAAATGAAGGAGGATGAGAGCATTCATGATTTTCACATGAATATTATTGAGATAGCCAATGCCTCAAGTGCCCTGGGGGAGAAGATGTCAGAAGCTAAGCTGGTCAGAAAGATTCTCAAATCTCTTCCAAAGAGATTTGACATGAAGGTGACTGCCATTGAAGAAGCCCAAGACATAAACAACATGAAAGTTGATGAGCTTATGGGATCTCTTCAAACTTTTGAATTAGGGATCAGTGAAAAGGTTGAAAAGAAGAAAAGCATAGATTTTGTGTCAAATGCTAAAGACTCAGAGGATAAATGTGATCTAGATATAGATGAAGATATATCGAATTCTATTATGCTTCTTGGGGAGGAAATTTAACAAGGTTCTGAAAAGGGTGGACAGAAGAAGAAGACCGGGTGTCAAGAACATCTCATCCAACATCAGAAACAACAATGACTCTCAAAAGAATGTCAGGTCTGAAGAGAAGTCAAATTAAGGCAAAGGAATTCAATGCTATGAGTGTGAGGGTTTTGGTCATATCAAGTCAGAATGTCTCACTTTTCTCAAGAAAAAAAAGAAAAGGTTGTTTGTATCATGGTCTGATGATGATGACTTAGAAGATGAATCTAATTCTGATACTAACAGCATTGTAATTGCTCTCTCTGGTGGATGGGCTGATGAGGAAGAATTGTGTGCAGAAAATTTCTTTTATGAAGAACTGGATATGTCTTACAAGGAAACTTGTGATAAGTGTGAAGAACATATTAAAACAGGGGAGAATCAGAGGAAGATCTTAGCTGTAATAGAGAATGAGAAGAAAGAAATTCTCTATAGTGTTCATCATCTTCAGAATGAGGTAACCTTCCTAAAGTCCAAGCTTAATAACATGACAGACTCATTAAGAAGAATGAGTAACTAATATGATATGGTGAAAGAGTATAGAAATGCAGGAGGTGATTATCCTTCTGATGATCAACAGAACAATAAGTCTGTAGAAGAGTTGCCTTCTTCTGAAAATAAGAAAATGGTCATCATGCCCAACCACATGTTACAACATCCTGGAAGACATGGTGTGTCTTCAACAAACTCTAAAGTGTCAACTTGGAGGTGTCATTACTATGGGGAGTATGGTTATATTAAGCCTTTTTGTTATAAGTTATATGGAGTGCAACAATCTTTAGTTCGTGCCAAAGCCAATCAAGTAAGTAAGAAAAAAGGTCTATCAACAGAGATGTGAATCTTATGGCTCACACCTCGAGAGTGTCAACTAGAGAAGACTGGTACTTCGATAGTGGATGTTGTAGACACATGACGGGGATTCATTGGTTGTTGGTGGATATTAGGTCTCATTCCTCAAGGTCTGTCAGATTTGGTGATGGATTTAAAGGAGAAATTAAGGAAGTAGAGAGATTGATGTGTGCAGGATCTCCTAATTTGGAAAATGTTCTTCTGGTGAAAGGATTAACTGCTAACCTTATTAGCATTATTCAGCTTTGTGATCAAGGCTTATTGGTCAATTTTTCAAAATCAGGATGCAGAGTCAAAGATGAGAAAGGTGTTGTTCTTATGAGAAGTATGAGGTCCAAGGATAACTGCTATCTGTGGGATCCTCAAATAACTGCTCATTCTTCCACATGGGTTATAACAAATGAAGATGAAGTGAAGTTATGGTATCAGATTCTTAGACATCTCCATCCCAAAAGAATGAAGGAAATAATGTCTATATGAGCCATTAGAGGAATGCCAGATCTTAAGATTGAAGAAGGGAAAATCGGTGGAGAGTGTGAGATTAGAAAGCAGGGTATGATGCCTCATACAATGTTACAACATCAGACTACATCCGGAGTGCTGGAACTGCTTCATATGGATTTGTTGGGACCAATGAAGATAGAAAGCTTGGATGGAAAGAGGTATGTCTATGTGATTATAGATGATTTCTCTAGGTTCACGTGGATGAAGTTTATTAGAGAAAAATATGACTTTTTTGATGTCTTTAAAGATCCGTGTAAAAGTATTCATAGGGAAAAGAACAGTGTGATTGTCAAGATTAGAAGTGACCATGACAAGGAATTTAAGAATGCAGAATTCTCAGAATTTTGTGATTCCGAAAATATTTGTCATGAATTCTCTTCATCTATCACTTCTCAGTTGTATGGAGTTGTTGAACAGAAGACCAAAGTAATATAAGAATATGCTAGAGTTATGTTTCATGCCAAGCAATTTCCATTAGTATTTTGGGCTGTGTAACACGGTGGGAGAACTGACTTTAAACAATGTTGCGGATAGCAAGAGTCGCCACCGACTTTTATTTTATCCATAAGGAAAGGTTATAAAAGAACAGGAAAGACCTTAGAGAATATTTTGGGTCCGGGGGGTAGGTTATGAAAAGGGAAGGTGTTAGCACCCTTTTCATCCATGGTTATCCATGGGCTCTTAGGTACTTAAGCTCACTTTTGAATTGTTTTGAAAGTGTAGTGTGTGAATAGCAAAAAATTTCAGAATAGTTTAATAATAATCCGTGTATGGATGTGAAAAAAACTTGTTTGAAAATTTTGTTGGAAATTTGTTTAAGTGTGAAAAAGTTTTGAAGTGAGCAAGCACCCAGGAGTAACCTACCCTCATGTTTAAAGGTCTTTCTTATTCTTTATTCTTTCCTTTAGTAAGACTATCCCTACTATAATGGAGTAGGTAGTCCTTACTTTGGATGTTAAGGGACATGCGAGGGACAATTTGACTTTGAAGGCCATTGTGGGATGTAATAAGCACATATAAGGGACCATCATCATTTTTCGAAAGGGACTCGATTCGTAAAGGCAACCATAAGGGACTTTGATGATTTTTACATTTTGAGGGACTTGCTTTATACACCCCACTTAACCATTATTCGTAGGCAACTTGAGGGATATCCTTAGGAAGTGAGACGGCGATTAAAATCGACTTACGTGTGTGACGTGTTTATTTTAATTATCTTTATTTAAAAGTGATCTAAATTTATTTTAATATTACATACATGTTGTTACACTCCCTAATTACTAACCATAATAATAATTAAATAATTAAACAACTTTACATCCAAGAAACAATTACAAAATAATAAGCAAAATAATTAAATAGCAAAGATAAATAAAATATAAATAAGCAATAATAAATAATAAAGGGGGTTAATTCTAAGTTTACTCGGCAAGACATCGCATCTTGTGCCTACGTATCCTTACGGGAGTGGAATCAGAGTAATCGTAGTTCCCCTCAAAAGGGAGGTTAGAGACTTCTTGACTGTGGTCAAGGTCTCAAGGGGAATAAACGCATCTTAAGGACACGCTTACGCGGAGTGTAGAAACTCCAAATCTCTACGTTGAATGTCAGATTGTAATTAGGGTTAAATTAGGGATTCCACGGCGGGAAACCCTAAAATGAGCGCGGCGGCTCTTTGACCTAATGCTAAGGGTAAAATTGTAATTTTGCCTACGGCGAGGCATTTGTGAAAATTAGGGTTTGGAATTAATTAAGTTACTAATTATTAAGCTGATTATTCTTAAGGAGGTCCTATTAAGTAAATAAAGTTATATTACATGAAAAAAGTTTTTATTAAATAAAAAAGGTTCTATTATTGTAGATGGGAAAAAGTTATTTTATATAAAATATAAAAGTGTTTTTTAGAATATGAACAATTATTATAAAAAGATTAAGTTGATGACATTAAAATTAATAAATTAGGTTAAACAGCAAATTAAAAAAATAAAAAAAGGTTAATTCACATGCTAATTAAATAGAGAAAAAGATTAGTTACACAAAACGGGTTATTAGGTTAATAAAAACGGTTGATTTAGGCAAATGACTAGGTCAATGGTTTAATTAGTTAAAAAAAAGGTGATTAGGTTCATGATATATTAGTTAAAGGGCAGATTAAATGTTAATTAGTATTTAAATGGCAGATTAAAGGATTATGTGTGTTAAGTGAGTGTTGTGTGTGATACGTGTACATCACTTAAACAAGATTACAGACAAACAAAACGAAATGAACAAGGAACCCTAAATCCCTTCTCATCGTCGGCGGCGTCCCCCCCCCCCTGTCTCTCCTTCCAGTCTCTCTCTCCGGTTTCGACTCAAAATCTCCTGGTTCTTGTACCTGAAATGAAGAATGGAAGCATTAATTGTTCATGATTTTAAATACGAGTAGAGGTTTTACCGAAATCTGGCGAATCGATGATGATTGGTGCGATGAAGTGGTAATGGCTTGTGCGATTTCCGGCGTCGGTGAGGTTCGTAGTGACCGAAGATGGTATCGCCGCTTGAGATAAGTTCTTTTTTCTTCGATTCTTCCGCTCTGAGAATTAGGGTTTTTTTCTCTTTATATAGACTTGGGATTTGAAAGCGATTTGAATATTGGTTGAATGCTGATTGATTGTTTCTATTTTGGGGCTGAATCAAATGAAAACTTTCCTTTTTCTGTCTGATTGCAATGATTTCTGTTGATGAGGATCTCAATCTGTGATACTTGGATCAATCACGTTTAACGTTCGGAATATCTGCTAGCTGTCTGAATCTTTTCCCCCAAATAGGTATATTCCTCAATTGATTTGCTAATTCTGGATTTGTGATTTGGCAGGTGTGGATAGTGATGATTTTGGGCCAAAGGAGATTAAAAGCCCAAAGTAACAACAACTCGACCTTTTGACATATGATACGCTTCGCAAAGATCCTCAGCCAATACGCCTTGCAATGAACTTCAATCAATCTTGATATTCTTTGGTGAAGGCTCACGTGAAGATGCTGGTGATGGTGAGTATTATTCGAATGTCTCTCTTGCGAACAAAAACTGAATGTAAGATATGATGTCCTCCATTCTTGTCTTCAGGTCAAATTGATATGTATCTAACACTGTTTATTTTTCATGTGCTTGATGGTGGTGTTTGGGGAGCTAGAGTAATGTATTGCACAAATCATCGCCCCTCATCATATTATCTTTATCTGCACCAACTGATCAAACTCAGACCACATAGGGACTGATGTCTTATGGAAGCAAGAAAATAGTGTATCCATGGGAGCATCCAACACTGTAGGTGTATCATCAATCTCTGTGTCATCTTCAGCTTATCAATTGCTTGAACCTTTATTTCCTCTTTTAACACAGTAATTTCAACCAGAGTTTTCAGGGCATACAGAGTATCCAACATCTCTTAGGAATGTTATCCGTATGAGGGTTGCCTTAGCCTTAAGTTCTTGAACATTGTTGCCACCAATATTTCCAACAACAACACTACAATCTTGCCTCCAATGAGGGTATTGCCTAGGAAATCTTACACGCATCAGAGTTTCAGAGGTATCTTAATCCCTTTCCAACTTCTTGTAGGAGCTGGTCAATAAATAGCAATGACACCATACTGCTGCAGCATATTCACATAATTCTGTTGTCATTTCGCATGTGTTAGCTTCATTGGCAATTGCAGTTAGCGCTTCAGGTTTTAACCTCTTGGCACAGGGTGGCGTATGGTAAAGGTGATGACAGTGTCATAGTTTAATTCTTGCTATGCTTTGCTCTTCAATCACATAACTCATGTTTTTTCAATTAACTTGATTATGCTTTCTCTATTGTTGAGTTACTTCACCGACTTATTGACTTCATCCACTTCTCTTGGCACAAGGTTGAATGGAGTGTTTCCTGTTGACAAAGGCGTGGTATCTCTCTACATTTGCTGCGAGCCTCAGTTTACCGAGATTACTGTCATAATTTCAAGTAATTGATGTGAGCTTCAAAGGTCTGTTATGTTTCCTGTGTGAGCGTAGTTTCTTGGTAATGTCTGCGTCTCGTAACACTTAACAATTGTTGTGGATTAAATGCAAGTACACTACTAACTCAGACTTCAAGTAGTTAAGACTTAAGGACAATGTCGCATCTTCTTCCATTGACTCGTCTGCACGCAGAATGAAGCTCCTCCGCAAGCTCCTCCACGTGAGTCTTCAAACTGAGCTCTGGTAACGGTTATAAGAGCATCTGTGGTAATTGAATACTTTGTGCACTTCAGGTGAGTGAATTCCAGACAATTGATAGAAGATGAGCCCATCAAAGCTTCTGCAAGGCGTTCCTTAGATATCTGTAGAAGGTATGAATCCTACTGCTGCTGTTGTTTTTCATTCGATTCAAAAGTGATATCTGCAACCATTTTCTCCAGCTTCTTTGAAGGCTTTCACTGTGCAACTGGTTTTCGCAGGGAACACAGGTTGGCCTCACAAACTCTTGAGTAAAATCATGATTTTGGAATAAAGTTGTTGATGTTCGGCTTCCACTGATCAAGATTGAAGAACGAGTCAAAGTGTTGCTGAGAGTGTACTTCTTACGACCGGTCCTGATCTATCTGCTGAAGGTCACGCTCAAACTTCCGCTTCAAGACCAAGATTACCGGCTATGTTGTGTTGAGACTTCTGTTCTGACGTGCAGGGTTTCTTCCGCGAAGGTATAGGCTTCTTAAAGCATAAACACTCCTTGGCATGAGAGCAAAACTCTGCCCTTGGTAGTTATGTAGGATTTACCCCCTTGTGGAAACAACGTGGGATATGGATACGTTAGCAGTAGCTGCAGGTAATTCAAAGTTACTAATTGTGTTCACATGTTGACTATCTGCTTTTTTCTCAGGCCCCAAGTGACAACGGCGCACCAGGCATCCTTATCCACCGACGGGAATCAATTTGGAGCTTAAAGTGGAGCCGTATATCCATGTCAGAAGCTATCTGGGATGTTACATCACTTTAACAACACAAGTGCTCACAGGCGTTGGGACTTCAGGACCGTCGCCCTATGCAAGCCATCAATTCCCTTTCCAAAATAGTTAACTAGCTAACTGTTGTAGTTATAACATTTGTATCAGGATGTACTCTTAAACTACCACGGATATAGCTTTTATTTGCAATGATTTACTTGCTTAGTATGTATAACACTTTGAATGGTTTTCAAGATAATGGAATTCAACTCAAATATAGTGTTGTAGATTCTCAACTTGAAAGGAATTGTATTATTGTCTTAGAATAATTGAAACTGTCTTTGATACTTGGAAATTTCCCTCTATAAACTTCTTGCGATACCACATGCCAACTTTGAAGGTATAAACAATGTCAGCTGACTTTGAATGTCCTTGGGAGCACGGTGAGCTAGAGAGTAAGGTGGATCCCAACTTTAAAACTTCTTGTTAAATGTGATAACCCCATTTTATGAACAAAACTAGCCTCTCTGGTTATAAACTTGAATTTTTCATGTATAACTTTAAATTTGTAAATTCCCAAAATTCGAGTATCAAATCAGATTCCAGGTAAAACAAGTCAAACTCTGCCACCACAACCCAAATAATATCACTTGATTATATTTCCAAAATGCTGAACTTCGCACACGTATGAATGAACCTTGAATCTTGAACTCACATTATATTGCACCAGAAGGCTACATAAAACCTAATCAGAGACGATTCTTGTGAATCTTCTTAGAACACAAAGTCTTGTATTGTGAGGGCAAATTTTGGGGTGCAACAGCTGCCCCTGTTCAATTTTCTGAAACCTGAGGGGTTAGATTGGTATATTTTCCAGTCGTAACCTGGAAGGTTGAAGGGGATTGAACACAAAAGCCCAAAAATTTGCACTCACCAGTGCATGGAGTGATATTGATGGTTGGTTGAACATGATTGAGTGGGCTTAAAGATGCCACTAGGGGAAAGTTCTTCAGAATATGGGTGTATGATGAAAGCTGTCAGGAGTCTGGAATAATAATGATGTAGCAGCATGTCTTCATGAGGATAGAGCAATCAATAGTGATAACCCTAAAGCAGTCTTGAAGCAATGATATGATTTCAGGAGGATAGAACAATGAATGGCTCTAAAGCAGTCTTGAAATAATAATGTGATATGTCTTCAGGAGGATAGAGCAATCAATAGCTCTAAAGCAGTCTTGAAGTAATGATTTCAGGAGGATAGAGCAACGGATAGCTCTAAAGCAGTCTTGAAATAATTAGATGGCTTCAGGAGGATAGAGCAATGAATAGCTCTAAAGCAGTCTTGAAGTAATGATTTCAGGAGGATAGAGCAACGGATAGCTCTAAAGCAGTCTTGAAATAATAATGTGATATGTCTTCAGGAGGATAGAGCAATCAATAGCTCTAAAGCAGTCTTGAAGTAACGATTTCAGGAGGATAGAGCAATGAATAGCTCTAAAGCAGTCTTGAAGTAATGATTTCAGGAGGATAGAGCAATCAATAGCTCTAAAGCAGTCTTGAAGTAATGATTTCAGGAGGATAGAGCAATCAATAGCTCTAAAGCAGTCTTGAAGTAACGATTTCAGGAGGATAGAGCAATGGATAGCTCTAAAGCAGTCTTGAAATAATAATGTAATTTCAGGAGGATAGAGCAATGGATAACTCTAAAGCAGTCTTGAAATAATTAGATGGCTTCAGGAGGATAGAGCAATGAATAGCTCTAAAGCAGTCTTGAAGTAATGATTTCAGGAGGATAGAGCAACGGATAGCTCTAAAGCAGTCTTGAAATAATGATTTCAGGAGGATAGAGCAATGGATAGCTCTAAAGCAGTCTTGAAATAATAATGTAATTTCAGGAGGATAGAGCAATGAATAGCTCTAAAGCAGTCTTGAAATAATAATGTGATATGTCTTCAGGAGGATAGAGCAATCAATAGCTCTAAAGCAGTCTTGAAGTAATGATTTCAGGAGGATAGAGCAATGGATAGCTCTAAAGCAGTCTTGAAATAATAATGTGATATGTCTTCAGGAGGATAGAGCAATCAATAGCTCTAAAGCAGTCTTGAAGTAACGATTTCAGGAGGATAGAGCAATGGATAGCTCTAAAGCAGTCTTGAAATAATAATGTAATTTCAGGAGGATAGAGCAATGGATAACTCTAAAGCAGTCTTGAAATAATTAGATGGCTTCAGGAGGATAGAGCAATGAATAGCTCTAAAGCAGTCTTGAAGTAGTAATATGACCTCATGAGGATAGAGCAATGAATAGCTCTAAAGCAGTCTTGAAGTAATAGGATGATTTCAGGAGGATAGAGCAATCAGTAGCTCTAAAGCAGTCTTGAAGTCATGAGAGGCTGTCAGGAGGATAAAATAACCCTGAGGTTACAATAAAGCAGTCCAAAGTAATAAGAAGCTCATCAGGAGGATAAAGTAACCCTGAGGTTACAATAAAGCAGTCCCAAAGATCATAAGCTTGTTTGTTGGATAATTAACCTGAAAACAAGGTAGCACTCTGTATAACAACATTAGTTTATGCTTTATGTATGCATGTATGACATGATGCACTTAGGTAATGTACTATAGACATATATGTTATGGTATGATGTAAATGATGTATGTATGCTACGACACTGCTGGAAGTGTCTGGATATCCTTGTATAACAACTGCTGGCCAAGGAAAATAAATCCCGATTCGTTGTTGAAGAATATATAACCCTCCGTCTGCTGGGGGTAACAAGGTATAGATAACCTCCGTTTTCGTTTGATAGTAGGATAAGTATAACATCCCGTCTTCGTTCATCGTGCCCTTATTGGAAAGTAATTTCCCGTATATCCGTATGAGGATAAAAGAGATGAATATAAATTCCAGGGGAGATTAGACTTTGAAAATGGATTAGTCCTACTGATGGTTTGTAACTGTCTTGTAAAGATGAACCGGCGAAGCTTCGTTGAAATCCTGCCCTCGTTCGTCCTTAGTAAATACTATTACTGCATTTTCATGCATTTCTGGTAAACATCAATCATATTAAAAGCATACCTGCATTTCTGGTAAACATCAATCATATTCAAAGGCATACATACATTCAAACACAACCAATGGACGTTTCGCTTATGTAAATAGGGTAAAAGTAAATCTGGATTCAAAAGATGGAGTTTATTTATATCAAAAGTGACCCATACACGGGTAAGTTTGTACAAGGAGACATAAACCCTAGTAAGAGAATTTTGTCATGAAGTTTTACAAAAAGAATCAGCTATGTGGGAAATAATCCTATTGAGTTTCAATTCTACTATTGCCACTCAAGTATCTCATCTTCTTGCTGTTGAGACGGAAACGATTGGATTGAGCTTTATCTGTTTGAGCTTGAGTAAGTAGTACAACTGGTTGCAGTTTCATGAGTGATCCAAACGAGACATAGTCATACGCTTTAATCCCTAACTTTTGCCTGGATTGCCCTTTCAGGTTTTCAATCCACCGGGATACCCTTTTTTGCCCAAGCCGCCTTTTCAGGTTTTCGACTTGCCGGGTGTACATCTTTTTATATATATATCCCTAATTTTTGCCCAAACCCTTTTGGTTTGCCGGGATGCCCTTATTTTTGCCTAGGCCTGTCAACCTAGCGGGTCTCTTTTTATGCGTAGTATTTTTTAACTATGTCTGCGTTTACAGGTTGTGGGAAGTCTTCACCATCCATTGTAGTCAGTATCATGGCACCTCCTGAGAACACTGTCTTGACTACAAATGGTCCCTCATATGTTGGAGTCCACTTGCCCCTAGGATCACCCTGTGGTAATATGATACGCTTGATTACCAAGTCACCAGCCTGATATACCTTTGGCTTAACCTTCTTGTTAAAAGCTTTGATCATCCGTTTCTGGTACATCTGGCCATGACAAACTGCTGCTAACCTTTTCTCATCAATCAAATTTATCTGGTCAAGTCGAGTCTGAATCCACTCATCTTCATCCAAGCCTGCATCCTTCATAATTCTCAAGGAGGGGATCTGAACTTCAATAGGCAGAACTGCTTCCATACCATAGACTAAGGAGAATGGGGTTGCCCCTGTTGAAGTACGTATTGTAGTACGATAACCATGCAGAGCAAATGGTAACCTCTCGTGCCAATCCTTGTAAGTAACAGTCATCTTCTGTACAATCTTCTTAATGTTCTTATTAGCAGCTTCAACTGCCCCATTCATCTTTGGACGATACGGAGAAGAGTTGTGATGCTTAATCTTGAACTGCATCTTCGAAATCAACAAGGTAGTATGGATCAACATATACTGTCTTAGTCGGCGAGCAGCCCATGCCAAAGCGCAGCAAGTTTTCTCGAGCAGTGAGTATCTTGTTTCACAGTCGGTAAACTTTTTGCTAAGGCAGTATATTGCCTGCTCTTTTCGACCAGACTCGTCATGTTGCCCCAATACACACCCCATTGAGTTGTCTAATACTGTTAAATACATAATCAAGGGTCTTCCATCAACTGGAGGCATTAAAATTGGGGATTCTAGCAAATATCTCTTGATTTCATTAAAGGTAGTCTGGCACGCATCATTCCATTCCATCACCTGATCTTTCTTCAACAACTTGAAGATTGGCTCACAGATGGTAGTTAATTGGGAAATAAATCTTGCAATGTAGTTCAATCGTCCCAAGAAACCTCTAACCTCCTTCTCAATACGGGGAGCTGGCATCTCTCGTATAGCTTTCACTTTTGCAGGATCCACTTCGATACCTTTTCCACTGACAATGAAACCCAGGAGTTTTCTAGATCTAACTCCAAAAGCACACTTGTTCGGGTTCAATCTCAACTTGTATTTCTTCAACCTCTCAAACAACTTGTGCAGATGATCAAGATGTTGCTCTTCATTCTGAGATCTGGCTATCATATCATCCACATATACCTCTATCTCATGATGAATCATATCATGAAACAAAGCCACCATAGCATGCTGATATGTTGCCCCTATCTTGACCTCTTTTCTGTTTTCTTCAGTTCCCAGATTCACAACTTCGACTGGCTCTTCATGTGGCTGTATAGCTTTCTCTTCTTGTTGTAACAACCTAGCAAGCTCTACAGGTATTTCACGATCGTCCTCGTCTCCGTCTTCAGTTTGATAGATCGGATTCTCGAAATTGTAATTGGCAATAGTAGAACTGTTATCAACTGGATCCAGAGTGGATGAGGATCGGCATTTTAGTGACGTGGGTGTGTGTAAGAACACATAGCTGATAAAGCAAAAATAAAAGAAAAAGAAAGACGAGGAACACAATATTTACGAAAACGAAACGTCCATTGATTTTATGGAATGAAGTATGCAAATGAAATGACAACCCGTAACAAGCACACCATTGTGCCCCGGGTAAGGCACATGGCTTGAAAGTACAAATTTAAAAATATAACACAGTAATAGTATTTACTCCCGACTAAAGGAGATAGGGATAACATCTTCAGCTGTCCAATTATTGAGTCCAGCACCCACAGTAGGAAAAATCCATGCCTCCAAGTTGAAAGTGTTTACATGGCTGACAAAGTATTCTTCCTCTCCAAAGACAGTAACAACTTTTCCATTCACCGGATATCTCAACTTTTGATGTAATGTGGAGGTCACAGCACCTGCCCCATGGATCCAGGGACGACCAAGCAGACATGAGTACGAAGAACGAATATCCATCACATAGAATGTAGCAGTAAACACCTGAGAGCCAACCTTGATTGGAAGATCAATTTCCCCATGCACTACTCTTCTAGAACCATCAAAAGCCTTTACCACAATATTACTGGGCTTCAATACCGTATCTTCAGGACTCAGCTTGTTCAGGACTTCCTTAGGCAACACATTCAGAGAGGAACTATTGTCTATCAGCACATGAGACAGGGTAGTGCCCCTGCATTCAATTGAAATATGCAAGGCCCTGTTATGATCCCTCTTGGCAGGGGTCAAGTCAGCATCAGAAAATCCTAACCCGTTGTCATAGGTCAGGTGAGCAACACAATTCTCAAACTGGTCCACAGAAATTGCACTGGGTACATGAGCCATCTTTAGAAACTTGATCAATGACTTGGCATGAGCCTCAGAACATAATAACGGGGAGAGCATAGAAATCTTTGAGGGAGTATGCCCCAGCTGATCAACAATATCATAATCACTCTTGCGAATGATTTTCAATACTTCTTCCATCTGCTTAGAGAGGTCATCAGCAACTGGCACATCAGTAGATACAGGCTCAATAACAGGACCCTTGCCCCGAGCATCAGTGGTGGAAGTAACAGCAGGAGTAACTGCACTCTTAGAAGCAACTGGAGGAGAGAAGACTCTTCCACTACGGGTGATCTTGCTAGATCCAGCAATATTATCAATGTCAACAGGCATATCAGGTAAAGGCTCCTGCTTGACACCATGGATGTAAACATCAGACCCATAGTGCCAGGGCACAGCTTTGTCAGATGTATAAGGAATAGGACCAGGAGTGGTAATGATCAGAGGAGCTACTCTGGCTTCAGCAACAACTTTCACAGGACTTTCAACAATAATCTTGATTGGGCCCTGATGAGTGATTTTAATGGGACCCTTTGAAGTGATTCTTAGTGGTACTTTGTCAACCATGTCAACCTCTTCAATCTTCTTACCCTGAGTCAGATGATCCACCATACTTTCTACAGATGCTGGTATTCTTTCAAACACTATAGTATATTGATCCATGAGACGTTGAATCCCATCTCTCAAAATGAAGCAACTATCCGGCTTATAGGTACAATATAGACAATCTTCATGACAACCTGGAAAGATCCCAGCTTGTACTAACCTCTTTTTGATAACAGACAATGGTGTGCTCAACTCCATAACTGAATAGACATGCAGATCTTCATCAATATCTTCATCAATGGCGTTGACAGTCTTCTCGTGATTTGGCATTGGAGCTGTAATCACATTTGGAGTACCTGGTGGATCAAACTCAATTTCTCCAGCATCAATCATATCCTGAATTTTGTTCTTCAAGACCCAGCAGTTATTAGTATCATGTCCTGGACAGTTTGAATGATATGCACATCGTGCATTGGGATTGTACTTGGGAGAGGTAACATTGGGATTCTGAGGAGCCTCCCTCAGGGTAATAAGTTCAGCCTTCAACAAGTGTTGCAATGCCTGAGCCATTGACATGTTGATCTTCGTGAACTGTCTTCTAGCCCTCTGTTGGTTGCCTTGAGGCTGCTCTGTTGTTGCAGGAATTGGATTTGAAATATGAACTGCACTAACAGACTGATGTCTTCTGTTACGATCAAGCACAGCATTAGATTCTCTCTTCCCAGTGGGAGGCTTCTTTGCAGCACCTGATGAAGAAGTGCCCACTTGGATCTTACCACTCTTGATACCATTCTCTACTCGCTCTCCTGTCATGATCAACTCAGTGAAGCCAGATGATGAGCTTCCAATGAGATGACTGTAAAACGGACCATTCAGCGTACACATGAACATATCAACCAACTCCCTATCAGTCAAAGGGGGTTGAACTCTTCCAGCTAAGTCTCTCCACTTCTGAGCATACTCCTTAAAGCTTTCTTTGGCACCCATAGACATGCTTTGAAGCTGCATGCGAGTGGGGGCTAAGTCAGCATTGTATTGATACTGCTTGTAGAAAGCTTCAGCAAGGTCATTCCAATCTCTGATGTTGACACTCTCCAACTGATAATACCACTCTAGCTGAGCTCCAGATAAACTTTCTTGAAAGAAATGGATCCACAACTTTTTATCAGCAGTGTGGGGTTGCATTCTTCTGACATAAGACCTCAGATGCAATTTGGGACAAGAGACCCCATCATAGACAACAAATGTAGGAACTTTGAACCCAATGGGTATGACCACCCCAGATATCAAGCTCAAATCCTCAAAATCCAGCCCAGATGATTTCTGTAATTCCATAGCATCCATTCTATCCACCAGCATCTTGAATTTGTCTTCGTTAGGCTCATGGTAGTAGTTAGCCTCAGAATCAGAGTCCCCCATAGTGTTGTGGAGACTGCCTCTCTCCTGCTCAGATTCTTCAGATTCATAGTCTTCAACATGTTCCTTGGTCTTGACAGGACCTTTGAACCTTCTTCCCATGTTGAGCAACCCAGCAGACCTTCTAGCCTTCCTAGTCTTCTTGGCCAGCAGTGTCTTCAATTCATCCTGCCCCTTGGATAGGTTCAGGATCAGCTCTTGGAACTGTGCATTCTGTGCCTGGAGATCCTTAACTGATTGTTCAAGAGCCATTGCTGAAATAAACAGCGAGAAGATGAGAAACCTGTGCACAATTATAAACCTGTGATGCAATGATATGGGAATGCATATGCAATGTTTTCAAGGACCGCAGGATTTAAATTTGCTTAAACAAACAAGAAAGTAACTTTTTATTAGTAATAACTTGTTTTGCCTTTTAGGCTTACAAAAAATGAAAACGAAATAAGTACAAAAGATGGGGTTTTAAGTCTCCCATGGACGTTTCCTCTTTGTGTTGAGGTATGAGTTGAGGTTTCGTTCCTCATGAAGTAGCTTTGTTAGCTCTAGGATCCTTGCTTGGCTTGCTTTGTAATGAGCCTCGAAAGTATCCCTTTGTTCTTTCAGTTGGATCCATGATCTCTGCAAGTCTTCCATATCAGTAGGCATGTCTGGGTGAAGGATGGTATAAGCTGTGTCTCCTTCAGCAACAGGTTCCATGGTAACTGGTAGGATGGCAGGGTATGGCATCATGAGTGTCTGAGCACGAAATCGTACCCATCTGAGATAAGCCTCCATAGGAACGGTGTACTTAGGCTCCAGTGTCTTGCTGTCAATCCTGTTTACCTTTCCCCAAGCTCGGACGAATCTCTGACGGTAACCCTGAAGATCGTTGTCGTAATCAAACACAATGCCCTGAATCAACATGTCATGTGGACCATCGCTCCGGGCGTAACCAAACTGTCGTAAAGCTAGAGATGGGTTGTAGGTGATGCCTCCTCTTATGCCTAGAAGTGGCACATTAGGAAACTCCCCACAACGGTCAATGATGGTGACATTCTCCATAGATCTGGAGCACCAATGGATGTCTGAGTGAGAAAGTGACATGATCCTCTTGGACCATCTGAACCCTTGCTCATTCTTCATTACTGAGCGAGGAAGGTGAGAAATAAACCACCTAGAAAGTAAAGGTATGCAGCACATCAAAGTTCCTCTTGCCCTTGTAGTACGGGTGTGAAGAGAATGTAGGATGTCTCCAAGTAAGGTAGGCACTGGATTGTGACTCAGGAATATGTTGATGGCATGAACGTCTATGAACTGATCAGGATTGGGGAACAACACTAAGCCATAAATCAATAAAGCTAAGATCTCCTCAAAAGCATCGTAGCTCATAGCCTTCAAGAACATTTGAGCTTTATCCACTAATACCTTGGCAAGAATACCTTTAACTCCACTTCTCGTCTCTAGAACAATGTCAGACTTCTTCAGATGTAGAGCTGCAGCAATAACTTCTGGTTTAAGCTCCTTCTCTAAGCCTGTGAACGGCTTCTGATCAAGAACAGGTATACCCAGAAGTTTAGAGAACTCCTCCATGGTTGGAACTAACTGATAATCAGGAAATGTAAAGCAATGGTGCTTAGGGTCAAAGAACTGAAACAGCACACTCATCATGTCTTCACTGAACCCTGAAGTGACTAGATCCATTAGGTGACCATGTCTCTGGACGAACTAGGAATGATCAGACACTTGGGAAACCAACTCTTTGAGCTTGGGAGGTATCCCTACAAAGTTGATCCTGATGGTGTTTCTACGAGCAGAAGCCATGACCTGCAACAAAGAACAAAAATAAATCCCTTGGTCCTTGAAATGGTTAGGGAAAATGATATGCTCATGATGCATGATGATGTCATGATGTTATGTTCAATCACAAACATGTGGCACACACAAACAAGTCACACCATAGCCCTAGGTTTAAAGGCTTGCATGAGGTTCAAAGGCAAGTACCCTCCCCTGAAGTTAGATGGTTCATCCTGTCCTACAAAAGTAACCAGGTTCTAAGGGATCTCAATATCATTGATCCTTCACAAGGGTGGTTGTTCAGAAGGCAACTTACTTGCCAACCAAAACCCTCCAAGTTTAAGATCTCAATGAGCGTAGTATCGAGTGTCAACCAACTTCAGTCTGTACCAAAGCCGGTTACCTCACTACTTTCTAAAGGCCAAGATGAGTTAACTAGGGTTCTAAAAGTCAGTTAGTGCATTGACAACATGTGGCAGCCTCAATATTATCCTCAACTTGACTTAAGGAATATAAGCACCAACCAAGAAGTCGCACTAACTATGGCCACCAGATCAACCGTATCGATATACGTCGTACAGTTTCCTTGGTCTATTGCCATTTACCTAAGGTACACTAGATCCGGGTTAGGACCTTTCACACATAAGAGCACCCCAACAATATAATAATAAAGCAAACAAGGCAAACAATTTAAAGTGATCTTAATTCCTAAGGGTACCCCTCTTAAATAGGTCCCCAGCAGAGTCGCCAGTTCTGTAACACGGTGGGAGAACTGACTTTAAACAATGTTGCGGATAGCAAGAGTCGCCACCGACTTTTATTTTATCCATAAGGAAAGGTTATAAAAGAACAGGAAAGACCTTAGAGAATATTTTGGGTCCGGGGGGTAGGTTATGAAAAGGGAAGGTGTTAGCACCCTTTTCATCCATGGTTATCCATGGGCTCTTAGATACTTAAGCTCACTTTTGAATTATTTTGAAAGTGTAGTGTGTGAATAGCAAAAAATTTCAGAATAGTTTAATAATAATCCGTGTATGGATGTGAAAAAAACTTGTTTGAAAATTTTGTTGGAAATTTGTTTAAGTGTGAAAAAGTTTTGAAGTGAGCAAGCACCTAGGAGTAACCTACCCTCATGTTTAAAGGTCTTTCTTATTCTTTATTCTTTCCTTTAGTAAGACTATCCCTACTATAATGGAGTAGGTAGTCCTTACTTTGGATGTTAAGGGACATGCGAGGGACAATTTGACTTTGAAGGCCATTGTGGGATGTAATAAGCACATATAAGGGACCATCATCATTTTTCGAAAGGGACTCGATTCGTAAAGGCAACCATAAGGGACTTTGATGATTTTTCCATTTTGAGGGACTTGCTTTATACACCCCACTTAACCATTATTCGTAGGCAACTTGAGGGATATCCTTAGGAAGTGAGACGGCGATTAAAATCGACTTACGTGTGTGACGTGTTTATTTTAATTATCTTTATTTAAAAGTGATCTAAATTTATTTTAATATTACATACATGTTGTTACACTCCCTAATTACTAACCATAATAATAATTAAATAATTAAACAACTTTACATCCAAGAAACAATTACAAAATAATAAGCAAAATAATTAAATAGCAAAGATAAATAAAATATAAATAAGCAATAATAAATAATAAAGGGGGTTAATTCTAAGTTTACTCGGCAAGACATCGCATCTTGTGCCTACGTATCCTTACGGGAGTGGAATCAGAGTAATCGTAGTTCCCCTCAAAAGGGAGGTTAGAGACTTCTTGACTGTGGTCAAGGTCTCAAGGGGAATAAACGCATCTTAAGGACACGCTTACGCGGAGTGTAGAAACTCCAAATCTCTACGTTGAATGTCAGGTTGTAATTAGGGTTAAATTAGGGATTCCACGGCGGGAAACCCTAAAATGAGCGCGGCGGCTCTTTGACCTAATGCTAAGGGTAAAATTGTAATTTTGCCTACGGCGAGGCATTTGTGAAAATTAGGGTTTGGAATTAATTAAGTTACTAATTATTAAGCTGATTATTCTTAAGGAGGTCCTATTAAGTAAATAAAGTTATATTACATGAAAAAAGTTTTTATTAAATAAAAAAGGTTCTATTATTGTAGATGGGAAAAAGTTATTTTATATAAAATATAAAAGTGTTTTTTAGAATATGAACAATTATTATAAAAAGATTAAGTTGATGACATTAAAATTAATAAATTAGGTTAAACAGCAAATTAAAAAAATAAAAAAAGGTTAATTCACATGCTAATTAAATAGAGAAAAAGATTAGTTACACAAAACGGGTTATTAGGTTAATAAAAACGGTTGATTTAGGCAAATGACTAGGTCAATGGTTTAATTAGTTAAAAAAAAGGTGATTAGGTTCATGATATATTAGTTAAAGGGCAGATTAAATGTTAATTAGTATTTAAATGGCAGATTAAAGGATTATGTGTGTTAAGTGAGTGTTGTGTGTGATACGTGTACATCACTTAAACAAGATTACAGACAAACAAAACGAAATGAACAAGGAACCCTAAATCCCTTCTCATCGTCGGCGGCGTCCCCCCCCCCCCTGTCTCTCCTTCCAGTCTCTCTCTCCGGTTTCGACTCAAAATCTTCTGGTTCTTGTACCTGAAATGAAGAATGGAAGCATTAATTGTTCATGATTTTAAATACGAGTAGAGGTTTTACCGAAATCTGGCGAATCGATGATGATTGGTGCGATGAAGTGGTAATGGCTTGTGCGATTTCCGGCGTCGGTGAGGTTCGTAGTGACCGAAGATGGTATCGCCGCTTGAGATAAGTTCTTTTTTCTTCGATTCTTCCGCTCTGAGAATTAGGGTTTTTTTCTCTTTATATAGACTTGGGATTTGAAAGCGATTTGAATATTGGTTGAATGCTGATTGATTGTTTCTATTTTGGGGCTGAATCAAATGAAAACTTTCCTTTTTCTGTCTGATTGCAATGATTTCTGTTGATGAGGATCTCAATCTGTGATACTTGGATCAATCACGTTTAACGTTCGGAATATCTGCTAGCTGTCTGAATCTTTTCCCCCAAATAGGTATATTCCTCAATTGATTTGCTAATTCTGGATTTGTGATTTGGCAGGTGTGGATAGTGATGATTTTGGGCCAAAGGAGATTAAAAGCCCAAAGTAACAACAACTCGACCTTTTGACATATGATACGCTTCGCAAAGATCCTCAGCCAATACGCCTTGCAATGAACTTCAATCAATCTTGATATTCTTTGGTGAAGGCTCACGTGAAGATGCTGGTGATGGTGAGTATTATTCGAATGTCTCTCTTGCGAACAAAAACTGAATGTAAGATATGATGTCCTCCATTCTTGTCTTCAGGTCAAATTGATATGTATCTAACACTGTTTATTTTTCATGTGCTTGATGGTGGTGTTTGGGGAGCTAGAGTAATGTATTGCACAAATCATCGCCCCTCATCATATTATCTTTATCTGCACCAACTGATCAAACTCAGACCACATAGGGACTGATGTCTTATGGAAGCAAGAAAATAGTGTATCCATGGGAGCATCCAACACTGTAGGTGTATCATCAATCTCTGTGTCATCTTCAGCTTATCAATTGCTTGAACCTTTATTTCCTCTTTTAACACAGTAATTTCAACCAGAGTTTTCAGGGCATACAGAGTATCCAACATCTCTTAGGAATGTTATCCGTATGAGGGTTGCCTTAGCCTTAAGTTCTTGAACATTGTTGCCACCAATATTTCCAACAACAACACTACAATCTTGCCTCCAATGAGGGTATTGCCTAGGAAATCTTACACGCATCAGAGTTTCAGAGGTATCTTAATCCCTTTCCAACTTCTTGTAGGAGCTGGTCAATAAATAGCAATGACACCATACTGCTGCAGCATATTCACATAATTCTGTTGTCATTTCGCATGTGTTAGCTTCATTGGCAATTGCAGTTAGCGCTTCAGGTTTTAACCTCTTGGCACAGGGTGGCGTATGGTAAAGGTGATGACAGTGTCATAGTTTAATTCTTGCTATGCTTTGCTCTTCAATCACATAACTCATGTTTTTTCAATTAACTTGATTATGCTTTCTCTATTGTTGAGTTACTTCACCGACTTATTGACTTCATCCACTTCTCTTGGCACAAGGTTGAATGGAGTGTTTCCTGTTGACAAAGGCGTGGTATCTCTCTACATTTGCTGCGAGCCTCAGTTTACCGAGATTACTGTCATAATTTCAAGTAATTGATGTGAGCTTCA
This sequence comes from Lathyrus sativus, assembly GCA_963859935.3. Classification (NCBI taxonomy): domain Eukaryota; kingdom Viridiplantae; phylum Streptophyta; class Magnoliopsida; order Fabales; family Fabaceae; genus Lathyrus; species Lathyrus sativus. The sequence continues at coordinate 402,867,496 of OZ012740.1, forward strand.
AAGGTCTGTTATGTTTCCTGTGTGAGCGTAGTTTCTTGGTAATGTCTGCGTCTCGTAACACTTAACAATTGTTGTGGATTAAATGCAAGTACACTACTAACTCAGACTTCAAGTAGTTAAGACTTAAGGACAATGTCGCATCTTCTTCCATTGACTCGTCTGCACGCAGAATGAAGCTCCTCCGCAAGCTCCTCCACGTGAGTCTTCAAACTGAGCTCTGGTAACGGTTATAAGAGCATCTGTGGTAATTGAATACTTTGTGCACTTCAGGTGAGTGAATTCCAGACAATTGATAGAAGATGAGCCCATCAAAGCTTCTGCAAGGCGTTCCTTAGATATCTGTAGAAGGTATGAATCCTACTGCTGCTGTTGTTTTTCATTCGATTCAAAAGTGATATCTGCAACCATTTTCTCCAGCTTCTTTGAAGGCTTTCACTGTGCAACTGGTTTTCGCAGGGAACACAGGTTGGCCTCACAAACTCTTGAGTAAAATCATGATTTTGGAATAAAGTTGTTGATGTTCGGCTTCCACTGATCAAGATTGAAGAACGAGTCAAAGTGTTGCTGAGAGTGTACTTCTTACGACCGGTCCTGATCTATCTGCTGAAGGTCACGCTCAAACTTCCGCTTCAAGACCAAGATTACCGGCTATGTTGTGTTGAGACTTCTGTTCTGACGTGCAGGGTTTCTTCCGCGAAGGTATAGGCTTCTTAAAGCATAAACACTCCTTGGCATGAGAGCAAAACTCTGCCCTTGGTAGTTATGTAGGATTTACCCCCTTGTGGAAACAACGTGGGATATGGATACGTTAGCAGTAGCTGCAGGTAATTCAAAGTTACTAATTGTGTTCACATGTTGACTATCTGCTTTTTTCTCAGGCCCCAAGTGACAACGGCGCACCAGGCATCCTTATCCACCGACGGGAATCAATTTGGAGCTTAAAGTGGAGCCGTATATCCATGTCAGAAGCTATCTGGGATGTTACATCACTTTAACAACACAAGTGCTCACAGGCGTTGGGACTTCAGGACCGTCGCCCTATGCAAGCCATCAATTCCCTTTCCAAAATAGTTAACTAGCTAACTGTTGTAGTTATAACATTTGTATCAGGATGTACTCTTAAACTACCACGGATATAGCTTTTATTTGCAATGATTTACTTGCTTAGTATGTATAACACTTTGAATGGTTTTCAAGATAATGGAATTCAACTCAAATATAGTGTTGTAGATTCTCAACTTGAAAGGAATTGTATTATTGTCTTAGAATAATTGAAACTGTCTTTGATACTTGGAAATTTCCCTCTATAAACTTCTTGCGATACCACATGCCAACTTTGAAGGTATAAACAATGTCAGCTGACTTTGAATGTCCTTGGGAGCACGGTGAGCTAGAGAGTAAGGTGGATCCCAACTTTAAAACTTCTTGTTAAATGTGATAACCCCATTTTATGAACAAAACTAGCCTCTCTGGTTATAAACTTGAATTTTTCATGTATAACTTTAAATTTGTAAATTCCCAAAATTCGAGTATCAAATCAGATTCCAGGTAAAACAAGTCAAACTCTGCCACCACAACCCAAATAATATCACTTGATTATATTTCCAAAATGCTGAACTTCGCACACGTATGAATGAACCTTGAATCTTGAACTCACATTATATTGCACCAGAAGGCTACATAAAACCTAATCAGAGACGATTCTTGTGAATCTTCTTAGAACACAAAGTCTTGTATTGTGAGGGCAAATTTTGGGGTGCAACAGGCTGAAGCTATGAATATTGCGTGCTACATTCATAACAGGGTCACACTAAGAGGAGGAACTTCAACCACTATCTATAAGTTATAGAAAGGGAGGAAACCTACAGTCAAACACTTGCATATGTTTGGAAGTAAATGCTTTGTATTGACTGACAAACATCAAAATGGCAAAACAACTCCTATATGTAATGAAGGGATATTTTTGAGGTATTCCTCAAACAGTAGAGCCTATAGAGTTTTTAACTCCAAAATTAAAATGATTGAGGAATCTAGTAGCATAGTAATAGATGATTCAATTACTGAGCAAAGGAAAGATGTTGAGAACAATGTTGGAACATCCTCCATGCAGGCTAGAGAAGAAGAAAAATGCAATTTTTCTAACATTGTGTCAGATGATCCTCAAGTCACTTCAGATCCTTCAGCTAAAGTTTAGGCAGAACTATCTAAGGAACTCATTGCAAGACACCCTGTCTCTGAGTTTGAAATAAGGATGAGTCTTATTATTCAAGAAGGGAAGAGCCTGAGTTGCATCATTGGATCATGGGGTTGTGGTGTGTTATACTCTCACAACATAAATAGCCTGATGAAAGATTTGTACAATCCTGATGAATGTGATTTTGAGAACATAAGTAGTGGGCTAGATACTTGTTCCATGAAGAATTTATAGCAACTACAAGTATGGAGGAATGCAACAGGTGATGTATCTTTCCGCTATTCTATGAGGCATAATAAGCCTAAGGAGGTTGTCTTTGTTAAGGGGCGGAACAACAGATCTCTGCAAGATAGAAGGTGTGTTTTAAAAAAGATAAGTTTTAAGATTGTGGCAAGAAAGTTGAATGTCAACATTCATAAAACTTGTGACAACAACAAGTAGTGAAAATGGATCTTTGACAGGGGTAAGATTTGGAAGAGCACCTGATGTTGATCAAGCATGTGCATTTCCACCTAGTGATGTGTGTTTCCATATACTGTGTCAGGACATTGTTTCCCTTTGTGCTATACAATTCAAGGGGAATACTGCTAATAGTCCTTTGATGTCAGATAAGATGTCTTAACAAGTCCTTTTTGGGAGTTGATGAGTGTTTCTTTTATTCCCCTGTGTTTGCTTCTGATAACTCTTCATTGAGAAACTACTTTATATGTAGTGTGAATGTGATGACTTATGATGTTGTGTATAATATATGGAATTACTTAAATTTTTTTACTTGGTCTCCACCTTCAGGGGGAACACTGATTATGTGTGACAGGGGAAGATGTGTGCATGTCTGCTGCGTAGCTGCTTTGGTACATCCTGTACAAAAGCATGAATGTTTTCATGCAGCCTATTTTGCCTCTAGTGAAGGTATAATGTCAGACAAGATGTCTTGACATTGCTTAGGATGGTTATGTTGCTTAGTTGTAATGTGTATAACGTAATGTCATGACACTGTGTTTTTGTTTTGGGCTGATCACTAATGATTTTTCTAGGCAAGGTTTTTAGTGGGAAGTTTCACGTTTGTAGCTTATTTTGTGTCTTTGGCTGGGTCATAGGAGTATACAATGTCTATCAGAATGTCAGGATATTGTACCAAGTTGTTTCAATTAAGATTGTCAAGAGTCTATGTGTGGTCAGCAGTGGTCCAATTGTAGGCCTAAAAAACGTGTTTTTTATGTGCATGTGTAGCGTGTTTCTATAACATGAGAATTATATTGATTCAATATTAGAAAACGAGACCTAGAGTTAATAGATTTGTTTCCCACTTGTTGATTATGGTCCATTTTCAAGGCTGACTTATCTGTTTTCAACATGTCCATCATTGACCTGTCAGGCATTACAAATAAGGAATTTGTGCTATATGAAGACTAAAACTTGCGTTATTTTTCATCCCCTCACGCTGTACTATGAACATTAGCCAATCCTCCAAATTATCTGATAATAATAAGGAAGCTCTGAACAAAAAGAGGGATCAGTCAAGGGTTATGACATCTGTTGGATCATCAACAGGAGCTGTCCTGACATGGAAAACTTTTGTGACAAAGGTCACATTTTTAAAGAAAACTCGATCTAAGGATCTTGTTTCTGGTGGTAATGGTGATGAAGACTGGGTTCAATATGTTAACTCAGGAGGTTGGAGGGAATATCTAGTCTTTGTTTTTTGTGTGTGTTAAGCTCACAATTTCAATTGTTTTCATTAGGTGTCTTAGGTTGTTTTTGTTTGTTTCTTTAGTGTGTAGTTGAACTATTTTGTTTCATTTTCTGCTGGTGTGCTGTTGTTCTTGTAGAGTCAATTTTTTTTGTCAAAGTTTTGCACAACAGAGGGAGAAAAATATAGTCTCTCTAAAAAGGTATGAACTTGTGTTGTAATGTTCTACCAGATGTCCTGTCATTTTGGTTGTACCTTGGATTCTTATGTATTGTGTCTTGTGTTCTACATTACATGTGCTACTTCTGCCATATGTGTTTCTAATGACTGTGGCTTTTGACATATGTGTTTCTAATGAATTGAACTAGTTTAGTTCAAGCTTGTGTCCAGGTTGGTTTTCTTTTGCTTCAGAAAAGTTTCTTTGATCTGACTCCCTCTTTCTTTCTACTCGTTGAATTTTTTGAGTGTTTCTTGAGTTCTCTTTAGAGGATTATTTTAGTTTCTTCTCGTTTGAGTTAAGAAATTATCAAGTATTATTTTTTGGAGTCTCTTTAGAGAATTATTTGGTTTTTTTTGTTTGAGAAATTATTGAGTGGTCAAACGACCATAATTGAATTCTCTTTGAAGATTTCTTTAAATTTCTCTTTGTTTGAGAAATTATTATGATTGATCTTTATATCAGATATTATGAGTGATATTTATATGATATTTGAATGTTATTTGTACTATTAGAGTGTATTTCTAGATCGATTACCTATTGTGTAAGTGGTAACCGTTCAATATATAACTAAGTTGTTTCATTTTGGAGGCATCGTGATTGAGTGATTGCCTTGCAAAATTTTGAACAATGCCATTAAATATTTTAAAGAGAGCAATCTAGTCCGAGATTCGACCCGATAATTTTTTTAATAATAATTTTTAAAAATCGTAAATCAACCTAATATAATACATACACGTATATAGACCAACATAATTGCGAAGCTAAAAAGATATTTAATAAGAACAGATTTTAGAGGCTTTAATATAACAAAACAAAAAGAAACAAAAAACTTAAGTAAAAGTTAAAAGTGGACAAAATGTAAGCTACATTACAAGTAAAATAAGTTGTTATTAATTAAGACATGTTTATAAGTAGAATTTGTAATCATAAATGTTAAAGCCTAGTGTTACAAATGAAACTTTGGTTGATTAAAAATGTAAACATAATTATTAGACTACTTTAAATTTGGCCATAGGCTATCTCCTAAGAACATTAGAAAGCAAATTACACGCAAAGGAAATTTGGCCACATGCGTCAGATCCAGAACATACTTCCAAAGCTCTGAAACATGGAACACATCATGTAAATTCAATAAATTTTGTGGCAACGCCGCTCTATAAACAACCACTCCAATCCTCTCTGATATCTGATACAGACTAATAAACCGAGGAGTAAGCTTCCTCGACTTCAAAGCACACCCAACACCAATCACCAGAGTGACTCTCAAGAATACATAGTCTTCCTCTTGAAACTCAAAACCTTTCCTTCTCTTACCGGGGTAGCTCTTCTTCCTACTCTTCAAAGCTTTCATCTTTTCTCGAATCAGCTTCACCTTTTCAGTAATCTGCTGAACAATCTCAGTTCCAAGCACTATGCTCTAATCAGATTCATGCCAACACAAAAGTGTCCTACACCTCCGACCATATAATGCCTCAAAAGGTGCCATCCTAATACTATATTGAAAACTATTGTTATAAGTAAACTCTATCAATGGAAAATGACTATCCCAAGCACCTCCTTACTCAAGAACACAAGCCCTCAACAAATCCTCTAAAGACTGAATAATCCTCTATGTCTGATCATTTGTATGCAGATGATAGGCAGAATTCAACCTCAGCTTAGAACCCAAAGCCTCCCGCAAACTCTCCTAAAATCTAGAAGTGAATCTCAGATCTATATCCAAAACAATACTCAACGGAACTTCATGCAGCTTCACAATTACACGGATGTAAATCTCTGCCAACTTCTACAAAGAAAAAGCTGATGTTAATCGAAATAAAGTGCGCCAACTTCGTCAGGCTATCAACAATTACCCAAATTGCATAATGCCCTCTAGAAGTATTCGATAACCCGAACACAAAATCCACAGAAATGCTATCCCATTTCCACTCTAGAATGTCTAACGGTTGCATCAACCCTGCAGGTTTTTGATGCTCAACTTTCAATTTCAGACAAGTCAAGCACACATACATAAACTGTGCCACATCACGCTTCAGTCTAGGCCACTAAAATATCTTTTTCAAATCCTGATACATCTTAGTAGCTCCTGGATGGATACTTAAGTCACTTCTATGACTTTCTTCTAAAATCATCTTCTTCAACTCATAATCATCAGGAATACAAATTATGTCTCAGAATCTCAACACACCTTATTCATCCACTCTAAGATCACTATCCTCAGTTTGATTACTACTCACCATTAAGTCCACCAACTTCACATCCAACTTCTGACTCTCTTTGATATTATTAAGAAAATCATTATTTATCTTCAACATTCTCAATATCACACTCTGCAGCGTTAGCTCACAAACCAAACTCAAGTTTCTGAACTGTTCAATAAGTTCCAACTCTCGAACCATCATAAGCAGACATATGCAAAGACTTCCGACTTAAAACACTAGCCACGACATTAGCCTTACCGGGGTGATAATTTAAGCTAAAGTCATAGTCTTTTAGAAATTCCAACCATCTTAGTTGCCTCATATTTAATTCCTTCTGATTGAACAGATACTTCAAACTCGTGTGATCACTATATACCTCAAATCTGAACCCATAAAGATAATGCCTCAAAATCTTCAACACAAAAACCGCTGCAACTAACTCTAAATCGTGAGTATGATAGTTTCTCTCATGAACCCTCTGTTGTCGTGAAACATAAGCCATAACCTTGACATCTTACATCAGTACACCACCTAAACCCATCATCCACACATCATAATACACCACAAACGATTCGGTCGATTCAGGCAAAATCAGAACTGGAGTCGTAGTCAATCTCTTCTTCAACTCAATGAAACTTCTCTCATAATGAATATTCCACACAAATGATTTACCTTTGTAAGTCAGCTGAGTCAAAAAAAGTGCTAACTTAGAAAAGTCTTCAATAAATCTACGGTAGTAACTAGCCAAATCCAAAAAGCTTCTAATCTCTATAACCGACTTCAAAGCCTTCCATTGTAGTATTGCATCTACTTTGGACTACATCTACTTTCTCACTACCAGTTGATTATTGATTGTTGGATAATGTGAATTTCCATGAACAAATAATATTTGATGTGAGTAATTGTGGTTTTATGTCATGTTTAGTTCTTGCATGTTATTTCTATATGTTTAATAATTGTTGAATAAAAACATAAAGTATAAAAATTCCAATTACTTAACCGAATAGAAAAATTGAATCGAAACTTAATTAAACTAAAACATAAAAAGCTTGTAGTAGAATCAACTAAAAGATGACTTACATATAGTATAATAAAAATGTGAATACAAATATTAAAGTAATATATGATCCCAGGGTACTATATCGAGTATTATTATTGAATATTTTGTCTTTCAGAGCGTGACAAAAGTAAAAGCTTCTGTAAGTGCAATATGTTTATTTGACTAAATAAAATTTACAGAAAGTATTATTTATCAAGTAGGTTTGCCTGAGAGGTTTATTTATTAACTCGAGTTTATTTTTATTAGTGAATATTTTTATATTTTTATATTATTAGTGAATATTTTTATATTTTTAGTGAATATATTAACTCTCAGAAAGTATTATTAGTGAATATTTTTATATTTTTGGGTCTATTTATTTACTCGAGTTTATTTTGTATCAAAAATTCAGTTTAACAACACAGAAACATAAGTCATTATTTGGAATGAAAACAAAAGTATTATATTAAACACTAATCAAGGGGTTGTGTACACGTTATATCATCTTCTTGTATTAATATTGCAAAACAAAAATTAGAGCAGAAGACAATATAAATTTGTTACATGAAAGTTGTTTACACCCCAAAATTTATTTGCATGTAATTTGCTTTCTAAAGTTCTTAGGAGATAGCCTATGGCCAAATTTAAAGTAGTCTAATCATTACCGTTTACATTTTTAATCAACCAAAGTTTCATTTGTAACACTAGGCTTTAACATTTATTATTACAAATTCTACTTATAAACATGTCTTAATTAATAACAACTTATTTTACTTGTAATGTAGCTTGCATTTTGTCCACTTTTAACTTTTACTTAAGTTTTTTGTTTTTGTTTTGTTATATTAAAGCCTTTAAAATTTATTCTCATTAAATATCTTTTAAGCTTCGCAATTATGTTGGTCTATACACGTGTATGTATTATATTAGGTTGATTTACGATTTTTAAAAATTATTATTAAAAAAATTATCGGGTCGAATCCCGGACTAGATCGCTCTCTTTAAAATATTTAATGGCATTGTTCAAAATTTTGCAAGGCGTGACTCTGATTTGTTCTCTGATGTGTTCTATGACGAAACTGCGATTGACAATTCGGAATGATCTGAGCGGTAGGAGCAGCATCAGCAAGATCTTTCTTGCCACTTTCCAGCATAGTAACATCGTTTCCACAAGGCACAGGAGAGGATTTCTTCCTTTTGCACGTAATTACCATTGTGTCGCATCGCTGCGAAGAGGGGTCGGCAATGACAGAAGAGTCACCACCGTTCGTTATTTATCCCAAAGAGAGGGGAAAGGAAACGATCATAGAAAACCTAACGAAAAGGGAATAAGACAGGTCATCGCAACCAAATCTTGGGTTCGGGAGTCGGTTACGCAAGGGGAAGGTATTAGCATCCCTCACGTCCTTCGTACTCGACGGGATCCACGCTTGTTGTCTAGTCTAAAAGGGTGTAAATCTATCTATGCTAAAAGTCTCAGGGACGAAAGAAAAGAAAAGAGACTCGATAGAGCATCGCCGCTCTATGTCTACGTATTCCCTTGTGTAATTGGAAAGTCAGAGTCAACGTAGTTCGGAAAACTACGGGTGAAAGTGGGGCAAGGTTGCTCGCCAAGACATCGCCATCTTGTGTCTACGTATCCTTGTCTGGTACGAGAAATCAGAGCAAACGTAGTTCGGGCTAACACGACCACAGGTTGGTTCAAGCGTTTTAAACCGAGTAGGGTTAAACAATGATTCCAGCAGTTAGGGACGATGCATGTTTGCTGTAGAATCAAAGCTTAACAAAACTCTTTCTGAAAATGGTTTTCCAATTAAGATCCCGAAGGATAAAAACGATTTAATGTTTTTGTTTTTGTATTTTTTTAAGACAAGAAGTGGATTGAGTTATGGTTTGAAACTCATGTCGCACTAAAGACTATGACTCGAGAGCGAATGCGTCGCATATCGCCCGAAGAGCATACGCTAAACACTCTAGACAGTTGAGAGGAGACCTCGAATACTTAAGGCTCATAGCGTACGACACAAACTATCCTTTATTAAGTGTTTTGAACTGTTTAGGAGATGAGAAGAGAAAGACTCAAACTAAGGGGAAGCTGGACCCTACAGTTATCATGCACAATGCTCCTAAAGTTGAGATGAAAGGAAAGAATTAACCTAATGTTGTCATGAATAGGATTGAACACCTAATGTCTCTCCTACTCCCATCCTAAACGGAGGGACTAGGAATCCTAGGGGGATCATGGCACAAAGCCAAGTAAACACCAAATAATTCACTCACAAGTGAAAGAAAAAGAAAAGAAAATGATGAATTCAAAATAAAAATGATAAAATAAAATAAAATAAATTAAAAAGGGATGGAAAATAACACATTAAAATAAAAAAATATTTTTTTGGGTTTTTATAATATTTAAAACTAATTTGAAAATAAATAAAACAAAACAAGAAGAAAAGAAATAAAATAGAAGAAATAAAATAAACAAGTCATGAAAAATAGAAATGTCTAACAGAAGGAGTTAAACCTTTGACCTTAGGGTTCAAGGATGAACATCAAACCACTCCAACCATTCAATACACACGTGAAAAGCAATGGAAAAGGAAAAAGAAAAGATAAAATGTGAAAAATAAAAAAGAATAAAAGCAAAAACGCCCCAGCAGGGGTCGAACAGGGATTCAAACGGTCAAGCAAGGTCTTAAGAGTGAGGTTTTAACCACTGGGGTGGCAATACATCCGTTGTATAACGCCACCCCATTAATACATATACCAATCTGCGCGCGTATGCTGGGCAAAACTCAAGGCAAGAACAAGTGAAACTCCAAAAACGGTTTGGTCACAACTTTATCAATTCTTATCCAAATCTCATGAAATAAAAGTCTATCCTGCTTGAAATTTCAAGAGGATCACAATGGTGCTATCCACTTTTCCAACTAATGCCCACACAATAAAATCTGATGGCTCACGCACATGTGGAGTTTGAAATGTACTCTGGTAGGCAAGGGCTAAACCAGATGCAATTAAGAAAAGGTGAGGGGCTGCACACGATTGATCTCAACATGAAACGCATATTTAAAACAACCAGAAAATGGTTAATAAACCACTTCCAAATAGATCCCCCTGGATGGAAATCACAACTATAAACACACTCATACCATGAGACAAAGGAACTGGCAGCAAACAAAACAAGCTAACAAACTTAACCTCCAAGGGCAGTCATAGATGGATTCAAGATATAGTGCCCTTATGGAAGTGAGTCCTTGACAGCAAGTCCAAATCAATTCTAATCACCAATAAACAACAAAATACCTAGATTTGCAACAGCAAAATGAGCAAAAACCTGTCATGACTAGAAGGTTAGACTGTGGCAACAGTTATTCATGGATTAAGGACAGTTCTACCAACACTGCTAGCATCACCACCAATCCTATACTTCAATCATCTACACAAACTTACAAACCAAAAAAGGAATCCTACAAGGCCATGAGTTAGCAAATTTCTCCTCACCACATCAAAACAGCAGAGAAATCCCACTAGAATCTAAACTCAAACCAGCCTACACCAGCATAGATACTAGTGGCCAACAGCAATAAGGGCTCAGCACCAACCACACTAAAAACTCATTCAAACAGTCAGCCAACTCAAAATGCCTCTCATGACAGTTCCAAAATTGATAATCCAACCTTGCCTCACAACTAAACTCCTAGCTAAAACTAACATAAACAAAAGCATCAAAACAAGGCACCAATGGTCTTGATAGCAACAAAATCTTGGCAGAAATTCACAGACCAAGCTAACCTAAATTGGACAGCTAAATGCCATGAAATCAACCTGTTATGACTTCCAAATGGCAACAGCTTCTAAACAAAAAGCACATCAGTAAGGAGAGATCAATGACTCTCTAATCCAAATTAAACCCTGCTATCCTTAATGTCCAACAGCATACCATGAACTCCATTTAAATCATATTAACAACCAACCAAAACCAAGGGGAAAAAACTGCCTTCACAATAGCTTTCACTTGGTCACAACCTTATCCCAAATGAACAAAGGTAAAACTAACCTCTAAGCATGAGAAACTAAAAAAAAACTACTAAACTGTCAGGTCTGAGTTGATAAATTTAACCTTCAAAAGAACACATGGTTCCAAACCTAAACTAATCAGTAGGTAACAATGTCAAAAAAAAACTACACCAAGTCCAACAAAAGTGACATTCCAACCTGTCACACATTCAGGCAGAACTAACCAACGAAATTGTCCTTCTCAGCACATACCAGCAGAAAAACTAACTGAGGCCTAAACACTCTCATGGGAACAAACCTGGTTATCCACCTCTGCCCCAAATAAACACCTCAGGTGTAAATCAATAGTATAAACCAACTGCTTAGAAAATGATCCTAAGCTGACAGCAGCTAGGTATCTCACCAAAGCAGCCCTAGAAATAGCCATGAACACAAACTACAATGCTAACTCTCAACTCCATGCTAAACAAACTAAAGCCTACAGCTCAAAGCCTAAAGTCCTATCTAAAGGCTGAACATAACTGACATTATCATGCTAAGTCCAAAAGAAAATGCACACTAATATAAAGAGTCAAGCAACTCCAAATATCAACATGCCCTTGACAGATCCAGCACAAACTCCAACAGCAGGTTTAAGGTCCTAAAGCCTTTGACAGATCTATGCACACTATGTCAACCACAAATGACAATCCAATTTGTTATGACTTCCAACAGATTTATGATAATAGTCTCCTTCTTGTCTCATCACATCAGCAAAGCAACTACAGAGGATTCTGCTAACTGTCTAAGACCTACCATCATAGGTTGACCAAACCTGATGTACCAAAAACTCAAGACCTGATGACACCAATCAAAACCCCTATCTCATGACAGTACCACTTTGTTGTCATAACCAAGACTCACACACTAATTCAAAAGAAAGTTAGATGAGAGCTCTAAATATTACCAAAACCAATCACAACCCACTCTAACAAGAGCAAACAAGTTAAACAGCCAACAATTAAGAGTTAATAAACTCATCCTTCAAAAATGATTTTGGCAGCAAAGCACATGAGTTCAATATACCAACAGCAAAACTAGTTCACACACAAGCTCAAATCACAACAATTATGAGCTTACCATATTCAAGGCATTTTGACAGCATAATCACCATTTAGCATAAAAATGTCCAAACCATCCAACAATATAAACATGATGCATAATGAAGGGGTTTAGGTCTACATACCTCTTGTAGACCTCCAAGAAAAACAGCAAGTTAGCAGCAGACACACAGTATCTCCTTTGAGCTTTCTTCTTTTTTCAACAACAAGTGACTTTTTATATATATAAAGGGGTTGTGTGGATGATTTTTTGAGGTGTTTGGGTGGTTGAAGGGGCTGCTGGTATGCAGTTTTCAACAGGCGGTTTTTAGGTTTGGGAAGATTTGAAAATGGTTCACAAACTCTGGTTTCTCTTGCAATGATGGAGGCTAGGGTTTTTCCTAGCTGCTAGTTAGCTTAAATAGGATGTGGAAAGGGGATTTTGAGGGATTTTACTATGGTGAAAGATGGATGGATCAGATGCTACATGTTCAAGGTTTTTGAATCAAATGGTGGATCAAGGGGCAGTACATGAGCATGTTGGCTTTCTTGTTGTTTCCTGGAGTAGAGGGAGCAAGCTGGATAGACTGCATAGTGGACAAAATGAGGGTGTCTTGTCTCTTCCTTTTTGGGGCAAGAAATTCAAAATAGTGTGCAAATGGTACAAACTTGGTTTCTCTTGTTTGGGTAATGTTTGGTACACAAAGAATGCACAAAGAATACATATCATACGTGTGGCTTGTATGCTGCAAGAAATGGTGGCCAAAAATGCTTCATGAATGGCACTTTGCAAAATCTCCAAGAGGCTCACTTCAAACCACCATAAGTGAATGAATACTCAAGCAAATGATATGATGTTTGAACAAAAAAATGAAGATTGCATATCCATGAACAACTTTCATGTTGAGATGAAATTGATACAATGCCAAAAATGGCATGAAAAATTCACTTGAAAATCTATCCTCAAGAGACATTCTCCATACTTAGTGAAATTTCACTAAGTTTCCACACTTGCCAACTTGAAAACCCTATCTTGTGAAGACCATATCTCATGCTATGATGGATGAAAAATTGAGCTCTAACCATGATTGAAAAGCTTGAAATGAGGTCTACAACTTTCATGTTTGAGAAAAATTAAAATGGAGTTGGGAAGATCATGAAAAATAGGCATAAAAACCATGACATGAAAATCTGCCTAGAGGTAACTTAGAAAAATTCTAAGTTATGAATTTTGGACTATTTTTTCCCAACTTTGAACCTCCATAACTTGAGCTCCAAGTATCATATGGAAGACTTCTTAGACTCTTTGGAAAGCTTGTAACATGCTTTACAACTTTCATTTGGGACAAAGTTTCATTTGGCATCAAGAGCTTGATGGAATTTGGTTTGCAATGTGGTGAAAAAAAATCTGTCTAAACTTGACAGTTTTGAAATCATTGAAATCCCCAACTTTGATTGATCATAACTTGAGCTCCAAATATCATATGATGATGAATTGGTACTCAAAAGAAAGCTTGAAATATAAGGAACAACTTTTATGTTGGCCAAAGGTTCATTTGAAACCTTGATCATGAAGAAAAATGGCTTTGAAGATGGTTGTTCCAACCATAAAACTTTCCAAAAATAGAAACTTTCTAAAACCCTAAATCCCAAAATACCAACTTTCAACAACTCTTGATTTTTCATGATTCCCTTGACTTTTCTTGATCAAATTCCATCCATTGGTCATATTGAAATTAAGGATCATGATCTTGACCTCAAAAAGTCAGGAGTTGACTTTTTCACTGCACAATTGACTTTTTCTCCAAATCTCTTGATTTTCAATCAACTGATCAATTGAAGCTCCTCTGATTAAAATTGATGGTCTATCACCCATCCTAAAACACCTTAGGACATATGGATGACCATGGAAATAATTTTTTCTCCAAAAACAAGTTTAGCCTGATTAAAAAAATGAAACCCTAATCTCTCCTTCTTTTGCCTAGGCATTGTTTAGATGAACCGAGTGGCCATTTCCACTCCACCATGACCTCTGAGGTATTCAACAAACTTCTACCTCGTGTTCACACTAATGATAAAACCTTATGGACCCCTGGACAACCTTCTGATGGTTTGTACCAGTGCCCTACTTGAGCTTGAAACCAATAAAGACTCTCCTCTTGGATAAGACACAAACAAACACTTGATCCCTGTAAGAACTATGCTATGCAAATGCAAAAATGCTAAAATGCAATGAAACATAAGCCAAATATTAAGAAAAAGGTTTTTCAAATTTTGGGGTGCAACACGTTGGTTCTGGCATATTAAAATGTGGAGCTATGACGTTCACCCTTTCTCTAGTGATATGGAGAAGTTTTTGATAAGCTTTCTCCGACGACTTATTCATGGGTGCTTAAGCAATAATCTTTTGTTTTGGTACGATAATGTTGTATAAGAAAATGCATATAATAACTAATGTAGTGTGCATATGATTATCTAAGGCATGGCTTTCTAATATCCTGTTGGAATGTTGGTGAATCCAATACAATAGTACCAATTTTTGGACCTAAAGATGCATGACTAGTCAACTTTTGCACTCAAAATTGTCATTCTCCCTGAGATTATTGCACATGAAACTTATAGTATATTATTGGTGTTATTCTTAATAGTGATTGTTATTTAGGAAATACGTAGGTCCTTTGCTCAATGACATATTTGGTTCCATTAGTGGCATTAACAATAGTGTGAAGCCAATAATTATTCATATAACAGCTGGCTTTATGATATCTTTTATATATTTGGTTGTGCATAGTTATATGATTCATATCATTTCATGTTTTCAACATCGCAGCATTGGTAGTTTACTATTCCATCTAATCATGGTTAAGTGTTGCCAAATGTTGAAACAGTGCAGTAAAGTGTAGTAAAGTGTAATGGAGATTCTATGAGAAGCCAAATCTAGTACAACCATTCCATAACAAGCATTAATAAGTTTTTCTTTATTTCTTGCATGTAGTTGGAGTGTAAGTCTTAACAAGATATTGGAGTTTTTTGGCAGTAATGACATGTTTAACAAGTTATTGGAGTTGTTTGGCAATAATGACATGTTCTGTTATGATTGCATTACATAGTGAGATTTTCATTGATTATATAACTAAATTGAGTTTATTATGGGTGGAACTGGTGCAATTGTTGTTTCACAATTTAGAAAATTAGCACCAGATGAGTCGTAGAACAGTTTGCTCTCTTTAAGACGTTTCACAACACTGTTCAAAATATATGCATGCAACAATCAGGATAAAATAGCTCTATCTCATACTTGTGTTCATTTATTGCTAACTTAATGCCATTAACTTCTTCCAAGTCCCCACTTCAAGTTATCATCATTCTAAATATTTCAACAATCCCCCACTTGAATTTAAAAGGTGATTTAGAATGAACATCAAACATTTCTAAGATTGTGCATAAGTAAAGATATCTACGACTTGAACCTCTGTGTAGTAGGTAGGATTCTGATTCAACAAGAGTGACACCATTTTCTTGAACTCTATCTCAGACATCAAACTCGCACACAACCTTTTCTTAAGGTATATTCTAATAGCTCGTGCTTTAATGTACCCACACGTGTATCCTGGTTTGGTGAAGACTATAGGAATTTTGCCTCGAAATTTCATAGGAACCGGCCTAAGTTCCACAATCACATAAGCGAGTCTATCAAGAGTACTCCTATAGCCTAGGTACTTCCTCATACAAAATGTAGATCTCATTAAGAGTTTCTATTATTTCATCCTCTTATTTCTCCAGGATTCATGCTTATCTTATTTACTTTAGCATGATCACCTCATATTTCTCACAACTTGTTATTATTCATTGAACCTATTTCTTGGGATATCCAATCATTTAGGTCGGGTTTCCATCATGAGCAACTCATTTTTCTATAGGAATTAATCTCATCTTATTGGATGTATTATAACTTTCTCTCTAGTTAATCCTTTTGTCAAAGGATCTGCTAAATTTTTATTAATGCATACATGATCCACTCTTACTACTCCTTTAGAGATGCAGTCTCTAACAGTGTTATGATTTCTTCTAATTTGACGTCTTTTACCATTATAATAATGATTCTCAATTTTTGTAATAGTCGTGATACTATCACAATGTATCAACACAACTGGCATAGGTTTTTCACTAACAATTGATAATGTATTCAACTTGATTCTTCACTAATAATTGATAATGCTATAATCTCAGGTTCCATCATGGACTGAGCCAGGATAGTCTGTTTCTTTGATTTTCAAGATACATCTCCTCCATCTATATTACATATATAGCCCCTAGTTACTTTGAAATCATCTAATAAGATATTCCAATCTGCATCATTGTATCCTTCAAGTACAATAGGAAATCTATGATAATGCAAACCGAGATTTATAGTTTTTTAAGATACCAAATGACTCGCTCAATAGCTTACCAATGCTCGTTACTCGGTCTACTAGTAAACCTACACAACAATCTTATAACCTATGAAATTTCGGGTCTAGTACAATCAATGGCATGCCTAAGACTACCAATAATGCTCGCATACTCTGTTTGTTTAACACTTTCACCAGTGTTCTTAAACAGTTTCATACATGGATTGTATGGTGTGCTCGCGGGTTTATAGTCAAATTAATTATATTTCTTTAAGATCTTTTCCACCTAGTGTGATTGATCCAAAGAAATTACTTGTTCAGATCTCGTATCTTGATACCAAGGATCACGCTTACTTCTTCGAGGTCTTTCATATCAAAGTTGTTTCACAACAATGATTTCACATCATTAATGGTCTAAATGTTTGATCCAAATATGAGTAGATCGTCTACATAGAGAAATATTATAGTGCATATGTGATTCTCAGATTTGTAATAAACGCATTTTCCATTTCCGTTCACTTTGTACCCATTAGATATCATTAGTTATCAAAATTTTCATGTCATTTCTTAGGAGCTTGCTTTAGTCCATACAGAGGCTTGTCTAACTTACAGACTTTGTTTTCTTATCCATGGATCAAAAACCCTTCTGGTTGTTCTATATAGATTTCTTCTTCTAAGTCACCATTTAAAAAATTTGTTTTAACATCCATTTTGTATACTAATAAGTTATAAATAACAACTATTGAAATAAGTAACATAATGGATGTAATTCTAGGAATGGAGAAAAGGCGTCAAAGAAATCTAGGAAGAATATAACTCTTAATGAGATCTACGTTCTGTATGAGGAAGTACCTAGGTGAACCTTGTACTTATCAATAGTTCTATCAGGTTTTAATTTCTTTTTCAAAATCCATTTAAAACTTATTGATTTGCAACCAGGAGGCAAGTCTAATAAGTGTCAAGTCTTGTTAGATTCTAGTGATTCTATCTCATCATTAATAGCTTCTTATCATAAATTTGCATCCAGAGATGACAAGACTTCTTGAAGATTTGTTGGATCTTCTTCTATATTATAAGCCGCATAATCAGGCCCATAGTCTTTAGCAACTCTTACTCTTTTACTTCTTCGAAGTTCTATTTCTACACTATTATTGCTTTTTGTGCTTCTTATCACATGAATATAACTCGATTCAGTGCCCCTACTATTTCTCGATTTGAAAGGAAATTTGTCTTCATAGAATTCAATATCATTTGATTCTAGGATCACTTTTGCATTTAGGTCATAAAATATATATGCCTTACTGTTTGTTGCATACCATTTGAATACACATTCATAGGCTCTAATAGCGAGTTTAACTCGTTTTGGGGCCGGAATCCTGACATAAGCCAGACAATCCCAAATTCTCAAATAAGACAAGTTTACCTGTCTTTTCTTTTATATATCATAAGGAGAGATCTTACTTTTTGACTTGGGAACACTATTCAGGACATAGCAAATAGTCAATAAAATATCCCCCAATATGCAGCACCAAAATTCATCATAATTGTAACGACAAGTTCAGTAAGAGTTATATTTTTCCTTTTTGCTTTGTCGTTCATCTCATAAGAATATGGAGCACTCGTTTCATATATAATTCCATGTTTTATATAAAAATCATTAAATAACCCAAAATTATATTTAGTTCCCCTATCACTACAAAATCTCTTAATCTTCTTACTAAGTTGATTCTCAATTTCAGTTACATACATCTTAAACATGTCAAACGCTTCACTTTTATTCTTCATTAGGTATACATAAGTTTAATCAAAACAATCGTTAATAAAAGTGATAAAATAACATTTACTATTTCTAGTTAAAGTTCCATCTAATTCACATATACCAGAGTGTATAAGATCTAGGGGATCAAATTCTTTAATAATTGATGTATGTGAAGTCTTAGTTAATTTAGCTTGACTACAATATTAACATTTATTTGAATCATTGATATTTAATTTAGGGATTAGGCCTAAGTTGGTTGCATTCGATATAACTCGATTATTAACGTGACAGAGTCTAGCATGCCAAATATTAAAATCACACAAAGTGTAAACATAAGGAAATTTTTTATTCAAATCAACGTTCAACTTAAACATGATATCAGTGGCGTACCATTTTCCAACAAAAATATCATTCTTAGTGATGGTGTACAAACCTGCCCCAATAGACTGACTAAACCTTGTCTTATTTACAAGAAAACCAGAAACAAGATTCTTCCTAATTTCAGGAACATACATGACGTCCTTCAAGATTAAAGGTTTTCCTAAGGTGAAGTTCAGCTCTATATCTCCAATTCTAGCAACATTAGTGGTGTGAGCATCTTTCGACAACACTTTCTTATCTTTAGCATTCGTGTATGTCTTGAACATAGCATGATAATAACATACATGATGAGAGGCACTAGTGTCTATCCACCAATCATCATTTCCACAAATCATGTTGATTTGG
Organism: Lathyrus sativus; assembly: GCA_963859935.3. Lineage (NCBI taxonomy): Eukaryota > Viridiplantae > Streptophyta > Magnoliopsida > Fabales > Fabaceae > Lathyrus > Lathyrus sativus. The sequence continues at coordinate 402,886,809 of OZ012740.1, forward strand.
TGATCATAGTAATGAATTGCTCATCAGTCAGGTTAACATGTGCATTAGAGCCAACAACAGACTTAGATCTGCTCTTACATCTCTTAACCACGTGACTCGGTTTTCCACAATTAAAGAAACTCAAAATCGGAGCATAATTTCTCTGAGATGGTGGTTTTTTTCTAGCAATCAGAGCATATGAGGCCCTTGAGGGACTCCTATTCTTAATTTGGTTCACAACATTGCGGTTTTGATTCTTTAATGGTTTGTGCGTAGGCTTCAAACAGCATAAAATCTCTTCTTTTTTTTGTTAGAAACAACTAAAACTTCATCTTTTTTATCTTGTCTCCTAGCTTCCTCTTCAATTTGGAGGTGAGTGATTAGACTCTCAATTGAAAACTCTTTTGTTTTGTGCCGAAGCAAATTTTTGAAATCTTTCAAACCAGGGGGCAGTTTGTCAATGATAACAGTAATTTGAAGTTGTTCGTTGAAGGGAATACCTTCTGTAATTCTTTCACGAGCAATTTTATGAAGTTTATGGAATCATGCTTCCATAGACCTTTCATCAACCATCTGATACTTTAAATGGCGGCTTACAACATGCTTCTTTGTTCCAACTTCCTCGGCATCATACTTATTTTAAAGAGCTTCCCATACATGTTTATCAGTCTTGTAGTTTTTGTAATAACTATATAGATCATCAGCAAGACTATTTGGAATGTGATTTTTGTAGACATAGTTATTCTCATGTCGTAGGGTTATTTATTTCCTGAGCTAAAAATTACTTGCAGCAAATTCATCAACTTTAGCATTTCCAACTGAATCTACAAAGTTTTTACCATTAGTTTGTTCGGTTGATCTAGAAGTAGCAACATGAATATCCTCAATCATAACGTTGACAACCTTCTTTAAGGCTAGAAAAGAATCATTTTAGCCTGCCAATGTTTGAAGTGAAAACCCTCAAACTTGAACGGTTTGTCAGAATTGAATGTGGGAGAGAAGAGAGAATTTAAAATGCATAATTCTATAGTGAGTTGCAATTGATGGGAACAAACCTATTTACAGCCAAAGATATGACCCAAATAGAGAAAATCGTGGGAGGAAAAAGTGGGAGAGTGGAATCGGCTCAGTCAAAGTAGTCGTTATTCACTTGGTCAATGATTCGCTGTCGCGCACAAGTCAAAAACGAGTTTTAAAGTGTAGTTTAGAGAAGTGACACTCAAATGTCGTATCACAAGGACTCTTGGCAAAATTAACCAACTAAAAAAACAATATAGAGGATTTTATGTTCGATTATGAATACAGGAAAAATAAGTGATTATGAAATATGTTAAAACGAGTCAACCTATTGTTCAAGTTCCGAACTTATCATTGGTAATTATAAATCCAAAAACCTAAGCGGATTCTAATCCCCTTTCGATTACAGTATCAATTAACAAGTGGAATTGACACTATGCAGTTTACACTCCTATTATCCAAATGAAGCAAACAAATTCAACACTCACGAATTAAGCAAACATGATTTAATATATGCAATTTAACGGTAAAGCAACGTTAAACGCGATCCAGATCGAAGAACATAAACCAATCGAAATAAATCAACATGAATATATATAATTCAAATTAAGCATACAAAATATATAGAAGAATATTGAAAGGGAAGAGAATTTGGATTGAAAATATAAAACCTCAAAGTATTAGTGAAAACATGAATCAGGTTAATCCTTGGTGATTAGTTCTCCATAGGTTTGTACAAAGTGTATTCTATAATGAAAATTCAAAACAGATCTACAGTAGCAGAAAATTTTCTAATATAATAAAAGGAAAATTTGGACCCTTATGGGAACTGACCCGAAAATTACAAAAATCGGCGCAAACTAAATATTTTAATTAAGTCTAGAACTTCAACAAGTTATTAGACCCTACTTATCTCCGAATAAACTTTTTACATCAATATAAAACTTGTATCTCTTTCTCTTAGCTTTCCAACGCCTATTATAAAGCGTCAATTCGAATCGCGTAGATCAAGTTGTGGTCTGCACAGTGAACATGTATCAAATAACAGTTTAAGCTGAAAACAAAGTGCAAAAATAAAATAAAGGCAAAAATAAACTTAAATATAAAAACACATTAAAATATTAAAAATCATAAAATAAACTATACATTTTCCTAATTATAATAATAGAAGAAAGTGCATCAAAATGTACTGATCAAATTAGCCCACACTTGAACTTTTGCACTTCGAGCAAAATTATAATTTCAAAATTCAAAATAGAAAAACAAGAGCAAGACAAAACATGAAATTCCAAGGGTTCTCAGGATACAAAGTGTAATCAAAATTCTAAGTCTAAGCTTCAAGAAAGTGACATTACTAAGTAACTCTTTTGTAACTGTCACACCCTCATTTTTCACCCAACATTTCATACCATAGATTCATCATCATCGTCATCCTTTGACATGTGTTGCAGATGAATTAACAAAGATAGGTTTTGATTTCTCTTTAAAAATAAATTAAGGTCTTAAGGAGATTAGGGTTTGAGCTATTAGAAGAATTGGGAATTGAAGAAACCTAAGACAGATTGGGCTTACTGCTGATCATTTGGAAGAGTATAAGTTTCAAAAAGTTTTTTCACCTATGCTTGGTTCAAGGTCTTTCCTGATCAATACGAGGATGTTGAACATTGGAGCATTCGTTTTCCTTTTAATTTGATAGAGATTCAAGGTTATGAGGATAAAGTTCACAAGCTCACAACCAAATCCAGGTCCATGTCAATTTTTGGCTTTTTTTCTTCTTCTTCTTACAACCACTCCAAATTCATTATCTCATGACAAGTTCCTGTTAATTCATGACAAAATGTTGTAACCCCCCTCTCGTTCAAAGTTCATAAAGGATCCTTCATGTTCAAAATCCCAACTTAGGTGTCCATTCCAAATTGCTAATATCAAGTCATGTCTCCATGCAAAAAAATCCAAGGTTTCAATGTCATTCCAATACCAAGTTCAACGACAAGTTTGCAAATATTAGGCTCATTCAAATTTGAATTCAAGATTAAATTCAAGATTAATTTTCCAATTCATTCCCAAGTTTCAAAATTCATCCAAGATTCACATTCCAAGATCATCCCAAAATTTTAAGTCATGACCAAATTACAGGTTTACTTTCAATTTCAATTCATAATTCAAACCATATTTTTCATTCAAGTTCATTTTTTTTCCAATTAAAATCAAATTCCAAGTTCTATTTTCAATTCATTCAAGTCACCACATCCAATTCTTCAAGGATCAATTCTAACCAAACTCGCTTTCATTTTTTTTTCAAATTTTCAATTCAAGTTTCGAGTTCTATACTTTTTTTTATCTTATCCAAAATTGAAGATCATGATTCCAAGTTTATAGAAATTTCTCTCCAAAAGTAAAACTTTAAAAAAGAGCTATTGGCCCATATAATATAGAAATCATTCAATTGCTAAAACAAAAATTCAATACAAACCGAAAATTACAAATCTCAGCCTATGCTAAAAGACAATACGCCGCAACACCATTTCAAACCAAACAACTCATCAGCCAGCTACATAATACCTCACTCACTGCTCCCATGTGGCCCCACCTCTAGCCACAACATATAACGCATGACCCCATAGTTACCACTCCAATCTGCAAATTTTTTCCACCCTGCCATGTTTTTAGGAGTTTATTTTCAGAATACCATCATTTTCACCAAATACACCAAAATGCCACAATTTCAAAAATATTTTTTTTTGGCACAAGTGTTCCGCCCTTCCAATGGGCGGAAGAGGCATATTTTATTGGGTGCCGCCCTTTCAATGGGCGGCAGTGACCAATTATGTTTTTTTTTTCGTTTTAATTCTTTTTATTTATTTATTTATTATATTTAATTAATTATGAAAAATAATTATTATTTTATAAATAATTATTATTAAATTATTAATAATATTTATTAAATTTTAAATAATAATTATGAAATAGATGATAATAATAAAAAATAAACTAGTACATTAAAATAAAATAAAATAAAATTATTTTAAAATAGTACTAATTAAAATAAAATAGTACATTGAAATAGATAATAATAATTATAAAATAAAATAAATGAATTGAAATAAATATTTATTTATTCATGAAATTAAAAATTTTTATCGACCCTTAATTAATTTTGTCCTGGTCGACGTAAGCGTTGGTGGGTTCCACAGGCAGGAGCGTTTACGTTTCTGGTGGACCTTCTACGATCAAGATCAACGTTTGGGGGCTGCGTAGAAGGTCCTGCATCATTGCTAGGGTTCATGAATTCAGCGACCATATCATCACTCAAATCGTCCACAGTTGGTATCGCCGTCGCACTGTCATAGCTTAATCTTGTTCCCTCATTACTCCAACTTGGTAGGTTTAAAGGTGGAATTTTGTTAGTCATGTAGGGGGTGTATGGATGTTGGTCTTGAGATGAATTAAGGGTGAAAGTTTGTGAGGGGTAAAAAGGGACTTGTGGTTGGGGTGTTTGGTAGTTGTGTTCTTGTTGGGTAGGTTGAGAGAATGAGTATTGGTTATATTGGGGGTATGATGATGTTGGGTTTTGTTGTTGGATGTTGAAGGGGGTTGGGTTAAATGATAGGTAAGGTTGATGGTAGTGTTGGCTTGGGGTATAAGGTTGTTGTGTTGGGTTGAAAGGTTGTTGGGTGTTGAATGTTTGTTGTTGGGTGTTAAATATTTGTAGTTGGGTATTAAATATTTGTTGAGGGGTGTTAAATGTTTGTGGTTGGGTGTTACAAGTCATGTAGGGGATGTTTTGGAAGTTTGAAGAAGTTGGTTGGTTACGAGGGTCCCATAAGTATCTATTTTGGGATAGATACAAAATGGTCACAGATCTATACCGATTCATGTATTCCCTATTGGGTTTACATTCGGTATCCATGACATTTCCTTTTAGAATAGTTCGACGACGACTTATCCAGTGTTGACGTTCTTGTCTGTTATGGTCTCTCCAATTATCGAATTTTCATTGGTCGTTCGTTGTACTCTTGTGGTACCTCTCTATGCATGTAGGTGGACCAGGAATGTCTTGTTGAATTCTGAATTGGAGTTTCACCCTATCTGAATGATGCATTTCAACATAAGTGAAACAAAATATGAATGTTGTAGAACTCCACATGTCGCTTTCAGTTGGATCCTCATCTTCAAGTTCAAGATAGGGCCTCCATAGAAACTATAACATAATTAAAAAGGGATTAGAGTAAAAAAAGAGGAAAGTGATAGTAGTATAAGTGTTAGAGACAATACATCATCTTCCTCAAAATGATCGAAGAACGTCTGGTACCCAGGAACACAATGATGCGGGGTTTTTTCGTAATTCATCCCATACGCGGACCACCTATGAAATAAATAGTTAGTAAAAATTATAGATGAAAAGAATATATACATAAACTTTGTATACTTACTTGGTTGCATATGGAAAGTGATATGGATTGGGGTTGATCGGCGCCAGTATGGGCATTATGGACCATCCCCAAGCTTGAATCGAAACGCCACAACCAGCAAAATTATGCACATTTTTCCTTGCGCATCTACACAAATTTTTGTATAGATGCGCTAAGGTAGCAACGCCCCAACTATATCTACTTATTTGAATTAAATCTTCTAATAATGGTAAAAATTGAAGATGGATAGTATTACCATTAGTATCAGAAAATAAAAAATCCGCAAAAAGCAATAATATATAAATTCTAGTTTTATAAATTTTGAGTTCCTCGGGAGACTCATCGGTCAAGTTCAAAGCACCATGAATTCTTTTTAGCCAGATAGTTCTAAGGCTTTGCCCCTTCCTATCACTTCGTTCCAAAGGCACCCCCAATAGTTCTTCCACTAACTCATACTTAACGTTTGTGTCACCCACAACCGCTAACCCATTGACACGGAGACCTAACAACATATGGACATCCTCTAGTGTCACTATGCATTCACCTGTGGGGAAGTGAAAAGTGTGGGTTTCTGATCGTCATCTTTCGCATAAGGCGAGAAGAAATTTGCGATCAATTCCATATGATGTTATCTTAATCACGTGACCGAAACCCGCTTGAATCAAATATGGTTTGATAATTTCATCAGACTCTATGTACTTATGTGAGCGTAGTTTGAAATTTTTTTCATCCTACAAAAAATATTTTAAATAACATTATTAAAATGTAACAACTTAATATTTTAAATCACAACTTAAAAAATATTTTGAATAACTAACATAAAGATTATAATGTTATTTTAAGTAAGACAAATAACATTATAACATTTTAAATAAATTTGTAAATATTAACTTAAATAATATTTTTAATTTGTAAATTTTAAATAACATCATAACCGCGATGATCATCTCCTAAGGTGAGTAAAACCATTTTTGAGACGAGATGGTAGTAGAGTGGCAGCAGAGACTTTTTAAGAGTGGTAGTAGAATTATATAGAGAAGAATTATAATGGGAAGAATTATATAGTAGAGATTTTGTAAGATTGGTATGTAGAGATTTTTTATGAATGGTATTTATAGGAGATAAAGATGGGTAAAAAATAAATTGAGTGTTGGTAAGAATTAAATAGGTGTTGGTAAGAATCCTCTAACATTTATTCTTCTATCTTCAAACATTTATTCAAAAAATTATTCCTACTAGTCATCTTCATTTATTTCTACTACTAATCTTCTATATTCAAACATGTATTTCTTCATACTATTTCATCTTCATCATCTTACATAATGTCTAATAGTCAACAATATATTGTTAATTCTCATTACAATAGGAGTGTTGTTGTATCAGACGAAGTGGGTTTGATTTTTAAAAACACTGACGTAACTCGTTTCAGTGTTAATAAAAGATCGTCATTCCAATATTTTAAAGATAGGGTACATATGAAGGTGCAAGCAGGATCAGTTACACATATTACGTACAAAAATGTTGTCCATTTCGGGGACCATCGCTTTAAATTTGTTCTATTAAAGGTTCGTGACGACGAGGATGTTGAAACGATGTTCTCGAATCATTAACGTTTTAGGTTTCAGCACATTGAATTATATATATAACATTTGCAGAATGTCAAGAAACTCAAATTTCTCAGGTCATCAATCCATCCATAGAGGCAACGCCAATCATAATTCCACTCGAAGATGTTGAAGAAGAAGACGGCGAAGAAGAAAACGAGGCACATGTTGATGATTTATATACTACTTTGTTTGAGGAAGGAAACAGTGTCAACAGAGATGAGCAATACATTCCAGTTGAGAATGTATTCATCCCACCGGTGCATATGACAACCATGCCGCTAAATGTAGAAGGAACATCATTTGAATGGCCACGGAATCCTCATATTCCAAATGGAGGCTGCCATTAAGCAATATCACATGAAACACTACGTGGATTATAAAGTGACAGATTCTGACAAGAAGAGATACTTAATTTGTTGCAAGAATGATTCCTGCAAGTTTCGTCTATCGGCGTCCTACCGAAAAAGAGGTGACTTGTGGGAGATAGGCATTATGAACCCACCCCATAGTTGTTCAACAACTATGTTTAACCAGGATCATCAACAACTAACCTCGCAGTTAATGTCTCAGAAATTAATGTCATTTGTAGACAAGGATCCTTCTATTAAGGTTAGTGTTTGCATGAGTAAAATTGTTTCTGAATACAATTTTACTCCGTCTTACCGAAAGACATGGATTGCAAGGAATAAGGCAATTGAGCAGGTGTACGGTAACTGGGAGAACTCATACAATGAACTTCCACATTTTCTGTTAGCACTTAAAAAATTTGTTCTGGGCATTGTGCTGGAAATAGAAACACTACCCATGTATACAGCTGACAGAACACTGGCTGAAGGGAAACACATCTTCCACCGGCTATTCTAGGCATTCCAACCATGCATCATAGGTTTTGCCTATTGCAAACCTATACTTCAAATTGATGGAACCTGGTTATATGGTAAGTACAAGGGTACACTGCTTATGGCAGTGGCACAAGATGGCAACAACAATATTTTTCCTGTTGCTTTTGCCCTTGTGGAAGGTGAAACCACTGAAGGTTGGGGTTTTTTCTGCGACCTGGTTATACGGTAAGTACAAGGGTACACTGCTTATGGCAGTGGCACAAGATGGCAACAACAATATTTTTCCTGTTGCTTTTGCCCTTGTGGAAGGTGAAACCACTAAAGGTTGGGGTTTTTTCTGTGAAACTTAAGAAGGCATGTTGCGCCACAACCAGACCTCTGTTTAATTTCAGATCAACATGCATCAATTGAAAGTGCATACAACAATGCGAAAAATGGTTGGTATATTCCCCTATCACTGCATGTTTATTGTATCCAACACATTGCACAAAATTTTATGAGAGAAATCAAGAACATGAACCTATGGAAGAAAAAAAATTAACATGGGTAACTATATTTCATAATATTCATTAAATTTTGTCAATAACATATATTATTTTTTTGTCCTTCGTTGATATTTTAATTATTCAGGATACGCTTTAAACCAACCAACATTTCATTACTATCGGTCAGAGATTGGCATGGCAAATGCTTTAAGGTGGATTGACAGTATTCCAGCCAAAAAATGGACAAGGGCATTTGAGAGTATTCCAGCTGAAAAATGGACGTTGGGGTCACATGACTACCAACCTTGTAGAGTCAATGAATGATGTCTTTAAAGGTAATTTGCCCATTATAGCATTCGTAAGGGCAACATATTATAGAATGGGATCTTTATTTGCTGAAAGGGATGCGCTGCATGTTCGAATGTGCGCCACAACACTTACGCTCTTTTGTCCGACGTTTATAGGGTTACAAATTATGAAGGAGATCAAATTTTCCATAATCCAAAAATGCGGAGGAACAAGAAAGGTCAAACGGGTCACAATTGAATCCGGTGTCCCAATGTGAGAACAAACAATCGTTAATGCCTTTATTAATTATCATGTATTAAATAATATTAATTAATGATATCCATTAATATAAATTTTGTATTAAATAATATTAATTATATTAGCTTCATTATCTCTTACTAACTAATATTAATTATTATTATCAACCTATATTAATATTATTAATATTAATTAATTTTAAAATTATATTAATATTAATATTTAAATTATATTAAAATTAATATTATCAATACTAATAATATAAATATTAATATTATTAATATATATTAATATTAATATTATTAATATATACTAATATTAATATTAATATTAATATATATTATTATTAATAATAAATTAAAATGTAAAATAAAATAAAAAATAGCATTGGACACTGCCGCCCATTAAAAAGGGGCACCTAATAAATTAAGTCACTGTGGCGGCACACTTGTGCCAAAAATCTCCATTTTTTTTAGTGTGGCATTATGGAATTTAATTTGAAAAAATGGCATTTTGAAAATAATGTTGTATAAACATGGCAGGAGAGTGCAAAATTCCCCATCTGCAGCTACAACTTGTTCTCAAGGGAGCCCACAAGAAATGCTAAAACCGACGCACCCTGTAACTTTCAGTGAAAACAACCTCTCTTCATTCCACATAACACAAAACCTCTAAAGAATGCAGATATTTCCATCTCCCCCATCCCACAACAACACATAAGGCTTACTCAACTCGTCCGACCTACACACCTCACAAATCTGCACCTATCTGCTGCGACGTACCATAAGCAACAACAAAAACCTGCTTACAAAGCTCTAACCGCAATACTCCAAACAACAAATTGCAGCAAAAATACGCAACAGACCACACCAAACCTACTACACTGCTACCCAAAACCTCTGCTACATCGAACAAACTGTTAGCAACAACTTTGCTTTCCATCAGCAACACTCCCTCTCCATCACCATAACATACCAGCCATATCCACTAATGAAACAATCAAAACATCTCCACAAAATCATTTTCGAAGCCGACGTCAAACAACACAACCTTCCGTAGCTTCTCCAAGCAACCTTTTTTTCTCATTTTCTCATAAACCATTCAACGCCACCCTTTCACGATCCACTACGACCGTCCTCCTTCCAAACACCTATCGTCTCTCCAAAACTCTTCCATCTCTTTTTCGCCGCCATAAACACAACTTTAAATCTTCACCCAAAACCTCCATTCATTCAACCTTCACGAATCCCATAGAACCATAAACAAATCTATCCCTAACCAAAACCAAAATCAAAAGAGAAGAGGAAATGAATTTGAACCAGTCAATACAAACTTAGAACAAGTTAAATCTGGAATGAAAAATCGCGAGAAGAAGGGATAAATCGAAATCATACGCGGAGATTGGAGGCATGTAGTCGTGTTTCTTTAAGTCGCCGATGATGATGATGCTACCAGTTTTTTTGAGTACTCTGTTTCAACTCCCACCTTAGTCGAACCGACATAACTGCCACCTCAGGAGAATCAACCATATAACTTTTATCACCTGCAGCAACCGTTCAACCGCAAGCCAAGGCGATGGATGTACCCGAGCGAGATTGAGAAACAGTGGAAAGTACCAACGCGGCGAAAGAGGTTAGATGGCTTTGTTTTTTTTTCTTCATTTGTTTTGATTTTGTTAGAACCTTATCCCTAGCTTCAATGAATATCCCATCCATTTTTTTCTTTGAAGATGATGTTGGATCCAAATTGTTTTCTTTCACATGGGCTTACACACACCTATTTACATATAGGCACACCCCCTATTATTTTCTTCAGTTTTAATTTTTTTTTTAAATGAATTGATTTATGTTAATTATTTGTGTTGTTTAGATTATAACATTTTATTAACTAATATTTGAAATTTTCTTTTTTTCTAATTATGTTTTAACCCTTTTTTTAAGATTGTGTATTAATCATTTAGATTATTTAGTTTATGTGTTTTCAATCATTTTATAAATAAAAAAACTTTAAAAAATATTTTTTCAATTAGATTGTGAATTAATCTTTTTAAATTTTGATTTTGTTTAGAATTTAATTGTTTGAGTTTTTCATTTGAATTTTAATTCTTATTAATCTTTAAATCTTGATTATGTTCTTACTCATATCTCGCACTCATGTTGTAGCAATGTTGTATTGATCTTTGTTTTTCATTTGTATATTTAAACCATTTTCAAAAATAACCCTCGATCAAACATCGAGTCATTTCCACCCTCGTAAGTCGAGCGCTTTTGCCTTGCCATCGACCTTATCTTATGCCACTAGGACCTCTTTACTGTTTGGTTCAAACTATTAGCTTTTTTGTACACAAATTAAAAACCTCGATCAACATCGAGTGTGTTTCTCAAAGTCAACTTAATGAACTTAAATTATACTCAAACTACATTGCATTGAAAGATGAAAAGAGAGAGAATCGGATCTTCAATTCACTTTTCCAATTGTTTGGGTCCGATGAGCCTTTCTTAAACACAAAAGATGAAAGAGAGAGAGAGAGAGAGAGAGAGAGAGAGAGAGAGAGAGAGAGAGAGAGAGAGAGAGAGAGAGAGAGAGAGAGAGAGAGAGAGAGAGAGAGAGAGAGACTCAAGTCTTTGACTCATTCTCCCGATTACATGGCTCGAAGAAGTCTTTCTTAAGCTTCGAGTAATCATCATTCGTAACTTACTCTAATTACATCGAAATTCTTTCATAATATAAGATGAAAAAGAGAGAGAGTCAAGTCTTTGACTCATTCTCGATTACTTGGGCCCGAAGAGCCTTTCTTAAGTTTCGAGTAATTATCACCGATTTAAAATACTTCAACTATCTTCCATCATTCAAAATACTTTCTAAACACAACCTCTTTTCGAGATGAAAAGGAGAGAGTCAAGTCTTTAACCCACTCTCCCAATTACTTAGGCCTGAGGAGCCTTTCTTAAGCTTCAAGTAATTGTCATCCAATCAAAATACATCAACACATTAATTCAACTTCTCGTCGACATGCAAATCGTCAAACCTTTTCATAAACAAGAGATATGTTGTCTCGAGATGACGCAAAATATTGTTTCGTCCATAACCTATTTGATTCAAGATAAGTGGCGTGTTTCCCATGAATGTTAATATGTAGAAATCCATTCAAAGTGATGCAAGCGTCCTCTCCTCACCCGTTTGGGTAAAGCAATATTTTCTATCGAATGCGGCCAAGTATCTTTCGATAAGATCAAATCAACATCCGTAGTCCGAACTATGGACTGATTTTTCATTTGTCAATGAGAATACATAGGCATAGGATTGCGAGATCCTAGCGAGCAACCTCCTCTCTTTTCTACCGTAGTCCCACGAACTACGGACGCTCTGGTTCTTCACTTCTTTCGAGTGAAAATACGTAGGAACAAGGGCCCTAATCCTTGGTGAGCACCCTAATAAAAAAATCACTTATTTCTCCTTAGCAATCTAAACCCTTTTACCTTACCTTTTCACTTTATTCCCTTAGAAGAAAACAAACAATATGACCTAACATTTCTCACGAATCGAATCAAGAGGTTCTCGTTGAGTACAACGGACGTGAGGGGTGCTAATACCTTCCCCCAGCATAACCGATTCCCGAACCTAGAACTTGGTTGCGATGACAATGTTTTTTTCCTAAAGGTTTTATCGATATTTTCCTTTCCCTTTTTGGGATAAATAAAGTTCGGCGGCGACTCTGTTTCTCGCGACCATTCGCGAAGGATCGTGCTTTTCTCGAGGTACGACAGTTGGCGACTCTGCTGGGGAATTGCATTGCCCTATGCAAGAGAGAGTCAAGCCTAACTTGACTTAATTTGTAAGCGTTAGTCTCGCTAGTTTGCGTTCTTCCTAGTTTGTTATTATTTGCTTGCTTGGTTATTCATTTACTTGTTTGTTTTTATTATATACCCTATCTGTATTTGTTCTGATTATTGAGTTTCTCTGATTATGGGCACTCTGCGAGATGGCTCTACACCCGAGTCTTAGAAAAACTTAGGATTAGAATGGTGGTCATGTAGTGGAATCCCTTGAGGAGCCTTTCTCGTTGGGAGGATACGAGGACCCCGCTTAGAGTTGATTCCCTTGGGAATGTTATTGTCGTGGTAAGCCTTTGCCATGGTAATAATGTTTTCGAGCCTGAATTGATAACTCTAAGGACCTTTTAATCTTAGGCTTAATTGCAACTATGGTCCTCTTATTTTGTTTTTTTTGTTTTGGTCCCCCTATTTTAAAAACCACGATTTTGGTCCTTTTTTAAGTTTTGAGTTTGATTTTAGTCCCCTCTCCAATTTTAAAATTTTTTTTAATGATGTGGCACTATCTAAGATGACGTGTCAATGTCAGGTCATTTAAAAAAAATAAAATTAAGACTTTTTTAATTGACTAGAATAATTAACTTATTAATATTATTTTAATTAATCAAAATTTTAAATAAAACTCTTTGGGCCTTTAGTTATTGGTCCATCTCTTTGGTCCATCTTTCTAACCCACAATTGAATTGCTGTATTTGTTTCAGCTTTATAAACATTTTTATGTCTTACACAAAAATCAATGTGGGACTTCTAAAAGATATTTTATACTACAACAATATCTAATTCTTCTTTATTGTAGCAACTTCTCATTGTTCTCAAACTTGTGTCCATTGCAACAACTTATGCTTCTCAATTGCAACACCTAACACTACTTTCATTTTATCTAGACACAAAACCAACTATGATTAGAATTCAGATTTCACATCATTTAGTGTTTGATTCATGTTTTAGGAATTCAACACAGATTTACGTAGTGAATATATATTGACTGCTCAAGTCAACTCTCTCATTAACTTAATACCAACTACGGTTACATTGAAATATTTATCTTTTAAAAAACTACTAACATAAATAATATCTATAAAAATTTTACACTAATCCATAATAGCTTTTTGTCATCAAAACATAATAGTTTACTGTCGTCAAATTTAACACCGCACCGTTGACATTAACATTTGACACATCTTAATAACAATATCATATAACTATAGATTAATAAGAAAAATTAATACTATATAAAGATAAAATTATTATCCAATATCCATCCATTTTCCCCTTCAGCACAAGTGGATTGATACTCGTTTAAACTCAATTTTGAGAACCTTATTGATGATATGTTTCATACAATTTAGAAGAAAGTGAATTATATAAAGAGCACTATAAGGATGATGAAATTGTGGCAAAACTTTCTATTAGAGTTTTAAGAAAATAAATAAATAACAAATACTTAATTGAACAGAAGTATGCATTCTGCATCGATTCCTCTTTCTTTTGTTTCACAATTTCGAGTATCTTTGGATGGAAGAAACGATCGCGAACATATTTCTTCTCCTCAGCTTGGATCCCCTTGATAGGACAAGGATATGGGTTTGAAGGCAATCTCTTTCCTTGGAGGCGCGCAATTTGCTTCAGACGAGCATATGCTTTCTTCTTTGCTTAATATTATGGATAACTGTGGTCATATATGGCTAATGTGACCTCAATTGCAGTTGCGGATACATTACAACCTTAATGTCGCGGCTGAGATCTCGCTCATTATCTTTTTAAAAACTTCCTACTAACTAAATCTGAACGTGTATCCTTTTAATTATGTTTGTTCAGAATAAATTTGTCAGCTTAGGTTTGGATCTAACTTTCTTGGCAATGCAGTGCTAGTTTTCAACTCAAGAGCTTTCACTTTAATGCTTATTAATGCCTTTACAGGAAATTCTAATTCTATATGATAGTATGTCTTCTAATTGTTTTATAAGTGATAGAATGACAATATGGTTGTATGGAATGCCTTTTGCCTATAATTTTTATCGTTATATAGTGCTTATTTTGCGATCGTGATTCTTCTATTAAAGTTATTTGATTATTTTGATCTATCGTTCCTTCTTTTCTTGTCTGAGACATCTCTTTTCCATAAGTTGTTGCAATGGATACATGTTTGAGAACAAGGAGAAGTTACTGCAATGAAGAAGAATGATATATTGTTGTAGTATAAAATGTATTTTAGAAGTCCCACATTGATTTTTGTATAAGATATAAAAGTGTTTATAAAACTGAAACAAATACAACAATTCAATTGTGGGTTAGAAAGATGGACCAAAAACATAGATCAATAACTAAAGGCCCAAAGAGTTTCATTTAAAATTTTAATTAATTAATTAATTAATTATAAAAATTAATAAGTTAATTATCCTAATCAATAAAAAAAGTCTTAAATTAATTTTTTAAAAATGACCTGGCATTAACACGTCATCTTAGATAGTGTCATATCATTAAAAAAATTAAAATTGGAGAGGGGACTAAAATCAAACTCAAAACTTAAAAAAGGGACCAAAATCATTGTTTTTAAAATAGGGGGATCAAAACCCAAAAAAATACAAAATAAGGGGACCATAGTTGCAATTAAGCCTTAATCTTATTTCCATGGTGGTTGGTAGTGTTAACTCATGAGGGTTGGCACGAAAGCCCCAGTCAGATGAGATCCCTTTGTCGCTACTGCGAAAAACGAGGCCGGCAAGACAGAAGAGTCGCCACCTTTCGTTATTTATCCCTTAGAACGGGAAAGGGAACGATCAGAAAAACCTGACAAAAAGGTATAAGACAAGGTCATCGCAACCATTATCTAGATTCGGGAGTCGGTTACGCAAGGGGAAGGTATTAGCACCCCTCACGTCCATCGTACTCGATGGGATCCACGCTTGTTGTGTTTATCTGACGGGTTTGTTACATCTATCTACACTAAAGGTCTGGTCTAAAAAGAAAGGAAAATGACTCGGCAAAGCGTCGCACTTTATGCCTACGTATTCCCGTCTGGAACGAGAAATCAGAGTCAACATAGTTCGCCTAACTACGGGGGAAGGTTGCTCGCCAAGATATCGCATCTTGTGCCTGCGTACTTTCACACAGCATGAAAGATCAGAGCAAACATAGTTCGGGACACGAGAGACACAGGTTTGTCTTTTTTATCCGAGTAAGGTTAACAGACGGTTCCAGCAGTTGGTGTATGCAACTCGCTCGACGAAGACTTAGGCGTTTACCGTTTGTGGTAGAACCGGGAGTTAACAGAACTCTCCTTCTGAAAAAGGTTTCCAAGAAAATAAAGGTCTAAGAGGACAAAAAGAGTTTGATCTTTGTTTTCTGTTTTTTAGAGAAGTATCTTTTATGGATGTTTGCAACTGATATCGCACTAGAGACTATGACCTGAGAGTGAATGCGTCGCATGTCACCCAAAGGGTACACTAAACATCTAGACTGTTGAAAAGAAACTCTTCAACAATCCTTTCTCAAGTAGCTTAAGGCTCGTAACGCACAACACGTGTTATCCTTTATTAAGTGTTTTAACTGTATTTGAAGATGAGAAGAGAAACGACGCACTAAAGGGGAACTGATCCAATCCTAAAGTTGTCATGCAATGTTTGTCCTATGGTTGAGGTTAGAAGGGAAACTAACTATCGTACCTCGAAAAATACGATCCTCGCGATGGACGCGGAAAATACTGTTCAAAACAGAGTCGCCACCGAACTTTATTCATTCCAAGGATGGAATAGGAAAATATCGATAAAACCTTTAAGGAGATAAGAACATGGTCATCGCAACCAATATTCTAGGTTCGAGAGTCGGTTACATGAGGGGAAGGTATTAGCACCCCTCATGTCCGTTGTACTCAACGGGAACCTCTTGATTCGATTCGCGAGAGAAAGTTAACTATGTTTGTTTATCTTCTAAGGAATTGCTTGCTAATGGGAAAAAGGGTGATTATTAAGATAGGGTGCTCGCCAAGGATTAGGGCCCTTGTGCCTACGTATCTTCACTTGTAAGAAGTGGAAAATTAGAGCGTTCGTAGTTCATGGGACTACGGGTAAAAGAGGGGATTGTGCTCACCAAGATCATCGCAATCTTGTGCCTACGTATCTTACATTCAAAAGTGAATGAAGAATCAGAGCAGCCGTAGTTCGGCATACGGTTTGCTAAAAGGTTTGTGTTTGGAATGAACGAGGGCTTAGGTCGCATTCTAACTGCTAAACGTTGGCTTGTTTGCTCGCTAGGGGAGGCTAAAAGCACAAGTTTGTTATGCGCGAAAGAAGGGACTAAACAATGTTCTTGGTGAAAGGATTATTTGAATGGTAGGTTGCGCGATGGCGAGGAATATTGTTTGTAAGTATTGGGATATTTAACTAGAAGTGACGATTACTTGAAGCTTAAGAAAGACTTCTCGGACCCACGTAATCGGGAGAGCGAACCAAAGACTTGGAGCTCTCTCTTTTTCAACCTCAAATGCGAAAGGATAGAATTGAATATGGTTTGAATAAATTGAACGGATGACGATTACTTGAAGCTTAAGAAAGACTTCTCAGACCCAAGTAATCGGGAAAGCGAGCCAAAGACTTGGAACACTCTCTTTTTCATCGTAAAAAAGGGAATTGTTTGAATGGCATTTGAAAGATAGGATGTGATTAAGGTATTTTAACAGATGAGGATTACTCGAAGCTTAAGAAAGACTTCTCGGACCTCAAATAATCAGAAGAGTGAACCAAAGACTTGGAACCCTCTCCTTTTCTCATCTAATATTATAAAAGATATTTAATATGATTAAAGTGTATTAATCGGATGACAATTACTCGAAGCTCAAGAAAGACTTCTTGGACCTTAAGTACTCGGGAAAGCGAGCCAAAGACTTGGAACACTCTCTTTTTCATCCTAAGTGTTTAGAAAAATAGACTTGAATAAGTTTATCTTTTTTAGAAGGTTTTTTTAGATGACAATTGTTCGAGCTTGAGAAAGACTCCTCGGACCCAAACAATTGGGAGAGTGAACCAAAGACTTGGGACTCCCTCTTTTTCATCTAATATTGAAATTGTGTTTAAATAGTTATTAAGTATTTTAGTTTGGCTTAAAGAAAATTGCTTGATATGAATCAAGGTTTGAAATTTGCGTGTTGGAACGAGCACGATTGAACTAATGGATAGGAGGTCCTATGGGTATAAGATAAGGTTGATGGCGAGGCCAAAACACTCGACTTACAAGGATAGGAGGATTTGATATGATTAAGTGTTAATGAAAGTTGATGATTAATTACATTTGTTTTAAGATACTTGATGTTGGATCAAGTTTAAAAATAAAAATAAAAAAGAAGATTTGATTTTAATGTTATGTGTGAAGTGCGTAACAAGCGTCGTTGTACAAAGCCCAAGAGGAGGCTATTAGGTCGATGGCGATCGTAAAAACAATCGGCTTACAATGGTATATGAAAATGGGCTTGACATTAAGTTAAGATATTAGTTTGAAAATAATTGGTTTGAGCATGTAAATAACATAAATGTAATTGAGGTCTAATAATAAAGCATGCACAAACATCACACAAAAAGTCATAAATAAAATAAAATGGGGATATGTTAATCAAGGCATGTTAACTTAATTAATATCCTAATTATCTAAGACTAGTAAAATAAAATGATTCAAATTAATTTGTTTTAGATTATTTTGGAATTTAAAGAAAAGATAAAGAATTGAGATAATTATTAAATAAAATTAAAATAGAATTTTAAAAATGAAATAAAATATTTTTGTGTTGTCTTAAAATTTAAAAGAAAAAAAGCTAATTTTAAAAAAACAATTAATCAAATTAAAATTAAGTATTTAATAATATTAATCATTAAGCAAATTAATTATTATTAAATAAAAAGTTTTAATAAAATTAATTAAAATAAATTCAGAGTTATTTTAACAGAAAATTAAATAAACTTATTTTTGAAATATTTGTTTTTTATAAAATATATATTTAAACTAATAATAAAAAGTTATTAAATAAACAACTAAAAAACAAATGGGCCAGATTCAAATTAGCAAAAAGGGGTGCAAACAGAATTAATCCCAAGCAAACTAACAGCAGCCCACGCAGAGGGAGAAATGGGGTTCACGGAGGTGCATGCAGGATCAGAACAGACCCTTATGGGGAAGACAAACCGTGAAGCTTGGGACAATAACAACTGTCATAGATGATGAAGGGACACGGGTAGATTCCAATAATTATTGGAAACCCCTCCTTCTTTCTTGAAACACAGCAGTCAAACAAAACCTCATCCTTCCCAACACATTTATCTCCTCTAAAAAAAAAGAAACGATAATCTCTTATCTCTCTCTCTCACCATTATTATCCTACAACTCAAACCCTTCTGCTTCACCTCTCAAACGAAATTCATGGATCCCATCCCTAAATCTCTAACCCATATTCACAAATCTAAACCTAAACATAACAATCAAATGAAAACAAACATCCAAAACCGGAAGAACAAAACGCAAGAAAATTTAAGAAAGATTCAATGAAGTTGCGGTCAAGTTGGTACATGGTACGATTCCGATAGGGT